>JASPKZ010007474.1:142500-823168 GCA_030220185.1 Diploptera punctata | reverse complement strand
TCCATAGTAATTCTGCCCGAGAGCAGTAATTCTGCTATGCTTTGCAGCTTTACTAGGGAATTGTAGGTGTGGTAGCTTCCCGTTGCTTTCCACACCAGTGAAGGAAGATGATGATGATGATGATGATGATGGCCATATGATTTCGGGGACCGTTTGGGCCTTAAAGTTTTCCTGACATTTGTCTTACAGGTGAGGAAAAAACCGCACCCCAGAAGAACTGCCCCGACCGGGGATCGAACCCGGGTCCGCTGCGTGACAAGGCAGCATGCTACCTCGAGACTACAGCGGTGGACATATCAGTCATATAAACTATAATTTAACCATAAAGTAAAGTAAAGTGATCCCACAACAGGCCTCAGGAGGCCCTTGGGGTAGTAGGAGGTTAAGGCTCCCACTTTTTCTAGACAATCGGCACTTTATGTCAGCCGGGTTGTCAGCCCTGCGTGACGGCCGTCTTTACCCCAGAACAAGCGTCTGGTACTCATTTAAGTTAGAGGCTGAGTCGACCCCAGGGCCATAGTGCCGCCAGAGGGTTTGGGTCAGTTTAAAAATCCTGACCCCAACGGGACTTGAACCCTCGACCCTCCGGCTTGTAGCTCAGTGCCTTAACCACTACGCTACGGCGTGCCCCAATTTAACCATAAAGATGATATGAAATATTAGGTGTTTTTACACACTTTATATTAGCTTGACCTGCATCTATCTATGTAACGGAATCTTTCAACGCGATTTTCACCCACTTAAAAAAATCATTGGATCGACTTGAAACCTTGTATACTTGTAAAGGACCCGTGACAATACAATAATTTCATTTTTTTTTCTAAAATCCTGGCCAGAATCATCAGAAAATAAAAAAAAAAATGTCTTTGTATCTATGTAACGGAATTTTTTAACACGATTTTCACACACGTAGAAACATTGGATCGACTTGAAACTTTGTATACTTGTAAAGGACCCGTGACAATACAATAATTTTATATTTGTTTCTAAAATCCTGGCCAGAATTGTCAGAAAATCAAAAAACATGTCTTTGTATCTATGTAACGGAATCTTTGAACACGATTTTCACCCACTTACTCGTAGAAACAGTGGATCGACTCGAAACTTTGTATGCTTGTAAAGGACCCGTGACAATACAATAATCTCATATTTTGTTTTTCTAAAATCCTGGCCAGAATCATCAGAAAAAAAAATTAAATCTGGTATAATAGGTTGCGGACTTGTCGACTTTTTAGTCAATCGTAAGAATTCAGTTGGTAGAGCGGTGAACTCTAGTGGTATATAATTTCAGTAATCCTTAGGTCACTGGTTTCAAATCCGGCTGGTAGGATTTTTTTAGAAGAGTAGACTATTACTTTTAGCTCATACTACAATAGTATCGAATTTAAAGATATTTACATTTTTATCTTATTCTGTAAAATATTAAAACTAAAAAGTAAAAAATAAACAATAGTTTTAAAAAAACTAAAACAACACGCTTTATTAGAAAACCGAACTAAAAAATGAAAAATAATTCTAATTTCCAACACGCTTGGGATAAAATTAAAGTGGTCAACAAAAATAATCATCTCCAACACATATAGAATAAAACTTGAGTTATCAACAAAAAGAAAATAATTTTACCATCAAAAGCGCGGGGTGCTTTTTATGATTTTTACATTTTCTTCTTAGAGACTTTACTTTTACCAATATCTGTTTATTATCAAATATATTAATTGATATAGAGCACCCCACGCTTTTGATGGTACAATTATTTTCTTTTTGTTGATAACTCTAGTTTTATTCTATATGTGTTGGAGATGATTTTTTTTTTGTTGACCACTTTAATTTTATCCCAAGCGTGTTGGAAATTAAAATTATTTTTCATTTTTTACAGTCGGTTTTCTAATAAAGCGTGTTGTTTTAGTTTTTTAAACTATTATTTATTAATACTGGAATCGTTAAATGCTTCCTTGCACTGGCAAACTGCTAAAGCCTCCGCACTATTGAAATCGTTTACTACATTTTTAATGGCCTCAAAATGTTCACTGTAAAACAACACAGATTTTTAAAATGTTGCAAATATAGCGCGAAAATATGCGTTATCGCTAGTTTTTAGTTAAAATGTGCAATAACAGGTCTAAATATGCAAATGCATATGCAACATGTAAATGCATATAATTCGGTCTCTACTAATTATGAAAGAAGGGTACTTAAATGCATATTAAAAGATAGGCTTTATCATCTTGTTTATTAACGGCAAGATAAAAATGGAGTTAGAAAGAAAATAATATTAAACAAAAGAAGGCTGAGATATTATGAAATGGTGTCAAAGAGTATATTAAGACTGATTTTGATTAACGCTAGAGTAATATCAACGTCACTAAGGGAGTGAGTACAGATTCGACTCCCAGAAGTTAAATTTTCAGGTAAGAACTGTAAGAAAAATGCCAGGAATTTAACAACTTCCCTAAAAAACACAAACCTCTTAATTATCATTAATAATATACATAAAAACTATGTAAAGACAACAAAGGCATCTAGTTCGGGAAGAGGTTTATAAAAATAAGCATACAAAGTTTCATTCGATTAAATTAGTTTAATCTCTCGCCATTAAAGCCGGATATTTACTCATACCCTAATAATCATAAGGGATTATTTAATTTTAATATAAATGTTTTATATTTCATTAGAATATAAGAAAATATTATTTAGGACTGTTTATTAAGAAAATGGACAGAATTAATTGTTTATATTATAAATAATTCAAAGCAGGTTACTATTATTAAAATAGTAAAACTTTATAACAGTCTACGAAGTGGTTAGATACCTATATGAAATATTTAAATATTTACTGGATATTTTATGGCCTTTTTAGGGAAATATCCTATATCTAGCAAAATTATTTTGGACGATGAAATTTTAGAACGAACAAATTAATTTTATTATTTGTGTTATAATTTAACATTTCAAGATGAAGCTGATATAGCAAAGAAAATCACAAATTTCACAAAAACAACAGGGATAATTAATACGTAGTATTATGAAACCATCTTTAATACAAAGGAACATAAGATTACAGCTTTATAAGGTTCATGCAAGACCAGTATTAAGGTATGGTAGTGAAGCATGGACAATGTGAAGAAGAGATGAAAGCCGAATAACAGCAAATGAGATGCGATATATGCGCGTACAGCAGGCTATACAAAGTGGAACCATAAAAGAAATGAGGAAATATGGAAGAGTTGAATGTAGAACCCATTCTCCATCATAAGTTAAAAAAAAGATCTATCATAACAACTGGAAATCCTCACAGAATTCCGAAAGCCATGCTTCATTACCACTCCTAAGGCAACAGATCGCTGGGACGTCCAAAAATCGCTGGATGGAATATTCCTCTTTGAGACCGTAACAGGCCACACGGCCTAATACTTGCATGGATAATGATGATAAATATTTTTATTTTATAGTGATTGGGTAATCGGGAAATGACACCATTTTTCATGTTGGTAGCATTGATATGAATTCTGTCATGACATATCCCGAGCGAATCAACCAGAAGAAGAGACAAATAAATACATTAGCTCGAGAAAAAGTGTCTATGATATCAAAAGTTACTGAAGCCATGATATCATGCTAGGTATGATCCATTGTGAGCGGAATATCAACTCTTTGTAGATTACAGTGTTGTTGGCGATGGGGGGGGGGTTATACATTTTTGTAATCAGCACCTCAAACATATTCATACAAATCAAAATGTTTTTGCAATTGCGATCGTAAGTTCACGATATAGACTACTCAAAAGATAATAACATAAATTACATTTATTTAAAAAAATACTTTTTAATTATAATGTTCGTGACCAGGTGGTAAACCTCTCTTACATCCTCTCCGGATGACAAAGAATATGACTTCGATTTGACACGTCGCATATTTTATTGATATAATTTTTTGTTCCTAAGTTATAACATTACAAACGACGCGACAAAAATTGTACCCTGGTCACAACAGGAATTGTAATTTCATGCGACTGTTATTGTAACACAGTTGCTATGAAACCGCAGAATTAAATTTAAATCAAGTTATTTCAGATAACATTTATAAATATTCTCTAAATTCTGCGCAAATAAAGTGAAATCACAAAGAATGAAAAGGATAAATTCTACAGACTTAAGTCAAAACAGATAATTGAGCATAAAGAAAGTAGGTTATACATGTTATTTAGTCGACAAACTGAGAATGTTATAAATATAGCTAGTAGCAAACTAATACAATTAAAAATTATTTGTCACAAATAAGTGAGTATGGAGAATGTACGGAGCCTTGATATACATTTGCTTCATAAAACGGTATTGTAAACTCCTAGATTAAACAACTGCTATGAAAACTGTGGACAATGAAATTATATAAAAATAAATTCCAGTAAGTTACATAAAAAAATAATATAATCAAAAAGAGAAACTACCAACGATTAAAATGCACGAAACCGACTGCCTTAAGTTATAAATAATTTGTTACAGTAAATGAGAAGATAGTAGGTAATGGGTGACTAAATTACTGAAATAAACAAATGAATATTAAACTGTGGACAATGATGAAAAATCAAATTTTAGCAAGCTACACAATTATAAAGTGAACTTCATCAACAAGGAAAAAAGTGTTTAAGTACAGAAAGAAACTAAGTAAAAAAACAATTAAAGAAATCCTAAACAAACATTTGACCAAAAATGAAGATCTAAATTATAATTAAAACAATACAAATTAAAGCACAAGGAATATAGGAGATTTATGTTATTCAGTACCACAGCAATCCAAAGTAAAATGAAAAATAATTATATTAATGTCGCTCTGAATAATGAGAGCAATTATACGGGGGGGGGAAGAGATGAAATAGTCCTGGAGATAACCATATCGAGATCGTCGAACCCAGAATAGACATCCACAATACACGCCTCCAACACTCTAGAGAGCAACATAAAGCATATTATGACCATCCGCAGTAATATAGAGGAGAAAAACATACCATAACATTCACTACCCAGACAGCAATTTGAATAATATCAGACCCTTCATGAGACAAGATTCCACAAAATCACACAGCATTTTCCCCGACTCCCAAGGGAGAAACTTAAAGAAAATCGGGATTCTGCAGTGGAAGAAGAGGCGAAAATATCCCACAACATTTTCCCCGACTTCCGAGGAAGAAATAAGAATATCGGGATCCGCCAGTGGGAGAAGAGGCGAAAACATCCCACAACATTTTCCCCGACTCCCGAGGGAGAAACTAGAAGAATATCGGGACCCTCCAGTGGGAGAAGAGGCGAAAACATCCCACAACATTTTCCCCTCCACCCGAGGGAGAAACAAGAAGAATATCGGGACCCTCCAGTAGGAGAAGAGGCGAAAACATCCCACAACATTTTCCCCGACTCCTGAGGGACAAACTTGAAAATATCGGGACCCTCCAGTGGGAGAAGAGGCGAAAACATCCCACAACATTTTCCCCCACTCCCGAGGGAGAAACAAGAATAATATCGGGATCCTCCAGTGGGAGAAGAGGCGAAAACATCCCACAACATTTTCCCCGACTCCCGAGGGAGAAACAAGAATAATATCGGGATCCTCCAGTGGGAGAAGAGGCGAAAACATCCCACAACATTTTCCCCGACTCCCGAGGGAGAAACAAGAATAATATCGGGATCCTCCAGTGGGAGAAGAGGCGAAAACATCCCACAACATTTTCCCCGACTCCCGAGGGAGAAACAAAAATAATATCGGGATCCTCCAGTGGGAGAAGAGGCGAAAAACATCCCACAAACATTTTCCCCGACTCCCGAGGGAGAAACAAGAATAATATCGGGATCCTCCGGTGGGAGAAGAGGCGAAAACTTCCCACAACATTTTCCCCGACTCCCGAGGGTGAAACAAGAACAATATCGGGATCCTCCAGTGGGAGAAGAGGCGAAAACATCCCACAACATTTTCCCCGACTCCCGAAGGAGAAACAAGAATAATATCGGGATCCTCCAGTGGGAGAAGAGGCGAAAACTTCCCACAACATTTTCCCCGACTCCCGAGGGAGAAACAAGAATAATATCGGTATCCTCCAGTGGGAGAAGAGGCGGAAACATCCCACAACATTTTCCCCGACTCCCGAGGGAGAAACAAGAATACTATCGGGATCCTCCAGTGGGAGAAGAGGCAAAAAGATCCCACAACATTTTCCCCGACTCCCGAGGGAGAAACAAGAACAATATCGGGATCCTCCAGTGGGAGAAGAGGCGAAAACATCCCACAACATTTTCCCCGATTCCCGAGGGAGAAACAAGAATAATATCGGGATCCTCCAGTGGGAGAAGAGGCGAAAACATCCCACTACATTTTCCCCGTCTCCCGAGGGAGAAACAAGAATAATATCGGGATCCTCCAGTGGGAGAAGAGACAAAAACATCCCACAACATTTTCCCCGACTCCCGAGGGAGAAACAAGAATAATATCGGGATCCTCCAGTGGGAGAAGAGGCGAAAACTTCCCACAACATTTTCCCCGACTCCCGAGGGAGAAACAAGAATAATATCGGGATCCTCCAGTGGGAGAAGAGGCGAAAACATCCCACAATATTTTCCCCGACTCTCGAGGGAGAAACAAGAATAATATCGGGATCCTCCAGTGGGAGAAGAGGCAAAAACCCCACAACATTTTCCCCGACTCCCGAGGGAGAAACAAGAATAATATCGGGATCCTCCGGTGGGAGAAGAGGCGAATACTTCCCACAACATTTTCCCCGACTCCCGAGGGAGAAACAAGAATAATATCGGGATCCTCCAGTGGGAGAAGAGGCGAAAATATCCCACAACATTTTCCCCGACTCCCGAGGGAGCAAAAAGAATAATATCGGGATCCTCCAGTGGGAGAAGAGGCGAAAACTTCCCACAACATTTTCCCCGACTCCCGAGGGAGAAACAAGAATAATATCGGGATCCTCCAGTGGGAGAAGAGGCGAAAACATCCCACAACATTTTCCCCGACTCCCGAGGGAGAAACAAGAATAATATCGGGATCCTCCAGTGGGAGAATAGGCAAAAAGATCCCACAACATTTTCCCCGACTCCCGAGGAGAAGAAACAAGAATAATATCGGGATCCTCCAGTGGGAGAAGAGGCGAAAACATCCCACAACATTTTCCCCGACTCCCGAGGGAGAAACAAGAATAATATCGGGATCCTCCAGTGGGAGAAGAGGCGAAAACATCCCACAACATTTTCCCCGACTCCCGAGGGAGAAACAAGAATAATATCGGGATCCTCCAGTGGGAGAAGAGGCGAAAACTTCCCACAACATTTTCCCCGACTCCCGAGGGAGAAACAAGAATAATATCGGGATCCTCCAGTGGGAGAAGAGGTGAAAACTTCCCACATTTTCCCCGACTCCCGAGGGTGAAACAAGAATAATATCGGGATCCTCCAGTGGGAGAAGAGGCGAAAACATCCCACACCATTTTCCCCGACTCCCGAGGGAGAAACAAGAACAATATCGGTATCCTCCAGTGGGAGAAGAGGCAAAAACATCCCACAACATTTTCCCCGACTCCCGAGGGAGAAACAAGAATAATATCGGGATCCTCCAGTGGGAGAAGAGGCGAAAACATCCCACAACATTTTCCCCGACTCCCGAGGGAGAAACAAGATTAATATCGGGATCCTCCAGTGGGAGAAGAGGCGAAAACATCCCACAACATTTTCCCCGACTCCCGAGGGAGAAACAAGAATAATATCGGGATCCTCCAGTGGGAGAAGAGGCAAAAATGTCCCACATTGTGCTCCCTGACTCTCGGAAGTACAACTTCCATAGGCTATGAATTTGCTCCTCCATTGTAGTAGAGGTGTGAGCTTCTCACAGTATTTTCTTCAACTCACGAGCGTTCTTACTGAAGATTTGTGCACTTCCTGTGGGATACTAACACCATCACAATAATTCGGATCTTCTACAACAGTAGTGTATACTATATGCAATACATTCTTCTATTCGTGATATTTTACTTATGGCAACGTTATACATTTCTCTCTGTGAAAGTAATTATCTGGAAAAAAAGTTAATTTAATATAGATTTATTAGTTTTATCACTATCATTAGGTCTGTGGGAGATTAGTTCGTACCTCAGGTCAATTCTTACAATTTTAAGCAACATATTCAAATAGTGTGAATATATATTCTGTGTTGAACTGTTAGTTCTGTTTACATATGAATTTAATGCTAATAATTTTAAATAGTAAATTCAATTCATGTAAATTTATAACTTAGTGTGTATTTAGCTTTAATTATATAACTTCATCGTAGCTAATGTAATTCTTCACAAAGTAGATTGTTTAACATTATACAATACTTATAATTTCAAGAATTGTTTTCAAACAGTGTACATAATATATCTTCTGTGGTGAACTGTTAGCCCTATTTATACTTTAACTTAATGCTAATAGTTTTAAATAGCAACCTTAACTTGTGTAAATATATCTTAACATATTGTGTAATTAGGTTTAATTGTATAACTTTATTATAGCTAATGTAATTCTGTATAAAGTGAATTCTTTATCATTATTGTTACCTTAGCTTGTAAATATATTAGTATTACAAAATCGTTTTTGTTTTCTTTTATGAAAAAAATTTCCATTTGTTTGTGTTGTTTATAATTTTCTAACAACACAGAAATGTCTGTTGAAAAAAACCAAGCTAATTCTTTAATCGAGCAGAATTCTCCATTTTCTAAAATGCAGAAAAGAACCGGATTGTTTATGGATGTTTGCCTGTGTTTTTTAATATAAATAACCCATGGACTCCGGTGACTCACTACAAAGGAAGGATTAGACATGTATCATATTGTCGCGGATGGCGGTAAGGTGGTAAGTAGAAAACAGATGTCATTTGTTTAATTTAAGTTCACAAATGTTTACGTAAAGTTTATTTTCTTTTTTTCTTTTCTTTTTTGTTTCCAATACTTCGGTCTATAGTCAATATACAAGAATATTGACTTGATGGTTGGTGTATTTGAACGGAAGTTATTGTAAAGGGATTGAGTGCAAGATAAGACTATTTGGAGAATTAGAAAGATCATGAGTTGTATAGAAAGTATAGAGGTGCTGACCAAGTTACATTAAATTGAGGATATTATACTCGACTACGCACACCTTAAAGCCGGATATTTTATTCGTACGCTAATAATCAGGAGAGATTATTCAATTTTAATATAAATATATTTCATTTAAATTTATGAAATTACGATTCATTATTGCGTGAGATTTTTTTAGGGTTTTTCCACACCTGTAAGACAAATGTCAGAAGCTTAGGGCCCAACGGTCCCCGAAAATCACCCGGCTATCATTATCATCAACCCTCACTGATGTGTAAATTAACGGGCAGTTACCACACGTATAATTTCTTAGTAAAGCTACAAAACATGAAATGAAAATGCTATGATTTCAGTGAAAGGCCTGCCCTCGGGTAGAATTACTAGACAATATAATTTTTTATAACGAAAATTAAAAGAATTCATATTTCTTATGTTATAAACTAGCTATTACCTGACATCCGCTGCTATGCCTAAACAAATGAAAATAATGTGTTTTTATGTTTAGTAAAAGGAAAAGTAATTATAAATTTATATTGTAATTATTTTTATACACCGTGCTGATTACTCTGTGTTGCCTAGGAATCTACTTATCCCGATTTTCTTGGCATCAATGAAAAACAAAAATTGTTATTGTGAGTTATCCATAAAAGATAGATATATGCTGCCGTGGCCTTATTTGCAGAAGATTTTGAGATATTCAATTCTGTGTACATTAATTTGATGTATTTGTTATGGTTTAGGCTGCTTAAGTCATTTAAGCGTCCAAAATGCTACTTTTTTCACGTTTTTCACTACGAATCACCTTTAGGGGTGAAGGGGCTCAACGCCTTCAGCTTTCTTATAGCCAAAAGCTCCCTGGGAAATTCCTGAACATCTTGCAAAAATAAATAATAGTTTAAAAAACTAAAACAACACGCTTTATTAGAAAACCGAACTAAAAAATGAAAAATAATTTTAATTTCCAACACGCTTGGAATAAAATTAATGTGGTCAACAAAAAAATAATCTCCAACACATTTAGAATAAAACTAGAGTTATCTACAAAAAAATAATTTTACCATCAAAAGCGTGGGGTGCTTTTCATGGTTTTTACATTTTCTTCTTAGAGACTTTACTATTACCAATATCTGTTTATTATCAAATATATTAATTGATATAGAGCACCCCACGCTTATTTTACGTGCTTTATATTAGCTTGACATGTATTTATCTATCTATGTAATGGAATCTTTCAACGTGATTTTCACCCACTTAAAATCATTGGATCGACTTGAAACTTTGTATACTTGTAAAGGACCCATGACAATACAATAATTTCATATTTGAAGAGAAAAATTATACGCTCAGACCGGGACTTGAACCCGGGACCCTTGGTTCTCTAGACCAAGTGCTCTATCAACTGAGCTACCTGAGCAAGTACCGATCTAAACGCAAATCTTTCTCTATATACATTGTAATTCCTGTCCACCAAATGCTATGAAGCCATGCTTCTATCTTGCAAATGGTGGCTCCTTTTATTAAGAAGACATATTTGGGAATTATACATTACAGCCAGTACGGCTTTTTCCATGTTTTTATTATTGATTTCGTACATCTCAATGATGGATAAATCATATTTGAAGAGAGCGTATAATTTTTCTCTTCAAATATGATTTATCCATCATTGAGATGTACGAAATCAATAATAAAAAATAATTTCATATTTTTTCCCCCTAAAATCCTGGCCAGAATCATCAGAAAATCAAAAAAAGTGAATTTGTATCTATGTAACAGAATCTTTGAACACAATTTTCACCCACTTAGAAACATTGGATCGACTTGAAACTTTGTATACTTGTAAAGGACCCGTGACAATACAATAATTTCATATTTGTTTCTAAAATCCTGGCCAGAATCATCAGAAAATAAAAAAAAATGAAAACTGGTATAATAGGTTGCGGACTTGTCGACTTTTTAGTCAGTCGTTGTAAGAGCTCAGTTGGTAGAGCGGTGAACTCTAGTGGTACATAATTTCGGTAATCCATAGGTCGTTGGTTCAAATCCGGCTGGGGGGATTTTTTTTAGAAGAGTATTACTTTTAGCTCATACTACAACAGTATCAAATTTAAATATATTTACATTTTTATCTTATTCTGTAAAATATTAAAACTAAAAAATAAATAATAGTTTTAAAAAACTAAAACAACACGCTTTATTAGAAAACTGAACTAAAAAAATGAAAAATAATTTTAATTTCCAACATGCTTAGGATAAAATTAAAGTGGTCAACAAAAAAATCATCTCCAACACACATAGAATAAAACTGGAGTTATCAACAAAAAGAAAATCATTTTACCATCAAAAGCATGGGGTGGTCGTTATGATTTTTACATTTTCTTCTTAGAGACTTTATTTTTACCAATATCTGTTTATTATCAAATATATTAATTGATATAGAGCACCCCACACTTTTGATGGTAAAATAATTTTCTTTTTGTTGATAACTCTAGTTTTATTCTATATGTGTTGGAGATGATTTTTTTTGTTGACCATATTAATTTTATCCCAAGCGTGTTGGAAATTAAAATTATTTATCATAAGTAATGCCACGAGTGATTTCCAAATTTATCTAGAGAATTTGGAAATCAAGAGTGGCATTTGTTAGGACTATTTAACGAATAAAATTAAGCTGTTTACTCACAAATCATTGTTTAACTATAGTTATTTTAAAATGTTTATGTATTTAATGTAAATGGCGATGTTTGAAAACAAATCAGAAATGTGAGGCTATGTTCATTCACTGCAACTAGATCATATTATTTATTGCCAAATAAGATCGCAGTAATGTAAGAATGTACCCAAGTGGAGAAATAATGAAATACATCAAACTATATATGATAATCAACATTACGGGTTATTCATTTATTTTTTTAGTAAACAACTCAGTAAAATCAAGGAATCTGTTCATTAAATCATATTTGAAGAGAAAAATTATATGCTTAGACCGGGACTTGAACCCGGGACCCTTGGTTTTCTAGTCCAAGTGTTCTACCATTTGAGCTACCTGAGCAAGTACCGATCTAAACGCAAATTTTTCCCTATATACGTTGTAATTCCCGCCCACCAAATGCTTTGAAGCCTTTGCTTCTATCTTTGCAAATGGCGGCTCCTATATTAAGAAGACATATTTGGGAATTATACATTACATTATAAATGCCAGTACGGCGTTTTTCGATGTCCTTATTATTAATTTCATACATCTCAATGATGGATAAATCATATTTGAAGAGAAAAATTATACGCTCAGTTTAGATCGGTACTTGCTCAGGTAGCTCAAATGGTAGAGCACTTGGACTAGAAAACCAAGGGTCCCGGGTTCAAGTCCCGGTCTGAGCGTATAATTTTTCTCTTCAAATATGATTTATCCATCATTGAGATGTATGAAATTAATAATAAGAACATCGAATCTGTTCATTATTTGCTATATTCAATGTATTTGTTGGAGAAAAATAATGTTCTGTCCTGTTCAGAACATTAAAAAGGAGGAGCTTTCTTTATCACAAAAGCAGGAGCTGATAAAGAGAAATCGATAAAGAGCGAGGTGAAACACGACTATCATTGGTTGTAAAACAAAATTCATTGAAACGTGATTTGTCATTGACTAGCATTTGTGGCATGAGTTAAATAGTCAAAGAAATTGAATTGAATATTTACACTCCACCTCATATTTTGCTGGGACATGTTTTGGATTACATTTTCATAATTTTAGACAAAAACCAAATGTTCAGAAGACATTGGTATCTTGTATTTTCTCTCCCTTACAGTCAAGTCTCAATATGAGGAAGAGAAATATAAAGACTTCCAATGATCATCTCCACAGTCACTCATTGGCTGAAAATGATGGAAATTCACATTGAAACTTGTCTCAGGCGAGAGAGCAAATTATGAAATGAAGTGCAAATAACCAATTCACTTTCTTTTATAATGTACTATACTATTTAATTGTCATATTTCACAATCATTGCTTCTATAATTGAATAGAATTTGAAGTAATAGATAAAGATACTTTTTAATTGGTCACAAAGGCAAGCATGAAAAAGGAACTGGTTGTTTAGTCCTAGCTTCAGCCAGTTCTCAATATTTCAATTAACCCCAGGCCAGTCTGAGCACAAACAAGTGAAGAAAATTCTCCAACCATATATTGCTCATTATTAAATCTAATGGAAGAATATAAAAAATGGGGACTGAATATAAATTTACAGAAAACAGAATATATGTGTTTGGGAAAGGATGTGGATGACCTCATACTTGAAACAAGGAAAATAAAAAAGTGTGAATTTTTTAAATATCTTGGGTCAATAATTGAGGGGCTCAGTGGAATAAGGGCCCATCCCAACCAATGGTTGATTTTTAGTTATTTGCAGATTATGTATCCTATGGTCATCCTCTGTTAATCTTTAGAAGCTCATAATTCTAACTTTGCTCAAAAGAGGGTAAATGAGTCTTTATGTCTAAGAAAAATTTCTAACTTCTTCACGCGCGCGGGGAATAAAGGCCCATCCCAACTGCTGACACGTGACCGTATATTGTCTGCTACTCTGTAGTCCGCTGCAATACTGACTAGCATTGCCGGCAAATATCAGTAAATGCATAATGGCTGATGTAGCAGGTTCTTGTGCAAATGGAAATAGTGTAATAAAATATAAGAAAAGAAAAATAAATATGCAAGAGTGGAATAAAACGAAGCAGAACATTTTACGCAACAATGGAAAGGAATATATATCGGCCTGAATCAGTTGCTTCTAGAGGTGCGGACGAAATTGCTAGTTGTTTATTAAAAGCTGTGCCCCTGATTGAAAAATGTGCTAATAAAAAGAAACTTAAATGTATATAGCGATTCATGTGTTGTTCAAAACAATAATTTTACAATAATGCGACTTTGGCTTTACATGATTGATTGTGGTTGGTTTGAAGAAACTGAACATAAATTTCTTGTACCAGGTCACACTTTCCTTCCCTGTGATGCTTACTTCGGTGTGATTGAAAAAGTTAAAAGAAAAACACAAGTGGTTTACACACCCGAACAGTGGGTTCACCTCATAAGAAAGAGTTGAACAAAGAAACAATTCGCAGTAATTGAGATAAATGCAGAAGATTTGAAAGATTTGGATAGCTTCAATGTTCACAAAGAGAAATGTGACGCTGGACAAGCATAAGGTAGACATCAGAAAAGCACCCCAGTTTCGTTTTGTGGAAAACAGGCATGTAATGTATGTAAAATCATGTTTTCGGTGATTTGGGTTTAGAGGAAGTAATAAGCCTTTAAAAAAGGGAAAGGAAAGTGTCCTGTATTACGAGATGTAATACTGAAAACAAAATATCCTAATGGTAGGATGATAAAGAAGACATCATGACTCTCATGACATTTGTACCACCTGTACACCAGATATTTTAACAGTAGCCTTAAATCAGATGATGATGATGATGATGATGATACAAATGCTGTAGAATACATAGATTAATGCAATATTCAAGTTAAAAAGTGTTATTTAATTTGTTTATTTATGTTGTATATTTTATATTCTCAATTTTCTTTTCTTTTGTTTAGACATATGAAACAACATAGTGGTCTATACATTTGCAGGCAGAAAGCTTATTTTATGTACAAGACGTGTACCAAATATTATCAATATGTGCTCTATATATTTTACTCAATGTAGAATTTAATAAAATGCTATTTTTCTCCAAACTTAGTGCAGTTGGGATGGGCCCTTATTCCACTGACCCCCTCAATTACAAGTTTTGGTACCTGTGAGAGAGATGTACAGACTAAAATTGCAATGGCAAAAAATGCAACTAAGACATTACATGGAGTAATTTGGAACAACAATATTACAAAGGAAACTAAAATTAAAATTTATAAGAGCATAATACAGAATATTTTGTCATATGGAAGTGAAACTTGGTCTTTGACGGAATTACAAAAGAATAAAATTAGAACAGTTGAATTTGATTATTTTAGAAGAAGCCTCCAAAAAACAAGACAGGATAAAATAAGAAATGAATTCCTTTGGAGAGAAATGAATGTCACCACATCTGTTGTTAAGAGGATTGAAAATCAAATGCTTAAATGGTATGGCATGTACAAAGAATGGAAAATGAAAGATGGCCAAAAATATATACCAATGGTCACCCCCTGGAAGAAATGAACGTGGCAGACCAAGATGGAAATGGAAAACCTACATCAGAACAATAATGGATAGGAATTTGGAAGAGGGAGATTGGAATGATAGAGATAAATGGAAACTGAAGACGGCAAACCTATAAGTGGGGGAAAGCCGAAGAAGAAGAAGAAGATTAAATCTAAATTGTTCAGTCAGATGCCTAAATTACTTGGATCACTGTAAAATATGTAGTTTTCTTTTTTTTTCGCTGTCCAAAAACATTTGTACTAGGATAGAGAACTTATGCAGATTAAAAAATTATTTTTTACGGACTACACAAGAAACATTTTTGAAGTGATATGGACATTTAAAACATATTCCCCACATGAAAAATATTGAAATGTATAGCGGAAAGATTATATATATACATATATATATGTAGAGGAACTTTGGGGAATTTGGACCCCTGTTTTGAATTTGTTGTTTTTCTTCTTTTAATTAAGGGATTTGAATTTTTTGTTTAATTACAGTGATTATCATTAGTGTTGTAAGTATGAAATAGCATTTTTATTTTATTCAAATATGGAAACATCTTCATAATTTATAAACTTTTTTACATTACAAGAAAGGTCCACTTTAACCTCCATATTTGGATAAAGTGGACCCAGAGTCCCCCTTAGCTTTTAGTCTATTTTTAAGTTTATTTACTCTATTAATTTATACAGATAGTGACAGATTAATTTGAAAATTAAAAAGAGTTGATATTTATTTATTGTTTTGAAAAATTATTGTTGATTATAACATTCACACGTCATTCGACTGCAGAAAGCGACAGTCTTTGGGTTCAGTAAAATTACAAGGATATTAAATAGAATTAATGAAGTGAATGGTTTTTTTACAGATAGCATCCTCATTGATAAGATATACGTATTCATGTAAAATGGACCCAGGTCCTCATGGAGGGTCCACATTAACCAAATTCCTTTGTTATGTTTAATTATTTTATACAGCCACCATGTCACATAATATCAAACCATACCCATCAATATATTTAAACAGCATCTACATAATATATTTAGGAGATTTTTAAACATTTTTAATATTCAATAGCAGAAATTAAGAATTGATTCTTAGCTTGAAAAACTTTTAAAGTGGTAATTTTTCATAAATGCCACACAAATAAACCCTTCTTCGCACAAAGAATAAAAGAAACTGACCTTGAACCCATCAAAGTTGATAAGGTGAAGAAGTTAAAATATTTTCTGTTTGAGGGCAGCACCAATTAAAGAAGATATTAACAGGGTCCAGTCAAACAGAAGGGTCCACATTACACGAACTTCCCTATATATATAACTTTATATATTTTTTTATCTTTTTCTACTCACTGTGCGAATGTCCATGCCATGAATGAACTTGAAGTATGTTGGTGCTTGTGTTATTAGAGTGAAGAGACCCCATAGATTTCCCCATTGTGAGATTATATTTATCCACATTGGGAATGAGAGTAGGATACTCTTCCAAGGTGTTGGAGGCTGAAAAGAAAGTCAAATATAGATTACAATATGCTCCAATATCGCTATCAACAGAACTACTTGCTTTCTCAATAATATGTACTGTGGAGGGGTTTGAAATTTGATCCATGCATCAGGTACATAATGTAAGAATTAGAAATTGTATACACCACCACCCTTCATAACCCCAAGATTAAATATCAATGGTGGGCAATGAAAACCTCGTAACTCCATTTTGTAAATTTTACAGGAGAAACAAATAACTTGATTCATGTATTTTTTGTCTTTCGGGCTAAATGGCTGATGTCTGGTTTTATTAACACTCAGTGTTTCATCTACTACTGTGGTAGACATCCTCAGAGATTCTGCATGCTCTTTGACCTCCTAACTCTTCAAATGTCAGCTGCAGACTGGCTGTGCTTTTTTTTTTTTAGATGACAGTGACATACTGCATAATGTACCCTATCTAGGGTTTCCTGGCAGCGAATTGCTTTTTGGCTATCAGTTTAGGGTTGTGGTTCATATAACCTCAGCCTTGTGGTGGCAAGTTAATACTATTTAAAAAGTAAGTAGTTGGAAAAATAGTGGACCTTCCCACATCAAAACAGGGCATCAACTAAAAAAAAAAAAAATGCACAGCCAGTCTGCAGCCGACATTTGAAGAGTTAGGAGGTCAAAGAGCATGCAGAATCTCCTGAGGATATCTATCGCAGTAGTAGACGAAATGTTGAGTGTTAATAAAACCAGACCATGGCCATTTAGCCCGAAAGACAAAAAATACATGAATCAAGACACCTGCCGTGAAAGTCTACAATTTTACATAAACAAATAACTGTTTTAAATAATTATGACAATTGATAAGCAATAGTTCCCATATATTTTACTACAGAATACAAGTCAAGTTAATAATTAAAACATTTTGTCTGTTCATTCTTACCACTTATAGTTGTTTTTGTTGAACATATGTTTCAAGGCTTCTTAGCCCCATCGTCAGCGATTATGAGTATGTAATCGCTAATGATGGGGCTAAGAAGCCTTGAAACATATGTTCGACAAAAACAACTATAAGAGGAAAGACAAAATGTTTTAATTATTAAACAAACCTCTTAATGTTACTTCCTATTGTATTTTAAAACAAATCAAGTTATTAATACATTTGAAGTCCGTGTTCTCAACAGATTAAGCATCACATATTTCTGTACTGGCTACTGGAGTTATGTGGTTTTCAATGACTGATGGAGTTACGAGGTTTTCATTGCCTACCGTCGATATATTACAATAAAAATTCTCAACATAACCATACGTCGAACTGGATCTGCTAGTCAGAAGCAAGGGTACCACTTGAACTAACATGGTGAACCTTCACATTTATCTCTTATGCATAGAATTTTACACTACCTTCGAAGATGTAATTTGTACAAATGATTAGTGGAACAGACAATAACAAGAGTAGTGGTGAAATTAAATGTTTCTTACCTCTCCTCATATAAATCTTCTAAGTTGATCGCGATTTCGAGACTATAACTGTCTCATCCTCAGAACTTTCTTGGAGACTGGTGTTATGTCGATCAGAAGAAAGAGTTTCGAGACTATAACTGTCTCATCCTCAGAACTTTCTTGGTGACTGGTGTTATGTCGATCGGAAGAAAGAGTTTCGAGACTATAACTGTCTCATCCTCAGAACTTTCTTGGTGACTGGTGTTATGTCGATCGGAAGAAAGAGTTTCGAGACTATAACTGTCTCATCCTCAGAACTTTCTTGGCGACTGGTGTTATGTCAATCAGAAGAAACTCTTTCTTCCGATCGACATAACACCAGTCGCAAAGAAAGTTCTGAGGATGAGACAGTTATAGTCTCGAAATCGCGATCAACTTAGAAGATTTATATGAGGAGAGGTAAGGAACATTTAATTTCACCATAAATTAAACCTCATAGTGATTAATTCCTATAAAAGTTAAAAACAAGAGTAGTCTTTATTAGAATCTACCTCCAACAAAATGTTTAAAAAATAAAATGGGCCATTCTACTATTTGAAATGGTGATTGTTTTTAACTAATCATAAAGATATTGGAACCTTATACTTCATCTTTGGTGAGCAGTCTGAGACTTCAAGCCTTGCTACAGAGTTATGGGATGCACAATGATTCAAGTCTCAATGTGTAAAGCAATTTTCTCATGGAATTTTAATCAGAGTATTTGACTGTGATCACCCAGTATTATGAAGAATTTGAGTGGCTGTTATAAGTAGCTGGGGTCCTGACATGCTGACCACAAGTCATTCCTTTACTGGTTGGATGATTGTTCACCTCTTTTGTTATTAAAGCATGTAGGTATAAGATCACCAGTCAGCTAGTAGACAAGAGCCTTCTAGTCCTTTCTGCCAAGACAAGTTTTTATAAACATCTTTGGTATTAATAGTGAGTGGAGAACATATTTTAATCAACTCACCTCATACATTTTCAAACTTCTTTGATACCGATGGTTTCAGACAATATCATGTTCTTCATCAGTCATGGCATCCATTGACGAAATTCCGTGATTGTTGATTTCTTTAGTGACATCACCTCTTGTGCTGCCATCTTTCATTGGGATTATAAACTTTGTAATTAAATTTTTATCCACCGGAATATCGAAATTCATAGATCGATATTTATTCTTCTGAATGAATATCATTTCCCAAATTGTCAAGTCCAACGGTTTATCCAACTGTTTTAAAAGTTTCGCTTCTTTTTCAATTTTATGATGTTCTAGTAAACTATGTGCAGCAATTGCTGATTTTTGAATTTCACAATTTTTAATATTTCTAAAATGTTCTTTAGTGCATGTTTCTAAATTCCTTTTTGTTTTTCTTATGTATACTTTGCTACAATCATTACAATTAATTTGATAAATTCCAGATTTCTTACTGTCTGGGATGTTGATTTTTTATTGGTATTTAAAAGTTTTTCCAGACTAAATTTATTAATTGGTGCCAAAGTAATGTTGTATTTGTCAAATATTTTTTGAAATTTCCCATGTACTATTGGATGGCAAGTAATTTTCTTGAAATTCTTCTTTTCGTTACTAACCATTTGTAAGGTAGAGCATTCTTTAAGTTGTTTTATCTTTCTGAATTTCTTTAATTTGTTAGATATTATATCCTTATTAAAACATGTTGATGATGCGTTGAAATTACTTAATCTACAAGATGTATCAATTAAATTTACCATAGAATCAGAAATTGAAAACAAAATTCCGTTTTTGGATTTATACATAATTAGGAATGAAAAAACTCAAAAAAATTGAATTTGATATATATAGGAAGGGTACACATACTGATAATTATATTAAATCAACGGGTTTCAATCCACTGGCACATAAACATGCAATATTTAATAGCCTCTTATATAGATTAATAAAGGTCCCATTAAAAGGAGAAAATTTTAAGAGAGAATATGAAAACATCCTAAATATAGCCAGATTAAATGGTTTTAATAAGGATATAATATCTAACAAATTAAAGAAATTCAGAAAGATAAAACAACTTAAAGAATGCTCTACCTTACAAATGGTTAGTAACGAAAAGAAGAATTTCAAGAAAATTACTTACCATCCAATAGTACATGGGAAATTTCAAAAAATATTTGACAAATACAACATTACTTTGGCACCAATTAATAAATTTAGTCTGGAAAAACTTTTAAATACCAATAAAAAAATCAACATCCCAGACAGTAAGAAATCTGGAATTTATCAAATTAATTGTAATGATTGTAGCAAAGTATACATAGGAAAAACAAAAAGGAATTTAGAAACACGCACTAAAGAACATTTTAGAAATATTAAAAATTGTGAAATTCAAAAATCAGCAATTGCTGCACATAGTTTACTAGAACATCATAAAATTGAAAAAGAAGCGAAACTTTTAAAACAGTTGAATAAACCGTTGGACTTGACAATTTGGGAAATGATATTCATTCAGAAGAATAAATATCGATCTATGAATTTCGATATTCCGGTGGATAAAAATTTAATTACAAAGTTTATAATCCCAACGAAAGATGGCAGCACAAGAGGTGATGTCACTAAAGAAATCAACAATCACGGAATTTCATCAATGGACACCATGACTGATGAAGGACATGATATTGTCTGAAACCGTCGGTATCAAAGAAGTTTGAAAATGTATGAGGTGAGTCGATTAAAATATGTTCTCCACTCACTATTAATGATATAACCTCATAATGTTTACTTCCCGATATTAATTTAAATATATCTTTGGTATTTCTAGAAATTTTTTATCTTATCTCTGTTTAGTTTAGAATAATATTCCTAGATATTTCTGTTTGAATATAAAAACAATGAAATAGTGTAATAAATACATTATTTGACTTGTAAGAATGCTTTGTGCAATCAGAAATTAATATAACAAAATATAGGCCTACATGGGAAAAGAATACTGAATATAAATTTCATCATATCTGAAACCTCTTCAAAATGCATCGAACATGATGTATTTGTCTTATGAATAAAATTCAGAATAATTTGAAGAAATTCTCAGTATTTCTTAGACTTCCTGTCAAATAATTAATTAACTAAGATCAATTTTAGTTATTTTAATTATTTTTTGTTCACATTGATAACATTAAAATGTATGTAATACTTACTTTCTTTTTAATTACAGCTTTTCCAAGACTATCTTTGATGTAAGAATATTCTTCTGCAGAGATTCTTGGATGTTCATCAGGTGAGTCATAAACCCAAATCCACCAAGATATGAACCAAATAATTCCTACTGTAGATGTAAAGTAAAAAGCCATCTGCCAGCTAAACCAATTAATGATGAGTCCACACACAGGGTAGATGATTACAGCTCCAACTGAACTTCCTAAAATTAATATTAAAATAGGTTCCATTAAAATGCATTTTACTGTTGTCCTGGCTTAAGTGGTAGTAGGCCTGGATACTATACCCAGAAGGGTTGAAAATTTAAATGACAATTTCTTTATTAAAACCATAAAATTATGGGCATGTTGAGATTTTCTCTATTTTCACAACTCTAAATTGGACGATGTTATGCATCAACTGGTTAAGTGCCATTTTTTTAAATGAGATTTTGATGCCATCTCTTGCAGTGGCCCTTGAAGTAAGTTTATGCACAATTTTAGCACCAAATCTTTAAATATAGTCATATTATTAAAGAAAATGTAAATGACATCAGTCCTATCAGAGATTCTTTGTTTTGCAACAAATGAGTTTGAAACCAGATCTCCATAAATGCTAATCTAAATTTTGCATCATGCAGTTAAGCGCCAAATGTCCCCACTCTTATATTGTTGATGTATAACTGTCAAGCAAGGAAAATAAATTATAAAATCCAGTAATTTTAGTTTGGTGCTACAATAAATAGTGAACATTGACTTAAACTTTAAACATATTTTTCTCGAAACATAATGGCACATAGCCGGTTGATACATAATGCCATCCAATTATAGTGTAAAAAGCAAGTTACATTTTAGAATCTATTTAATAATGCACTTTAAACTGCTCAGGTCATTAGTGTTCCAATTCAAATCTGGGCGTAAAAAAGTCAACAAATTTTGATCAGATCTCTTATATCAGGCTTGAGGTTCTTTTATTTATGACATCATAAATATTTGACACAGGGCCTATGATATTATTTCTGTTCAAAAGGAATTACACTTGATTTTTACACCCTTAAATATCTATTGAACCCAGCTTCATTTAAACCTCGGTACCAGAGATGTGAATGATGTCCACAGGAACTGACATATTAATTAAAATAGTCATCTCAAAGGATATACAAAATATTGTAAACATTTTAATTAATATCGGGAAGTAAACATTATGAGGTTATATCATTAATAGTGAGTGGAGAACATATTTTAATCGACTCACCTCATACATTTTCAAACTTCTTTGATACCGACGGTTTCACACAATATCATGTCCTTCTTCAGTCATGGCATCCACTGATGAAATTCCGTGATTGTTGATTTCTTTAGTGACATCACCTCTTGTGCTGCCATCTTTCGTTGGGATTATAAACTTTGTAATTAAATTTTTATCCACCGGAATATCGAAATTCATAGATCGATATTTATTCTTCTGAATGAATATCATTTCCCAAATTGTCAATTCCAACGGTTTATCCAACTGTTTTAAAAGTTTCGCTTCTTTTTCAATTTTATGATATTCTAGTAAACTATGTGCAGCAATTGCTGATTTTTGAATTTCACAATTTTTAATATTTCTAAAATGTTCTTTAGTGCGTGTTTCTAAATTCCTTTTTGTTTTTCCTATGTATACTTTGCTACAATCATTACAATTAATTTGATAAATTCCAGATTTCTTACTGTCTGGGATGTTGATTTTTTTATTGGTATTTAAAAGTTTTTCCAGACTAAATTTATTAATTGGTGCCAAAGTAATGTTGTATTTGTCAAATATTTTTTTAAATTTCCCGTGTACTATTGGATGGCAGCACAAAAGGTGATGTCACTAAAGAAATCAACAATCACGGAATTTCATCAGTGGACGCCATGACTGATGAAGGACATGATATTGTCTGAAACCGTCGGTATCAAAGAAGTTTGAAAATGTATGAGGTGAGTCGATTAAAATATGTTCTCCACTCACTATTATTGTAAACATTATTTAGATTTATTGAGTTTTGTTCATATTATGAATTGATGACATGAAACTGACATGAGCAGTACTCGTTTTCTGAAGTGAATGGGTTAATTTGGCTGAGTGATGTAATACTGAGCAGTTGGTGATATTGTCATTCGGTTTACAAAGTTTTAATTATTTCATAAATTAATTATGAGAAATAACAATATGAGGTTTTCAAGTTAATAATTAATAAAAACTGAGTCGTATCTCACATCATATTTCGTGTTTTCAAGCATGGAAGCACAAATCTCAACATGCAAATACTTATATTTGAAGAAGTGTTAAATTAATAATAAAAACATCAATGCAAATACTTTTCTGATTTTAATAAAGAAATTGTTTGTCATGCCTCTAGAAACTGCAGTTCCATGCTTGAAGAACATGAAATATGAGGTGAGAGACAACTCAGTTTTTATTAATTTTAATCTTTTGTTGGCACGAGAATTTTTGCAAATCTCTACCTTCATTATCAGTAACTTATTCTTACTGTACAACCAACTGCTATAATTTTAAAATTAAAATAATCAAAATTCCTACTTTATATTATAACATAGGAAACACTTACTTTTATTGTTTCTGTATTCACTCTGAAGCATTTATGGCTAAAGAATCCATTTCTGTCTTTATCTCATTTTTCACAAATGGATTTGGATATTAAATAAAATGAATCTTCTTTACACTCACCTCATATTTTGCTATCTTAGGTGGGACTAGTTTAAAAAAACCATTACACCCATCTTCAGCCAAAATCAACTGTTGAGATGACCAGTCTCAACAGTTAATTTTAGATTAGAATGGGGATTATGACCTTTGAAACTAGTTTCAGGTAAAAGGTAAAATGTCCCCACAACCATTAGGAGGCCTTTTGGAGAGGTAGGAGGTTAAGGCTCCCACTTCTCTGGACAGTCTGCATGAGATGTAAGCCATGTTGTCAGTCCTGATAATGGCTGGTTTTACCGCCAGAACATAGGCCAGTATTCACTTCAGTTTGAGGCTGAGTCAACCCCAGGACTACTGGTTTAGACCAGTTTGAAAATCCTGACTACACCAGAACTCGAACCCTCACTTTCCGGCTTGTAGCATATTGTCCTAGTTCCAGGTAATAGAGCAAAATATGAGGTGAAGTGTAAAGAATGAACTTTTGAATGGTGTATAAATTGTGGAATGCAAGCTTTCATAATATTAAAAGATTCCGGTGATCATAATGTTAAAAGATTCCGGGCTATGTGGCCGTGGTCTATAACTGGTATTTCTTCCAGACGTTCTCAGCTGCGGAGGGCATCTTCAGTGGTAAGTGCTTCTAGATGATGTTACCTTGTCGTAGTCTCGGTTGTGAATGATCTGCAGACATAGACAATAGATGGTTAAAACTAATCAATAACGAGGAGACCGTTCTGAACCAATCAGAAGCCAGTTTGATGATGACGTCTATGACTCTGCCCACCTATCCAGAGATCAGAACAAGTATAAATAAGAGTGTCCAACATTCTGCAGATCATTCACAGCCGAGACTACGACAAGGTAACATCACCTAGAAGCACTTGTCACTGAAGATGCCCTCCGCAGTTAAGAGAGAAATGTCTGGAAGAAATACCAGTTATAGACCATGACCACATAGCCTGGAATCTTTTAACATTATGGTGTATAAATTGTTTGGAAGTTTTTAGGACATCGAGTGATGTTCACTTCTGAGAAAATTATTGCAATTGTTAGATAAGTTACAGTTGGCATAGTTCTCAATTTCAGACAGGCATATAATCCTTCTACCATATAAAGAAAGTATCTAGTGAGGGGATCATTATAATTTATGTACAATATTTAATGGGAACTGACACTATGAGGTAATAATTATAATAAAAATTGAATAAGAAATATACATCTCACCCTCATAAATTTTCTCTTACCTGGAAATATTTCAAAGAATGTTCTCTGTTGAGAATGGGAATGATGATCCAATTGAGAAAGTTTATTTAATATTTGTAGGAAATAACACTATGAGGTTATGAATGAATGAACAGTGCATACCAAAAAGAATGTATAATTATAAACCAAAAGGAAGAAGAATGTGGGAAGACCATTGAAGAGATGGAAGGACCAATTCGACCTATAATGAGATCGGAACAGGCCATTGGGCTTAATCCTTGTTGATGATGATGATGATGATGAGGTTTCTGTTAATTATTATGAGTTATAACTCATAATAATTGAGAAAGATTGGTTTATAAGGGATGTATATTTCTGATTCAATTCTAGTATAATTTTAAAATTAAAATTTTAAATCTCAAATATAGAAGGAGTGGCAGTTTAGAATTTCTAACTGATTCTGCATCAAATACTTGAATTAAATTGTAAAAGTCCATATTTAAATTAATATTGGGAAGTAAACATTATGAGGTTATATCATTAATCGTGAGTGGAGAACATATTTTAATCGACTCACCTCATACATTTTCAAACTTCTTTGATACTGACGGTTTCAGACAAAATCATGTCCTTCTTCAGTCATGGCTTCCACTGATGAAATTCCGTGATTGTTGATTTCTTTAGTGACATTTCGAAATTTCGATATTCCGGTGGATAAAAATTTAATTACAAAGTTTATAATCCCAACGAAAGATGGCAGCACAAGAAGTGATGTCACTAAAGAAATCAACAATCACGGAATTTCATCAGTGGAAGCCATGACTGAAGAAGGACATGATTTTGTCTGAAACCGTCGGTATCAAAGAAGTTTGAAAATGTATGAGGTGAGTCGATTAAAATATGTTCTCCACTCACTATTAATGTAAAAGTCCAGTTGCAGTAATAGTGAGCTATGAGAACTGATATGTAAGGTATTTACCCATATAGGAAGTGATGAATCTGCTGCGTTCATTTGGTGGGATCCACAGTCCTACCAATGTGTGTAGGGATGGCCATGCAAGACCCTGAAAATCAATAATGCATGATTGTTTACTCATGGTAAACTTTTAATTATATTATTGCACAGTAGTTCTATTTATTGTTTGCTTTCTCTAATTGAAGGTACTCCCTTATGAATATGGGTTTTGTTATGCTGTTTATTATTCATATTCTATAGGTCAGATTCCCTAACATTATTGATCTGCATGTCAATGCAAAAATGACACCCAAACATAGATATTATTCTGAACTTAACTGTAGATCAGGGCATTTCTTCAGTCACGAAGACAATAATGAATTTTGACTTGTTTATTATATGAACTCAATTTTTTATGTTGCTAATTAAGTGGTAGGAATAAATAAAGGAAGGACAGAAATGTAATAAGATGCAATATTTGTTACAAGAGTCATGTTATAGCATAGCAATACAATAACTTCCAGCATGTTTAAATAATCAACTTTTATAAGATTCATGATGTGTTCCGTTGAGGTTTATTCAAAATTAATATAAAATTATAGAATATTCACCTGAAAGGTCCGTCTCCTCAACTTAATTATCATTTAACTGTAGCGCTTTCGGGACTTGTCCCATCATCGGCAGGATTCAAAACTGGTGTTTCACTGAAGATCTGGTAGAGGGGGTTGCATGTATTGGGTTCGTTTTCGTTTATCAGGCTGTCGTTGTGAGCTGCTTTCATGATTTCCATCTCTTCGAGTACATTTATCTTCGCTGGATTATTTTCTCTGTGCATCACTGTTAGGGTGTTTTCAATATTTAACATGCGATGTCCTTCATGGGTAACGTGTTTTGCATAGCTTGATTTACCTTCTGCGTGAACAAAGTCTCGAAAATGTTCTTTGAATCTGATGTTAAAACTCCTGTTTGTCCTTCCTATATAAAATTTGCTGCAGTCCTTACATGTCAGTTTATAAACTCCTTTGCTGTTGAAAATGTTATTTTCTTCAATGTTATTGTTTATTATGTTGTTTAATTTGTTATTGGTTCTGTATGCTATTTTTACGTTTTTATCGGCTTTCTTTAGTGCATTGGCTAATTTTGTCGTTTCTTTTCCTGTGTATGTAAGTGTTATCCATGTTTTCTTGTTGTTGTCAGATTCTTTTTCTAGTTTAGTTATGTTGGTTATGTTGTTCTTCCTTTTTTGTTTTTTTACGAGCTTATCTATGAATTCTTCATTATAGCCATTGGTTTTTGCCATATACTTAATGTAGTTGAGTTCTTGGATATAATTGTCTTTGCTTAATGGGAGTTTCAACATTCTACTGACTAAGCTATTAAATGTACTAATTTTCTGTTGAAAAGGGTGTGTAGAATTTTTGTTTATGGCCAGAGCATTGTTTGTGGGTTTCCGGTAGATACCGATTTCTAGTTTATTGTTGTGTAGATTTTTGGTTATAGACAAATCTAAGTAGTTTATGCTGTTGTTAACTTCTATTTCTTCGGTGAAAGTGATTTTTTCATGCATGTTGTTTAAGTCTTGTAGTATTTCTTTTTCTATTTATAAAAGAAAACAATTTCAAAAAAATTGAAAAAGATCCTACAGGAAAGTATAGCAGACAAATAAAAGAAGCACTAAAATCGTGCCCTCTAATCACCAATACAACCAATAATGAACATAATAAATACAAAAACGCCAAATGGGTAAATAATACTTCCAAAAATCCATAAAGACAACATTCCCATAAGACCAGTAGTTAATTGCATGAATGCTCCTAACTATAAAATTTCCAAATTAGTCGCTCAGAAAATGAAAAATGATGTCAAACTTGAAAATCGTTACACAATTAAGAACTCATTTGAACTAGCAGACAAACTACAGCATTTAGAAATTAATAGGAATACTAAAATGACGTCATTCGACATAAAAAACCTGTACACTAATATCCCGATAAACGAAACAGCAAACATAATAAAACAAAAACTAACAGACAGTAAACTTGAAGATAACTATATCAATCAGTTAAACAAACTAATAACAACAACAATAAAGCAAAATTACTTCCAATTTAACAATGAACTATTTATTCAAGAAGACGGGATCCCGATGGGGAGTCCTACATCTGGAATAATGGCAGAAATCTTCCTACAAGAACTGGAAATAAACATTTTGAGGAACTAATACACAAATTCAACATAAAACTAATAACACGATATGTCGATGATGTACTAGTAATATATGAAAATGAAAACAGAAAAGAAAAAGAAATACTACAAGACTTAAACAACATGCATGAAAAAATCACTTTCACCGAAGAAATAGAAGTTAACAACAGCATAAACTACTTCGATTTGTCTATAACCAAAAATCTACACAACAATAAACTAGAAATCGGTATCTACCGGAAACCCACAAACAATGCTCTGGCCATAAACAAAAATTCTACACACCCTTTTCAACAGAAAATTAGTACATTTAATAGCTTAGTCAGTAGAATGTTGAAACTCCCATTAAGCAAAGACAATTATATCCAAGAACTCAACTACATTAAGTATATGGCAAAAACCAATGGCTATAATGAAGAATTCATAGATAAGCTCGTAAAAAAACAAAAAAGGAAGAACAACATAACCAACATAACTAAACTAGAAAAAGAATCTGACAACAACAAGAAGAAAACATGGATAACACTTACATACACAGGAAAAGAAACGACAAAATTAGCCAATGCACTAAAGAAAGCCGATAAAAACGTAAAAATAGCATACAGAACCAATAAAAAATTAAACAACATAATAAACAATAACATTGAAGAAAATAACATTTTCAACAGCAAAGGAGTTTATAAACTGACATGTAAGGACTGCAGCAAATTTTATATAGGAAGGACAAACAGGAGTTTTAACATCAGATTCAAAGAACATTTTCGAGACTTTGTTCACGCAGAAGGTAAATCAAGCTATGCAAAACACGTTACCCATGAAGGACATCGCATGTTAAATATTGAAAACACCCTAACAGTGATGCACAGAGAAAATAATCCAGCGAAGATAAACGTACTCGAAGAGATGGAAATCATGAAAGCAGCTCACAACGACAGCCTGATAAACGAAAACGAACCCAATACATGCAACCCCCTCTACCAGATCTTCAGTGAAACACCAGTTTTGAATCCTGCCGATGATGGGACAAGTCCTGAAAGCGCTACAGTTAAATGATAATTAAGTTGAGGAGACGGACCTTTCAGGTGAATATTCTATAATTTTATATTAATGTTTAAATAACATAGTAACTTTTTAAATTAAAATAATATACTCAAATAATATTCTGAACATAGGAAAGTAATTTTCAGTAAGACATTTTGATTCAGCATGGAACTTGCTATTCAGTTCCTAATTGGAAACATAATTGTATTTAAAATAGATCAGGTAAGTTTTGAGGGATTGTATAGTTAGAAACTGAAATTCTCTCTCTCTCTCTCTCTCTCTCTCTCTCTGTCTCATACACACACACACACACACACATACACACTAATTAAAGTAACTATCTTGACGAAGAATAAATAAAATCTCTAGTGTAAAGTAGTATATAGTATATAATCATTGTTTCAAGTAATACATAATCTGTATTTTTGTAGTTGTTAACACTGATATGCAAATTTTAACTTTTTGTCTGGGGTTTTCATTCTAATATGGCATTATTCCTAATTTGACTATGCTGAATCAGAATATGAACTTAGTTTGTCTCCATCACATACCAATTTTTCACAATATAAGAAGTAATAAAATATACTTTTTTTATTCTTGGTTCTATCGAATTTATGTTATATTATTAAATATCAGTTAATAAATCCACAACACTCAATACCAAAATCTTCAGAATTAATTAATATTTTGCTTCTGTTATAAATAATCACTTAAATTTGACATTAGCCCACTTTTTTTACATGCTGCTTTGAAATGAAAGCTTTTTAGAGTTCCTACTAATGGAAAGAATTTGGTACATCTCTTTTCAACGACCAGCAATAGACAGCTATCATGTTCACATTCCACTTTCCCTGGTAACAACTTTCCATCTTCTTTATTTCCTAGTGAAATCTTTCATCCTGCACCTTGCTGATACAGCCAAGATATTCCGGGAAAAAGTTCAAATCAGAGTGTAGGAAATGTACTTTAATACTCATATTGTAGCCCAGCTTTTGAAATTTCTCAAGCATATCTACAATATTTTTGTAATTTGGATGCTTATAATTTCCTAGAAATGTTTTGATGACACTCCTAAAACCAGTTAATGCCTGTTTTTCAGTATCTATCATAGTTTCTTCAAATAAGATATCAGAAATCAACTTGCTAATTTGTGGCCCAACAAATATTATTCCTTTAACTTTAGCATCAGATATTCCAGGAAAGTTTTTGCAGATGCATTTGTAGCAGTTGCCATCCTTGTTTAAAGCCTTCACAAATTGCTTCATTAGGCCTAATTTTATGTGCAAAGGAACATTTTTTAGGCCCACAAGACTTTCATGAATAACATTTTTCATTCCTGGCACGATACTATCTCTCTGCTTCCAATTTTTTCTTTTCCAGTGATCACTGTTGTTAAACATGTTAATTTCAACAATGAAATTCTTAGTATTTATTAGCTCCCTGGTGCAATATTTATGCACAGAACTACATTAAAACTTCAGATGTAATTGCTAATTGTAAAAAAATGGTACATGTTAGAAAAAAAACGGACTGCAGTTTTGGAATGAACATGTCAAATTTAGTAAATTAGACATATTTTGCAGGAAACCCCAGATTCATAATTACCAGTGCTATTAATTGAAATATTTAAGATCCAATCCAGGAACAATGCTACCTAGAACTGCCAAATTATGATTATTCATGAAGTAAATTAAACCCCAGTAGCCTAACCTCAAAGCATTACTTAGATTCCACTTTAATTTATGTTAAACAATGCCTATTTTACTGTATCCATGCTACAATGATAGATTCCTTAATCTTAATAAAATTGATCCAAGTAATTCATCTGTGAAAACACACCAAAAATTCTATTCTATTTAGTAGAGATTCAATTATATTTAATTAAGATGATAAATGGCAAGCTAACCAAAAGATCTCCGAAGAACCCCATTTATAATAAGCTAGTTGGGCTCACTTCCTATACCGGCTGAAATTTTTTCTAAAAATATTTTGCCCATGCAGACTTGAATCAGCACATGTCCCACAGCTCTGTACTAATGCATAATGCCATAGATTGATTGACTAAAAATAAGACTGCCTAATTACTAGTCCTATTAAATAATGTTAGGTTGAACTAAATGACATTGTAAGAGTTTTTATAATTAGTAAAAATTATACGAGTATAAAATTTGAAAAAAATTAATAAAATGGCTGCATTGTAATGAAAAATACAATGAGCTTGTAGTAATATACCTTTCCTGGTTGATATATAATCCAGTGATAAATTGCATTCTGGTGGTCAAGTTTATTAACAATTGACGGATAAACAGTTTTGTGGATTAATAGGAGTGGAGAACATATTTTTATCGACTCACCTCATATGATTTCAAATTTCTTTGATACCGATGGTTTCAGACAATATCATGTCCTTCTTCAGTCATTTCTTTGATACCAACGGTTTCGGACAATATCATGTCCTTCTTCAGTCATGTTTTTGTATAATTTCTCTCCTCTTTTTCTTCAAAATTAATTCCGTTCCTCGGGTCTGTTTTGCATTTTTTAGTCAAATTCATGAATTTCTTCTTCTGTCTGTTAACTTTTTTCTTTATTTCAAGATTTAGAAATTCGAAAAAATTTTTAATTAAATTTTCGAAACTAATAAATCCTAATTGTTTAATCAATTTCAAATGCAGGTAGTAAATTTCTAGTTCCAAATTTTGAAGATATGAATAATATTTGTTTTTTTCTACTTGCAAAACTTTCTTTTTAGCATCTTTTGCTGTTTACTATTATTGTTGAATTTTACTATTTTCCTGATGAATTTTGGTGCTACATTATTTTGTATACATCTATCTATAAATTTATTGTCAGCCAAAAGTTTTTTCTTATAACTATATAACTAAAGTTTTGTGGATGTTCAGACCACAAAGAAACAAGAGTTTTGTTATTGAGTGGACCATACATATTCTCATGTCCAAATATAAAACTAATGCATCCTACTTTTATCCAAAATTATTCTTTCTGGAAAGTTTTCTGATTTTAAAAATTAATGTGTTAAATGTTTTATGTTTACCTTCATTAGAAAAAAAGATAAGAGGTTACTAGAAAAGGAAGATGTCTTACAGTAAATAAAAAATTAATTTAGAATTAAGATATAAATTTATATTTTATAGTATACTTACTCCAACAAATCCTTGCATTGTTCTAAGTGCCACAAGTAAACGGTAATCAATTCTAGCAGCTAAAGGAATAAAGAATCCAAAAATGCATAGTCCAAGGTTACTCATTCCAAATATAACTTTTGTTCCATATTTTTGGCTCAGATATCCACCTGGAATTTGTCCTGCCCAATATGTCCAGTAAAAAGCACCAAGTATCATACCTTGTTGATATTCATCCCAGTCATACCTCTCCTGTAAAATATAGGTAATTATATTAAAATATTAAATTTTGCCAAAAATAAAATATGATTTTTCTAGCTCAAGATATTCTCTTTTGAAGTTATAAATATCACTCTAGTTGGTTAGTAATTTATTTAATGATGATGTTTAACAATTCAGGCCATTAGAGTCACAATTAAAGTTTGGGCATGCAAATGCTGACAGATTTTGTTCAGATGCCTCTTATTTTAAGGGGGCAATGCCTTAAGGCAATACGCTACAAGCTGGAAGGTTGCGGATTCAAGTCCCAATAATCAGGATTTTTAAACTTGACATAAACTTGCTGGCACCATGACCCTTAGGTCGACTTAACCTCTTAACAGAAATGAGTACCATGTACATGTTTTTGGGATAAGATGGTCATCATGCAGTGCTGACAAACTGGCTGACATCATGTGCCTATTTAGAAAAGTGGGAACCTTAATCTCTGACCACCGTTAGGACCTCCCAAGGCCTATAGTGGATTCACTGTATCTTTCCACTTATTTCAGGTTTGAGGTTCTTTTATGTGCCAAAAAAACTACAAACCAAGACCTACAGCTTTAAAGGAAGCCATGCTTAAGATTTTTATGTCTTAAAAAAATTCATCAATGTAAGTCTTGGAAACCGATTAATGTCATCTATTTCTGCTATGAGACTAATCACGACACTAGAACTCATATATCTGGAAATTTTGCAAAAAAATATGTTTTTTATCCTAGTCTTATTTAATATGCCATATATATCTGTAATATACAGTGTATGATTTTTAATTATCTCTTCAAGAAAGCCATGCTCTTGACTTTTTTTTTCAATTTAAATATTCTATCAATTGTGATTGAACTCATGAACCTTAGTGGTTCTGAGATAGATACACTATTCTGATATTTGAAATACCAACATACTATATCTCAAAAGAAGTATCATCATCATCATAATTGTGTCTATCAAATATTACAACTCAAGGCCTATTAAGTTCTCATAAAAAAATTCACCATTTCTTTGGAGTATGATCAATAGATTTTTGGCTTACAGTGGTGTGTAGGGCCTATTTATAAATTGCTTTAGGAATCCTATTAATTTTCAGTCTTTTAACATGGAATGTTTATTTTGTTTCATACTGGTGGATATAGTCAAGAATCAATTTTATTTCAAGAATCTTTAAAATATCTTATTTCCTTTTAAATTCCTTTTATTACACCTCAGTGTTGTATTATAAAACACATTCTATTTTATAATAGTATTTTATAATTGTGTTAATATTACCTATAGGAATGGTGTATTGATTAAATCATTGTCATCATCATCATCATCATAGAACCTTCACGAATTTAGGCCATTTGTTGACCTGTTTTGGCCTCAAGAGAAACACCATCCAGAAGTCTTTTGAGTGGACGTCCTGGTCTTCTTCTTCCTGCAGGTTGATATCTTAACATTTGTTTGGGTATTCTGTGATCTTCCATTCGATGAACATGTTGCATCCATCTTGACTTATAATCAGAAATTTTGTTTTCTAAAGATTCCATGTGTAATTCTTCTAAGATGTCTTCATTTTTTTTGTGATCTAGTGGTGTGTATCCTGCAGTCTTTAGAAGTTATCTCATTTCAGCAGATCTAAGGCTCTGTATATCCTTCTGTTTCAATATCCATACTTCGCTACCATACTTTCTTCAGTTCCATCCTCAGTATTTTCATGACTGTTAAGTCATCTTAAAGAGCCACCTTGAGTCGGCCATTTTGAATTTATGTTTTCCTTTTTTAGACTTTGAGTCAGCTTACAATTGAGTTTTTAGGAGTTAACAGTATGAGGTATTATTTGAGTTGGCCATTTTGAATTTTTGTTTTCCTTTTTAGACTTGGGTCATCTTACAATTGACTTTTTAGAAGTTAACAGTATGAAGTTTTATTTGAGTTGGCCATTTTGAATGTATGTTTTCCTTTTTAGACTTGAGTCATCTTACAATTGACATTTTAGGAATTAACTGCATGAGGTATTATTTGACCTGGCCATTTTGAATCTATGTTTTCCTTTTTTTAGACTTGAGTCGTCTTACAATTGACTTTTTAGGAATTAACACTCTGAGGTACTTATCGGCCGTGGTGGACTAGTGGTTATGCTCCTTGCCTCTGGTCCCGAGGGTCACGGGTTCAAACCCGGCCGGGGTCAATGGATTTTTTAGGATGGAAAAATCCAAGGAACAAGTCCTCCGGGTGGGACTTTAAGCCGTGGGTCCCAAGTCTGAAGATTTTCAGGCTCGTAAAAATTCCTTAAGCCTGAATGAAAAGGCCTCTAAGCAAAATTTACCTAATTTTCCCATCCTAGTACTACCTTGGTTTCCTAGATGTCAGTATGAGGCAGAACGCTGACACGAACCACTCAAAAATGGCATCTATACGAAAACAAGTGTAACTAAATTGTATGGTTCAAATTCTCCCCTGTATGGGGAAAGCGCCTAAATCTCTGTAAAGGGAAACCATGGGCTTACAAAAAAAAAGGTATTTATTTCTATTTACTTTGTTCTAACAATGTATATTTTTTATATTTTAAAAGAAAACAAACTTTGCTAAGTTTCATTATATTAAATTTTCTTGAACAAAAGAGTTGAGTCTTATATCCAGAAAATTCTAAATTCAGTTTCTGGGGTTAAACAATCTAACTGGGATTTTTCTTTGTTTTCCTTAGTTGTTAAAGGCAATTGTCAGGGTTGAATTTCTTGACATGAATTTATTATTTAGCGGGTTTCACAATGTATCACATCATCTTCCTGTTCCCAATTAATCTACTGTCTTTCTCCTCCACATCTGTCATTCCAATCTCTATTGCCCAATCCTTTTTACCTCTTGCTGCTTAACCCTCTGCATGCCACTGGTAAAATCTGTTGTCAAAGATTTAAATCACATCTGCCGATGTGATTGGCTTTGCAAATAGTTTAAGTATATTGTTTGGCAGGTAATGGACAGAAGCATCAGAACTGATTTAATCGGTTCACGGCACCTAAAGGGTTAAAATACCATAAATCAACATCATTTTGGCTGTTATCTTCTTCTCCTACCAGGTAGCATTCTTGTATTTCTCTTGGGAATCCATCTTCTGACATTCTTTCTATATGACAATACCATTACAATTATTAAATTTTTTTTATAAAATCCAGGATTGAACTTTGAATACTCATATTTTGTTTAATTATACAGTTTATTTTCTCTTCTAAAAATTCCAGCTATGTCTCCAAAAATCTATTTTTACAGAATTTCATTTACTTATTGTTCTTGATTTTAATTTCTAAGTTTCTGCACTATATGCCATTGTACTAATTATTGTATTAAAAATGCTTGTTTTTGTTTTATAATTTATATCTGATCCCATAAATCACCATTTAATTTTGATATTGCAGTTTTACCCTAAGTTATGATGCTGACTTCCATCTCCATTAATTTTTGTCTCCAAATATACATATTCATCACATGCTTTATTCTTCCATGTAACAAGAATTCATTTTGCAGTTACTTATAATATTTGAAGAGAAAAATTTACGCCTAAACTGGCATTTTAACCCAAGGTCTATAGTTTTATACATCAGTGCTCTGCCACTGAGCTATTATGTATCTCAATTTAAATGGACATTTTTCTCTCTCTTATACAATCCCCATATGCCAAAAGGCATTGAATCTTTGTTCCCCATGCCATCTGACAGTTTTTTCAAGAAGACTTTAAATGGGTTTTAATACTTTTACAGCTAGCAAAGTTTAATTTCTGTTATTATTTTAAATTTATCACTTTCCACTGAAGGACAAATTATATTTGAAGAGAAACATTTACACCTAAACTGGTATTTGAAACCAGTGTCTCTGGTTTTATACATCAGTGCTCTGTCATTGAACTATTTAGGCATTTCAATTTGAATGGAAATTTTTCTTCCTCTTATATACCATCTGGTCGCTTCTTCTACAGAAGACTTTAAAAATGTTTCTCTTCAAATATAATTTGTCCTTCAGTGAAAAGAGATACATTTCATCATCATCATCATCACTCCAGGGATTAGGCAATGGCCCATTCCGACTTCATAATGCATCAGCCCAACGTCTTCTAGGTCTTCCAATATCACGTCTTCCTCTTGCTTGATAATTTCTTGCTAACAATGGATATCTCTCCTTACTCATTCCATCCATATGATTAATCCATTTCTGTCTGTAATTCGTGACCTTATCCAATAAAGGCTGTACTTTCAATTATTCTCTTATATCCTCATTTCTTATTCTATCAAGTCTTGTACATCCTTTTACTTGTCTTAGAAACCTCATCTCCGACATCTGTATTCTATCCTTCTGTTTTTTCATTAGAGCCCAAGTTTCACATCCATACAATATAGTGGGAACCGCCATAACATTATACATTTTTATCTTGGTTTCTTTTCTAATTTTATTTTTGAATGTTCTCTGTATTGTTCCACACACCATCTGAAATTTATTTATTTTGGAGTCAATATCTCTTTCCACATTGTAGCCAACATCACAACCCAAATATTTGAAACTAGACACCTGTTCTATACTTTGATTTTCTAAAATAATTTTGGATCTCACTAGATCTTTTCTTCTAAATTTAAAATAAAATATCAAAATTAAAACTTTACTGGCTATAAATTCCTTTTAAAGTCAAAAAGAAGCTGTCAGATGACATGTGGAACGAAGGTGTTTGGGGATTATGTAAGAGAGAGAAACATTTCCATTTAAATTGAGATACCTGAATAGCTCAGTGGGAGAGCAATGGTGCATAAAGCCAGAAATCTTGGTTCAAATCCCAGTTTAAACAAACATTTTTTTCTTCAGTTATAATTTGTCCTTCAGTCAGAAGTGATAAATTTAAAATTAAAACATTGAAAATTATTTATCATGTTATTTAAATTTATTCAATCAAATTATTATTACAAAAATTATAATGATTCAATCTTATTTTCAGTACTATTAATTCTTAATTAATTAAAACATTATTGTAAAAACTTAAAGTTACTAAAATTTAAATATAAATTAATTATAAAGAAGTTAATATCTGGTAATTTTTTGATGTTATATTTAGTTTAACATATTTCAGTCCTGGATAGATTTTAAATCTATGTGGTAATTTGCTGAAGATACAAATACACAGTCTGTTATATTAAGATTCTAGATACGATAAATTATGATCTAACATTTTAAAGTATTTAACATTTAAAGTTAGTAACACTCCGATTCTTCTTATTTGACTATAAACTAGTTTCGGAACATAGTTTCTGTTCCATCCTCAGTATCGTCATGACCGTTGTTCTGTCGTCTTGAAGAGCTGTCCTTCACTCCTTCCATTGGCTGACTGAAAAACCTCGAAACCAGGTCATTCTCACCGGGAATTTCAAAGTTCATCAATTTCTTATTTTCGCTCTTTTGAATGTAGATCTTTTCCCAAACAGTAAGTTCTTTTGGTTTTTCTATTTGTTTTAATAATTTAACTTCTTTCTCGATAAGATTTTTTCAGACCATGCATGGGTTTTTCTACTTCTCCTTTCTTGACATTCCTGAGAGTTCTTTCACTCTAGTTTTCAAATTTCTCTTAGTTTTTCCTATGTTGAATTTCTCACATTCTTCACATTTAATTTGATAAATCCCTGATTTGTTTTCTTCTTTAATTTTCTCATTCTTATTAGGTCTAATCAGTCTACTGATGCTGTAGTCATTTTTGGGTGCTAACCTTATGTTGAAATCTTTAAAAAAATTTTGAAACTTGTGGTATTTTAATGGATGATATGTGAATTTTCTAAATTTTACATTTTCTTCTTTTACTTTTAGAAGAGTGCTTTGATTAATACATTTTTGTCTTTTAAACTTGTTTTATTTTCATGAGTATCATTTTTATTGCAAAACCATTTTTCGTGGCTACATTGATTATGTGTTCTTTTTCATAATTTTCTTTGTCATTGGTATGTTCACTAATCTATGTGTCAAACTATTGAAAACTGCTTCTTTGTGAGCTATGTGATTGAAACCTGAAGCTTTTATGTAGTTATCATATGTGTTCTGCTTTCTGTAAATTCCAAATTCTATCTTATTTTCTTCAATAATATGACCTGGTTTCGAGGTTTTTCAGTCAGCCAATAGAAGGAGCGAAGGACAGCTCTTCAAGACGACAGAATAACGGTCGTGACGATACTGAGGATGGAACAGAAACTATGTTCCGAAACTAGTTTATAATCAAATAAGAAGAACAATATGAGGTGAGTGATAAAAAATTCTACCTTAATGAATATACCTCATAGTGAGAATTCCTAAAATAAGTAACACTATGATGTTTATTTTAATTAATATGTAGAGATGAGTTGTGAAAATTTCTAACTCTATATATTAATGTTTTTATTATTCATTTTCATACATTTCAATGATGGATAACTCATATATATATAAACGTTAAATTATCTCAAAACTGAAGTAAAAAAGTTACTTTGCTGTACCTGTGATGACATGTCTGTTGAGCTTGAGTCATGATCAGTAAAATTTGTTATAGTTTGTGCTTCAAAACATTCACTGGAAATTCCTTGTATTTCTGAAGTATCATAATTCTTGACCATTGATACAATTGCAATATTTATATTAAGTCTTATCATGTAATTGTATCCAGTGCCAAGTAATACCAGGAGCCAGAGAACATCTCGTGATGATATCCAATCTGCTTTAAAAAACAGAATAGAATAATTTTTGCTGGAACAGCTTGTGAATTTACCATTGATCTATTTAATTAAAATCACTATCTGTAAAAATACCTTTTTTAGCCATTTGTCATACAATATATGAAATTACACAAACTCAGAAAGTTATATTCACAGTTTTCTTTCCTGAAGCTTCAAAGTACTGTATTGTATGATAAATAAAATTTAAAAAATTATATAAATGCTAATATATTATAGTTAACATATTTCCACTTTTTGATAGAATGTAAGCAACACTTGAATATTAAACATAATTCCAAAATACCTTGTTTATTTGAAAGGCTTAAACTGATTTACTGCTTTATCATTTTCATATTTGTTGTATAATATTTTTAATTTGTATTTATGACTTGCAGTGGCATTGTTCAAATATGTATGTAACATGATACTTACAGAGTGTTTCAAAAGTTTGTCATTATCATTTCTAAAATAATAACTTATTAACTTTATGGATTATGATATCTGAAGGTACAATGCTGCATTTACTAAAGTTTTCCAGTAGTCTAACTGAATCCAGTTCTTGTCTTAAATTTTTGTTTCCTAAGATTCATCTGAATAATATTTTCCCATCTACACTTAGGTCTTCCTAATAATCTTTTTCTACGAGGGTGAATCAAATATAAACCGGTGTACTGACTCGCTTTATTTCTTTATTTTATTCTTTATTATTTCGAAAGGGCTTTACTCATAACTAGGTAGCGTGCCGAGGAAATTATAGGAAGTGTGAACAGGACTTCTAGAAGAATTTACACACTTTTTTTACGACATAAAAAGAAGCAATTGACCCAGTGTATCAAACACTTTAATATATATATATAAGAACATATTATAGGTTACATTTGAAAATTACTCAAGATAGAACTTGGAAGCACCATTTAATAATAGATTAATATTTGATTAAGAGTGATTAAAATTTAATTGTGGACATTCCCGAGAGAAATGAAAAACTATATTACAAACTTCTACTTACATATTTAAGAAATGGGCCCAGCAGGGCGCTGCCCCGGGACCTCACTCGTCCGTTGGTGCTGCAGAGACTCTCGACTCAGACTGACCGCCTTAGCTCTACCCTCTAGTACCGTTGGTTATTTAAAAAAATCCCTTGTCTCATAAAAATACCTGAGAAATGTTCTTTCGCAACCCCTCACCCTACAGTGTATTTTTTCATTAGTGTTGATCTTATCTTAACATAACTTTTCTTTCAAGGGTTTGTTTTAAAATACCTCTTGTCTCCCAAAAACACCCCTCGTCTCGTGCTATAACAACCGGAATTATTGTTTACAATTTTATTGAATTAACAAAAAATACAAAACCACCACCTCATTTTTCTACATAGTCTCCTGCATTTCCAACACACTTTTGCCATCGAGTTGGCAACTTTTTGATGCCGTCCTTAAAGAATGAGGGATGACGTGTAGTCAGCCAGTTGCGCACGAACTCCTCTACCGCTGCATTGTCACCTCCCAGGTCCTTTTTCAGTGGCCCAAACAAATGGTAGTCACAGGGTGACAAATCTGGACTGTAAGGAGGATGTTCCAGAAGTGTCCAATGCTTTTTTGTCAAATTTTTTTGTTCCTGGCTGAGGAGCCGAGGAACCCACCTGGCAGTCAATTTTTGGAATTTGAGTTCATCACTGATGATGACTTGAACACTTCCGAAGCTTATTCCAACGTGTGAAGCAATTTCAGAAATTGTTACGCGCCGATCCTCCTCAATAAGGTTCTGTACAGCACGAATGTTGTCTGCAGTGATACTTGTTCGTTGCCGTCTTTGGTGGGGCTCATTTTCCACTGAATCCCGGCCCGCTAAAATTTTTTTGCGCCAATCATACACCTGCATCTTCTAAAGGGTTGCTTCCTCGAACTGCGCATGGAGCCTTCTCAAAATTTCAGAAGGTTTAGTGCCTTCTTTCGCCAAAAACTTAATAATAATGCGTTGTGCAACAGACGTGTGTACCTCTTGCTCGCTCATGGCGTACTGAAGCAAGTGGCTGCTCTTTGGAGTGCGACACATCAAGATCCCTACTCCAGACACCCCCACCAACTTCCCCTTCAAACTGCAACCTTTGCAGTTCACTACCAGAGCCTCCAGATACAAATTCCGGTTTATATTTGATCCACCGTTGTATACTTACTTTATGCCTTATAGAATCTATTTACAGCTTCAGTGTCACATTTGCTAAAGTGTTCCACTTGTTCCTATCTTCAGTAAAGTGAATCCTGTTCATAGTAGAATTTTATTTTAAAACACACTTTTTTTAACAGTTCAGGTCATTAGTGTCACGACTCAAATACAAGTATGTTACAACTGAAAAATTTTGCTCAGAGGCATCTTATTTCATGCTTGAATTTCTTTTATGTTCTGTGAATCTATGGACCCATGTCTTTACCTCCCTTCCATACTCAAGATTTTTATTCCTTTAAAAAGAATACATTAACACTAACCAGGTTTGAACCTGTAAACAACAAAACAAGAGATGAGCATTGTAATCATAGTCCACCAGGATCAATAAATCCATTAATAGTGAGTGGAGAACATATTTTAATCGACTCACCTCATACATTTTCAAACTTCTTTGATACCGACGGTTTCAGACAATATCATGTCCTTCTTCAGTCATGGCTTCCAATGATGAAATTCCGTGATTGTTGATTTCTTTAGTGACATCAACCTCTTGTGCTGCCATCTTTCGTTGGGATTATAAACTTTGTAATTAAATTTTTATCCACAGGAATATCGAAATTCATAGATCGATATTTATTCTTTGATATTCCGGTGGATAAAAATTTAATTACAAAGTTTATAATCCCTAACACAGAAATTAGGGACAAATGCCATATTCAAGACATAACCAAATTTATTACAGATAGACGAAAATATTGGAAGGGTCATATAGAAAGAATGGAAGAAAACTGGCTTGCAAAAAGAGCTAAAGAAGATAGACCAATGGATGGGAGAAGAACAAGAGGAAGACCTGCCAAGAGATGGATAGACAGTGAATGCACATCCAGTACGTCTTCCTCCGAGGAGTGATTTTGGAAATAAACAGGATGAAAATCCTACAAATTAAGTTTAAGAAGAAGAGAAGAAGAAGTTTATAATCCCAACGAAAGATGGCAGCACAAGAGGTGATGTCACTAAAGAAATCAACAATCACGGAATTTCATCAGTGGTAGCCATGACTGAAGAAGGACATGATATTGTCTGAAACCGTCAGTATCAAAGAAGTTTGAAAATGTATGAGGTGAGTCGATTAAAATATGTTCTCCACTCACTATTAATGATATAACCTCATAATGTTTACTTCCCAATATTAATTTAAATATATCAATAAATCCAGTTTATATATCCGATATTTAGTTCCTTAAGATCCATCCAAATAATTATTCTATAAGCATTGACAAAATTTCTACTGCCAAAGGTTATAAATGAAATTACTTGCCTATCTTATTCTCCTAATCAACACTTTTAAATGTCATATTAAAGCACAGTTGAGGTGAGGTTAATCTCCTAACTAACTATTAGTTTATCTATAGCTTCATGCCACATTCACTAAGGCTCCCTATCATCAGCCAATTGGATCCAAATCATATCTCTACGACTTACAGAAATCAATGCATGCATTAAATGAAATATGTAAATTATACGATCTAAAAATTTCTGTAAGGAAAATTATACGATCTAAAAATTTCTGTAAGGAAAACGAAGACCATGGCTTTTAGAGGAAGAGATCCAGTGAGAACCAAAATTATTTTAGAAAATCAAAGTATAGAACAGGTGTCTAGTTTCAAATATTTGGGCTGTGATGTTGGCTACAATGTGGAAAGAGATATTGACTCCAAAATAAATAAATTTCAGACGGTGTGTGGAACAATACAGAGAACATTCAAAAATAAAATTAGAAAAGAAACCAAGATAAAAATGTATAATGTTATGGCGGTTATGGATGTGAAACTTGGGCTCCAGTGAAAAGACAGAAGGATAGAATACAGACGGCAGAGATGCGGTTCCTAAGACAAGTAAAAGGATGTACAAGACTTGATAGAATAAGAAATGAGGATATAAGAGAAGAATTGAAAGTACAGCCTTTATTGGATAAAGTCACGAATTACAGACAGAAATGGATTGATCACATGGATGGAATGAGCAAGGAGAGATATCCATTGTTAGCCAGAAATTATCAAGCAAGAGGAAGGCGTGATGTTGGAAGACCTAGAAGACGTTGGGCTGATGCAATATGAAGTCGGAACGGGCAATTGCCTAATCCCTGGAGTGATGATGATGATGATGATGATCATATCTCTAATATCCAGTTCTCCAACATGCATCTGAATATTATCTTCCCTCTTCATCTTAGACTTTCCTAATAATTTATGTCCAAGATTTTCCCATTAAAAATGTTGTAGCTGTTGCCTATATGAGCTACATATCCTGCCCATCTCAATCTCTTGACAATATTAGAATGATATAAAAATTATGGATCTCCTCATTATTTAGATTCAATTGTTGAATACTTTTCCATCTTAATCTCATAGATTTAATAACCCTACTGTATTAGATGAAAATTATGAAGTGTGGAAATCTCCATTAGAATGTTTTCTCCATTTCCCATTCTCATCTCCAAATATCCAACTTAGATTTATATTTTCAATAATTTTTAACTTTTTCTTTCTCATCATTATCTTCTTCCTTAAGTATTTTGCAGTCGCTTGAATTTGCTCATTCTTCATTGTAAGTGGCTAAATTTCATAAATATATAATACAGGAGAAATCAAAATTACTAAAATGACAGGAAAGACTAACAGAACTCATAGTTTGAGAGAAGTTCTACATTTAGAAAATAGAGACAAGATAATGAATTTTGAAGTTTCCAGGGAGAAGGATTTGATTGTGAGGTTAATCTGCCAAACACTAGAGGGAAAGAATATACCAGCTTTCCAATGATCATCTGAACAATCTGTTTTAGCTGAGAATGGGGTAATGACTTTCAAAAAGGTGTTACAGGACAATAGATCATACGATGAGAGGATAATTTTTTTTGTTAAGGATAATATAGTCCTAAATATATTGTGATCCATTATTGATCCATGACTCAAATTACCGCCTTTGAATTTTGTGGGAGGCAGCAGGATTCCTTATAAGCCAGTAGGAGTTAGATTTGAGTTTGTGCATCCAGCAAATAACCTATCTAGACATGCTTTCTGAAGAAACAATTTTCCAGATACATTGATTCTAGAAGAATCATCTCTTGGATTTTCTGTGTGAGAAATTATTCTTCTAGAGTTGATATATTATCTGGAAAATGATTTCTCCAGAAAGCACTTCTAGACACATTGTTTGCTGGCTGCACACAACCTGAATCTAACTTCTTTTGGCTTACAAGGAGTCATGCAGCCTCCATGAAATTCAAAGGCAGTAATTTGAGCATCAGATCAACAATGTGTTAACAATATTGTTTGAGTTCTGCACATTGATCAATGTGCTTTCCTGTTAGGTTTGTGTATTAAAAAGAATTATGCACAAAATATTTTTTATTGAAAGGCATATTCTAATAGTTTACAAAGTGTATTCAGTCAATCTGTCCTGTGTCTCAATTTCTTGCTTGATACTTCTGCAGCAATGACTGTCTAACTGTGACAGAATTATATTTAATGTGGTGAAATACATAATTAATGTGGACAATCAGCTGAGCTTTGGTGGTAGCTCAAGTCTCATATATAATTCTTTTGACATGCCTGGAAAGAAAAGAAAAAATAATAAAAGGCCATTAAGGCAGGTGAATCTGCTAGCCATGCAACAGGCCCTGGTTGTCCAATCCAATATTCTCCATTGTCACCTTTTAGTTATTCTCATGCATCAGTAGTGAAGTGTGCAGGAGCTCCATTGTGCTGGATCTAGAGATTGCTGTGCACAGCAAGTGATATATTATTTAGCATGTTCAGAATCTATAGGAAATATAGTAAAAATGTAGTATTTTTCCTATCTACATCTCTACCTTCTAAAAGTTGTTTTCTCCCAATTTTTCTATTTTTTTTAATGCTTGGCCATGAAAGGACTTTATGTAACCTTGCAAATCATAAAATATAAGTGATACAGTATGTGTTGATTTTAAATTATCTGTGCTAACATTTGAAGTAGTTTGCATTTCAGAAATACAGTTACTGGAGCTCCTTGTATTTTTGAATTTGCATGAGTCTTAACCATTGATACAATTGCAATATTTAAATTAAATCTTAACATATAATTATATCTGGTATCAACCAAAATCAGTAGCCAGAGAACATTATGTGTTGACAACCTTTTTAGAAAGTAAAATAATAAAATGACCTTAAGATTTTTTATCATTTTAGTTGAATGGATGTGGCTTCCTCAGACTAAAGGCACCTAGGTATTTTACCTAAATGAATATAGCTCATAGTGTGAATTCCTAAAATAAGTAATACAGCTAGATAATTTGTATTAGATGGGTGGTTCAGATGGACAATCTCTATTATAGAGGGGTGGATATTTTCCTTTGCTAATTTATGTTTATTTGGCCCTGAGGTCTATACAGCCTCCTTAAAATGAGTACAGTACAAGGATATTCCTGGGATTGAAGTCAGGTTGAATGTAGGGCTAATCATCCTTCGTATTTTGCTTTTTATTTATTATGTGCCTATTTGTTATATATACAATGATGATATTTAATCAGTAATAATAAATAAGTAAATCTGCGATATAAGAGCTCTAAAGAGCTAAGATCAACTGAATTGGTCGTTGTCACTTACAAACAGAAGACAATACAGAGAGTCGCATGGTTGGTGTGACACAAACAGTTCACCTAATTTCAGTTTTCTTAACCAGATTTTGCAACTCCTCATTTCAGTTGTTCTTAAGAGGCTAAGTAAACCCTGTTTCAGATCTATACTTAACAATTTCTATGGTACTGTAATGTGACATAAATCCAATAAATAATGTCATATTTTAAAGGAAAGTTTGAACCTAATATATAATAATTAGATAATAATGGTCTAAAATATTAATTTTTTTTTTTGGATTGAATTATGTTTACATTGTGTCTCATCAATAATTTATGTCATTTTAATTTCTTTTCGTTGATCAGAGCACATGATATAAGAATATTTAAATACAAGAAAATCTACAAATAAATATATACTTTTTTCCTTTTACAGATCCTTTTTATTTTCTATTTTTCATTCCATATTATAGGATCATAAGTGATCCCACAACAGGCCTCAGGAGGCCCTTGAGGTAGTAGAAGGTTAAGGCTCCCACTTTTTCTAGACAATCGGCACTTTATGTCAGCCGGGTTGTCAGCCCTGCGTGACGGCCGCCTTTACCCCCAGAACAAGCGTCTGGTACTCATTTCTGTTAGAGGCTGAGTCGACTCCAGGGCCATACGCAAGAGGTTTTGGGTCAGTTTAAAAATCCTGACCCCAACGGGACTTGAACCCTCGACCCTCCGACTTGTAGCTCAGTGCCTTAACCACTACGCTACGGCGTGCCCCCATATTATAGGATCATATCCCTGAAAATTTGCATGTTCCCCTCTTGAAGGATGATTACTCAATTATGTGGGATTTACTAGGATTTTGAGTAATTAACCGGAGAACTTATTTCTTTTAATTAAAATTACAGTGGGAGGAAACACTATGAGGTATTTACATTAATGAATGTGTTGGAGAAAATGCTTTAACATCTCACCTCATAAAGTTGCATGTCTTCATGATACCAGTTTCAAAAGTATAGTATTACTTTCATCTTCAGTCAAATTCCAACTGTCGAAATTTCGCCATTAACATCATCTTCTGAACTGCCATCTGGTGTTGATTTTATGAACTCGGAGATCAAATTATTCTCGTCAGGGATATCAAAATTCATTGCTTTATTTTTATTCTTCTGAATGTATATCTTTTCCCAAACTGTAAATTCCAAATGTTTCAAAAGTTTAGTTTCTCTTCCGATTTTGTGATTCTCTAGCAAACTATGAGCTGCAATTGGCAATTTTTCAATTTCACCATTTTTAATATTTCATGATAAAAAAGTTGAAAAACACATATGAATCATGGGGTCTCACAGTAAATTTATAAAAAAACAGAATATTTGGCAATAAATAGTAATGAAAGTCGAGTCTACGACAGGGAAACAATTGCTTCTAGCGCTCGCCACTGAAGATGCCCTCCGCAGTTGAGGGAGAAACGTCTGGGAGAAACGTCTGGAAGAAACGCTAGTTATAGACCACGGCCACATAGCCCGGAATCTTTTACTACCAATGAAAGAGATAATTTAATATTGGAAGAATGAATTCAAATAAAGCAAATGAAATAAACTAAATATTTGGGAATAATTATGGATAACATTGAAGGTATAGGCAAAGAGAACATAAAGCATAGAATTGAATTGAGTAGCAAAATAATATCATCATTAAATTCCATATGGTGGGATAAGCATATTTGGAAAGACACAAAAAATATATTGGTAAAGCATTGGTGGAATCTGTTGCAATGTATGGAAGTGAGGTATGGACAATCAATAAGTACTACAAGAATAGACTAATAGCTCTAGAAACGGATTATTTATGCAGAAGTGCCAGGAAGTCAAAATTAGAACGTCACAAATAAGGAAATTAGAAACATAATGGAAGCAGAAGAAAGCATAATTGAAAGAATTGAGAAGAAGGAATTAAAGTGGTTAGGACATACTTTAAGAATGGAAGATGAGTGATGGCCGAAGCAACTATATCAATGGCAACCAACCAGAAAGAAGAAAAGAGGGAGACCAAAGTTAACATAGAAGGAAAACATGAAAATAGTAATGCAAACAAGAGGGCTAAGCATTGAAGATGGCCAAGATCGTAGGCTTTGGAGATTTGGCACAGGAAGATGGCAGCAGCTGTAAAAACCCGAAGATAGATTGAAAGTCATTCCTTGAAATCTAAAAAAAAAACCTACTTTTAGTTGTTCTTCCTTACTGTATGCCAAAATTTGGAGGTATAAACCAATGACTAAACTGTATCTTTTATTGTTTCAAGCTTTTAAATGCTTTTCATAGAGAATTTAATGACACCTGAAACTCCATTTCGAAAAAAAGTGACTTACCTGATTCTTTCCTTGTTCCTTTCATAATGAATAAATTACAAATTGTAGTAAATGTAGCAAGGCTTGTCTTTGCTGTGAGTTAGGAATGTTTTTACACAGTTCAATGACTTAATTTCATTATGTAAGTCAGATGTTATCTAATAAACGTTTCTAGAAAGCAAATACTGCAAACATAGATTTTTCCTCATAAATTAGTTAGTCAACTAAAATTGTAGTTAAGGCTCTTATCAGATATAACTTGCTTTGTATGTACTTGACAAGACTTGTTTCTATACTCTCATTCTATTTCCTTTTTTTTCACTTTGTCTTTAATTATTACCGTATTTATAGTTTAACATAGTGATTCATACTGAACTACAAGATTTACATTTGAGAAATATGCAATCAATTCTAAACCATGATTCTAGTTTTATACTTTTCTATTGTTTCCATAATAAATATAAGAAATGAAAATCCACAGCTCTCAATTGAGGTGGTTAAAATCAAAGGGGCGTAAGTATTTTTTTTTGCAAAAAACGAGTTTGGTGTGTAATTACATTCTTGAAGCATAATTTTGTTTAGTAGCAAATTGATATAAGTATATCGTTAGGAGTCAATAAGCAACAATTGTTATGATTTTTTAATATAATTTCAACTACCTTTAACACAGCTTCTTCAAATCATTTAATGCAATAAATGGAAGTGCCATAATTTCCTGTATTTGGGGTTTCATTGGAGGATTATCAATGTATAAATAATTTGCACTCAATCCTTTATTTACAACATTTCTCCACATACTCGGATGAAATGAAAGAGGTGTCCTATGATTATTACTTCTTCAAATCATTTAATGCAATAAATGGAAGTACCATAATTCCCTGTATTTGGTGTTTTATTGGAGGATTATCAATGTATAAATAATTTGCACTCAATCCTTTATTTACAACATTTCTCCATATACTTGGGTGAGATGAAAGAGGCATCCTGTGATTATTAAATGTTGAAATGCCACTCTACATGAATCCATATTAACAAACTCAAAATCACAAATTACATAAAAGGTTTCTTGCATGATTTTATTAGCTCATTGTATAATGTAGTATATGTTTCCTCAAACTTCCTAACTGTCAGACAAAATACAAGAGGAAACAAAAAATCCCCAAACAAACCCATAGATGGATTGATTTGGAACAATTGTTGAATAGGTTATAAACCAATACAGTTCATGTCAATTTATTAAAAACAATAACATTTGACATAATATGAAATAAAATTATGTATATTGCAAGGATTGTAATTTTTTATGAATTCATTTGAAATTCCGTTCAACTCATCCATAAAACCTTATTTTTAATTATTGCAATTTGAAAACTATCATGAATGCTAAATATATTGTTTAACAAATTGAATTATTCTTTCTCTCTTCTTGAGATGAACTGTGCAATTTTTCAATTTCTTGATGTTGTTCTTTAATGGGAGAATTCCATTCTTGTAGCTCTGATGTTGTATAACGCAGACTCAGTAGTCCAGGAAGTGCAGTCATTGCTGCTGTTACTAAGAACACTTTCTTCCATTGTTCAAATGTTTGCTGTAACAGAAATACAAACCTAGAGTTATTTTCTTACTTTTTGCTGTAATATTTTAATTAATAACAATATGTTAAACATAATTATGTGTAAATTAGAATAATAGTTGATAAATTATTTAATATAAAGGGATCTATATTAATAATGCTGAAATACTGTTTATAGAGTGCATGTTGTCTTAGAATTTATTGATAGTAACGAGGTTCAATTATGAAAGCTTTGACTTTATCTTAAAGTTTTTTTATATTCATTGTTTCATTATGTAAATATGATTTTTTCTAGCAATGTATATTTTTTGCAGCATTTTAACAGTATTTTGTATGTAAATCCAAAATGATCCAGTTAAATAGAAAAAACAATAAAAAATTCTTCCCAATATTAATTTAAATATAATAAAAATTTGTTAATATTATTCGTTTTTAAACATCTTAATGATGAACAAATTATATTTGAAAAGAAAAATATACGCCTAGACTGGGTTTGAACCCAGGACCTTTGACTCTCTATGTCACTGCTCTTCCATCTGAGCTACCTAGGCCTCCAATCTAAATGCGTATTTTTCTCTTATACATAGTTAATTCCCTAACCCCAAATATTTAAAAACGAATAATATTAACATTGAAAGAAGCACTACTGGCTTTATAAGTAATGTTTAAATTCCCAATAAAAAGTCTTCTTAATAAAGAAGCTGCCATTTGCAAAAATCATAGCAATGGCTCGTAGCATTTGGGGTTAGGGAATTAAGTATGTGTAAGAGAAAAATACGCGTTTAGATTGGAGGCCTAGGTAGCTCAGATGGAAGAGCAGTGACATAGAGAGTCAAAGGTCCTGGGTTCAAACCCCAGTCTAGGCATATATTTTTCTTTTCAAATATAATAAACAATTTGATTATCAGTTATTGGTAAAAAGACAGACTATTTGGTTACTGACAGGAAGGATATATTTAAAAAGGTCATGGGATAACAATTGTGAGGGACAGTTTTGAGAAAGTTATCCAGTCTAATATTTTTTCGATGACTGCTGGTAATAGATGATAGTTTTTGCTGCTTCACCTTCTTAAATTTTCACTTATCAAAGAAATCAAAGATAGTAAATTTATGAAACAGTGATTTGAATAGTCATCTTGTATGACTCATAAACATTATCTTTATTTAAGTGGGGACATAAAAGTCCTAAATGTGTGAGGAAGGAAATTATTAAGAAGAATTTATGAAGCTGTAAATGATGATGGTTGCTGGAGAGCAAAACCTGGGCTGGTCCCAATAATTAATGCAAGATGACTCCAATGATTGGTACATTTTAAGAAATGTATGAAAATAGGCGTGTGAAGAAACTATTTATAGGAAATCCAGGAGGATGATGACTTAGGGGATGCTCTTGTATAAGATGTCTGGGCAATGTTAAAAAAGATCTAATGGATATTGTGGTACATGGTTGGAGGAGAAAGAACAACTTGAATTCTTGTGTTAAAGGCGACAAGACTCTTCATGGGTTGTATGCATTCCAGAGTGAATAAGTAATAATCACTATTATATAAATGGTTTGTATGCAGCTACAAAAAGGAAGGCTGAGTTAAGAAAGAATGAAGAATGCTGAGTTTGCAATGAAAGACCTGCTATTGAGCAGAACACTATATTGCAGGGTGATTCAAAAGGTTGTGCACAAATTTCAGGAGCTTATAGAGGAGTCGAAATACAACAACTTTTGAATAGCGACTTATGGTCTGGAAAGTAACCCTGGGTCAGTACAAGCCTTGGAATGTCAGGATGGACAACAAATTATTTTGTGCACACACTTAAGCAAATGTAAATTTATTCACCAATTTGATTTTACAACACTAGGTGTTCAAAATGCCTACCACCACATTGAATACAGGCATGTTCTTTCACATGAGCAAGAACTTCCTATTCCATTGCCAGCCTACATGATACCATGAACGCAAGGAACCTGTCTCCTGAGTTGGTGGTGAACGTTTTGAAATGTTCGAGGATGTGGTTGATGTCTATTCAGATATTGTGCTCTGTACAGGCGTTTAGCTTCACGTGCATTACCATTCACTTTACCATACATGAAATGCATGTCTCGAAGTTCTAACATGTATTTCATTTCACAAAAATCACAAATGCAGCTACCTTCAAAGAGATGCTGTAATGGACCTCTACAATATACTGTAGATATCGTACTGAAATGAAAACAACCTTCAGAATGCATGAATGACTATTAGATGTGAACAGAAGAGTACACAAGTACTGTACTGCACTAAACGGTATGACAACAGTGTTCATAAATTCATAAAGTAGTTTGTTGAACCCAGTGCCTCTCTGAAAAGTAAGCTTAGACCCGCATAGTAGTTCCTGACATTTGCAGATTTGTACTGACCCAGTATAACTTTCCAGATCATAAGTTATTAATCAAATGTTGTTGTATTTCGACCCCTCTACAAGCTCCTGAAATATGTGCACAACCTTTTGAATCATGCTGTATAAATATAGTGCATAAAGATTTGTTAAATATTTCTTAAAATTTAAGTTTGTCCATTCAATAGACTCTGAGAATTCATGTACTTTATAAGCAGGATTTTAACATTAGCAGGGCATTTCATATTCCCTTATGAAATTAGGAAAAAGTTTACTAGTAAAAAAATATATAAGAAAGAGGCTATGAAATCTAGGATTAGATTCCCTACTATTTTGAAACAATTTAAATTCCTGCACATATACAAGTTTCTTTTTAAATATGAATAATTGTAACCAACAGGTAGCATATCTGAATGTATACTTTTCGTTATGTTAATTATTCAGTTTCATTTATGAAATGAACCAATTAAAATATAGATCTAGTTATGAATAGTTAATTTTGATTTTAGTATAATAATTGTTATAAATAAATATAGAGAAAATTCTACATCAAGAATTTAATAACAAATTAGTGACAATAAGATAATTGTAGACAAAATAGGAGTTGAGTAATTTTGTAAGAAGTAAACATAAATACTGATCAACTTACATTCTGGAATGTGAAATAACTAACAATCACAGGGGATATTACTCCTGGGATGGAGGAAACAGTCTGTGCTATTCCTAACATAAGACCTGAAATAAATTAACATTTACAAAATTAACACATTAAAATATGATGATGATGATGATGATAATAATAATAATATAATTTGAAATTATTAGCAGAAAAATATTCAATGAAAATGTCAATTAAAAATCCTAAATAATTGCTTTTTGTGTTAAGGACATGTATCTAGTAAAATTTGCATAAACTATTTAACTCATGCCCAAATGGCGGTCAATGATAAATCACATTTCAATGAATTTTGATTTACAACCAATCACAGTCATTTTTCACCTCAATTTTATCATTTTCATTTTATCGCTTTCATTTCATCAAGTGACTCCCAGATTGTATATATAGTGCACGAATATAACCAGATTCTGCTTGCGAGATATAATAGAAAAACATTCGTACCAACTGATTATACCATAAAAAAATAAACCACTGTTTGCATTTTCTTAAACATATTATTTCCCAGGAATTAACGTTGCAGAAAAATATAATTGACATATTTACATCATAGGACATCAGAAATTAATTAATAACCTGTAATGACATATTTAATTTTTTCTCCACTAGGGACATTCTTACAATATTGCGATTCTATTTGGCAATAAATATGGTCTGGTTGCAGTGATAAACAAATGAAACATAACATTTCTCATTTGTTTTCAAACATCACCGTTTACATTAAATATATAAATATTTTAAAATAACTATATTTAAATAATGATTTGTGAATAAACAGCTTAATTTTATTTGTTAAATAGTCCTAACAAATGCCACGACTGATTTCCAAATTATCGATAAATTCATGGCATGAACAAATGAAACAAACGTTTCTCATTTGTTTTCAAACATTGTCATGTACATAATATATAAATATTTTAAAATAACTATATTTAAATAATGATTTGTGAGTAAACAGCTTAATTTTATTCGTTACATAGTCCTAACAAATGCCACTCTTGATTTCCAATTTATCAATAATTTGGAAATCACTCGTGGCATTACTTATGATAACAAAATTATAGGAGTAAATCTGTTTAATTGTCTTGACTTAGGATTATTATTTATGACAGAATTAGATGTCTTTGTCAAGATTATAAAATTTAATAAATACATATAAGTATGTAAGATATTAACAAAACCAGTTCTCCCCTGCTATGGGAGTGACACATGGAGCCTAATGAAAAAGTGATGAAAGTAGAATTATAGCTAGTGAGATGAGGTTTATGTGCCGAATAGTAGGCTGTACCAGGTGGGATCACAAAAGAAGATGATATCCTTGAAGAATTGAATATAGTGTCCATAATAGATTACATCCATCAATATCAACAGAACTGGAATCAGCATGTAGACTATATGTCCAGATCCAGTATTCCTAAGGCAATTGTAAAGTATCAATCTAATGGTAAAAGACCATCGGGATAGCCTAGGAAGAGATGGTTGGAAAATTTTTAGTAGATCATAACATCCTTTAGGATTACAACATGAAAGGATGATGACTAATAATAATGATTATTATAATCATTACAATGATAATAATAATAATAATAATAATAATACGATGATGATGATGATTATGGCAATGATGAATCTTTATAAATGTATAAAAAGCATTCTTATCACAAATGTTTACAGTATTATTCTTTATCTCTTTCTCTATCTTCCCATTCCTCGCTTTGTAGTTTTTCGGTCCATGAATACATAATACATGTTTTCATTATCAATTTAATACTTCTCACTGAAGGATAAATTAAATTTGAAGAGAAAAATTTTCGCCCAGACCGAGAAAAAACAATTGTTCTCTTCAAATTTAATTTATCCTTCAGTGAGAAGTGTTAAATTAATAATGAAAACATCAATAGAAGCCATGGCTTTTAAAAGTAGTGTTTAAAAAAAATTCCCAATAAATGTCTTCTTAACTAAGAAGCTGCCATTTGCATAGATAGAAGCCAAGACTTCAAGCATTTGGTGCGCGGGAATTACAACGTATATAAGAGAAAAATTTACATCTAGATTGGAACTCGCCCTGGTAGTTTAGTTGGTATGGAAAACCAAAGGTCCCGGGTTCATGTCTAGGTCTGGGCGAAAATTTTTCTCTTCAAATTTATAAATAAAACGTAATACGTACTTGCATAGTTTGGGCTAAGGTCTAATAAATTTCCTAATGCCCCTGCTGGCTGTGCCCCACTACTTGCCGTAGCTAATGTTACTAGAATTACAGCAGATATATGGTTAAATCCAAAAAATGCCAAACAGATGATCACACCAGCTTGAAGCAAGCAGCCTGTAAATTAATATAAAATATTATAGTTTATAAAAAATTAAAAATGAAAAATAAGTATATATAGGGCTATTCAAAAAGAAGGAACAGACTTCAAATATTTATTTCTTTCAAACTAGAAAAAAATATAAACACAATTCTAACGTTCCTGGAAAGATAGATAGATAGATAGATGGAAAGCTCTGCGGCCATCACTTAAGTGTTGGCGGTGAGCGATCCATTTTGGTCCTCCTTAATAGGTAGAACCCCGGGTTCCTGTAAAATACATTAGCCCCGGTTTAAATTTTGAATTTAATTTTGAAGTTAATTAGCAGAGTGAAGTCGGAAGCGGACCTTTTGGGGTTCTATTCCAGCATTTGCTCTTTGGATTGAGGGAAACCGCTTAAAACCTCAATTGGAATAGTCGATCACGCGGGATCTTGCCAAGTTTGGCTTTCGGATGACTCTATATTGGGAGGGCATCCAGGCTTCTCTTTGTTTAAATATAATGTGCGTACATTTCAGATTATTACAATTAATCATACAATTATGGTAACGTGCATTTTTAAAATTTTTTTTTTGTATTCTTCAGTTTTGCTGTTCTATCTGTAGTTGTCAGGTGATGTCAGTTTCTCTGGAACTGGTGGGATGAACCTGTAGCAGTAAGATTAGTTATTAGTTTTTAATTTGTTGTGTTAATATATTTTATTAATGTACATTATATGCTAATGTTGTAATTGTAATTGAATAATTGTGTAATGTGTTTCTGTGTGTGTGTGTGTGTGTGTGTGTGTGTGTGTGTGTGTTCCTGGAAAGAGAAAAGTTCAAATTTCACTATTTTATGCTTTCAATATGAACATCATGTGTTACACGACAAATACCAAAATGGTGGCTCATTTCTTGCCACACATGAATCATCTGGTCTCTGGTTATTGAATTCACAGCTTCAACAATTTGATATCGCAGATTTTCAAGAGTGTCAGGCATAGGGGGGATAAGAACATGGGCTTTCATGTAACCTCACAGATAAAAATCACATGGGGTTAGGTCTGGTGACCTGGGAGGCCACCGGTAATGAAGTTGATCATCTGCTCCTCCTCTTCCAATCCAACAGCGCTAATGCGACCGTGATCGAAACTTCAAGCAACAGTGCCAATGTGGTCGTGATCATAACTTCAAACATTCTCTTCTAAGAATGTTGGAATTGTGTTTCTATTTTTTGAAGTTTGGAAAAATAAATGTTTGAAGTCTGTTCCTTCTTTCTGAATGGCACTATATATATATGGAAATGGGAAAAACATTTTAGGAACCTTTTTTTACTTTCTAAATCAGTAGTTTGCAAGCTATCCTCTTTGAAACATTTCCTAATGCTCTGTGCAAAGAATGAAATTACTGATTATTATTGAAAAGAAAAATTAATTTATAACTCAGTATGAGTGTATAAATTTACGTATAAATTTTAAATATTACATTCACAGCTATTATCACTGGTCAACATGATTTTTGTCTCGTGAGTACCAATAGTGGTACTTAATGCAGTTTTTTTATCGTGTTTTCAAATATGTATTTGGAATATCTCCATCACCCACAGTTTTTTAATTTCAATTTCAATTAATGGATTTAAATAATTATTTTTTTAATAAACTTTTTTCATCCATTTGTCCATTGTAAAATGAAACCAAATGAGCTAACTCAAATGGTTTCAGCTATGGAAAAGAGATATCAAGGCAAATGGAATCTTAATATGCTGGCCGATTATTGTTGGACCATGAAGAGGGATGCTCCACAGGTGAAATATAGCAGAAAATCGTCATTTCTTACTTTCTAGGTGAATCCGAATGTTCGAATATTGTGTAGTTAGAAATGTAGAAAATATTAAAGTGTTTGAAATTATAAATTCCTGTCTCTCAGAAACTTTGCATGATGGAGAAAAACTGATATCATTTGAATTCAAGAGAAAAAATACTATCAGAATCACATATTTTTCTTTCTGAGACAAAAAAAAAGTTTATTTTTTGTTGCTCAGTGTTATTAGTGTTAATAATCCCATCATCATTTTTTTTAATAAGAAGGTATCTTGTGGCATTGCAGATGATAGTTCACTTCTGTGGCCTTGCAGGATTACATAAAAAAGAGAACAATTTCCATTTGAGGTGAGATGCCCAGATAGCATCGTTGGTTAATGCACTAGTACATAGGACTAGAGGTTTTAAGTTCAAATTACAGTTCAGGTGAAAATTTTTCTCTTCAGAAATTAATTTATTGTTCAGTGTGAATGTATAAATTTACATATAACTTTGTAATATAAGAATGTTTCATATTTCTTAGGTTCTAAATACTGAATGCTCACATTCTATCCTCAAATAGATTAGTCATATAAGTGCTAGGAGAAAGTTAGTGCTATTTGACAAACTTTTCTACTGAAAAGTTCTTCATGATCTAAAAAGTTTTATTATCGCTGTTTTAAGTGATGACTTTTTTATTTATAAATTACAATGTAGCATGTTAGCATATTTGATTCAAATTTGTGTAGCTTATTAAAAGAGTTTTATATTCAATATTTTTTTATTACAATAATATTAAGGTAGGGGAATCTAAAGCTGAACACTCTAAGAGGGGTTGTCTCAATTATTCTACATTATAAGTTACTAAATTTTTATTAAGTTATGATATGTGGATTCAAGTAAGTTATATATATTTTCCAGAAGTTACATAAATATATTTCAGCTATAAAAATGTATTTATTTTTTGTATTTTTTAAAAATTGTCAAGTTACTTGTACTTCTTAAGACAAAATGAGAATCCTCTTGAAGCAAAATTTTGCTAAGTAGGCCAAATTTTCTTCATCCGTATGTTAGCCATGTCATTGGTGTATGACATCCTCCACAGATATCAACCAGGAGTATAATATATTTTAGTGTGAATGCAGCTGTATGCAAACACTCCCCAAAGTATGCCAAAAGACCCTTTGTCTCTGAATCTTCCCATTGTTTCTTAAGGTATACCATTAGCTGACATGCAAAAAATCATACTATATCAATAGCTAACACATGCATGTGCCTTAAATTGACACATCACCTTATTATATACACATATGCATTAATTTACTTTAATTTAGCTCTTTAATACCCTACTTCATAGCTATAATTTAATTTCTAAATAATGAATATTTAAAATCCTAATTTGCACTCAATTCTGGAAATGTGTGTTATTATGCATTATAGAGACTTTTGACTTCCCAACTCCTTTCAAAAAACAAACTGAAAATATATAAAACTATTATTCTACCAGTTATATTATATGGATGTGAAACATGGACTCTTACTTTATGGGAGGAAAGGAGATTACGAGTATGTGAGAATAAAGTTCTTAGGAAAATTTTTGGACCCGAGAGAGATGAACAAACAGGTGAATGGAGAAGACTGCATAACAGTGAATTACATGGTCTTTATAGGAAGCCAGATATAATGAGAACAGTAAGTCTTGTAGACTGCGATGGGCAGGACATGTGGCACAAATGGGGAATGAAAGACTTACATGGAAGCTTCTTGTAGGAAAACCAGAGGGAAAACACCCAATTGGTAGACCAAGAATGAGGTGGGAGAATAACATTAACTATTTGAGGGAAGTAGATTATACAGGGGATGATTGGAAAACATTGGCTCAGAATAGGGATATATGGAGAGATTATGTCTGCACGGCCATGAACCTATGGGTTCGATAGATCCAGTGAGTTAGTTAGTTAGCTAGTTATTTATTAGATTTCATCTTTCTTCATACTATAATGCATGTTGATTGGAGAGGTGATGTGATGACAGTTCAAAACCACAAGGAAGACTGTAACCAATGATAAATTGGAATATCGTTGGTTGTAATTTTAAACTGACAACTTTAGTTTAAAATTGTTAGTTTTGGGGCATTATTAGCTTCAGGAGCACTTATGTTATGTTTCATATAGAATTTATTGAGTTTGAATATATTTTGCAAGTTAAGTATTTTTTAATTTCTAAAAATTTGTACTTACATATAGCTATAGCCAACTTGCGAACATTGGTAAGTGACATTTTGTCATATAGAAGCATATAATCGCAGCCTGCAGAAACTAACAATGCAAATATTATACGTATTGCATATGGAATCCCAGACGACACACCTGCCTATAAAACATGTTTCATCATAAAATGTTAGAAGTTCACTTTTAATTTAAAAACATTCAACTTCTGACACTGCTACCTACATGAGTCAGGCAAATTGAATTAATTTCTTCACTTTATTTGATACTGTCATTAAGAAAGTGTAGGTGGCTGCTGACTTCTTGGCAATCAATGCAAAATCTTTGATTGCCTGATGCATCCCCCAGATTAAATCCTTTTGCCGCCGTAATATTTAATATTTTCTGAATATTATTTTAAAAATTAAATATATAATAGAAAACATATTAAACAAGTGAGAGAGAGAGAGAGAGAGAGTGTGTGTATACATAGGCCTATGCATACTGTTATTACTAGAGTCCGGATGTTAGGCAGGCAAAAAGGCACTAAAATCATTAATATAGGCACTAAAAATTCAAAATAGACTCTTTCAAAAAATGGATTACAACATACATTTTTATAGCCTTACATAAAGAATATAAAATATGCTATCAATAGCATACAAAGATATCAGAGATGATTTTGGAACTTGTTTTGCCTTTTTACAAAGAGGATACTTATGTTTTGCAGTGTGTACGTGCTGCAAAACATGGCACTTCTTTGCACAATTCACTGGAATTTTACAAACTTTGCAAAACAATATTGAACTGTCACTTGAGAATATTTCCACACCAAATTCTTTCATGAAATTGGTCAGTTTGTCTTTTACTGTTTTCCATTCTTTAGGCATCGTAAAACAACTGTTCTAAAGGTAAAATAAATAGTAAAAAAAGGTAAAATAAGCTACATACACTTGTCGCACCACTTTGTCTTTGAAGCACCTAACTGTGAACGAGACTACAGACTGAATTCAGTTTTACCAATATTAAAAATAATATTGACCGTCAATTAAAGGTTTCAGTACCAGATGTGAGACAGAGAAAGAAAGCTTGATCCATCTACCCTCTTTGTTACTCAGCAATGTTTGTATTTAAAAGAAGCAAAGCTGTACTGTAGAACTTTCTTCAAGCCTTAGAGCCAGAGCATAATACAATGGGACATAGCTTAGGGCTATTTTGCTTAACGGGAGTGCATGAGGTGGAAAAATACAATTGCTGGTACTTGTTATTTTGCTTAATGGGAGTGCATTGAGAGGGAAGTTTGTCCATTTCAATTAATTTCCTTGAAATATGTTATGAATACATAGTCCTTTATATAGATTTTTTATTGTTTTATAGATTATTTTAATTATTCAAGCAAAGTCTTTTGAGATAGAGTTTAGACATAATATAGTTCAGAGCAAAGTTTGCTTAAGCTAACTGTAAACATCCCTACATTTAGTTCATTGGAATGTTAGTGAGTACAGTTAGGGTAATTCGAGGTCAAATTGAGTATATAACACTTGAGAAGTGAGGGTCTCGTGTCTGTCTGTGTGTGTAAACGGCTGAAGGGTAAGTCACCGACCATTTTTCTTAATATGTAGTCCGTACCTTTTATAAAACGAATCAATTACCTTAACTGTTTGGATATTCAATTTTCAAAAAGGGATATAACATTTTTAATCATGTAGAATAGGTTAGATTTATAAATTCCACAACTCCCTCTTCTCAACCCCCCAAGGAAGTACTGTAGTTTAATATAGGCTTAGATTAGATTTAGGGCTAGAATACTTAGGGTTTCTAATTATTTATACTTTAGTAATAAAATAGTTTAAAATAAGACTTCTTTTGTTTATTTCAACACATGTATAACTGTACATCCTCATACTAACGCTCGGCTAGAAAAACGCTACCAGATTTTCCAAGTCCTGAAGGTCCTTTAAGCCTAAGAAATCCAGTTGGGTTATAATAAAATATTAAGTTAATTTCCAGAAAAAATAGCAAATAGGCATTTATAGGCATTGTAAGCTGAAATAGGCATTTATAGGCAGAATTAACTTCATGGAAAACAACTCTATGGTCGTCGGTATGAACTTACATGAAGTCACTTTTACAATATCTATAATAAATAACTATAGGCATTTTCCCTAACATCCGGCCTCTAGTTATTATTGTAATAACATTTTTAACAAAAGTCAATAACCCCACTGCCATCTGATGGGACCAATGTGAGAGGGAAATACCTCTAGGAAGTTCTATTATACTATTTTACAGCCATCTAGGTTTCACACTTCCTCAGAAATATCAGAAATTTCTTCTTTTGTTGCTAACACTGTAATGTATATTATATTATTTACATTTTTGGTTATAGCTTAATTATAATTATGTTTTAAAAAATCTGATCAGATAAATTTTTACTCACTGCACGGATGTCCATGCCATGAACAAACTTGAAGTAAGTTGGTGCTTGTGTCACCAGAGTGAGGAAGCCACACATGGCTCCCCATTGAGTTATAACATTCACCCACATTGGGACTGATAGTAGAATACTTTTCCATGGTGTTGGAGGCTGAAAAAACAAAATAGGTTCCAGATGTCTCATATCAAATCAGAAGTTTTTGAAACTAGCAAATAACAGTCCTAAGTGTCATAACAAGATTCCAATTTTCATGTAATATTTCATAAAAAGGGAAATCCTTTTATTTAAATCAAATAAATTTGAAATTGTATGAGATGAGTCATTAAAAATATGTTCTCCACTCACTATTAAGGGAAATCCTTGTTTGAAAATCCTTTGTCATCATAGGATAATCAATTTGTATTTAAATTATTTTATGATCACTCTATCATACACCCCTGATTATTTTGTTTGAGGTGCTATGAAGAATAATGTGGTTTATAGGATGATACATAATTTTATGCTATGACTGAAATACTTAGCACAAAACCATTTGTCTATGATTGTTATGCAACATTTCTTCTATTATGTTTAGCTTAAAATAAGAAAATTATTTTCTGTCGCTGAATAATTTGTATGGGGTGCTTCATAAACCATGATGGCAAATTTTTGTCCCCTGACATTGATGAAAATATAGTATATAATAAAAGTCCATTAAACAAATTTCTTAAATTATCAGTAGATTTTAAACTTTTTAAATTGATGGATTTACAGAACAAGAATAATTGATGAATGAACCAACGCAGGAACAGGAGTTGGAACAGCTATTACTCCACTATTCTAATGATATCAAACTCCTACCAATATCTACCTCTAGCCCAGCCAGTGCTAACTAATCATATATAAGTTTTTAAGGCACACTAGTTGGAGAATTGATCTAATATTCACATACAGCCGTAGCATAGTGGTTAAGGCACTGCACTACAAGCTGGAAGGTCGAGGGTTCAAGTCCCGGTGGAGTCAGGATTTTTAAACTGACCCAAACCTTCTGGTGGCACTATGGCCCTGGGGTCGACTCAGCCTCTAACATAAATGAGTACCAGACGCTTGTTCTGGGGGTAAAGGCAGCCGTTATGCAGGGCTGACAACCCAGCTGACATCAAGTGCCGATTGACTAGAAAAGTGGGAGCCTTAACCTCCGACTACCTCAAGGGCCTCCTGAGGCCTGTAGTGGGAATACTTTAGTTTACTTTATTCACATATAGATAAATATAGGAAATGTTGAATTAGACTGCCACTGTGAACTGAGAAGCAAACACCGGCTTATCACAAACTCTCATTAAGATGTTTGATGTACTAATATATGAAATGTTGTTTTAATTTAAGCTGTTTTGTCCAAAAATAATAAATTTATTAATCATAACACCAACAATGAAAGTATAATGAAACTACATTTTTGCACAATGTAACTAATATTGTATACTTACTGTTATTGTTGATGTGCATCGTAATTTGACATTCCCGCATACAATTTTGGTTACTATGAAAACAAAAGAAATCTCAATACTTTAGAAATGACCAAAAGTACTAGTGCGATAAGTAAAAACAGTTATTTTGAAATATTGATAGTGATACTGCAATTTGTATTAATTTCGAAATTAATTCATCACATCCAGCTTTCCATGCTTCTCCTATTTTATCATCACTGCACACATCGTCTAAAACTTTCTACACAATCAGAAATAAATCCCAAATCAAATTGGTTTTACAGTTTTAACAAATATAAGATGGTGACATGACCAACAATACTTATTATTTCTCCATAGCAACACATATAGCCGATTCACCTTCTGAAATCTAATATTTATCTTCAATTATATTTATTAATATTTTAGCTAATATCTTAATTACTAAAATAAATACACATAGTGCAAAAAATAGTATGCGGTACTCATGTGGTAAAGACATCATGGAATCTTGGATATTAAAAAAGCTCTGCGTAAGCACCTCGTTTTTTTAAACTTTTCCTCAATCCGTATCAAGTGTTTACTACACTCTTAACTCAATATACTATAATGATTATTTATACTTAAGTAAGAGATTAGAGATAGCCTAGATCTGTAACAACTGTCAATGAATATTTGCTGTTATTTGTTTTGGTATAATTGATAAGAGCTTGTTTATGTTGGATTTTTTTCTTATTATTAGTAGAATTTTATATTAAACCAATTTTCTCCATCCTTCATTTTAAGAGTTGTTTTGATAATTATTTAAGTTGTTAATTTGCAACTTTACGAGTAATGACTAAAGAAATATTAAACTTTTTTCAATAAAAAATTTGACACTTACTTTCTTTTTAATTACAGTTTTTCCAAGACCTTTCTTAATATGTGAGAATTCTTCAGGAGAAATTCTTGGATGTTCATCAGGTGAGTCAAAAACACATAACCACCAAAATGTAAACCAAATAATTCCTATTACAGTTGTGACATAGAAAACCATCTGCCAGTCAAACCAGTTGATGATAAGACCACATACAGGATAGATGATTGCAGCTCCAATTGAACTTCCTAAAATTAATATATTTTAGGTACTGAATTTTATTTATAATTCAATGTTGTATTTCTTGTGTCTCTATCCTGAGCAAGGTACATTGTTTCCATATATCACAATTTGACTTCCTTGAAATCTATTTTAATATTATTTTCCTGTCTGCATTTCTACATTCCAAAAGTCTTTCTCTTTCAATTAGTCCAATTGAAATGGTAGGACATCTTGCCATTCCTTTGCTATTCTCTGATCTTATTCCTTGTAAGTTTAATCTCATTCCTACAGTGAAAAAACATTATTAATGTACAACATATAAGTGCAGTTTAGCATGAGGAAGCACTGAACTTATGAAAAAAATATTTTCCATCTTCCACATCGATGGAAACAAACCATGGAGAATCTCAGAAATACTTCAAAGTAACACCATTCAAACATATATTACAGGTACACTATTTTATAAGGCAAAATATCACAACACAAAATTAGCAATATAAACCATAACCAATTTTAAAATTAATTAAAAAACAATAGATTAAAAATATTGCAATTAGAAAGCTAGGAGATCTCAAAAAAATATTTAAAAAATACAAAAATTGAAGCAAGAAGCAGTATCTGGGAAGAAATATGGAAACATAGAACAGTACACATAACCATTACAAATCTGTCTAGAATAACAAAGCTTCTCTTCAGATTCCACATTGGGTATGGCCGTTTGAATAATTTTCGCAACAAAATATTAATAACACAATATATACAACATTTGTAACACCATCTTTATAATGGACGTAAATCACCCCTCCTGTGCAAGCAACTAGACATGGAAAACAATAAATCGAAAATCTAACAAATTTTTAATGGAAAGCAAGAGGTTTAATAATTTAAGTCAACATCTTGTCACTGGGAAACAAAGATTGTAACTTACAAGAATATTTCTACCAACATTCACCATCCCATCTAGTTGTAACATTAAAAAGAACTGGTACATAACATGTAGGCCTACTTTATATATAGGGCTATTCAGAAAGAAGGAACAGACTTCAAACATTTATTTCTTCCAAACTACAAAAAATAGAAACACAATTTCAATGTTCCTAGGAAAAGAAATGTTTGAAGTTCCGATCACAGCTACATTGACGCTGTTGCTTGAAGTTTCGATCACGGTTACATTAGTGCTGTTGGATTGGAAGAGGAGGAGCAGATGATCAACTTCATTACCGGCGACTTCCCAGGTCACCAAACCTAACCCCATGTGATTTTTATCTGTGAAGTTACATGAAAGACCATGTTCTTATCCCCCCTATGCCTGACACTCTTGAAAATCTGCAACAACGAATTGTTGAAGTTGTGAGTTTGATAATTAGAGACCTGCTGATTTGTGTGTGGCAAGAAATGAGCCACTGTTTTGATATTTGTCGTGTAACACATGGTGCTCATATTGAATGCATAAAATACTGAAATTTGAACTTTTTTTCTTTCCAGGAACGTTGAAATTGTGTTTCTATTTTTTGTAGTTTGAAAGAAATAAATGTTTGAAGTCTGTTCCTTCTTTCTGAATAGCCCTGTAGGCCTATATATATATGTGTGCATTGAGTAATGATCAATTAGATATCTACTGCATTAAAAATAACTGGAATGTCTAACTTAAAAACATTGTAGAAATTGGATGTGTGTGATATTTACCTAAATATGAAGTAATGAATCTACTACGTTCATTTGGTGGTATCCACATTCCTACTATTGTATGTAGAGATGGCCATGCAACTGCCTGAAAATGCATTATAAAATAAGTATTTATTTTTAAAAAATCACGAAAATCTAGAATACAAACATATACCTAGATACATTGGTTATGATATAAAGAAAATTTGAAGAAGCACTGGTTATAAATTTTAAATGTGAAAAGAAATCCATCATCAATTGTTAAAAGTGCAAGTAATATTGGACAATCTACGGTTATGCTTTTAATAATATTGCTTGAATTTCATACTCCAGTATGCCAGTTCTTTGAGAATACCGTGTGTAAACTTTAAAGATTCCCAAATACCAAAATGCAATCCATAAACTTTCAATTTTTCTGATATGATTTTTCATGTAAGAAGAGTGTTGATATGGAGACAGACATAACTACATAAAGGAATTTGCGCAGTCGATAATATAGCAGATACTAGGTCAATAATTAAGTATCCTAAAAGAATGACAATACAGTATTAACAAAACAAAGATTTATTGTCTAAATGGCACAAAGAGTAGGGTGCGTGTAGACAAACAGTTTTTGGACACCTTTGAAATCCAGATTGGGTTGAAGCAAGGAGATGCACTATCTCCTCTACTATCTAATTTTGTACTAGAGCATGCCATCAAATCTTTAGAGGATGAGGAAGGCCTACAACTCAATGGTATTAATAAGCTGTTGGTTTATGCTGATGATGTAGTACTATTGGCCGATAGCGAGGAGATACTAAAGGACAACACGCACACATTATTGAGTAACACTAAGGAATTAGGACTGGAAGTAAATATCAATAAAACTAAATATATGGTCACACGTAGAAATGCATTATATAATGGAAATGGACAGCTAATGACAAATGAGGGAAGTTTTGAGGAAGTGGCTGAATTCAAATACCTAGGAACAATAATCACAAATAGGAGTGAGATGCACAAAGAAATTAAACATAGGCTCAATTCTGGAAATGTGTGCTATTATGTATTACAGAGACTCTTGATGTCTCAAAAACTCCTTTCAAAAAACATTAAACTGAAAATATATAAAACTATTATTCTACCAGTTATATTATATGGGTGCGAAACATGGACTCTTACTTAAAGGGAAGAGATGAGATTACGAGTTTTTGAGAATAAAGTTCTTAGGAAAATTTTTGGACCAAAGAGAGATGAACAGACAGGTGAATGGAGAAGACTACATAAAAATGAACTACATGGTCTTTATAGGAAGCCAGATATAATAAGAACAGTTAAGTCTCGTAGACTGCGATGGGCAGGTCATGTTGCACATATGGGGAATGAAAGACGTCAACTTTTATAAGATTAATTTCGAGACTTCGTTCACGCAGAAGGAAAATCAAGCTATGCGAAACACGTTATCCATGAAGGACATTGCATGTTAAATATTGAAAACACCCTAACAGTAATGCACAGAGAAAGTAATCCAGCGAAGAGAAACATACTCGAAGAGATGGAAATCATGAAAGCAGCTCACAACAACGACAACCTGATAAACGAAAATGAACCCAATACATGTAACCCCCTCTATCAGATCTTCAGTGAAACACCAGTTTTGAATCCTGCCGATGATGGGACAAATCCCGAAAGCGCTACAATTAAATAATTAATTAAGTTGAGGAGACGGACCTTTCAGGTGAATATTCCATAATTTTATATTAATAATGAAAGACATGCATGGAAGCTTCTTGTAGGAAAGCCAGAGGGAAAATGCCCAGTTGGTAGACCAAGAATGAGGTGGGAGAACAACATTAACTATAATTTGAGGGAAGTAGATTATATAGACATATGAGGCATTAGGAACAAAATATAAAATATATAACAAGAAGGGTTTAAGAATATGGAATGAAGAATTAGAGAGGAGAATAAAAGATAAAAAAGAGGCTTATCACAAATATTTACAGAATAGAACACTAGAATTAAGAGCTGAATACAAATATAAAAGTGTAATAGCCAAAAGGGAAATTAAAAAAGCACACAAAGTCAGTTGGGATAGATATATAAGCAGACTAGAATACGATATACATGGGCAGCAAAAAATAGCCTATAAAGTAATGAAACATCTAAATAAACAAGAAAAAGATACAATACAGATCAATGTAATTGAGGAGAAACAATGGGAAGAACATTATAAAAAACTGTGGTGTAATGAAAATAAAATAACTAAAGATAACATATATGAGTGTGAGATAGGAATAGTATGATAACAATGGAAGAATTAGAAGAAGTACTGAAAACAACCAAGAATAGAAAGGCAGCTGGAATAGATGGAATTAATATGGAATTAATAAAATATGGAGGAATTTTTTTAAAACTGAGATTATTACATTTTTTAAATTTATGTTGGAAACAAGCAACAATACCAGAAACCTGGACAATATCAATAGTACAATCTATTTTTAAGAAAGGAGAACGTAACGACTGCAACAACTACCGACGAATAAGCATTTTAACTGCAGGCTATAAAATATACTCAAGAATCTTAACATTTAGGTTAAAACAAATAGCAGAGGTAATGTTAACAGAAGAACAAAGTGGATTCAGACCAGGGCGTTCATGTATGGATAATATATTTACGATAAAAGAATTTATAAACAAAAGAAGAGAATATAACAAGGAAACACACATAGCTTTTATTGATTTTATCAAGGCATTTGATAAAGTAGACAGAGGAAAACTATGGACAATTTTAAAAGAAAAAGGAATTACGAAACACTTAATAGCAGCTATAAGGAGTTTGTACTGGAACACAAATTTTGTTATAAAAACTAGAAATGAAGTAAGTAAAAATAATTCATAATAATCAAGGAGTTAAACAAGGATGCAGTATCTCTCCAGTTTTGTTTAACCTATACATCAATGATATAATAAAAAAATGGAACGAAGAAACAAATAAAGGAATAAAATTAGATAAAACACACTACTTGAAAACATTATTATACGCTGATGACCAGGTAATAATAGCAAATACGGAAGACGAACTTCAAAGGAATATTTTTAAACTACATAATATATGTGAACAATATAATCTCAAAATATCCATAGAAAAAACTAAGGTAATGGCATTCCAAGGGAAAAATCAAATCAGATCCAAAATAGTAATAGGAAACAAAATCATAGAACAGGTGAACCATCTCAATTATCTAGGATGTGACATTTAATTTAATTATGATAATGATATAACTAATAAAATAGCAAAATTCCAGGGAATATGTGGTACGATAAAACAATCACTAAATAACAAAACAACAAGAGATACCCAATTGAAATTTTATAAAACGTTGGCAGTACCAGTTCTGCTCTATGGTTCAGAAGCATGGATACATAAAAGCCAGGATCTAAGTAGGATAACAGTGGCAGAAATGAAATTTTTGAGATCTGTTAAAGGGTGCACTAAGGAAGACAGAATCAAGAACACAGAAATAAGACAGGAACTTGAAATATTTGCAATAACTGATAAAATAGATACATGTAGACAAAAATGGAAGCAACACATAGACAGAATGAATGAAGATAGATATCCAAAACAAATAACAAAATACAAACCTAAAGGCACCCGAGATGTGGGCAGACCTAGAAAGAGATGGGCTGAAGTCGGAACGGGTCAACAGACCTGATCCATGAATGCAGATGATGATGATGATGATGATGATGGTGATTGGAAAGCATTAGCTCAGGATAGGGATGTATGGAAAGCTTATGTCCGTGCGGCCATTAACCTATGGGTTCGATAGTGCCAGTGAATAATTAAGTAACAATAGAAATAATAGTAAAAGTTAGAATTCTAGTACAAATGTATTTAATACACAAGTGATCTTCTTGGTGATATAATATTAAAATATATATGTAGTCAATATGCCCATTTCACCAATTAATGTTTTAAAATGACCATTTTAAAACATTAATTGGTGAAATGGGCATATTGACTACATATATATTCTAGTACAAATGAATACATATTAATTTCTTGAGCCTAGGTAACACATATTGTAAATTCTACTAAGTATTCTAAAGTTTATGGCTTGATTTAGCAATGATTCAAAATAAAGTTAATGAAACTTCAACAACTGTGAGCCTGTACAAAAGTATTATAACATAACCTCACTTATGCCCAGCGTGTGTCATCGGTCCATGATGTTCAGGCGGGGGCCAGAGCCCCTGCCTCATAGGAATGTCCAATTTATTCTCAACAAGACTACTCTGTTGACGTTTTTATTATTAATTTAACACTTCTCACTGAAGGATAAATTATATTTGAAGAGAAAAATTTTCGCCTAGACCGAGACTCGAACCCAGGACCCTTGGCTTTCCAGGCCAAGTGCTCTACCAAATTTTTTTCTTCAAATATAATTTATCCTTCAGTGAGAAGTGTTAAATTAATAATAAAAACGTCAATAGAAGCCCTACTGGCTTTATAAAGTAGTGTTAAATTCCCAATAAATGTCTTCTTAACTAAGAAGCCGCCATTTGCAAAGATAGAAGCAAAGGTTTCAAGCATTTGGCATGAGGGAATTACAACATATATAAGAGAAAAATTTGCATCTAGATCACAACTCGCCTCGGTAGCTCAGTTGATAGAGCACTTGGCCCGGAAAGCCAAGGGTCCCGGGTTCGAGTCTCGGTCTAGGCGAAAATTTTTCTCTTCAAATATAAGACAACTCTGTATTAATATACCATAATTATGGAACTTGTCTTTATGTATCTGAACTTTCTCTTATGTATCCTTTTAGAACCATTATTTTGAGGTATGTAGGTCACACTCTGGACCTTTTGCAACCAAGTCGGATCTATCATGGCTGTAATTATTTTACTAATTGAATTATATTGTTTAACCTTATTACGTTTGTATTAATTAGGGGTCAAAGCTGAATAAATAAATAATATTAATGGTCTTTTTAATGTTATGACCATTCAATTTTGTATTAGAGCATGCCATCAAATCTTTGGAGAATGAAGAAGGCCTACAACTCAATGGTATTAATAGGCTGTTAGTTTATGCTGATGATGTAGTATTATTGAGCGATAACGAGGAGATACTAAGGGCCAATATGCACACTCTATTGAGTAATACTAAAAAATTGGGACTGGAAGTAAACATCAAGAAAACCAAATATATGTTCACATATATAAATGTGTTATATAATGGAAATAGGCAACTAATGACAAATGATGGAAATTTTTAAGAAGTGGCCGATCTCAAGTATCTAGAAACAATAATTACAAATATGAATGAGATGCGCAAAGAAATTAAACATAGGCTTAATTCTGGAAATGCATGCTATTATGCATTACAGGGACTCTGTGCAAAATTTAATTGATCTTCCTTCATTCAAGTAATACCTTAGTTTCCTTCTAGATGTCTCCATCAAAGCATTGTACTAACCACACATTACTCACTAACATCTGTAGGGAAATAAGAATAACAAATTAGTCTGGTTACGTCCCTTCTGGAGGACTTGTCCCTTGGATATTTCCATCCTCTGGTCAGTTTGAATCTGCAACTCTCGAGACTAGGGGCAAGGAACATAACCGCTAGATCACTGTGGCAGAATGATGACAAAAAATCAAGATCTCATAGCATCTACTTCAATCACATTTGTAAAGGGTGACATCCGAAATCACCTGATATCATGTGTGTTCTGTTTACAATTTGGAGTGGGTTCCAAATGCTTGATTTTCATATAATAAGTACAGGTGGAGTTCAGATGATTATTCTCCATGATTGTATTAGCACACTTTTCATTTGCTTTCTGATCAAATTTGAGGAAAGGTGAATGGTGTAAGTTGACAATTGCTTGGCTTATTAACCTAGAATGCCTATAAATTATATATAGCAACTCTATATTGACCTAGGCAAATGACTAGATTTGTTATGATCTTGTACCGAATTCAAGTTTTCGATACATGGATTACGTCATGCTGCGCAACTATATGTCATCGTGTCTCCATTTCTTCTGTGATCTTAGTGAACAGTGCCAAATTCTTGCCTATGTATCCCCCCTCCTTTCCTCTACGCACCGTGTGCTATCGCACATAATCCCCTCTCCTAGTGAACTCTCAAATAAAGCTGTGCTTACTAACATCGGATCATCATCTGTTTGTCAACCCCAAAGGAGTCAGCTTGATATAGCTCAGAGGAGCTTGTTTTGTTTATTAGTCCCTTAGGCCAGGGTGGGGCCACAAGGATCGTGTACCCTAGCCCTTGGCAGGACTAGTGTGAATGTAATAGTGTACGTATGTTTTATTATTAATGTTTTGTTCAGATGATCGATGAGATTATTGTTTTCTTTTGTTAACTTATTTTCAATGTCAGGCTAACTATATTTTATTTATTTCAATGTTATGTCAGACTGTTTCTTTTTGACTCTCATTAAACTATAGTTATCTGCTTTTAAGTAACTTCTGTGTATTGATTTAGTAGTTAGTCAATGTCAGACATGAATGTAAAGTTCCAAAGGTTTCTCAAGCATATATGAGTTCCTCTTTCCTTGAAACTTCCACGATTATAATCTGCATAGCTTACAGTATATTACATGTTTAACAATTTATTTAGGAAAGGTGAATTGATCTTTGTCTTTTATGGGTCCAGGCAAAGATATGTTAATTTGAGCAATCTATGTTTTCAACTCAAGGTATTTATCAACAACATTGGTACGATCCAACACCAACACGCGGTGCAATCTTTCCATTATTACAGCACTAAAACAGTACATTTCTTGATATGGATTCTCATCAAAACTTTATCTACTAAGTATCCTCGGGGGCACACCGTAGCGTAGTGGTTAAGGCACTGAGCTACAAGCCGGAGGGTCGAGGGTTCAAGTCCCGTTGGGGTCAGGATTTTTAAATTGACCCAAACCCTCTGGCGGCACTATGGCCCTGGGGTCGACTCAACCTCTAACGGAAATGAGTACCAGACGCTTGTTCTGGGGGTAAAGGCGGCCGTCACGCAGGGCTGACAACCCGGCTGACATCAAGTGCCGATTGTCTAGAAAAAGTGGGAGCCTTAACCTCCTACTACCCCAAGGGCCTCCGGGTCTGTTGTGGGATCACTTTACTTTACTAAGTATCCTCTATAACCCCCAGAATTGTGTAATAGGAATTTTAAATTCCATTCTCCATAAATTCAAAATAGGGGAAATGAAAAAAATAATAACAGCCTTAAAATTTCCACCAAAATAAAAATATGTCTTGATCTCTAGTTAAAATTCTTTAAATATTATCTAAAAGTAGGTGGCTCCGTGGCACAAGCATTAGATGCTCACCTCTCACTGCTGGGATCCCGAGATTGAGTCTCGGTCACTCCATGTGGGTTTCGTGGTGGACGATATGGAGCTTGGGCAGATTTGTCTTGGGGGTTTCTCCCGTTTTCCCCTGCCACAATTTCATTCCACCATTTCTCCATACTCATCCATTTAATTTTGTTCATCTGCCCCCGTGATAGTGAGTCAGGCATGGTCGGCCAGCATCCTTGTCATTCACAGACCTCTATGTAGGGGGCTCATCTCATCTCATCCCTCGACCCAACCTTGAGTTGGACATGTGTTGAGGATATTTATTATATTTATTATCTGAAATTAAAATGAATTGTGTGTTACACTTCTGTTTAATAATGATGAAATATATTGAAATGGTGTTCAGTATCTAATTCAACTTACTCCAATAATTCCTTGTATTGCTCTTAGTGCAACGACCATACGGTAATCAATTTTAGCAGCAAAGGGTATAAAAAAACCACAAATACAAAGTCCAAGGTTACTCATTCCAAATGCAAGTTTTGTTCCATATTTTTGGCTCAGATATCCTCCTGGAATTTGAAGTGCCCAGTACGTCCAGTAATAAGCACCCAGTATCATACCTTGTTGATATTCATCCCAGTCAAATGTTCCCTGTAATATAGACAACTTTTACAGATATGAAGTTCTCTGCTAAACAAAAATAATGCTACCAAGTGAATTGACTCAGATTATAACATTAGAGATTCAAACTCAGGACATTCCAAGTTTGAATCCCAGAACTAGCCTCTCACATTTTTCAGGTTTTTTCTTAATAATAAAGGAAAATACTGGATGGATTTTTATTTCACAATTAATTTCATTATTAATATTAATATTTTTGTTCTTATTTTAATAATAAAGGAAAATACTGGATGGTTTTATTTCACAATTAATTTCATTACTAATATTAATATTTTTGTTCTTATTTTAATAATAAAGGAAAATACTGGATGGATTTTTATTTCACAATTAATTTCATTATTAATATTAATATTTTTGTTCTTATTTTAATAATAAAGGAAAATACTGGATGGATTTTTTATTTCACAATTAATTTCATTATTAATATTAATATTTTTGTTCTTATTTTAATAATAAAGGAAAATACTGGATGGATTTTTATTTCACAATTAATTTCATTATTAATATTAATATTTTTGTTCTTATTTTAATAATAAAGGAAAATACTGGATGGATTTTTATTTCACAATTAATTTCATTATTAATATTAATATTTTTGTTCTTATTAAGCTGTCTTTACGTTTAGAAAACTACCTTCACTTTGACCTTATTATTTATAATTTTTTTGTTGTTTTCCAGTGGTGTTGAGATTTTTAATTGCTTTGCGACATTTTTTTTTCTCTTTCTCAATAGAAACTACAGTTATTTTTCTGAGTAGTTTGTTCCTGTCCAGGATGTTAAGGGATGTTTTTTGTGAGTATTTGTCCAATTTCATTGGATATTGGGTGTCATCAGCAATTTATCTTTTGTGGAGGTACACAGTTAAGTAATGGTGAACAATATAGCTACAACAGATTTTCTTGATAAAATTGTTAGAATCTGGGACTGGAGGTGGATATTTGTTATTTCTAATTTTATCTTATCTATCATTCCTCTAACAGACTTTCTCTCTACAGTTTATAGTTTATGTTACTAAACTGACTGTTTTATATGTGACCTAGTCTCTTTATCATAAATGTTAAAATTGGTTTGAATTTGGTTTTTTATTTTCAGTTTTAGCAATTTATTTTAATATCTTTATTTCCTTTATTAAATGACAAAATTTGAAATTTAATAATGTTCTACTTATATTAATATTGCTGTGTTCACTCAATCTGGGTTTGTAGCATTTGAGATTCATATTTGGGAAGTCCATGGTACACATCCTAGACCAACCAACCCAATGGAATTTTTTCCTAGTTTTCATCAAGGTAAAAGAAATTTCATTACCAGGACTGGTTTTATCATCACATTTGATAATAGATAGTCTATCATCAAAATTTAGCATGTCATCAAAATTTAGCCTGTCATCAAAATTAAACAGTGAATTTCTACATTAAAAGAATGACAAACATAACAAAACAAAACCTGTATACAAGTTACAAAATTAAAATAAATTTTTAAAATAAATAGTCATTATCCTACTTACTGAATTCGAGGCATTATTTGATCTTAAATGTTAAATAATTTAAAATGAGAATAAAATTAATATCATCATCATCCGGTATCATGGCAGCTGTTGCCGACTTCCAGAAACCAAATGCCATTCCTCTCTGTCCATCCATTGATCTTCCTCCAATCCTCTGATATTCATAGCCGCTTATACCCCTTCTATGCAACTTTTCTTCAGTCTTCCTCTCATCCTCCTTTCCATTGGAATCCATTCCATAACAATTTTGGGCAATCTTTGCTCAGGCATTCTTTTCACATGGCAAAATATATATATATATATATATATATTCAGACTTACTGGTCACAGATGGTTCCAAAACCAAGAGTGAAAATGCTGGTGCAGGAATCTACTCTCATCTGTTTAGCCAATATATTACAGTAGGCACAAACAATACAGCCTTCGATGGTGAAGTAAAAGCCATAGAAGTAGCACTCCAGAACCTCCTATTCCGAACAAAAATGTTTACAAAAGCTGTTATTCTGGCAGACTCAAAGCCACTATACAAGCAATAACCTCCAACCAAACACCAGAAAATTAAACCATCTTGGAATGCTGTAAACTTCTGAAATACCTCAACAACCAGAACAAATTAATAGCCTTCCAGTCCCACATCAGAATAGTTGGCAATGAAATAGCTTATGGACTTGCCAAAAAGGGTACCAAAATACAGATAAAAACCCACCCCAAATTGAACCTCCACAGAAAGATCGAAGAAATTAAAAAAGCATTCCAAATGGAAAACCTGAAAGAAAACATTGCAACAGCCAGAGGGAAATCATGGGAAAAAATTGATGAGCTATACACAGAAATAAAATATAAAGGCCGCAAGGAAGCAGTAGCAAAATTCAGACTGATGTCAGGACACGATTGCCTGGCTCACCATCTCCACAGAATACACGTTTTCCTATCAGACAGATGTGTCATATGCAAAGACTTGGACCTAATCATGGACAAACACCACCTTCTAGTCTGTCCAGCTTTAAATCCAACTGCACAACACTCTAAGGACCTTGTTCACTTGTACTGGGAAGCCAGAAAGAAAATGACTTAAGCGTCAAATCTAGCCATTAGAAAACAACAACATATTCAGACTTACTAATTTTCCTACCCAAATAAATCTTTCTCATACTGTATTTATTACGTTCTATGCAAGTTTTCAGAACAATAATATACCTGTGATATACTGTGTGTTGAATTTGAAATATCTGTCGTACAATTTGAAGTAGTTTGGAGTTCAGAAGTACATTGACTGGATACTCCTTGTATTTTTGAAGTTGTACGAATCTTAACCATTGATACAATTGCAATATTTATATTGAGTCTTGTCATATAATTGTATCCAGTGCCAAACAAAATCAGTAACCAGAGAACTTTACGTGCTGACAGCCATTCTAGAAAGAAAAATAATAAATTTACTTTTAGTAGATTCATGATAATTTTACTTGGATGGATATGAGTCTTCCTTAGATTTATAGATATTTTGTACTATTTGGGTGGGCTTAGGTGGCAAGGCATCTGAAAGTAGCTCAGAGAATGTGAGCTAGAGGAGGGGTAAAGATTTTTCTTCTCTAATTTATATCCAGTTGGCCAGTCTCCTTTAAATGAATACAAGGGTATTCCTTGGTCAGAATGTAGGGCTGATCATCCTACTTCATTCTGACATAATTAGCTAAGATTTGTGGATTCTTACTTTCATGGATCTTCTATTTTTTCTTCCGGGAAATACTATCTTCAAATGACCTTCTTCTTTGTTTGTATAAAAATATGTTTTAAATTTAATTTCTAGCTTATGAAATAAAACATTTTATATGAATGCATCAAACAAAGATAAGAAATGAGAAATCAGAACTTTTGTAATTTTCTTAGAGGAATTAAACCCAATGGGTACAACTAGGGCACGGCACACACCCAGTCCCAGGGTTGAGATTTTAAAAATCCCTTACCCCACTGGGAATCGAATCCGAGTCACTGGAGCGGAAGGTAGAAACTCTACTGACTATGCCACATCGACGAACAACTTTTGTAATTAATTCTTAGTAAGTTCAGTCATTGTAACAAATTTTAATATTTGGGTATATTTGTCACATGGAATAATAATTGTAGTAAAAATATAAGTACCAGTATATGATTACAACAGCAAACTGATGTTTTTATACTTTATCCAAAGTAAAAAAAAATAAAAACAAGATATATTTTTAAAAATCAAAATTGTAATATACAATACTTTAATTAAACTTTAATTAAACCATTAGACAGCGGAACTGTATGGTTGTTAAGTATGGACTATCATCATCATCCATGGAAGTATTAGGCCGTGTGGCCTGTTACGGTCTCAAAGAGGAATTTTCCATCCAGCGCTTTTTTGGACGTCCCAGTGATCTTTTGCCTTGGATGCAGTAGCGAAGTATGGCTTTTGGAATTCTATGAGATGGCATTTGTTGAAGATGGACTTTCCAGTTGTTCTGGTAGTTTTGTATGTGGTGAAGAAGGGGTTCTACATCCAACTCTTCCATAATTTCCTCATTTCGTTTATGGTCCCACTTTGTGTAGCCTGCTGTACGGCGCATAAACCGCATCTCATTTGCTGTTATTCGGCTTTCATCTCTTCTTCGTATTGTCTATGCTTCACTACCATATCTTAATAATGGTCTTGCGAGAACCTTATAAAGCTGTAATCTTGTGTTCTTCTATACTAAAGATGGTTTCATTATACTGTTAATTATCCCCATTGTTTTTGTAAAATTTGTGATTTTCTTTGCTATATCAGCTTCATCTTGAAATATTAAATTATAACCCAAATAATTAAATTCATTTACTCATTCTAAAATTTCATATGGGGTGGGGATAGACGGTCCAACCTGTACCAGCTCCTCTTTCAACTATTCTTCTCGCTAGAAGGAGGGTTAAAGAAGGGGGGAGAAGTCAAAATGACTAAAATATAGTCTTAAGTGAAATATAATAGTTTAATAAGAAAAGCTAATTTAAAGAAAGAATACACATATTGACAACTATATTAAAACTTCAGGATTCAACCATTTTGCTCACAAAGAGGCAGTATTCAATAGTTTGACACGTAGATTGGTAAATACACGTATGAGCAAAGAAAATTATGAAAAAGAAAAAGAACTCATAATTAATGTTGCAATAGATAATGGATATGAAGAAAATATGGTACACAAGAAAATAAATAAATTTAAAAGACAAAAATTAATTAATGAAAGCACACTTATAAAAGAAACAGAAAAAATAAAATTCAAGAAATTCACTTGCCATCCATTGAAACACCATAAATTTCAAAAAGTTTGATATAAGATTAGCACAAAGAATGAATACAGCCTTAATAGGATAATTAAAACCAATAAAAATGAGAGAATTGAAAATGAAAATAAATCAGAAATTTATCAGATCCAATGCAGGGATTGTGACAAAATTTATATTGGAAAAACAAAAAGAAATTTCTAAACAAGGGTAAAAGAACATCTTAGAAACATCAAAAATGGAGAAGTGGAAAAGTCAGCAGTAGCTGCTCATGCTTGGTCCGAAAACATTTAATTGAATCAAAAGCCAGTCTAATTAAACAAATAGATAAACAAAAGGAACTCACGGTTTGGGAAAAGATCCACATTCAGAAAAACAAAGGAAAACTTATGAACTTTGAAGTTCCCACAAATTTTGACCTGATCCAGAGGTTCATCAGTCCACCAACAGAGGGAAGAAGAAGAGTTTCTTCCGATCGACATAACATCAGTCGCCAAGATTGTACTGAAGATGAGACCGTTATAGTCTCGAAATTGCAATCTACTTAGAAGATTTATATGAGGAGAGGTAAGAAACATTTAATTTCACCATAAATTAAACCTCATAGTGATTAATTCCTATAAAAGTTAAACAAAAGCTAATCTCAACTCTACTAGTGTAAAGCTACTAGTGTATGCTTTGATTGCTATGTACATTTTCAAATTAATTGATGATTTTCTCCACATCCAGCATCTTGGTGATGTTATTTTCTATAGCTATAACAGTTTGATTACTTAGGAACTCATAGGCCATTATATTACCCAAGTATGTTTTTCAGCAAGCAAGAAAAAGTACTCTTACATTCCACACTCAATGTTGGTGTTATAACAGAAATTATAGCAGGTTTGCAGATATCATGAAATGCAAGATTGGAGTTGTCAAAAATGGCATCAGATTTGAAGATGTTATCTACACCGGCATTATTTTTCTTCTCATAGCATTCTATAGTTCTGGGAATTAACTAATTGTTATTATTGTTGAGAATCAATAAAGCTCCCGGAGAGGATTTAATCAGTATTGAACTATTTAAAAATGCAAATCCTCTGTTTTTAGACAGATTTCTAACATTCTTAAATAAACTATGGTAAGGGAGAGACATTCCTGTAGGTTGGACAAAATCTATTGTAATACCAATATTTAAAAAGGAGACAAGAAAAACTGTGAAAATTACAGAGGCATCAGCTTACTAAATACTGGATACAAAATTTACGCCAATATAATTAAGAACAAATTATACAAACATCTTAACAGCCTCCTCAGTGAAGAACAGAATGGCTTTCGTAAAGGTCGATCCTACTGTGATGGTTATTTCTCCATGAAATTATTAATAGAAAAACACAGGGAGTTCAATGTAGAAACACATTTAGCTTTTGTGGACTTCAAAAAAACCTTCAACAAAATCAATAGGAATAAACTGTTGGAAATTTTAGCTGACAACAATCTACCACAACAGCATATTTTAAATTTGTACAATATCTATAAAACTAATTTTATTTCAGTTCGAATCAATAACACACAAACAGAATGGACCGAAATTAATAGGGGCGTAAGACAAGGATGTGGCCTCTCGTCCTTGCTCTTTATCATATACATGGATAGAATACTCCAAGTTTGGCGACAGATGAGACATGGTGCTATCCAAATTAATAGAAACCATAAAATAGACTCTTTGCTTTTTGCAGATGATTTGGTATTAATAGCTCCAACAGAAACAGATTTACAGTATTCTATACACAATTTTAATATAATTGCAAAAAAGGTACAATATGGAAATCAATACAAAGAAAACTAAAGTGATGGCCTTTTGTGGGAAATACCCTATACCTAGCAAAATTGTTTTGGATGATGAAATTTTAGAATGGGTAAACAAATTTAATTATTTGGGTTATAATTTAACATTTCAAGATGAAGCTGATATATCAAAGAAAATCACAAATTTTACAAAAACAACGGGGATAATTAACAGTAATAAAACCATCTTTAGTATAGAAGAACACAAGTTTACAGCTTTATAAGGTTCTCGCAAGACCAGTATTAAGATATGGTAGTGAAGCATGGACAATACGAAGAAGAGATGAAAGCCGAATAACAGCAAATGAGATGTGATTTATGCACCGTACAGCAGGCTACACAAAGTGGGACCATAAAAGAAATGAGGAAATTATGGAAGAGTTGGATGTAGAACCCATTCTTCACCATATACAAAACTACCAGAACAATTGGAAAGCCCATCTTCAACGAATGCCATCTCATAGAATTTCAAAAGCCATACTTCGCTACTGCCCCCAAGGTAAAAGATCGCTGGGACGTCCAAAAAAAGCGCTGGATGGAAAATTCCTCTTTGAGACGGTAACAGGCCACATGGCCTAATATTTGCATGGATGATGATGATGATTGTTGTTTCTAATGAAAAACTGCTGGGCACCTGTTTGTTTCAACATATTTGAACAATATTATTTTAATCTTGTCATAGATAAGTTTCCTGCAGACATTTGGGTTATCACTATTCATGGTGGAGTCTGAATTGCAGATGATCCATCTTGGAAATGTAAATATGTTCACTTCATGTAGATGTGTTGCTAACAATCATATTCAGTGGTCATCCTAAACCCACAGTTATAAATTTCTTTCTTGTTTTATTTTTTTAATAAGTTCCAATTATCTTGTAATCAGTTCCAAACTTTATCTTTTATCTTGGTGATTTATCTTGTAGTATTTCTGTTCTTTTTAGGTCAGGATATCATCTTGATATTAACTTTTTAATTTTCCATTACTCCTGTATGGAATTGTATCCATTGTAGATTTATTTTTTTTTTTTGCCTAGATTTATTAGTTGTTTAATTAATTTCCCTGTTTCCATAATCAATTATGAAGAGGTTAGTTAATTTATATTTGAAGAGAAAAATATACACTCAGACTGGGGTTTGAACCCAGGACCTTTTGCTTTCTATGTGAATGCTCTACCAACTTCAGAACCCAGAACCTTTCACTTTCTATGCGAATGCTCTACCAACTTCAGAACCCATGACCTTTCACTTTCTATGCGAATGCTCTACAAACTTTCGCATATGAAGTGGAAGGTCCTGGGTTCAAACCCCAGTCTGAGCATATATTTTTCTCTTCAAATATAATTTATCCATCATTGAGATGTATGAAATGAATAATAAAAACATTGGAAGAAGTTGGTTGTTTGCATTAATAAATAATAAATAAATAAAACTGTGACACAACAACTCCAAATATCCAAGATGAACTGAATTGGTTGCTATCACTAGCAAGCAAAATAGTGCATATTGTTAGCGTGATGCAACTTTAATTTTAGATTTTTTAATCAGATTTTTGTATTTCTCATTTCAAGTAGCACTCAGTTGTCTTCATAAGGCTGAGAAAATCACATTTTAGATCCTATAGACTTATAATCAAATATAAATTTCTTTGATATAACCAGGAATCAAACCTAGGACTTCTGGGATTTTAGTCGACTTACTATATGTTGTGAAATTTGGTTTGCCAAAAGTTTAATAAGCCAATTTATTTGACAACTTACTGAATCTATAGTTTGTGAAGAGATATCTTCAGTTTTAAATAATTAGCATAACTTATTGAATTGAAGAATAACATTTTTTATGCTTTAGTGGAAGAATGAAGATAAGAACAACAGATATTCAAGCAATCATAGATTTTATAGAAGTAAATAATACTATATTTGTATTCAAATTGGCCTGACTCCTTTTTAACATACATAAGACTGTTTTTGCACAATTCAATTACTTATTAACTTAAAACTGAATTATATAATAAATATGAAAATCAAATAAAACTACGTTTTATTTTTATTTAATTAATAAATATGGATTTTCATCAAGTAAACACCAACTCAATTGATTATTCAATTACTTAATTTATTATATAAGTCAGCTGTTATCTAATAATTTTTTCAAGAAAACAAAGTCTGCAAACATAGGTTTTTTCCTCATAAATTAATCAAACTTAAATCCTCTTCAAGGCATTTGTCAGATATTACTTGTTTTCATGTATTTGACGTAACTTGTTTAGATACTCTCATCCTATTTCCTTTTTCACTTTGTAATTTATTATTTGACTTGTAGTTAAACATGGTGATATATGGTAAACCATAAGATTTACATTTGAGAGATAAAAAGTCAATCATGCAGAAACTAAGTGAATTCCTCAATAAATTGAATTTATGGTCCGATTTTGGTAGTTTATGAATTTTGTTAAATTTTAGAAACTCAATTGGATTTGAAGAGAAAAATTTTCGCCCAGACCAAGACTCGAACCCGGGATCTTTGGTTTTCCATACCAACTGCTCTGTCAACTGAGCTACCCGGGGCGAGTTCCAATCTAAATGCAAATTTTTCTCTTATAGCCGTAGCGTAGTGGTTAAGGCACTGAGCTACAAGCCGGAGGGTCGAGGGTTCAAGTCCCGTTGGGGTCAGGATTTTTAAACTGACCCAAACCCTCTGGGGGCACTATGGCCCTCCCTGGGGTTGACTCAGCCTCTAACGTAAATGAGTACCAGACGCTTGTTCTGGGGGTAAAGGCGGCCGTCACGCAGGGCTGACAACCCATCTGACATAAAGTGCCGATTGTCTAGAAAATGTGGGAGCCTTAACCCCCTACTACCCCAAGGGCCTCCGGGCCTGTTGTGGGATCACTTTTTATATGTTGTAATTTCCGCGCACCAAATTCTTGAAGCCTTGGCTTCTATCTATGCAAATGGCAGCTTCTTAGTTAAGAAGACATTTATTGTTAAATTGTTAAGTGTTAATTAATAATGAAAACTTACTGGCTTTTAAAAGTAGTGTTTAAATTTCAAGTAAATGTCTTCTTAACTAAGAAACTGCCATTTGCATAGATAGAAGCCAAGGCTTCAATAATTTGGTGCACGGAAATTACAAACGTATATAAGAGAAATAGTCGGCCGCGGTGGACTAGTGGTTATGCTCCTTGCCTCTGGTCCCGAGGTTCAAACCCGGCCAGGGTCGATGGATTTTTTAGGATGGAAAAATCCAAGGAGCAGGTCCTCCGGGAGGGACTTTAAGCCATGGGTCCCGAGTCTGAAGATTTTCAGGCTCGTAAAAAATCCTTAAGCCTGAATGAAAAGGCCTCTAAGCAAAATTTACCGAATTTTCCCGTCCTAGTACTACCTTGGTTTCCTAGATGTCAGTATGAGGCGGAACGCTGACCACGGACCACTCAAAATGACATCTATACGAAAACAAGTGTAACTAAATTAGTATGGTTAAAATTCTTCCGTGTAGGGGGAGAGCGCCTAAATCTCTGTTAAGGGAAACATGGGCTTACAAGATTACAAGAAGATATAAAAGAAAAATTTGCATCTAGATTGGAACTCGCTCTGGTAGCTCAGTTGGTAGAGCATTTGGTATGGAAAACCAAAGGTCACGGGTTTGAGTCTCAGTCTGGGCGAAAATTTTTCTCTTCAAATTCAATTTATCCTTAAGTGAGAAGTGTTAAATTAATAATGAAAACTTTTTTTGAAAGTCAGTTTCTGATGCCAACTTATTTAAAAAGTCATACTGCAGTGAAAACAAAGCATGCATAACCATAAGTTATTACCTATTACATGTTGTTGTATAATTTGACACAAATTTAAATAATATCTACTGATTAATTTTTCAATTATTTCATTAAAAAATATTAAATAAATTAAACCAACATATCTTATAGAATATATTGCCAATTTAAGGGCTAATTAAATGGTATGGACCCTCAGGGGTCCCCGTATAGGGAGTATGTGGTATGGCGACCACAAGGTGCTCAAGCTGAGCAAAACATTGCTTCCACTTGTGTTTTGCTCCTACTTTTATCTATTCTGTATATAGTCTTCCTTGACTAACTCTTGTTTTTTTCGACTCCGATGTTTAGAGCATTCAAGGCCTAGGAGATCTTTTCCTTCTTATACTTTATCCTCATCTATCTAAACTTTCTATTCATACTTTGCACAATCCCTCGTAGGTACTCATCCAAACAAGATGAGTTGGCTTAAGTTTAATAACTTAAGCACATAAAAATTTAAGAGGTACCTACATAAGCTGTAAAAACACCCAATGCAGCCCCACTATTTTTCATTTGTAAAATGAAGAACAATGTAGTGGAGCTTTGTGTTGTCAGCAAATAGCTGGATACACTAAGAAGATAGATTAAATGGTATGGTATACATGTGAAGAAGCACACATAATGGTTGCTAAAGGAAATTTTTTATTTTGAGTTTCAGGTAAACTCACACTTATAATGATCAGATTTTGCTGATTTATGGGGAATACCTTACTCATTTTATTTTAGTAACGTATACTGAGTTTTGTTAGGAAACATCAAGCATTATGGCTGCTAGAGCAGTTTTTAAATTATTGTTCCAGGTGAACTCCTACACCTAATGGTCTAGTTTTGCTGATAACTCAAACTATTACAACTTTAATGTAAAAATTAAATTATTGAAAGATCTCCATTAAAAATTTATCAATTAGAAATGTCTAATATAAATGTTAAGAATTGGAAAATTGACACCTCACTTCATAATTTGTAGTTTCTTGAGAAAATGTTTCAGAAGGCTTCCCTTCTATCGTCAGCTCAATCCAACTGTTGAATTGGTATTTGGCTATCTTGTAGGTTGCTTCCTCTTCCTTCTTTAGGTTGACCAATGAACTCCCAAATCAATACCTTTTCTCTGGGAATTTCAAAATTCTCTAAAGAGGGAAGAGGAAGCAACCTAGAAGATTGCCAGTCACCAATTTAACAGTTGGATATGATTTTTTTTTTATACGAGTATATTAAATTTGGGAATTTTTAATCTTATGAGGTTCAATTCATAAGAATTAAATAAATCATGATTATTTCTTACCTCATACTTCTATGTTCCTTTAAACACAGCACTGCAGTATCGGCGACTCCTTGTCACCATCGTCAGCTGTTTTCACGATTGTCAATTTTTTCTTTTGTTGATAATTATCCAAACTGCCATCTGATGTTCTTTTTAAGGAATTATTTCTAAACTGCCATCTGGTGTTCTTTTTAATGAATCATTTTCTAAACTGCCATCTGTTGTATTTTTGAAGAACTTTGTAATCAAGCTTGGTTCGTCTGGAATTTCGAAGTTCATGGTTCTAGTATGGTTTTTTTTGAATATATATTTTTTTCCCAAACTGTTAAATCTAAAGGTTTAGATAGATGTTTCAAAAGTTTTGCTTCTTTTTCAATCCTATGATGCTCTAATAAACTATGTGCTGCTATAGCTGATTTTTCAATTTCTCCATTCTTTATGTTTCTGAAGTGTTCTTTTTTACGAGTTTCCAAATTCCTTTTTGTTTTTTCCTATATGTATATATCCTGTTGCAATCTTTGCAATCAATTTGATAAATTCCAGATGTTTTGTTGTCTGGGGTGTTAAATTTATTATTAGTTAACAGAAGATTACCCAGGCTGAATTTGTTAATTGGAGCCAATATTATATTAAATTTTCTGAAAATTTTTTGAAACTTATTATGAACTTCAGGATGGTAAGTAAATTTCTTGAATTTTACATCTTTCTTGGAATCATGTTGTAAGGTGGTGTATTCCTGTAACCTTTTCTGTTGTTTAAATTTCTTTAATTTATTCTTTCTTATGTCTTCATCAAAACCATTTATTTTAGCTACATGTACAATATGATTATATTCCTTGTCAAAATTTTCTACATTAAGTGGAATATTACATAGATTGATAAATATTCCACTTAATGTAGAAAATGTAGAACATTTTGACAAGGAATATAATCATATTGTACATGTTGCTAAAATAAATGGTTTTGATGAAGACATAAGAAAGAATAAATTAAAGAAATTTAAACAACAGAAAAGGTTACAGGAATACACCACCTTACAACATGATTCCAAGAAAGATGTAAAATTCAAGAAATTTACTTACCATCCTGAAGTTCATAATAAGTTTCAAAAAATTTTCAGAAAATTTAATATAATATTGGCTCCAATTAACAAATTCAGCCTGGGTAATCTTCTGTTAACTAATAATAAATTTAACACCCCAGACAACAAAACATCTGGAATTTATCAAATTGATTGCAAAGATTGCAACAGGATATATACATATAGGAAAAACAAAAAGGAATTTGGAAACTTGTAAAAAAGAACACTTCAGAAACATAAAGAATGGAGAAATTGATAAATCAGCTATAGCAGCACATAGTTTATTAGAGCATCATAGGATTGAAAAAGAAGCAAAACTTTTGAAACATCTATCTAAACCTTTAGATTTAACAGTTTGGGAAAAAATATATATTCAAAAAAACCATACTAGAACTATGAACTTCGAAATTCCAGATGAATCTAGCTTGATTACAAAGTTCTTCAAAAATACAACAGATGGCAGTTTAGAAAATGATTCATTAAAAAGAACACCAGATGGCAGTTTAGAAATAATTCCTTAAAAAGAACATCAGATGGCAGTTTGTATAATTATCAACAAAAGAAAAAATTGACAATCGTGAAAACAGCTGACGATGGTGACAAGGAGTCGCCGATACTGCAGTGCTGTGTTTAAAGGAACATAGAAGTATGAGGTAAGAAATAATCACGATTTATTTAATTCTTATGAGTTGGATATGAGCTAATGATAAAAGGCAAGACTTCTGAAACATGTTCTCAAGAAACTACAAATTATGAGGTGAAGTGACAGTTTTCCGATTCTTAATATTTATATTAAAAAACCTCAGAGTGTTATACTTCCTAAAAATATGAATTAGAAATGTCTAAGTGTTTTAACTAAAAAAGAGGATGTATGTTCCTTCTAAGCTATGATTTTAATGTATACAATTATAATATTTCAAACAAATTGAATCAGTTCCTTACACCTCATTCATATTAGACCTCTCTTTTGGACAGGTTTTGAAGGAATCATCTTTATCCTCAGCCAATAACCAGATATAAGGAACCGATTATATTTCTTTGATAAAATACCTCAAAGTGTGATTTCCTATTAGTTTTTGTGTTAAAGTAATACCTTGTTTACTTATATTAAATAAAACAGAGGTATTTTGGATAATTACTTTTTTGATAATATGGTATAGACAGTGAATGCACATCCAGTACGTCTTCCTCCGAGGAGTGATTTTGGAAATAAACAGGATGAAAATCCTACAAATTAAGTTTAAGAAGAAGAAGAAGATAATATGGTAATGCCCTCAAGGGTCCCCGTCTAGGGGATATGTGGATGGCAACTACAAGGTGCCCAAACTGAGCAAAATCACTGCTTCCACTTATTTGTGTTCTTTATCTTTTCTTATATAGCCTCTCTTGGCTAATTGTTTCTTCGACTCTGATGGTATTAGAGCATTCGAGGCCTAGGAAATATTTTCCTACTTTTGTTCCTCTTTATTGATCTATCTAATTCTTACAACCTCGTGGGCACTCACCTTGATGGGTGAAAAGGGTTAATCTTGTTATTGACATATTAGGAAACAAGGAATCAAAAAATGCCCACATAAGCTGCATGTACATCAGTGCAGCCCCATTACAACTTATACACAATATGGATTCTTCTAAAGCGAAATAAGCATAAGTATGCAATGGATTCATGTCATTAGCTACAACTGGATACAAGTAATGAAGAATGAAGAATAATATGGCAATTTATTTGCACTGTTTTTGTTTAATAAGGGGAATAGAAAAGTAGTGTTAATTTGTGCAAACATATATCACATAAACAGTGTATGTAAAATCTCATCTAGACATATTACAGATAACTATGGAAGGAGCCCTTCTTGAAATGAACACAAACAAATTAAACTTTTTGAATTAACAATTGTATTGCAGAAAACTGCAGGTTGTTATCTCTAGTAATTTTGTAATTATTAATGAATTATATCAGTTAGGGTTATATGTGGTTATTAAAACAATATTTTAGGTTGTCTGTAGCATTTGAACTTGTTTTTTTAGGAGATTTCATCACTGTATTTTTTTGTCATGAAGCTAATCACATCTAATAATTTTGACAGGTATATTCCTTGTCACCCATCTACCTGATATGGAATTATGGTTTCAACTTTCCCTTCAAATAAAAATACAATCTCAAATCAAATCTTTCTTACCCAAAAAAATTCCAATTGATCTTAGCTATACCATATCCACTCTTAGAGTGATCCTAACATAAACGCCAATTCTATCCTTCTGCCATTCATGCCAGATTAATGTCACATTGACAGGGAGCATGTGTTAAGTATATAAGACATGGGATAGAAAGCAAGATAGCTGGTGAGATTTTTCACTGAACTTGTGAAATACATTTTTTACCACTAGCTAGTCAAAGGTTTGCCAGATTTGTGATTTAAAAATTTAGATGGCGACACAGAAACAGAAGACTCGACTTCTTCAGCCATTTTGTTTCATCAGAATCGACTGAAGCATGACTCAAATGTATCATCCATATGTAATAAACTATTTTAAGTTATAATTATTGATTAGGTATATTTTAGAATATTTTCTGTGTTTTGGATATTATTATTTTCATTCACGAAGAATCACAAGTATATTCAGAGGACATATTTTTAATTTAATGAAGGGAACTACTTTTTTGCATACTTATTGCTTCTACATCGTATGTCGGTATCCATAACCAGTGAAAAGTGAGAGGTTACATGGTTTTGTTTTGAAGAGGATCACTTTAAGAACGGATAGCCTTTAGGATCAAACTTACAGCTTGAGTTCAGGAGGCCAACATTGAATCAGAACTGAATAGTAGTTACGTCATTGACATATTTGGAGAGATCTTCAGAGAATTCATGTTAATGGTATTTTGGATAAGTGATGTTTCAATCAAAAAGCATTCTTCTTTTTTTTTTATTTTTCCATGACATCATAGTCTATGGTGGGCTTTAGTTTTCCTTATACTTATGTATTTTTCCAATGCATCTTTCTCTACCATATTGTAACTCTCATTGTTTTCATACACTTCTTTCAGGAATGTAACTATTTTTTCCTTGAATCAAAAATTCCTTGTACCATCAATTTTTCTATGAAGAATGTTGTAGGGTATTTTTTCCTCTGATGTGAGTTTTTACATGTTTAAGGCATCTCAAATGTTGTGATTTAATTTACTTACAATATCTTCTCTATCAATGAGCTTCTCAAGTTCCTGATACTTATTTGTTTTTCAGTTCTATGTCTTGTACACCTACTAGTTTACAATTTATCTTTATTAAAATGTTTATTTTGAAAATATGAGGTTATATATATATATATATATATATATATATATATAAATGTTTGTGCTAGGATGCATGGATAGCATAACTGATAGCACACTAACCTATCAAGTTAGATGTCCTGGGTTCAAATTCCAGATGGTGTTTATTTTTCTTTTCATGTCATATTAGGCCTCTATTGCTAAATGTCAAAAATGTAATTATAATATCGAAATAAAGAAGCATCACTGCAATAAAGTAAAAATTCTCTTTAATTTGCTTACTTTTATAGTAGCCACAAGAGGGCAGTGAGACCGAGTTGCCGCTACCTCTCGTGATAGAAAAAAAAAATATATATAAATAATAAATGTTTGTTCTAGGATACCTGGATAGCGTAACTGGTAGCACAAAACATAACAAGTTAGAGGTCCTGGGTTCAAATCCCGGTTCGGGAGTTTATTTTTCTTTTCATGTCATATATATAGGGAATCCATTCTAAGCAGAAACCTTTAAACAGCATTGCAGTGGCAGCGGCAGAAAGATGCAAGGTTTCCTTTTAAAATGGATTCACTGTATAAATATACATATATGTCTGTGTATCTTTTATGTTGTACTGTACAAATTTAATTTAAATAAAAAGTTCACCATAAACAATTATGCCTGACAATGTTTATATGAACAAATTGTTATATTTTATTTAAGATGCAAGAACCAAATAACTAACTTTATTTTGTAAGGGATATCATTCCTTCTTTTAAAACAGTGTCCCAAAAGTTTTGGTAGAGTATGAGAGGATTATATTTTTTTAAATAAATAGAGGTAGAAATTTAATATTAAATATTGGTGCTTGGTGAAAGTAAAAGTCAAATGAAAATGTTTCATGTGTAACTTTGAGACACTAAATGAAACAAAAAAAGTTATAATTATCTTTGCTAACAGGAAGAATATTTAAAGAGAAATGGAACCAGTTTTATAGCTGACAAAATTGAATATGTGGCTCATGTACAAGCACATTTACAAACTGATTTTTTTTTGTCTGTGTTTTGAAATAATTTTTTTTTTTCATATGAATTGTATGATTTTTGTCATTAGTCAGTGGTATCACAGCACACTTTTTCTCTAATAGAGTTCCAGTCTATCTTAACTGACAAGAAATCTTATTTTCAACTGGCATTTCTTTATTCTTTGACAAATACACAATGAAATTCATACCATATATGAGTTACAACTTAAGTTGTTGTCAGCCAGAAAATAGATTGCACAATCCTTTGAACGCCCATCATAGTAACAATTTAAATTATGTTTTATCAATTGCTTACTATCTTTTGTTTCCTTCAGTGCCTCAGAGTTCTGTTTTCATCTGCCACCAATATTAAATTGAATTATCTTCTTCTTCCTTTCATGTGATAGACCTAGTGGTCTGTTACGGTCTCAATCCAACGTTTAAAGGGTCTGCCTAATGATCTCTTGCCTGGTGGTTGGTAATTTAAGATTTGACGTAGTATTCCTGTTCTGCTCATTCTTCTTACATGAGATTTCCAGTTGTTTCTGTATTTTTGCACATATTCTATGATTGATTCTGTTTGTAATTCTTTGAAATTCCTTTTATGGTCTGTTCTTGAGTAACCTGCAGTATGTCTCATAAATTTGATTTCTGCCGCTGTTAGTCTTTGTTCATCTACACTGCAAACTGTCCAGGCCTCACTGCCATAACATAATATGGGTCTGGCCAGTGTTTTTATAAATTCTAGTTTGTGTGTATTGCTGTACTGTGTTTGGTTTGAAAATATTATTTATAATTCCTGTTACTCTGTTAAATTTTATAATTTTTTGACTAAAAATCTATTTCCTCTTTGTATGTAATTTGGTATCTGAGGTAGTTTAACGTGTTAGTTTGTTCTAATATTTTATTATTAATAATAATTTTACTGCGAACTGGGTCTTTTCCTAAGAAAGCCATGACTTTAGATTTTTCTGTTGAGATTTCCATGTTGTAGTTTATTGCAATTTGGTGAAAAGAGTGGACTGAACGTTGTAGGTCATCTTCTGAATTCGCTATAAACACAATGTCATCTGCAAATAATAGGGTGTCTAAATTATATAATGTATTAAGTGTTAAATTGAATTATTATAAAAATAAAATCCTTTGGGACCTATGCAATTTATGCTATGATGATATAAATAACTCAACTAAGAATTTTGGTAAATGCTAAAAAGAAAATTGTCTGCCTGAACTGAGAATTGAACCTAAATCTTCAGCTTATCAATGAACTATCCAGACATTCCTTCCCATTCAAGCATAAACTTCTGTCTTTAACATCTCTCTTAATCCCTTTTTCATAAAGTAGCGAACCATTAATCACAATACAATTGGTTTGCTTCTACTTCAAGAAGACTTTATGATGGGATTTAACAAGCAAAAGGTATTTTTATGATCAATCTTCTGAAGATCACCTACAGAGAACAGTACATAGATTGTCAAATATAACCCAAGATTATAATTTACAAATTTTGTTGAGTAAGACAAAAACTATGGCGTTTCAAGGGAAAATACCGATACAAACTAAAATTGTTATTAACAACAATATAATAGAACAAGTTAATAACTTTACTTATCTTGGCTGCAATCTTTCCTATGACACATGTAAAGACATAGACATAAAATTGGTCAAATTTCAAAAACTTAAAGGAACAATAAAAAGTATTATTTTCCGAAAAGTATGCCCAGATACAATTCTAAAATTTTATAAAACAATAGCTCTTCCAACTCTACTTTATGGTTCTGAAACCTGGACTCTTACTACAGGTAAATTAAATAGGATAGTAGGTGCAGAAATGAAGTTATTTAGCAGGTTATATGCTTTATGACCACATGCGTAATGAAGATATCCGCAAAGCTCTCAACACACCAGCAATAACTGAAACCATTAAAAAATATCAAAATAATTGGCATGAACACCTTAGAATGCCAAACAATAGACTACCTCTGTAGCTATTGAACTACAGACCCACAGGGCAAAGAGACCCAGGAAGACCTAAGAAGAGATGGAGAGATCAATTTCTATCCTGAAGCAGAACAGGCCAATGGCCTAATCCATGCCTGTAATTGATGATGATGATGATGAAGTAAATTAATGTTATGCAGCTAAAGCTATTACTCTGATTGAAAATAAGTAAATTAATGGTAAAGAGGAAAGTTTTAATAAGTAAATAGTAATAACTTCATCATCATCAATAAGAGTCAGGGATTAGGCCATTGGGCTGTTCTGCTTCAGGATAGAAATTGGTTCCTCCATCGCTTCTTATAGGTCATCCAGGGTCTCTTCGCCCACTGGGTCTGACGTTGAATAGTTTCAGAGGTAGACTATTGTTTGGCATTCTAAGGAAGTGTTCATGCCAATTATTTTGGTATATTTCGATGGTTTTTTAGTGATTGCTGGTGTGTTGAGAGCTTTGTGGATATCTTCATTTCGTATGTGGTCATAAAGCATATAACCTGCTAAAGGTGTTAATAACTTTATTTTTGCAGCTGCTATCCTATTTAGTTTGCCTGTAGTTAGAGTCCAGGTTTCAGAGCCATAAAGTAGAATTGTGAGAGCCATTGTTTTATAAAATTTTAGAATTGTATCTGGGTGTACTTTTCAGAGAAGAGTGTTTTTTATTGTTCCTATAAATTTTTTGGTATTTGATCATTTTTATGTCTATGTCTTTACATGTGTCATAGTGACTGTAGCCAAGATATGTAAAGTTATTAACTTGTTCTAGTATATTGTTGTTAATAACAATTTTAGTTTGTATCAGTATTTTCCCTTGAAATGCCATTGTTTTTGTCTCACTCACTGAAATTTGTAAATTATAATCTTGGATTATATTTGATAATCTATGTACTGCTCTCTGTAGGCGATCTTCAGAAGTAGCCAATATTACTTGATCATCTGCATACATTAATGTATTGAGGGTTGGCCATCAAATCATGAAGTGTGGTTGTAATTGGTTTTGCCATAATTTTATGATTTTATTCATATGCATAATCAAGTATGTATATATATATATATATATATATATATAAATTAAATAGAAGAGGGGAAAGTGGACAGCCTTATTTAACACCTTGGGTTATAAGTCTATCTGATTTGCTGACTTCATTATTAGTCTTTATTTGAATTTGTGTGTTATGATTAGGGCTAGGATTTTTATGTACTAAAATATAAGATTACAATGCTGACAGTATATGTTATTCATCTGTTTGTGTATGAAACTAAAACAAAAGAGAAGTCTAACTTTTCATTTTACTCTTCAATTGTTTTTGCGTGGAAAAAATCTAACTTATCATTAAACTATGTTGCAATCTTAACTTATAGTCCATAAAAATCCTAGCCCTGGTTATGACATATACTTTGATCACTTGAATTAAACGCTTAGGTATTCCTGCATTACGTAAGATATCCAATAATTGTATTTCATTTACTATGTCAAAGGCTTTATAATCAATGAATATCATGAAAGTTGGTATATTAAATTCCCGATGTTTTTCTATGATTTGTGCTAATGTAAAGACACTCTCTATACAGGATCTGTTGGTTCTGAAACAATTTTGTTCTTCTTGGATAACTGTGTCAGCAATTGTGTTTAATCTGTTGGATTCAGTTGCAAAATATTAATTTTCTTAATAGATCATAAAAATTTTGAATTTGACAAATTACAGCATATAGAAATTATCAATGTTTTTGCTATGATGATATAAATTCTGCTATATGATATAATTATTTCAACTAGAAATTTTGAATTTAACAAATGACAGCATACAGAAAATGTCAAAAATTACTTTTATGCTGAGATTTCACATTATGACAGAAGTAGGATTACATTATTTATTTTTGTTAAAAAAAGCTAATTAATTAAAATTTATTAAATAATTCAATGCTAAAATTACCTTTAGTAGTCATTTTATCTTGAGACCACACAGAGAGCAAAATTGGGGCTGTATACTATGTGTAACCTTTGTAGTATTACTGAAAGTAAAGAAAGATAAACTGGTTATATAAATGTGACGCTACTTCTTATTTTTGTTATTGTACAGCCATTGTTTCTAATATGAAGAGCAATAAATTACATCCATTTCATCTGTAGGTGTCATGTATGTTCTGTCTTCTTCAACTTGTTGATATAATGATGTTTTTATTTTTCATTTCATACATCTCTATGATGAATAAATCATATTTGAAGAGAAAAAATATATGCTCAGACTGGGACTCGAACCCAGGACCTTTGGCTTTTTATACCAATGCTCTACAATGCCCATTTGCATGATAGAAGCAAAGGTGTCATAGCATTTAGTACACGTGAATTGAGGGCATATATAAGAGAAAAATTTGCATTTAGATTGGAACTTGTCCAGATAGCTCAGTTGGTAGAGCATTGGTCCAGAAAGTCAACGGTCCTGGGTTCGAGTCCCAGTCTGAGTGTATAATTTTTCTCTTCAAATTGTTAATCTAATATTTTCTTTAGAATTTAAATCTGGCCATCTCTTTACATTCTTGAAAACTTTCTTCTTTAAATACAAGGTATGGTTAATATTTAAAGGAAGTGACACTTTGAGGTTTATTTTAATTAATAAAATGAATTAGACATTATGACTCATCTCATAATTGTAAAATTATGAGGTGAGTTTGTAAAGTCTAACTTATTTTATTAATTACTAGGTATGATGTCCCTTATTTTGCATACATTGCAGTATTTGTAAATAATGGAGCTTTTATTATTTTTATTTGCTTGTGGTGTAACATACATACACACACACATTTATATATATATATATATATATGCTTAATATTAATGTAATATTATTGCTTAATATTAATATTTAATAAGCTTGTTCAAAGCTGGCCTGGTAGATTCATATTTCAAAATGGTAAGAGTTCTGAATATGGCTTCCTTTAGAAGGGAAGTAAAGCTGTGGATCCTTATGGTATAGTTACATCATTTACACAAACCTCAAATCTGAAATAAGAGACATCTTCATCTTCATGGTTTGGACCTTCAAGTCCATTCCATTCATTTGGGAACCTAAAACTTAAAATAAGAGAGAAATTTGTTGACCCTTTCACACCCGAATTTGAATAAGGATACTAATGATCAGAGTTTTTAAAAAGCATCAGTATATAAAACATTCTTGAACAACTTGAATAAGGATTCTAATGATCAGATTTTTTAAAGAGCATCATTATATAAAATATTCTTGAATAACTTGAATGAGGATGCTAATGATCAGTGCTTTTAAAGAGCATCATTATATAAAATATTCTTGAATAACTTGAATGAGGATGCTAATGATCAGTGCTTTTAAAGAGCATCATTATATAACATATTCTTGAATAACTTGAATGAGGATGCTAATGATCAGTGCTTTTAAAGAGCATCATTATATAAAATATTCTTGAATAAGGAGACTAATGATCAGAGATTTTTAAAGACCATCATCATTATATAAAATATTCTTGAACAACTTAAATAATTAGGCATATTATTATAACTAACAGACTTACTTACAGTCCTTTTATTCCGTTCCTTAGGACATTCATGTTTTTAAATTGACATTCTTCTTAAATGTAAGATTTATGTCACATAGGCCTATACCAATTTGCGGAAATTCACTTGATATCTTATCATTCATGGTCTCTAGAACTGATTCGTCATATTGTTCAATGTCCCTTCTCGGTCCAGTTAAATTTAAATTAAGTTGCTGTCTTTCAGCCAGAGTCAGAGACCCTCTGACGGCACTATGGTCCTGGGATCGACTCAGCCTCTAACTGAAATGAGTACCAGGCGCTTGTTCTAGGCTAAAGGCGGCCGTCACGCAGAGGATCTCTAGAACTGATTCGCCATATTGTTCAATGTCCCTTCTCGATCCAGTTAAATTTAAATTAAGTTGCTGTCTTTCAGCCAGATTACTTAAAACTAATACTTACACACGAAATTAATATTATTATCAATATATTGAAAATAAAGTAAACACTGAACACACTTAAATTATGAAATAATCAATATTTGTAATTCAATTGAAATTCGCGGTTGCAACAAAAAGCACAGCCACCTGGTTAAATAATAAACCAAATACCTTACACCGTTAGAATCGTATGGAACTCTCTGTTAAATAATAAACAAATAATTTGCAATAAAAAATAATGCGACTATAAATTTAGTTATAAACAACCGTAGGTTTCAAGTTGGATCAAACAGCACACAGTGTGCAAAATTTTATTAAAATCGGTTCAGTAGTTTAGGATTCCATCGCGGACAAACAACGTGACACGTAATTTATATATATATATATATATATATACGAGTATATAAAGGTAGGCCTATAATTGTATATTTTGGTTGAGGAAACCTGTGTAAATAACAGAAACAATACTGAATTAAAAAAAGAAACAAGTTTATTTTAATCCCTTATGGATTTGGAAACAATTTATATGTATGTATGTGTGTATTTTTGTTTATGTGTGCATATGCATGTATAGGGACATATAGTAGATACCCCAAAATTCATGGGCTATTTTAAGGATTATAGAGGAGTCTCAGACAAACATTTTAAGATAAGTATCTTATGGTCTCCAAGGCCTTCATTTTAAAGTTATGAGGTGTTCTTGAATTTTTTTTTGGTACTGATGTCATTAAAACCATTGTAAAAGGAATATGCATGTAAGATTTATTTTGACAGTGCATCATTCTGGGTCTGGTAGTCAGAATATGTTAGTACCAATGCATAATGAAGAGTTTTTTTTTCAATGCCACCTGTTTGTCATTCGACATTTCAGGTATTCTCTCCTGGCATTGGTGTATTTTAACCCACTTCTGAGGTTGGGGCGCCTGGAAGACGGGGTTATGCTGCCCCAATGATATGATGGATGATGACGATGGGTAATGATGCGCCAGGAGAGGCCTTAAACCTAAACTTACAGTAATCTAATGAGGTGAAAATATGGTATTAATGATAATGATGGCCAGATGATGTTCGGGGACCATTTGGGCCATAAAGTATCCTGACATTTGTCTTACAGGTGAGGAAAAACCCCGAAAGGAACCTCGCCCAGGAAACGTGTCCCGAGCGGGGATCGAACCCGGGCCCGCTGCGTGACAAGGCAGCACGCTACCTCGAGACCACAGCGGTGGACGCATAATGAAGAGTATTTTGAAAAATTTAAAGCTTCATTGTTGTAGAAAAGTGTACTTTCAGAAGGATAGTTTTTGCCACTGATAGCAGTTCAAATCAAGTCAGATCACATCTGAGAATTACAAGACTATGTTCTATTCTATAGTGTTCTGTCCTAGGGCAGGTCTTTCACTGCAATCATAGCATTTTCATGCTATGCTTTCTTTGTAGAGATGATTATATGCATGGAGATTTAAATATTAATCGATTTACTAGGGAGTTATAGGTGTGATAGCTTCCTGCACATCATGGGATGATGATGATGGTCGATGATGTTCGGGGACCATTTGGGCCTCAAAGCTTCCTGAAATTTAAGACTATGTTAAGACTCTAAATAGTTTCTTCTTTTAAACATTTGTATATTTAGTATCCTCACATATTTTGTTTTGTAAAAGACCTTAGGAGATACTTGGGTTAGTAGGAGGTTAAGGCTCTTTCTAGAAAATTGGCACAAGATGTCAACTGGGATATTGGCTCTGTGTGACAGCCGCCTATACTCCCAGAACAGACATCAGGTAATCATTTCTGTTGGAGGCAAAGTCGACTCCAGGGTCATGGTGCTGCCGAAAGTTTAGATCAACTTAAAAATCCTGAACTCAAACCCCCAGCCTTGCAGCTTGCAATGTGTTGCCTTAATCAATTATACTACAGCATGCCCCCTCTTTTTCTTGATACTTTGTTTAAATTCATGGATTAAAATTGAGTACACAGGAAACTCTCAACTACTAGGCCTAACTAAATTAATAATTTATTTAAAAAAGTACTAGTTATCCAGGTTCAAACTCCCGGCCTTATACCGGATGTGAATCTTTTGGACCAACAAAGTAGTTTGACCTTTACTACACCATGCAGTATTGAACTTCATTCTGAGACATTTATATCTGTATGATCACATCACATACAGGATTAATCAGTGGGACTGACCCTTTCATAATTCAAACTAATGTTTGCTGAAATTCCTCTACAATGCCTAAAACATTATATATCAATTCTGGGACAATATATATATATATAGGGCCTATATATATATATATATATACATATATATGTGTGTTTGTACGCGTGTGCGTGTGAAAAGAAAAATAAATGTCTGAGCCGGGATTTGAACCCAAGACTTCCTCCGATTGCGATTGAGGGTCTTTCCACTTTTCAGCGGTTGCCCTTTTACCAGCCGGCTGCTGGCCCTTCTCATCCACATGTGTCAATCACAGAGGTAGATCAACAGCCAGTATCGGGGTGACATGTGGTTAGCATGTCGAGTCCCCCAGCCGTTATAGCTGGTTCCTCAACCTGGATCCGCTACTTATTGTAGCTACCCAATTGCCTCACGATGCTGGGTGGGCACCGGTCCCATACTGGCCGAAATACCATGAGAAAATTTCTTCCCCCATGGAGACTCGAACCAGCGCAAGTCCCGTAGCTCTGCGCCAACGCTTCCTACCTTAACCGCTCGGCTACGGCGCGGGACCAAGACTTCCTACTTTATATATAAACGTGCTACCAACTGTGCTACTCAAGCATCCTAACTAACTCACTGGCTCTATCGAACCTGTAGGTTCTTGGTCACATGGACATAAGCTCTCCATACACCCCTATCCTGAGATAATGCCTTCCAATCATCCCCTGTATAATCTGCTTCCTTCAAATAATGGATGTTCGCTCTTAGTCTACCAACTGGGCATTTTCCCTCTGGTTTTCCTAAAAGAAGCTTCCATGCACCTCTTTCATCCCCCATACGTGCCACATGTACTGCCCATCACAGTCTACGAGACTTAACTGTTCTTATTATATCTGGCTTCCTATACATATAATGTAGTTCACTATTATGTAGTTTTCTCCATTCACCTGTCTGTTCATCTCTCTTTTGGTCCAAAAATGTTCCTAAGAACTTTATTCTAAAATACTCTTATTATTCTTTCCTCCCTTAAAGATGTTTCACATCCATATAATATTACTGGGAGAATAACAGTTTTATATGCGTATTTTCAGTTTGACTTTTTTGAAAGGAGTTGGGACGACAAAAGTCTCTGTAATGCATTATAGCACACATTTCCAGAATTGAGGCTATGTTTAATTTCTGTATGCATCTAATTCCTATTTGTAATTATTATTCCTAATATTTGAAATCAGTCACTTCTTCAAATTTTCCCTCATTTGTCATTAGTTGTCCATTTTCATTATATAATGCATTTCTATGTGTGAACATATCTAACACAAACATTTATTTTTCTCTATTCATCAAAGGCATCAGGGCATCTCATGGCTTCTGTTACAAGTAAGGAATTTAACAAGAATATTTACTTCATAGCAGTAATATATATAGGGTCCTGCACCATTGCCAAGTGGTCTAAAGCAGAGATATAGGACTTGTGCTTTTTTTTATCCATATAGGGGTAGTTATTATTTAATTTACTTGAGATTTATTTTTTTAATAATAACAAGAATTACATTAATTTTTTTAAGAGTGGGGTCGATGCCCTCTCAGCATTGTGAGGAATGTGGATGGCTCAATAAGTATCAGTTCCAAGTTGAGAAAACCAGCTATAATGGCTGGAGGATTTGAGATAAGCTGACCACATATCATCCCAATATTTCTGGACAAACATTCACCTCTGTGATTAGCACATGTAGAAGTGAAGCCAAACTGTTAAGGCCAAGCACCATTTAGGCCTATTGCATCATGGAGTTTGGTATATTTGTGTGTGTGTGTATATATTTGTCTATACTACATAGCAAACTCGGCTAATTTCGTGATATTAAGGTTTTAGACTATTATACCTTACTATTATGAAAATCAAAAGCTTAAATAGTATGGCCATGTACAAAGAATGGAAAATGAAAGATGGCCAAAAATATGTACCAGTGGTCAACCCCGGGAAGAAATAAACGTGGCAGACCAAGATGGAAATGGAAATCCTACGTCTGAACTATAATGGTTGATAGGAATTTGGAGGAAGGAGATTGGAATGATAGAAATAAATGGTAACTGAAGACGGCAAACCTATAAGTGGGGGAAAGAAGGAGAATATTATGAACATTTCTGGTTAGAATCTTAAGAATATTTAAGTTAAGGGTAGATGAATGAAATATATATGCTGAGTTGCCAAATGTATTTTTAATTTTATTACCAGTATGACATAAATTACATATACAGTAAAACTTGTTTAATCCGGAACGTGCATAATGCGAAAATCTGTCCAATATGAACAAATGTATTGGTCCCGGCGAAATAATAGTAATTTTACGTGTATTTATTTTGCATAAAAATGAATCTGTCCAACGCGGAAACGGAGGGATATTTCTACGCAATTCATTAAAAAAATTATAAAGCGGAAAGCCAGAGAAATTAGTTACCACTTCACTAAATTCCAGTTAGGCCAAAAACAATAAGGAATGATTCGTGCCGCCGGGTGAAATAGAAATTCTACCTTTACCTGAAATGTTATTTCGGCCTCAATGCTCTCCCGTTAAGCGAAATAGAGATACCTGCCTTACAAATAACCATTGCTCTGTAAAATCTTTAATTAGTTTAAATTCTGAGACCGATCTTTCACAGGTAGCGTTCTGAATTTACGGAATGAAGATGGCTAAAACATATGTATCATTGTCATTAACCGAAAAAGTGAAAGTGATTGAAGATAAATCTCCAAATTTCCGGACCGATGCTCCAAAGTCAAGCTCTAGATGTTGCTAAATCCCTAGGGAATAACGATTGCAAGGTATATTCAAGTTGGCTGTACAGTTTTAAAAGACGACACAATGTAGTGTGGAATGAAATTTGCGGGGAATCAAAGTATGAGAACGAAAGTGTAGTTAGTGAGCGGAAATCGAAACTGCATGCTTTAATCTCAGGATACGCGCGTAAATAACATTTTTAACGCTGACGAAAGTGGACTGTTTTTTCGCGCGTTACCGTCGAAGTCACTCATATATACTATACTTCACTTTTCAATGGCAGCGGAACTACAGTTAATCGAAGATACATAAAAAGACATATACGGTACTCTACAATCCAAGATAATTAATAAGTTTGAGTTTTTTATAATGCGGAATTTTGTCTAATATGGAAAAATGGTCCCGTGCGATTCCGCTTTGAGCAAGTTTTACTGTATATATTTTTTCTGAGGTTTTGAAGAACTCTGATAATTTCGTGATAGTATTAGTGTGACACACTATTTAATAACTCTCCATGCTACATCCAAAGCATTTATAAACAGTCAACCCTTGACACTTTTGATGGAACCATATATCACATTTTCGACATTGTATCCATGGTTCACCTTTAGTGTCGACGAATATCTACTCAAAAAGGTTCTTCAAACACAGACAATTATTCACTCTAACAACTGCTAGCATGAATATAAACACTCCTTCTTCAGTTAATAAAATACACCCAATGAGTGCTGTTATCACAAATATGAAAACACAGTAAGAGAATGGACTTTCTGCCATCTATGAGACGGAAAAATAATTTGTTTTTCTTGCCAGTATAATTTCGTTACAAAGGAAAGAGAAAATATAACGAAATTATTCGTGTCACGAAATTAGCCGAGTTTGCCCTATTTTATGAGATTTTATTTGATTCTATTTAAAAATGATAATAAGTAGGGAGCGGATTTTATGTACTAAAAGTTAAAGATTGCAACATAGTATAATGAGAAGTTAGGCTTATGACTGTCTTTTGTTTTGGTTCCACGCACAAACGGTTGAATAGTATAATGAGAAGTAAGACTTTTGACTGTCTTTTATCTTTTTCACACACAAACAGTTGAATAATATATACTATCTGTATTGCAATCTTATCTTTTATTACATAAAAATCCGCTCCCTATTTAATAACTGTTTACTCACCCCAGAAGTCTCTTTTGGGAATATGGAAGCCGAGGAAGTATCCCGTCTAGATGCGTGGAAGAAATAGCATACCGGTATATAATTTTTCAAAATGAAAGAAATTTAAGAAATTTTCGCCTTATGGATGTAGATAATCGTGCGACTTTACCAATAAATACATTTATCCGTATGGCAATTGAATCGTCCTCGTGAATTCAATTTATATAATCTTCACTTACACCACTTCCCGTATCTGAGTCGTCCATAGTTATTACAAAATTGTCTGTAATTTCATCATGTATAACGTCCCGCTCCCAATAAAAACGTTCATATTTCTCTACATGGCCACGCGCTTTTTTCCACTTCTCTGCACTCACAGATACGTTGCTTGAAAGATAATTTTACGCAACTTGTCTTACATTGCAGATTATGTTTAGCTACAAAATACTTTTCTTGAGCCCGAATGCGTTCAAATTGGATTGAAATGACAAGAGTATAGTGACGATGCACAGCGTGTGACCATACAGTTCGGCGATTGCGTCAATTTCGTATTTTTTAAAACTTTTTATAATATCAAAACAGGTTTGTTTGCTTTAGAGTCGAAATTTATTTTCTATTAACCATGTTTACGTCAAAAGTTTATTGGATGAAGACGTATGAGCTTTATTTACTTGAACAGAATTATATTATAACACAATTTAAAGGAAAATTTTGGGAGAAGATTGTTCGTAAACCAATCCTTAAAAAAGAGAGGCATCCATTTCTTTATGGTAGTCTTTGGATGATTTAGACTAAAAACAAAGAAGACCATTTTAAGTTCCAGCATGAAATAACCTTCCAGGTATGATTTACATTTAGCTAGGTTTCATATGTATTTAGTCCACCGCTGTGGTCTCAAGGTAGCGTGCTGCCTTGTCACGCAGCGGGCCCGGGTTCGATCCCCGGTCGGGGCAGTTTTTCTGGGTGATGTTTTTATCGGGGGTTTTCCTCACTTGTAAGACAAATGTCAGGAAAACTTTAAGGCCCAAAGGATCCCCGAAATCATATGGCCATCATCATCATCATCATCCTTCACCGGTGTGGAAAGCAACGGGAAGCTACCACACCTACAATATTCCCTAGTGAAGCTGCAAGCATAACATGAAAATGCTATGATTGCAGTGAAGATATTTATTTTTCTTATCTTGTCATATTAAGCTTGCATTGCTCAGTGTCAAAAAGGTTTAATTATAACATCGAAAAAGTAAAAATATTCTCTTTAATTTGCTTACTTGTTATAGTAGCTACTAGGTGGCACTGGAGGCCGAGTTCCCGCTACATCTGGTAATACTCGTAATAGAGAATATGTATAAGAAAAATAAATTTTTGTTCTGGATTCGCCTGGTAGCGTAAGTGGTAGCGCACTGAAATATCAACTCAGAGGTCCGGGTTCAAATCCCGTCCAGACATTTATTTTTCTTATCTTGTCATATATATATATATATATATATATATATATATATATATATATATATATATATATATATATATCCATCCATCCATAGTAATTCTTCCCGAGGGCAGGTCCTTTACTGCAATCATAGCATTTTCATGCTATGCTTGTAGCTTTACTAGGGAATTGTAGGTGTGGTAGCTTCCCGTTGCTTTCCACACCGGTGAAGGATGATGATGATGATGATAAGGATGATGATGGTGATGCTGGCCATATGATTTCGGGGATCCTTTGGGCCTTAAAGTTTTCCTGACATTTGTCTTACAAGTGAGGAAAACCCCCGATAAAAACATCACCCAGAAAAACTGCCCCGACCGGGGATCGAACCCGGGCCCGCTGCGTGACAAGGCAGCACGCTACCTCGAGACCACAGCGGTGGACTATATATATACACACACGCGCGCACGCACGCACGCACACACACACACGCACACGCACACACGCGCGCGCGCACACGCACGTACACACACAAACACACACACACACACACACAGATACAGATGACCGTGACTTTGAGTGACTTTGATTATGGTGGAAATGGAATGCTCTTGCTATATTTGAGTATTTTTGGGTTGTTTAAGTGATTTATTCGTTCATTATTACATTATATGTTGTATAGAATTGTAGGTGATTATTTGTAATAATAATTTTATTAATTGGGTGAAGTTTTAATTGAAATAATAAGATTTATATTTTATGTAACTAGGGTAAACAAGTCCCTAGTTACATATAAACATTGAACATATTTTCAAGATAATTGATTGTAATTGTGATATGGACACAATATAATAATTATATTGTCAAAATGATGGAAGAGATGAAATCAACAGCCACCACAAGCACCATCAAATCTAGTACCGACAAGATTACAAACAAAGAAGAAAACGATATAGAGAGTGCGCTCAATACTTTAATTAGTGTCACAGAAATAAGTGGAAATTTGTGAAAAGACTTGAAACAGAAAATTATGGAATCTGTAAGTACCATAAGGAATGAAATTGTTAAGATTAGCAAGTTTTTAACTGAGAGAGACGAAGAAAATAATAAGTTAAAATCAGGGATTAAAAGCGTCAGAGATGAACTTATTGCCCTGAAGTCAGGTCTGAACTCGGGACAATTGACACCATCTATGGACGTCAACAGGCAACATCCTCCCAGAGAACCTAGGAATGCTAATCTTCATCTGGCAACTATCGGCGAACATAAGAACCTTTATTCAGAAGTCCTGAAGGACAAAACAGAAAGAAAATACAAATTGACAATCAAACCAAAAAGAAATGATCACTCGGCAGAAGCAATTAAACAACTTATTAAAGATAACATAAATCCTACCGAGCTGAAAGTGGGCATTAAAACATTCAAAACTTTCAAAGATGGAAGTGGAAGAATCGAAATTGAAACCAAAAGCAAAAATGAAATCAATATACTCAGCTCAACAATTACTCAAAATGCGGAAATCAGTTAGAAGTACATGTACCAAAATTGTTAAATCCAAGGATGGTAATATTCAATGTACCGGAAGACGTAACAATCGAAAATGCATCCAGCATTATAATAACACAAAACGCAGAACTTAACCACAAGGAAAATGACATTCAATCCAAATTTAAATATAAAACCAAAGCAAATAAGTTTAATTTAGTTGTGGAAGTGAACTCTCAAACCCGGAGAAGATTACAAGATAACAAGCTGAAGATCGGATGGACAATTTGCCACCTGAATGATTATCTCGCTGTTTCAAGATGCTTCAAATGCAGTAGACTGTCACACACACAAAATAAATATACACAAGAAGAAACATGTCCCCTGTGTGCAGGGAAACACAAATTAAAAGAACGTACAGCTCCAACTTCAGACTACAAATGTATAAACTGTGTAACTTACAATACCTACAACAAGAAAGAAAAAAATATGTGAAAATCACACATCACTAGACAAGAACTGCCCTAGTTTGCTCGCCACTCTAAAAAAGTACAGAATGAACATAGACCACTAAAATGGCACAACACCAACATATTACACCAACGCAAACAAAACTTACATGTGTGCAAATAAATGTACAGCACTCGAGCAGCTACAGATAACCTCATGGAACTGACTGTAAAAAGTAAAATAGACATGGCATTTATACAAGAGCCTTACACATATCAAAACAAAACTCACGGAATTATAAAAAGATATCGAACACATACATCCGGAACAGGGAAGAAGAGAGTGGCCATAGCTTTAAGTAAATGATCTAATTGTAAACACTGTTTAATTTTCTAGTTATTTAATAAGAACACCATGCATGTAGTATTACTCCACGTAATGGAGCATGCAGTTGAATAATAAAGAAATAAAAAAAAACACACACACAAGGATAATCAAAAATTTCCATTACAGATTTCTAGGGTTTGTAGAAGAGACTGAGTAGATAACGATTTGAATAGGAACCTTTGTTGTCCGGAAACGTGCCTTTTCGTGCTATAGGTACAAGTCCGCACTAAGCGTTTAAATCTCCCGCGTCTGCCGGGGATAGATCGATAGTAATTAAATTATTTATAACTCAATTAATTATATTTACATAACCCAATGTCAAGGGGGTAATAATCGGGGCGTGGCTGTGTCGTGGACACGGTCGTGTGCTTTACGTGAATACATGTACGTAACGAGTAATATTTTCTTTGAGTGTATTATCCATCCATCCATAGTAATTCTGCCTGAGGGCAGGTCCTTCACTGCAATCATAACATTTTCATGCTATGCTTGCAGCTTTACTAGGGAATTGTAGGTGTGGTAGCTTCCCGTTGCTTTCCACACCGGTGAAGGATGATGATGATGATGATAGCCGTATGATTTCGGGGACCGTTTGGGCCTTAAAGTTTTCCTGACATTTGTCTTACAGTTGAGGAAAAACCTCACCCAGAAAAACTGCCCTGGCCGGGGATCGAACCCGGGCCCGCTGCATGACAAGGCAGCATGCTATCTCAAGACCACAGCGGTGGACTGAGTGTATTATATGTTTGTCATAATCTAGCCACTGCCTCTTCTTGGAAAGTATTATTAAGCAGCGTTAAGTATATTTCCTTTGGTGGCTTCAATGAGCGCACAAATCATAGACGGTCACGCAAATCACACTTATGTCCTAATGGATTGTTGACAAATGTAGTTGTGAAAAGCGCACTAGCTGCTGCCCAATGTGTCTTCATATTCGGCGATCTCACAGAGTCGATGTATATACAGTCCGACGTTGATATAGAAGCGATTACATCCACTTGCATAGGCTTGGCCGCCCCAGCTGCAGATATGGAAAGATAGGAAACAGGAAGTTTGGAAAATGCATACATTAAAATACTCAATAGATGTAATAGTAGTTATATATTTTCATATAATTTGAATCAATATTTTTCTTATTCACCGAAACGGAATCATGGCTTCAGTCAAGCATTTTTAATCTAGAACATATCTTGAGAGAAAAAATAAAATTATCTTTGAATCATAGTTCTCCGGTTTTATACATAGGCATTCTAACCAACTGAAGTACAATATTTCAGAACAGATTCTGTGAACCTAAATTTTAATATTGGGGTGTGAAGAAGGAGACATTTGAACTTATTTTAAGAGAAGAACCTAATTGCTATACTAAAGCAGGGTAACTTTATTCCATTTTTCCATCATCACTTGAATTTTATGATTTTCTATCACATGGATTGAATTTAATATTGACAAATAAAACCTTTAAGGAAATGCTAAATATGTCAGTGAGCAACTTTTTTAAGTAGGTTTTTAATAGGTAAGAAAACTAAACATTCATAATTTAATATTTCAAGGAAGTAATACTGAGAGGTTTCTTTTAGATACGATAATATGAGTTAAATATGCACTTATTCGCCTCATATTTGTATACAATATAATTCATAATATTTAAGTAGAATTAAATTAAAATTAAATTAATTAGAATTTATAAAATTTATTACCCCAGGAGTTTGGATTTGACTACACCATTGACTTTCAGTATAGGGTCTGTAATAATGTCCACTCAGTCATGTGAGGAAAACTGACTAGATATTTATGTGGAAAGTATCAGCATCCGGTTAATAAATCTGAAATGAGTGTTAGGGACATCACAATAACCACATGACTCCATGTACTGATATATGTTAGTAGTGACAGCAATCACTTCACACTTCTAGGCTTATCAGAGCTCCTATGGATTTACATTTACTCCTCTTTTTTTTTAATACTGTAATTCTAAAGGAATAATTAATAATATTTATTGAGATTACATACAGTATTTAATTTTCTTGGAATTTTAATGTATATATGTATTTTTTCTTATTGAACTCTACAATATGTTTTGTATATGTTTGTGATCTTTGATTATCCTCTCATATGTCTTCCATGTGGAAGTTTGATTTGAGGCGCTCAGAATAATAACGGCAGATCCCAACCGATATCGAATTTTGAGATAGAAGCATGACTGTGCATAGCTGTCATCTACCTTTCATGTGATGAAGTATCATACAAATTAGAATATGCCAAAGCTCTCATTTTCCACCTTTAAAATTTGTCCATAGTGAAAATGAATACATTCTCAGCGAAAAAATGACATTTATCTCAAAATGAACTTAGGTTGGGATCTGCCGTTATTATTCTAAGCGCCTCATTTCAAATATGCTTTTAAGTATCTCCGTCATATCCATTTTTTTCTATTTTTTTATAATATGGTTGTGGAATAGTAGTTAAAACTAATCATTTGTAGTTAACATTGTAACAGAAGGCTACAATGTTGGTTAAAGTGTTAATGGGTACAATTAGAGATCTGTAATTGAAATCCCACTCAGATAGAAAGTGTTTTCTCTTAAGATTTATTAATATTATGTGCTATTGTTTTCTAATTTGTTTAATAAATCCTGTTGAGTGATTGTTGTTCAGTTTCTTCTATAACATTCTTTTTATCTTCTGTTAAAACTAGTTTATTGTTTTCTTGATTCAATTTTTCAATATCAGGATTACTTTTCTGATCACCCGATGTGTTCCAATCTTGTAATTCAGATGACGAGAAAAACGTGTAGAGAACTCCTGGTACTATTAACATGATGGTTGATATTAGAAACACTGCCTCCCATGCTTCTACAGTTTGCTGCAAAAATTCATAAAATACCATAATTGCAATTGTATTTAACACATTGAATTACTTACTTACTTACTTACTTACTTACTCACTGGCACTACCGAACCCGTAGGTTCATGGCCGCACGGACATAAGCTCTCCATATATCCCTATCCTGAGCTAATGCTTTCCAATCATTCCCTGTATAATCTACTTCCCTCAAATCATAGTTAATGTTGTTCTCCCACCTCATTCTTGGTCTACAAACTGGGCGTTTTCCTTCTGGCTTTCCTACAAGAAGTTTCCATGCACGTCTTTCATTCCCCATACGTGCAACATGTCCTGCCCATCGCAGTCTACGGGACTTAACTGTTCTTATTATATCTGGCTTCCTATAAAGACCGTGTAGTTCATTGTTATCTAGTCTTCTCCATTCACCTGTCTGTTCATCTCTCTTTGGTCCAAAAATTTTCCTAAGAACTTTATTCTCAAATACTCGTAATCTCCTTTCCTCCCTTAAAGTAAGAGTCCATGTTTCGCACCCATATAATATAACTGGTAGAATAATAGTTTTATATATTTTCAGCTTAACTTTTTTGAAAGGAGTTGGGACATCAAAAGTCTCTGCAATGCATAATAGCATGCATTTCCAGAATTGAGCCTATGTTTAATTTCTTTGTGCATCTCATTCCTATTTGTGATTATTGTTCCTAGGTATTTGAATTCAGCCAATTCCTCAAAATTTCCCTCATTTGTCATTAGCTGTCCATTTCCATTATATAATGTATTTCTACGTGTGACCATATATTTAGTTTTACTGATATTTACTTCCAGTCCTAATTTCTTAGTGTTACTCAATAGTGTGTGCGTGTTGGCCTTTAGTATCTCCTCGCTATCGGCCAGTAGTACTACATCATCAGCATAAACTAACAGCTTATTTTAACACATTGAATGCCAATAATAATTATTCTTACAAATATTGATTGTGCATACATAATTAATTTCTGGAACAATTGATCTCCATTAAATAACATTAGTGTGGCATTTGTTTTACATGGAACACTATTTATAAAACCAAGCTCAATCAAATGGAAAATTATGGCTCAATATGCCAAAGAGTTATTGGGTAAGTTGGAGATAATTACATAAATATTAGTGAATATTACATGTTAAGTCACCTTTACAGAAACTGATGGTTACATCCTTTTCCGAGGGAGATGTTCAATTATAATAATTCGGTGCCTTCTATATTATGGTAATGCAAAAAAGAAAAGGAAAATGATAAAAAGAGATATTATTGTTATTGTATATTATTATTATTATTATTATTATTATTATTATTATTATTATGGTGATAAGGGATGGTGCTGGTGATAGTGAAGACGATGATATAGCTCCGAAGAAAGGGAATCAGGAACTTTTTTTACAAAGTAATATTATACTTCTTCTTCCTTCCAAGTATTAGGCCAAGGCCTGTTATGATCCTATAGAAAATTTTCCCTCTAGCGTTTCATAGGACGGCCCCAGTGATTTTCGTCCTCTTGGTATATAATTATAAACAGCTTTGGGGATCCGATTTAAACTCATTCTTTCTAGACGGTGTTTCCAATTTAGTTGGTGCTGTTTAATATATTCCAAAATTGGCGTAGTCTTCAATTCTTTTAAGATATTGATGTTCCTTTTCCGATCCCATCTGGTGTAACCCGCTGTTCTGCGCATGAATCTCATTTCACAAGCCGTTATTCTGCTTCCATGTTGTCTTTTTAGTGTCCATGCTTCACTACCATAGGTCAATCAATACTGGTGTAGCCGAAGTGTTATATAAACGTAATCTGGTGTCTTTTTGTACAAGGGATGGTTTCATAACTTGATTAATAATTCCCAAACTTTTATTATACTTACTTATTTACTTACTCACTGGCACTATCGAACCCGTAGGTTCATGGCCGCGCGGACATAAGCTCTCCATACATCCCTATCCTGAGCTAATGCTTTCCAATCATTCCCTGTATAATCTACTTCCCTCAAATCATAGTTAATGTTGTTCTCCTGCCTCATTCTTGGTCTACCAACTGGGCATTTTCCTTCTGGCTTTCCTACAAGAAGTTTCCATGCACGTCTTTCTTTCCCCATACGCGCAACATGTCCTGCCCATCGCAGTCTATGAGACTTAACTGTTCTTATTATATCTGGCTTCCTATAAAGACTATGTAGTTCATTGTTATGTAGTCTTCTCCATTCACCTGTCTGTTCATCTCTCTTTGGTCCAAAAATTTTCCTAAGAACTTTATTCTCAAATACTTGTAATTTCCTTTCCTCCCTTAAAGTAAGAGTCCATGTTTCGCATCCATATAATATAACTGGTAGAATAATAGTTTTATATATTTTCAGCTTAACGTTTTTTGAGAGGAGTTGGGATATCAAAAGTCTCTGCAATGCATAATAGCATGCATTTCCAGAATTGAGCCTATGTTTAATTTCTTTGTACATCTCATTCCTATTTGTGATTATTGTTCCTAGGTATTTGAATTCAGCCACTTCCTCAAAATTTCCCTCATTTGTCCTTAGTTGTCCAATTCCATTATATACTGAGTTTCTACGTGTGACCATATATTTAGTTTTACTGATATTTACTTCCAGTCCTAATTTCTTAGTGTTACTCAATAGTGTGTGCGTGTTGGCCTTTAGTATCTCCTCGCTATCGGCCAGTAGTACTACCAAACTTTTATTATAACTAGTAATTTTTTCAGGGATATCCTTTTCATCCCAGAGAGAGAGATAATATCCAAGATATTTAAATTGATTAGATCTCTCTAATAATAATAATAATAATAATAATAATAATAATGTTATACTCTTAACAGTTAGTATATTTTTGTATAATTTAGACTAAAGATAGGATTAACAAATATAAAAATAGCTCTTGTCCCTCAGAAGCAGGTAAATTTTCTACAATATAGACTACATTGCATGAACCATCCTTTAGAATACAAATAACTACCGGCATGCTTCATTATCCATCCCATTAAAAGATAAAATGTCTAAATAAAAAGAGCATGAAATTTGAAATTTATATAAATGGATGTATTAAATTTGCAATAAACACAATTATTGTAAAATATATAATATTGGCATAATAAAATATTGTAATAATATTAATGAGGTTATATTAATGATAAATTAAACATATTTAAATCTGAGAAAATAAATTAAATTAATAATCACAAGTATTAAGAGATTGCACTTATAATATACACCTCATATTATAATTATTTTCTCTCCTAGATATGTTTCAGAGACCATTGTTTTGAATTTCAACTACTATAAAGAGATGACGATGACCTGCATCATCTATTGTATCTGGAAACAGATGTGGCTCCCTTTATGACTGTTGGTAACAGTTTAGTCACTTAACCCTTGCAAATTTAGTGGCATTGGTGGTAATCTCAACTAGAGCCTGAATCCACTGAATCTGATTGAGAATGATGATGATCTCCAAAAAATATCCAGTGAGAAAATATAATATGAGATGAAGTGTATCTCTCGATAATATTATTCATAGTTTCGATGTTACATTTTAAATTAACACATTCCAGAATTGGACATAGTTTTATTTTAGAAATAAAAATTACTCATAGTGATTCTTCCTATCAATTATTGATTAATTACAAATATACAGTTATTAGTATAATCCCTAGTCATATTAAATCAAATAATAAAATTTTTTGTAGTTGATGTGATACATTATTGGACCAATTTTGCAATTTAAGTAGTTTATTGGAATGGCTCTGAGCCAAAGAATCTGACTGTAACCACCTAACACCATGGGTTTAAATCCATGAGATGTTTATTAGTTTCAGTAAAAATACAATTGAAAGTAACACTTGGAGATAATTTACAATTTATATATATATATGAATTGGATATTATTTTTACATGTCACCTCATATAACTCCATGATTCTCACAGGATCAATTTATGAAGGCATCCCTTTTATCCTCAGTCAAAACTTTAATTGTTGGACTTCTGCCATCACCTTCAACTGTCATCAGGTGCCGGTTTGATGAACTTTGAAATTAAATCTTGCTCGCCGGGAACTTCAAAATCTTGGATCTATATTTGTTCTTCTGAATGTATTTATTTTACCAAACAATTAATTTTAAAGGATTCTCTAAATATTTCAAAAGTTTACTTTCTTTTCCAATTTTGTGGTTCTCTAGCAAACTATGAATTGAAATTGCCAATTTTTCAATTTCACATTTTTTCATATTATTTAAAAATAGTGAAATTATAGAAAATCTTATATAAAATATTGTGAAACAGGAAAAAAAAAAATCAGTAATTGCAGCTCATAGTTTGCTAGAGAATCACAAAATTTGAAAAGAAACTAAACTTTTGAAATATTTAGAGAAGCTTTTGAAATTAACAGTTTGGGAAAAGATATACGTTCAGAAGAACAAATATAGATATATGAATTTTGAAGTTCCTGGCGAGCGAGATTTAATTTCAAATATGATCAAACCAGCACCAAATGGCAGTTGGAAAGCTGGTGGTGGTGGTGGCAGAAGTTTGACATTTGTAGTTTTGACTAAGAATAGAAGTGATGCCTCCAAAAACTGGTCCTGTGAGAATCATGGAGTTTTATGAGGTAAGATGTAATATCCGATTCAGTTATATAAATTATGTATTAGTTTTTTTTTTAATTTCAAGTGTTTTAACACATGTTAATAAAATTATTAAATAATTGGTGACATATTATTCAATCAAATAGATATAAATGTCTTAATTTTATGCTCTGAAAAATCTATACTTTCCTTCAAGTTTTTCATGTTAAAGAGATAATATATAGATGACAGAAGTCAATTATCCCTTCTGTTGAAACTTATCTTGTAAAGGTCGAGTATGCACAGTTTCAGGAAACTAGCACTTTATATTTACAATTGAATCACTCCTTATTTTGGGTTAAGTGTACATATAGAGGATATGGAGCAAGGATACATATCTAAAGACGTGATTAGTTAAAGTGGATATCTCTAATTTCAGCTAGTTTTAAGCCCATAAATATTGTGATACCCATTTTATTAAATCAGCCAAAGAACGTTCAGACCTAATAAATGAAAGAATAAATTAATATAATATAGATGTTTTTATTATTAATTTAGCACTTCTCACTGAAGTATATTTGAAGAGAAAAATTCTTGCCTAGACCGAGACTCAAACCTGGGACCTTTGGCTTTCCAGGCCAAATGCTCTACCAACTGAGCTACTGAGGCGAGTTGCAATCTAGGCGCAAATTTTTCTCTTTATACATTGTAATTCCCTCACGCTAAATGCTTAGAAACCATTGCTTCTATCTTTGCATATGGCGGCCTCTTAGTTAAGAAGACATTAATTGGGAATTTGACACTACTTTATAAAGCCAGTAGGGCTTCTATTGATGTTATTATTATTATTATTTAACACTTCTTACTGAAGGATAAATTATATTTGAAGAGAAAAATTCTCACCTAGACCAGTTGGAAATTTTTACATTATGAGGTGTTCACGTCGTGAAAACAGCTGAAGATGGGAATGATATGTTTCCTGATACTGCAGTTCTGTGTTAAAAAACATAGATGTATGAAGTAAGAAGAATTCACGCTTCATTTGATTCTTAGAAGGAATAAATATTACTCTGTTATAGAATTATCTAGTCCGTGGGCAATACATTTTTCTTCTTTAGCATCTGAACCACTTTTTCATTATTTTTATGACACTCAAAATAAATTAGCATACATATTCTTTTGTATCATACTTACATTCTCATATGTTAAATGTCCAACAATTATGGGAGAGATAAATCCAGGAACAACAGAAACCATACTACTTATCCCCAGCATTATGCCTGAAATACAGTAATTATATTACATTAAGTTATGTAGGTAGGAAATAACACTATGAGGTTTATTTTAATTTGTGAGTTTTTTTGACTCACCTCATACTTCTTAACTCCCTTGCAGACTCGAGTTTCTTCACTGCATATGTTACATTCTCAATGCTGTATCACGTTCACAAGTTGAGAATGTCACAAATGCAGTGAAGAAACTCGAGTCTGAGAGGGAGTTAAGAAGTATGAGGTGAGTCAAAAAAAAACTCAACACAAATTATATTACATCTCTGGTATATTTAAAAACTGCCTTAATAGTTATAAACCTAAAAGCATTGACATGCACAAATAGAGATATCTAAGCAGATCCATGCTTAAGAAAGATAAATTATATAACCAATGATTAGTATCATGTGAAATATGAATATAGAAAAATTGAACAAGCATAGTAAACAACAATTAAAAGGATGGTTCAACCTAGGATTCCCAGAAAAGCTCTGTTAAGTGAAATTATAACAAAGAAAACATTATGTGGACCAGTACTAGATAGAGTGGCAGGTGAAGGAAGACATGTATGAAAAGTCTGAGATTTGATTGTAGTATTAAAAGAATAATTACAGACAGATAGAGACCAAATGGATGAGGCATTGTAACTATTAAACCACTGCAATGGAAATGTCTTCTAATAATGATGAAGATGAAAGGAAAGTGCATACAACAGTAAAGACGGCTAGATAAATTGATGGGAAGCCTACAGAAATCAGGGTTATCAATACAAAAACATAAATAGAGGAAGATCATGAAATGATGGAAGCTTTGAAATGAGGACACAAAAAAAGATGATGTCCATGTATTAAACATAGTCTTGCTAAATGAAATGCTGGTAGCATGTTAGATATATTAGTCAGCAGACTTACTCCCTATATTGATGACATTCTAGGAGATAATCAATGTTGATTTAGAAGAAACAGGTCTACAACAGATCAGATTTTTAGTATAAGACAGATTTTAGAAAATAAATGGGAATATAATGGTACTGTACATCAACTATACATAGACTTTAAAAAAGCATATGATTCAATTAAGAGGGAGAAGTTATATAGTATCCTGTTGGAGTTTGGAATTCCTAAAAAGTTAGTTAGACTTATACGAATGTGCCTAAATGGCACAAAGAGTAGGGTGCATGTAGGCAAACAGTTTTCGGACACTTTTGAAATCCAGAATGGGTTGAAGCAAGGAGATGCACTATCTCCTCTACTATTTAATTTTGTACTAGAGCATGCCATTAAACCTTTAGAGAATGAGGAAGGCTTACAACTCAATGGTATTAATAAGCTGTTAGTTTATTCTGATGATGTAGTACTATTGGCCGATAGCGAGGAGATACTAAAGGACAACATGCACACACTATTGAGTAACACTAAGAAATTAGGACTGGAAGTAAATATCAATAAAACTAAATATATGGTCACATGTAGAAATACATTATATAATGGAAATGGACAGCTAATGACAAATGAGGAAAATTTTGAGGAAGTGGCTGAATTCAAATACCTAGGAACAATAATCACAAATAGGAATGAGATGCACAAAGAAATTAAACATAGGCTCAATTCTGGAAATGCATGCTACATTATGCATTGCAGAGACTCTTGATATCCTAACTCCTTTCAAAAAACGTTAAACTGAAAATATATAAAACTATTATTCTACCAGTTATATTATATGGGTGCGAAACCTGGGAGTAGCTTTGGAAAGGAAGGAAAGGAGATTGTGAGTATTTGAGAATAAGGTACTTAAGAGAATTTTTGGACCAAAGAGAGATGAACAAACGGATGAATGGAGAAGACTACATAACAATGAACTACATGGTCTTTATAGGAAGCCAGATATAATAAGAACAGTTAAGTCTCGTAGACTGCGATGGGCAGGACATGTTGCACGTATGAGGAATGAAAGACTTGCATGGAAGCTTCTTGTAGGAAAGCTAGAGGGAAAACGCCCAGTTGGTAGACCAAGAATGAGGTGGGAGAATGATTTGAGGGAAGTAGATTATACAGGAAATGATTGGAAAGCGTTAGCTCAGGATAGGGATGTATGGAGAGCTTATGTCCATGCGGCCATGAACCTACAGGTTCGATAGTGCCAGTGAGTAAGTAAGTAAGTAAGCATGTTAGATAGGATAATTTTAAAATTAACATCTACTTAATAATACTTACTTGCATAATTAGGGCTAATATCAATGAAACTAGCAAGAGGACCTGTAGAGACAGAACCACTAACACCTGTTGCAATTGTTGAGAATATGATAGCAGCAATGGAGTTGCAGCCACAGAACACAAGTCCTAGAGTAAATAAACCTTGACCTATACAGCCTATAAATGAAAAACATGTAATGAAAGATTAAAGCTTTAACTAATAGAGCTCTATGGGTTAACAACCAGGTTCATTTATCAGTCAATTTCCAAGCTTTCAAACTCTAAATCTGATCATTTAAATCTGTTTATTAACCCATGAAGATATTTCTTTTTAGACACATGTAATATTTTGATCAAAGAGTTCCATGGCAGTCCATTATATGATGTACATTTCTTGGGTATTACACCATATCATTGTATCTTGATTTTCAGATGTTTCTGAGCTCAACACAGAACCATTCTTGGAAATACCAGCACATCAGGATCCAATGACATAGATGCAATACCCAGGTAACTCTAATCATAATAATTATTTTCTTTGTGTATTGTAGCAGACTCTGGCATAAAGTTATGTCTGATGTTACTAATTTCTTTACCGATGTATCATATGTTACTGTGAATTATGTCTAATTTGAACATTTCTAATTTGAATTATTAATGTCTTGATTCAATTTATTTTCACACATATCCTCTTGAATTCCCTATCTAATTATATTATCTTTCCCCAAGGGTTTTCCAATAAATATAAAACACTGTATATATTGATCTACTCATCTCAGTCACCTGGGCTTAATAAAACATTACAATTCATTATTTGAAAAGAATAATTAATGCCTGAACTGGGATTTGAACCCAATATCTCTAGCTTTATATGCTAATGCGCTACCATTTATAGTATTCAGGCATCCCAATGCAAACATTAATTTTTTCTATATTTGAAGAGTAAAATTATACACTCAGACTGGGGTTTAAAACTCAGGACCTTTCGCACTCTAGGCAAATTTTTCCTGTCTCATATACACTTCTCTTATCATCCGAGACAGAGAGCCTTTGCTCTGAATGCCACCTAATGGCTTCTAAATCATGAAGACCTTTTTATGAGAAGTTTTACACACCTATTAAAGCAGTAAAGCTACTCATAAAAATGTCTTCTTGATTTAGAAACCATCAGATGTTGGCAGCTAAGGCTCTCTGCCTTGGACGGTAAGAGAATTGTATATGAAGCAAAAAAAATTAATTGAACTCAATTTAAATTTAAATTTAGAAAAATTAATGTGTGCATTGGGATGCCTGAATAGGATAAATGGTAGTGCACTAGTGTAAAAAAGCTAGAGGTATTGGATTCAAATCCCAGTTCAGGCATTAATTTTTCTTTTCAAATAATGACTAATTTATTTTTAGAAAAGAAAAGTTAACGCTTGAACCGGGGATCGAATTGCAGACCTCCAATTCTGTACATTCTGCACTAAACATTAATTTTTCTTTTAAAAAAATAATTTGTGCAGGACTGGAATGTTAAAATAAATATAACATCAAAATAACAAATTTGTTCATCATTGCAAATTTTTTTTTAATACCCCACGTTGTTTTTCGACATTCCTGGTGTTCTCTCCTGGCATGGCATACTTGTAACCCACTTCTGAGTTTGGGGCGCCTGGAAGGCGAGGTTACGTTGCCCCGATGATATGATGGCTGATGATCATGATGATAGTGGTGCACCAGGAGAGTCCCTAATCCTAAGCTTAATCTAAAATGAATTTGAATGAATTGTTAAATTTAAATTATAACATCAAAACCATTACAATATTGGGACAGCGATATAAATGATGTACTTTCTCATTGTGAAGCTTGTCATTCTTCTTTTTAGCTGATTATTTGCCTTAAAAGCCCATTCAACCTTAATTTTAAGTTGAACAAAAATGGAACATTTATAATTAATTTCATATTTTCATTTAATAACATTTTGGTTTAGTCAGTACTTTTGTTGAAAAAATATATCGGGAGGACTCACCATTATAGGAGCTTCCATAAAGAAGCTGTATACTTCATACAGTATATAGAATGAAAGTTTTAAATTACTTCAGAAGAAAAAAACTGAACAGTCCTAACTTACTGAGGAGTCTATTCCATCTTCAACATAGGCTTTCTTTCTCCGGCAACTAAGGAGATAGGCCTATGTAAAAAAAAAAAGGAATGAAAATGTCTCTTTTGGTTGCTAAACAAACTAGAAGACTTTACACTATCTCAGCAGTAAATGTATAAAGAAGCAGGTTAGAATTACTGATTTTCGAGGAAAATGTAAGGTACTATATGATAATTAATGTTGCAATAGATAACGGTTATGAAGAAAATATGTTATACAAGAAAATAAATAAATTCAAAAGACAAAAATTAATTAATGAATGCACACTTATAAAACAAACAGAAGAAAAAATAAAATTCAGGAAATTCACTTACCATCCACTGAAAACACCACAAGTTGCAAAAAATTTTGAAAAAGTTTAATATAAGATTGGCACCAAAGAATGAATAGATCTTAAATAGGATAATTTAAACCAATAAAAATTTAAAAAATTGAAGGAGAAAACAAATCAGGAATTTATCAGATCAAATGCAGGGATTGTGACAAAATTTATATAGGAAAAACAAAAAGAAATTTGAAAACAAGGGTGAAAGAACATCTTAGAAATGTCAAAAATGGAGAAGTGGAAAAGTCAGCAGTAGCTGCTCATGCTTGGTCCAAAAAACATATAATTGAATCAAAAGCTAGTCTAATTAAACACATTGATAAACAAAAGGAACTTACAGTTAGGGAAAAAATCCACATTCAGAAAAACAAGAAAGAAAAACTTATGAACATTGAAATTCCCACGGATTTTGACCTGATACGGAGGTTCATCGGTCCACAAACAGAGGGAAGGAGAAGTGGTTCTTCCGATCGACGTAACATCAGTCGGCATAAGTGTACTGAGGATGGGACTGCCAAGACCTTGAAATTACGATCTACTTAGAGGATTAATTATGAAGAGAGGTATGAAACATTTTAATTTATCATAAATTAAACCTCATAGTAATTAATTCCTATAAAATTTCAATATAAGGTACTATATAGGCCTACCTTATATCTGTGTGTTTACTATCATAAAAATAATATTTTTGTTGTATAACTATATAGTAACCTGCTATTGCATAATAAGTACACAAACAGACATAATTGATTAATTTGAATCCTTCGTTAGTTCTCATTTGTTCTCTGTTTCCTTCATGTTTGAATTTTGACAACATTTCACAGAAGTTATAACTGATATATTACACATTATAGCCATTAAACATTTTGATTTTAATATCACTACTTACACCATGCAGCAGCCCATTTTCTGACATTGGTTCTTGACATATAACTCTTCCTAAGTAGAAAATCTCCAATAAATGACATCAAAATAGCAAAACTTACACGTGCTAAATGTGGCATTCCAGAAAGAAAACCAGTCTAAAATGTAGAAAAAGTTATTTATTATTACTTAAGGAAATCTATCATTAATGTGATATTTCACATTAATATGTTTTATTTAAAGAAAAAGTGTGAAATGTTTTTTTTTAATAATTTTAAATTGAAATCAGTATAATGCCATATTTATAATGAGAACAGTACTATTTCCTGAAATACTTACAGTATCTGGACTTTTCTTAAAGATTAGTAAGATTATACATACTATTAAATTTGATTAAAATCCAAATGATTCATGAGCATGGAACCAAGGGGAGCTTCAAAATATAATCTTTCTTAGTACTGTATTAATTTTAAATTTAATTTACCATATTTATAGTTATCATTAAATACTTTTATGGTTATATCATGTCTAGGATCTTTCATTTTATCCTGTAAGCTATTTTTCTTTTGTACCCATCCATCCATAGTAATTCTGCCTGAAGGCAGGTCCTTCACTGCAGTCATGGCATTTGCATGCTATGCTTGCAGCTTTACTAGGGAGTTGTAGGTGTGGTAGTGTCCCGTTGCTTTCCACACCGGTGAAAGATGATGATGATAATGACAAGGATGATGATGATGTTGGCCACATGATTTCGGGGATCGTTTGGGCCTTAAAGTTTTCCTGACATTTGTCTTACAGGTAAGGAAAAACCCTGATAAAAACCTCACTCAGGAAAACTGCCCCGATCAGGGATCGAACCTGGGCCTGCTGCGTGACAAGGCAGCACGCTACCTCGAGACCACAGCGGTGGACTTTTTTTTGTATAATATTCTTTTTTAGAAGCTCATTTTTTAATTGAAATGAAATGAAGAGTCATGATTAAATTAATTTGGTAATGAAATTCAAACAGGACTTTCTGAGCCAAACCATTCAGTTAAAAGAATTATTGTTGAAATAATTTTTTTTTCAATTCTTTTATATTTTTTTATTATTTCACCTAATTATAGGTTCATTAACATCTGTGATCATATTGTGACTATTTTTTTAAATTGATGTATAAAAAGGTGATATGATGAAATGGGTACTGGTAGTGAAATTCCAATCCACCATTTGCCTTGATTACTGGGGAAGACCAGGAAAAGCCTTAGCCAGGTTGGTCAGTGTTGGGGTTTGAACCTGAAACAAGTGTCAATAATGCTATTGCTTTAGTCAACTTGTTTGAGTTTGTATTTTTGCAATAGCAGAGGTACAATTGTTGAAAAATTGTTCACCTAGTATGGATTCATCTTGCAATTTGTCATTTTGGAATTAATATAGGACATTAAATAATCTGAGATACAAATTTCATGCCGCAGTATTAATTTATTATGCAGGAGATTAAAATTATTCTTATTCAGGAGTAGAAGTGTTTGGTTCACAAGAAACAGTTCAATGAACTGAGTTGAATGAGTGATTTTTATAATTAGTGTAATAGAACATTCTTATCCAACAAATTGTAGTAAATGATTGTATTATAAAATAACAACAGTAATTATGCCATTTACTATTAAAAAGTGCACCATAAAATATCTGCTCACTTATTATTTATAGAAACATAAACAGTAATATAAACTGTAAGGTTCCATTCACCTATTAGTTCAACCAAAGAGATACGAGGGCGGATCGGAAAGTAACGCACAATAATTTTTTTCTGCCTTGGTATTGCAGCTAGAATGTTGAAATTTCACAGAGATATAGTTTGAAGTTTTCACTACAGATGGTATTTTTTTCTCAGGTGCACCTCTTGCGAGAGAAGCTTGAACTATGCAACAAAGATGGCGCGCATGCTACAGTCGTCCACCTGTAAGGAACAGAGAAGTGTTGTTCGATTTTTGTGGGCTAAAGGGCATAAACCCAGTGAAATTCACAGGGACATGCGTGGCGTGTATGGGGATGATTGTATGGACCGTAGCAATGTCTCCAGGTGGTGCACATTCTTCCAAGAGGGACGCGTGAACCTTAGTGATTCGCCTTAGTGATTCCTGGCCGGCAAACGCTTTGAGACAGATGTGGAAGTGAAATCAGCAGTGCGCAGATGGCTACACTCCAACCAAATGGACTTCTACGAACAGGGCATATTGAAACTGGTAACACGATGGGAAAAATGTGTTGAGAAAGTTGGTGACTATGTCGAAAAGTAGGTAAAAGATGTAAGTTCATTTGTGATTTTTTTTCCTTTTTTTTACTATTAAACTTTTTAAAAAAAAAATGATTGTGCATTACTTTCCGATCCGCCCTGTGGACGACTGTAGCATGCGCGCCATTTTTGTTGCATAGTTCAAGCTTCTCTCGCAAGAGGTGCACCTGAGAAAAAAATACCATCTGTAGTGAAAACTTCAAACTATATCTCTGTGAAATTTCAACATTCTAGCTGCAATACCAAGGCAGAAAAAAATTATTGTCTGTTACTTTCCGATATGCCCTCGTATGAACAGACAGGTGAATGGAGAAAATTACAGAATAATGGGAAAATAAATGTTGTTGTTGTTGTTGTTGTAGCTAGTAACTTTTGGGATTGTTAGCCCAAGTCTTTTTTTCCCTAGCTTCCCTATAAAGAGTTTCCAAGTTTACTGTTTATTTTCATCCAGTATTCTGAAGCTGAGAAGGTGTTCCTTGGTTAGAATCACATTATAATAATAGCTTTATTTTACCTGGCAAAGTTAAGAACTTATCTACCACTCAACCAGGTTAGAAAGAAATTCTTTTTACAGAGTTGGCAGTATCTCTCCATTGTAAGTTTCATATTTAAGAGGTATTCTTTAATGCAGTCATATCTTAAAATTAGTCGGAACTGAGCTATTCCAATTTTTCTAGGTTTCAACATCAGAGTTCTATATTTATACAAATCTTCATAATCATATCCCTTCGTATACTATCTTATTCTTTCTTTTCCTGATGCATTAACTGCTTTTTAATTAGTTTAAATTTGGATAGTTGTTCCAACTTTGAATCTGGTTTCATTCCAACTATTAGTGCATTTTGCTAGGCTATCTAACAGTTTAATTTCCTTGCAAGCCGACATGTGCAGGTATCCATTGAAGTACTATTTCAGAATTTATATTTTTGAGTGCTCTGTATAGTTTTTTTAAAATCCTGTACTATTGAAGTGTCATAATAGCTGTAGTTATGGATTTTTCTGTAGGGATGCTCTTGGGTTTCAGAGTATAATATTTTTTTACCTGGAAAACCAGATGTCATAAGAATAGTTAATTCTAATAGACTGTTATGGACAGGACATTGAAATAAATGGGAATAAAAGAGTGGCATGAAAACTTCTTTTAGGGAAATTAGAGGTAAAGTGTCCAGTAGGTTGGCTAATAATGAGGTGGTAGAATAGCATTAACCATAATTTAAGGAATGTGAACCATACTGGGAATGATTAGAAGGTATTAGCTCAGGTAAGAGATATATAGAGAGTTTATGTGCATGTGACTTTCAGGTTCAGTTGTGCCAGTGAGTTAATTAGCCGTATTTAATATCAACTGGTAATGGATTTTTTATTAATAACTGTTGGATAAATTATATTAGTTTTCATTCAGTTATTTTTTCTATACAGTCACTCATTTACAATAATGTAATTAGAAATTACTTAATCATCATTTGTGTTAAATATCAAGAAAATTAAATAATACAACTCTATTAAGTTATGTAGGTAGGAAATAACACTATGAGGTTTATTTTAATTTATGTTGAGTTGTTTTTGACTCACCTCATACTTCTTAACTCCCTTGCAGACCCGGGTTTCTTCACTGTATTTGTGACATTCTCAATGCTGTATTACATTCACAACTGACGTCCAATGGCCTCCTCTCCTGCAGACTGACTCCGTGTCATCTGATGGCTGACCGACGAAGTTCCAAATTAATCCCCTCTCCTTATCACCAGGTATTTCAAAATTCATAGTTATGTTTTTATTCTTGCATATGTAAATTTTTTCCCAAATTGTGAGTTCCTTCGGTTTTTCCAATTGCTTAAGTAATTTTGTTTTGGTTTCTATTCTGTGTTTTTCTGACCAGGCATGTGCAGCTATAGCTGGGGAAAAAATTACATATGCAAGAATAAAAACATGAATTTTGCAATACCTGGTGATAAGGAGAGGGGATTGATTTGGAAGTTCATCGGTCAACCATCAGATGGTACGGAGGTCAGTCTGCAGGAGAGGAGGCCATTGGACATCAGTTGTGAACGTAATACAGCATTGAGAATGTCACAAATGCAGTGAAGAAACCAGGGTCTGCAAGGGAGTTAAGAAGTATGAGATGAGTTAAAAACAACTCAATATAAATTAAAATACAAATCTAATTAATGTATAGTTTTAGGAAAAAAAAATCAGTCTCACCATGCTAAAATATAGTAAATAAGAGTTATTTAAAGTGTAGAAATACATATTACTAATATAGATTTAGATAAAATTTAGAATTCTGAAGTGAAAATTTGATTTATACACAATATAAAAGTCATTACCATACGTATGTCCCATCCATGAATAAGCTTGAAGTAAGTTGGTGCTTGCGTCATCAGGGTAAATAGCCCCCAGATATTTCCCCATTGAGCAAGGATGTTCATCCACATTGGTCTCGAGAGTAAAATTTTCTTCCATGGTGTTTTAATTTTAAGCTTGAGAGAAATTAAAATATGTGAGATAAAACTTATGTTCTCTTAAAAACAAATCATACTTCAATTGAAAACCTCCCTCAAATAAGGATGTAACCAACAATTTTAGTGTCATTCATTTTATTTGAAACACTATTTCACAGCTAAGCTCAATTGACTTAGTAAAGTAAAGTATAGTGATCCCACAACAGGCCCGGAGGCCCTTGGGGTAGTAGGAGGTTAAGGCTCCCACTTTTTCTAGACAATCGGCACTTTTATGTCAGCTCGGTTGTCAGCCCTGCGTGACGGCCGCCTTTACCCCCAGAACAAGCGTCTGGTACTCATTTCCGTTAGAGGCTGAGTCGACCCCAGGGCCATAGTGCCGCCAGAGGGTTTGGGTCAGTTTAAAAATCCTGACCCCAACGGGACTTGAACCCTCGACCCTCCGGCTTGTAGCTCAGTGCCTTAACCACTACGCTACGGCGTGCCCCCAAATTGACTTAGTAGTATATCAATTACTTTCTGAGAAAGTTGGGGAAGATTATATAAATATCAGTGAATATTGGATTCAATTTAAAATCACCTTCGCAGATATTGATGGTTATTTCCTTTTTTTGAGGAAGGTCTTTATTTATCTTTGACTGAAAACAAAGTTTTGTACTCTAACCTAACAACACCAAGACAAAGGATTTGCCAACAAACCTGGGTTCCAGTTGATGTCAGTTGAACAAGTTAAGGGTTATGCTAAAGAGACAGTCAATTTTGATAATAACCCACATATAAATTTTCATAAGTAGTGCCATGAGTGGCACTGCACTACAAGTCGGAAGGTCGAGGGTTCAAGTCCCGGTGGGGTCAGGATTTTTAAACTAATCAAAACCTTCTGGTGGCACTATGGTCCTGGGGTCGACTCAGCCTCTAACGGAAATGAGTACCAGATGCTTGTTCTGGGGTAAAGGCGGCCGTCACGCAGGGCTGACAACCCGGCTGACATCAAATGCCGATTGTCTAGAAAAAGTGGGAGCCTTAAGCTCCTACTACCCCAAGGGCCTCCCGAGGCCTGTAGTGGGATTACTTTACTATTTACTTTAATGCCACGAGTGATTTCCAATGTATCTAGGGGATTTGGAAATCAAGAGTGGCATTTGTTAGGATTATTTAACGAATAAAATTAAGCTATTTACAAATCATTATTTAAATATACAGGAGTACCAGACACTTGTTCTGGTGTAAAGGAGGACGTCACGCAAGGCTAACAACCCAGCTGTCATCAAGTGCCGATTGTCCAGAAAAAAATGGGAGCCTTAACCTTCTACTACCCCAAGGGCCTTCTGAGCCTGTAGTGTTATCACTTACTAGTGGAAGGCAGACGCGGGTTTGTGCTGTGCGATAATGGAGGCTTACATGTGCAGGCGCTGACTCAGCAGTTTATGATTTCACAGTCAGATAGTGTACCTCGAGTAGATAAGGTGCTTGATCGCTTTTTCTTGTGAACTGAATGACGTGTGTATAATGTAAACTGAATGACATGTGTATAAGTTATTTCAATTTTAAAATTTGCATGTTATAAAACTTAAGTGTAAAGTGAATCACGTGTGTATGAGTGTAAACTGTATAATGGCTAATGATTTTTCTACTGAACAACGTGTATTTATTTATGAACAATATTTATTAACTCAGTCTGCCAGCCAAGTACGAAGACTTTTTGAAACATGATTCCCGGGTGTAAAAATTCCATCACGTTCAACAGTCCATAATATGTACAACAAATTTTATAAAGAGGTGTCAAAAATGTATAGACAACGAAGGTGAACACTTCCAACACCTGCTTCAATAAAGTTCGTAAGTACAACAATTTGTAAAATAGTTACGAAAATGTGTATGGTTGTATCACCGCAATCCTATGCTGTCCGTTCCCTGCCGCGAGTCCGTCAGCAGTGTATAGTGAAATCCCCGCATCCGTCTTCCACTACTAAACTGATCTCACTGTAGTTATTTTAAAATAGTTATATATTTAATGTAAACGGCGATGTTTGAAAAGAAATTAAAAATGTTTGGTTATGTTTCATTTGTTCATCACTGCAACCTGATCATACTCTTTATTGCCAAATAGAATCACAATATTGTAAGAATGCAACCTAGTGGAGAAAAAATGAAAAAAATGAGAACTGTATGTTATAATCAAAATTATAGGTTATTAATTAATCATTTTTTGGAAACAATTCAGTAAAATCAGCATTTAAAAGCACAAATATTGAACACACAATTATCAAATGTGTAGGTCGAAGGAATCTGTTCATTATTTACTATATTCAACGTATTTGTTAGAAAATCAGCCGCTGCAAAATAATGCTCTGACCTGCTCAGAATATTAAAAAGGTGGAGCTTTCTTTATTTTGGTAATCAAAATTTGATAATTACACACAACAACAAATTTGAACTTTTTATCGCTCGCAGAAATGAAAATAGGTGATTTTAGTTAAATGGCATGCACTGATTTTGAATTTGAAGTCCGTTTTTCTCTATCACCTAACAGTTTTTTGCGAGGACATGATGAACGTTTTTCGTTATATTTTGCATATTAATGCTTATCTGCACTTAGTTTCAATTTTTTTGCAATAATATTGCTAGAAGCAATTGATGTATGTAAAACCAAATCATATAAGATCCAAAAATTTAAAATATTTTTTTTCTAAGAAGGATAAATAAGTAGTTATGTTACAACACATGCTTAAATTGTAGCAAAAATCTCACCTTTCAAAACTTCTTTCAGGATGACTTATGCCGATAAGATGGCTCCGAAACGTCTGTGATAAGTTGCCAGCAGTAATCAGCAAGCATGTTGATCACTGATTTCCCTTTATAACGTCTTTCCATTTCTAAAATGTCTTTGTGGAACCTTTTGCCATGTTCATCACTGACGTCACCCAAGTTCAGTGAGGAATCACTATGTTTAACAGGTCGCATGGCTGACTGCAAATTTGGATACTGAAGAGAATGCTTATTTTTTAAGTGAAACTAGATATATTGACCATACAGAAATAAGTCAGTGATGTGGTCCGTAGTTTCCCTCGCATGAATGCGAACCTTTTAGCCACCTTATTAAAATCCTTTGGCAGTTTGTACAGCAAAAGTTGGGGGCCCAATATTTATCAGTATCTCCAAATTTACTATAGTTCCCAAAATATAAATTGCATGCCTTTATAACTAGTTCTGCACTGAGATTTTGTACAATACTCTCCACATACGTAACAGAATAAATTAGGAGAATTCTTACAGCAGTGAGACATTGCAAAATTATAAAAACACTAAAACTTACGTATTAAAATATATTATAGTAGATTGCTTTAATTCAATTTCTTTATAATGACACACAATAATGCATATATTGACACTTCTCAATCACAATGATGTAATATAAGATGAACTGCACAGAACGAGATATTACAAGCCATTACTTCACATATTTGACAGTAGCAATCAGGAAATTTTGTATACCTGTGTATTCCTGAGGGTTTAACAATCCATAAGAGTAATAAAACTGTGCAAAAGAAAAAGAAGGGTGACCAGTTTGAGAGACAATAGCGCCTGCGACTCTCACGGAAACGATCACTTCTGCTAAAGGTTGTCATCGAAATATCTGACTCTGGTTAGGTGATTGGAAAAAACTAATATCATTTTTGTCTTCTGTGAGTCCGAAAACATAGTTATTGATACATTTCGAGCCTGTGAGTAATTCTTTGTTGTTGTGTGCTATCAAGGTGAAACACGACTGTGATTGGTTGTAAAACAAAATTCATTGAAACGTGATTGGTCATTGACTCCCATTTGGAGCATGAGTTAAATACTCATTATAATTTTTCATAGATTAAATTGTGGAGGGGAAATTATTTTTTTTTAGATCTAATATAGTTTTAAACAAAACTTACCCTTTTTTCAGTGTAACTTTCCCCAAGCTTTTTTATTATTTCTGATTTTTCCTTTTCTGAAATTCGTGGATGTTGTGCAGGACTGTCATATATGAGTAGCCACCAAGCAATAAACCATATGGTACCAAAAATACCAGTTACATGAAATACAGCAGGCCAATCAAACCAATTTATCAGCAGACCACTGAGAGGGTATGTAATGGCTGCCCCTACTGAACTCCCTGGAAAATTTAAAATAATTCCAATTTTTAAGAGAACTTCTACATAACATTATATAAATTTTACAGGAGGAAGAAAAAAATGGATAATCTTGAAATATTTCCCATCCAGTACGTACGTATATGCATGCCTTTATGATATGAAGAGGCAAACTTCAGTTTCGCCAGCCTTTTCAAGTATTCATGTAACAATAAACAAACAATAAAAGGAACTGAAAACATGACCCAACATTTGTCTTGAAGACCAATCAAATAAAAACAAATCAGTGACATGAAAAGTGTGAAAGCAGAAGATTGATGAAGTGGTTGCTGTTACTGTTTAATAAATAACAATACAAAGAATTATTATAATGTGTTTTCTCAGTTAATGGACTAGTCTGCCATGATTTTAAAACTGTAATCATGTGACACTGCAATGGAAGAAGAACAGCCACCCAATGCCTATAAATTATGACAACCATAAAATACTGCACAATGAAAAAATAAACTTCACAATATTTTGTTACAATAATAAGTTAATAACATTCATTTAACATAATATATTGAATTATTTTTCATTTTATGCCGACATAATAAGCTGAATAATAATTACTGACCTTAATCAAAATCCAAAAGCTATTGAACCCATGGATTCACAGACATAAGCTCTCCATACATACATATCCTGAGCTAATGTTTTCCACTCATCCCCTGTATAATATACTTCTCTCAAATCATGGTTAATGTTTTTCTCCCATCTCATTCTTGGCCTACCTACTGGATGCTTGCTCTCTGGTTTTCCTATGAGGAGTTTCCATTCCTCTCCTTAATTCCCCATTTGTGGCACATGTCCTGCCCATCACAGTCTACAAGATTTAACTGTTCTTATTATATTTGGTTTCCTACAAAGAACATGTAGCTCACTGTTATGTAGTCTTCTCCACTTGTCTGTCTGTAAAGTTTAATCATTATGAATTTAAAAATATTTAAAAAAATTTGTTGTTAAACAACTGATGCTTTTGTCCATTTCTCATGTAAATTCTTTCCTATTGCACTATTAGTTAATTCAATGGCTTTTGTTGTTCTTTTCACACATTGGTAACAGAAATTAATGGCTTACTAAATTTAGCTTCTTCACATTCACTTTCAAAGTATTAATGGATACAAAATTCTATTTCTTTTGTGTCCACATATAATGGTTTACCCCTGCCTCGAAGTAGACAAACAATAAGAATTAAATAAAACAAAAACAACATTAAGATTAGCAGATCAATTCTACCACATTTTAAATATATGACAACTTATAAATAAGTAATGGACCTGATATAACTGAACACTTTTGACATTGTAATGCGAAAACCATAGATGCCACAGTGAATTGAGAGAAATATTGAGTGCTTGCAATCTCTCAAGAGGTTAAATAATTGTGTATCTGCCTGTAATGGAACTATGCAGTTAGTGGGTGCTCATTCCTTTCCTCGAAGGGGAAAATTCAATTATATTATTTTTAGTCTGATCATCTTACCTCAATATTAATGTTGATTTGTTCTTGAACATGTTTCAAAACATTTCTGTTTTATCGTCAGCTTGTCCAGACTGGTTTTATTTATGTTGCATTATGTTGCACAACCTAGATGTCGATGTCAGCTCCATCCTGTGGTTGGCCATAGAACCTCCAAACAAGGTCACGCTCCATCGGTATATCAAAATTCATAACTCTGTTTTTGTTCTTCTGAATATAAATTTTTTCCCAATTAGTCAGCTCTTTTGTATTTTCTAACTGCTTTAATAATTTAGTGTCTGAATTTATATTATGTTTTTCAGACCAAACATGAGCAGCAACTGCAGATTTTTCTATTTCCCCATTTTTAATATTTCTTGTGTTCTTTGTTTCTAATTTTTAGGTTTCTTTTTGTTTTTCCTATAAAAATTCAATGTTTTGGCAGGCGGAATCCATTGACTGTGCATATGGATTATAGTCTGAAGCAGTCTCTCAATCTCATTTCAATTTTCTTAACCAACATATTCTATTTCTTAGTTTAAGGAGCTGCTCAGTTGTCCTCACAAGGCTGAATGAACCCCATTCCAGTTCCTATATACAAAGAAAAATGTCTATAATGTAGCTGGGAATGAAACCTGGAACCCCTTGTTTATTTTAATCAGGTATACTAACTGTTATATCATAGAGGTGATTCTTAAACATCATTAAAAACAGAAATAAAACTCCTGTAAGGTTAATTAGTCCCAGGATTTGAATCCACCATCTTGCAAAATATCAAGTGATACTGACTGAGTCAAGCTTCTAGATTTAAAAAAAAATATATGTACAGCCTTTGAAAAAATTATGGTGCAACTTTTGATGATGGAAAGTTAGAGTTTTGAAGAGCGATTCACACCAGTGCATTGTTACATGTTCTGATTCATTCGAGTATAAAGTGGATGGCATAAGTCTCTCTTCATGCAGCATTTGTATTGTTCGCTTCAGTGGAGCAGTCGGTAAGATGCTCTTTTTCCGACGACGTGGGCCCATGTTCAATTCTGGTCAGGTATAATTTTTTTAATTTATTATTATTTAATGATGTCGTTAATTTTCATAATGCCTACATGTTACCAGGCTTTGTTATATAAATAAATGTGTATATATATGGAAATATTCCTCGTCTGGGCAGGCTCCTTTGTGAGATTTTTTTGGGGTTTTTTCCTCACCTTTAAGATAAATCTCTGGAAGCTCAGGGCCCAACGGTTCCTGAAAATCATCTGGTCATCATCATCCTTATCATTATAATCAACATTCTTCACCGATGTGGAAAGAAACCGGAAGCTACCATACCTACAGTTCCCTAGTAAAGCTGCAAAGCATAGCATGAAAATTCTATGATTGCAGTGAAAGACCTGCCCTCGGACAGAATTACTATGGAATGGAATATATGGAAATAAATAAATGAAAGGAAACAGCTCATATATATATATATATATATATATATCATCATCATCATCATCATAGTACATTCACGAATTTAGGCCATTTGTTGACCTGTTTCGGCCTCAAGAGAACACCATCCAGAAGTCTTTTGAGTGGACGTCCTGGTCTTCTTCTTCCTGCAGGTTGATATCTTAACATTTGTTTGGGTATTCTGTGATCTTCCATTCGATGAACATGTTGCATCCATCTTGACTTATAATCAGAAATTTTGTTTTCTAAAGATTCCATGTGTAATTCTTCTAAGATGTCTTCATTTTTTTTGTGATCTAGTAGTGTGTATCCTGCAGTCCTCCGAAGATATCTCATTTCAGCAGATCTAAGTCTCTGTATATCCTTCTGTTTCAACGTCCATACTTCGCTACCATACAAAAGAGTTGGAAGAGCCAGTGTTTTATACACTTTCAGTCTTGAATGCTATATATATACAAAATTAATTACGATTGTAATGTCTCATTACTTTGTTGCAAAACACATGGCATAATAAAATTATTTATTTCCATTACTAATACAAAATGTGTCTGATTAATTTAAATGAAGTTAATATATAATTTCATTATACAAGTAAGTCCTGAAGTACTGCATCGCTTCATACAGATAATTTCTAGAAGAGATATTTGTGGTCTAGTGGAGGGAGCTTCTGTTTCCCATGCATAAGGTCGCGTGTTCAATCATGCTATCAATGCTTTCTTTTTTCTCTCTCGTCCTTATTTAAATTAATTTTCTTTCTTTTTGTTTAATTTCTTTTGCTCTTTTATTTTCAGTATTAACCACATTACTTATTTACACAATATTGTTTTCCATTGCATGACACACAAGGAAATAGAACGGATTTAGTTTCTCAAATAGTTGTATACTTGTGAACCAATTAGCTGATCTCTGATCATGCGCAGTGGCTTCGTTCTAAGACTTGAAAATTATCTGTGCACCATCAATTATTTCAAAGGCTGTACCTATTTTAAAATATGTCCCATGCCATAGCTGAGTGGTTAAGGCAGGAAGTCTTGGCGCAGAGCTATGGGACTTGCGCTGGTTTGAGACTCCATGGGGGAAGAAATTTTCTCATGGTATTTCGGCCAGTATGGGACCGGTGCCCACCCAGCATTGTGAGGCATTTGGGTAGCTACAATAATAGCGGTTCCAGGTTGAGAATACCAGCTATAACGGCTGGGGACTCGACATGCTGACCACATGTCACCCCTACACTGGCTAGATGATCATCTATCTCTGTGATTGACACATGTGAGGCCAGTAGCTGGTTGGTAGGCTAAGGGACTTCTAGGCCTGTTGCGCCGTGGAATTATTATTTATTTAAAAATATGCTATAATATGTACATAAAATTCATACCCATATAAGCTGTAACAAATTTACTGCGTTCATTTGGTGGAATCCAATTGGCTGCCAGATGATGCATTGCTGGCCATGTTAATCCCTGGTTTAAAAAAAAAAGAAAAACATTACAATCATCTTGTTTGCTCTGTTGAAATTTGAAATCAATATTTAGGCGCTGTAGGTAAGCTAAAAGATAATTATTCTCCATTAAGATGGACATCAAAAGGGCATTACAAAATTAATGAAAATTATTTTACATTTATAGGCTACCATATTTATACAGAATAAATAAATTACGTCACAAAATTACGAGTGACCTTACACAAGCAGTATGAGAAATCAATGGGATGCGAAGTAAAATGGATGAGTTAAAGGAACATAATTCTGATACTAATTAATCATAAGAAAGTAAAGTAGCAGGTTTATTTAAAATCCTATTATCATTAGTGGTTTTTTATCAGTATTAAGGAGATTTATTTATCAAATGATGGAGATTGACTATTATCCAATTTTCCCTCTAGCCTTCCAATGTAAGCTGACAAATTCTGTCTTGTTTGACAAGCTCAGATTTGGGCAGTTTAGGAAGTTGCTATTTATTCATATCTTTGTGAGGATCAGCATGGAGTGGAAAAATTGCTAAATATCTTAAGAATATTGTGTAATGTAATTATTTACACTCAGTATAGGATGAACAAAATCTCACAAAAAAGCTCACTGTCATGAAATTTTGTTCAGAAAATTACTTCTTTTTTTTATTTACTTACAAAAATTCTCAACTGAGATTAATCTTCAAATTTAGATAAAGTAACTTTTGATATGATATGGTAGCATTCATTGTACGCTCAGATACATTGAAACTTCTTGAGAATATAAACATAAACATTGATTTGTACATCGCCAAAAAAAAAATAAAAAGTTAATTTTTTTAAAATGTTTATGTTGCCTGTAATTCACTAAGGCTGTGAAGTATGGTCTCTTGCATTAAGAAAAACAAGCTAATGATATTAAAACATTTGATCCTAAAGTCCTATAAGGGTGGGAATGGAAAATGGAAGAAGTTTCTCAATGAGGAGCTCCACAATTTATAAAGTAAAGTAAAGTAAAGTAAAGTGATCCCACAACAGACCCGGAGGCCCTTGGGGTAGTAGGAGGTTAAGGCTCCCACTTTTACTAGACAATCGGCACTTTATGTCAGCCGGGTTGTCAGCCCTGCGTGACGGCCGCCTTTACCCCCAGAACAAGCGTCTGGTACTCATTTCCGTTAGAGGCTGAGTCGACCCCAGGGCCATAGTGCCGCCAGTGGGTTTGGGTCAGTTTAAAAATCCTGACCCCAACGGGACTTGAACCCTCGACCCTCCGGCTTGTAGCTCAGTGCCTTAACCACTACGCTACGGCGTGCCCCCCCACAATTTATATCATGTCCTAATATTATCAGAATTATTAAATCCAGGAGATTGAGGTGGACAGGTCACATAGCTCAAATAGGTGACAGTAGAAATGCTTTCAAAACTTTTATTGAGAAACTCTTTGGGGAAAAGACCATTAGGAAGGTCTAGGCATATGTGGGAAGATATGGATCTTAGAAAACTGGATATCAGAGTATGATACATTCAGTTGACTGAGAAATTGGACCAGTGAAGGTCCTTAGTGAATGTAATATTAATCCTATGAGTTCATAAGCCATAGAGTCAGTTAGTTATAGGTCTAATTTATGAAAGTGGGTAATAAAATAACTTACTGCAATAAAACCTTGAATGCCTCTGAGAATTGAAAGTACGCGATAGTCCAGTCTTGCACAGAATGGAATGAAAAAAGAAAGTAAACAAGGTATAAAATTGCTGAATCCATAAACCAGTTTGGTACCATATCGCTGTGCCAGTACGCCCCCAGGTACTTGCATGATCCAAAAGCACCAGAAGAAACTAGCAAGAATTACTCCTTGCTGTTTTTCATCCCAGTCAAACCTTGACTAAACAGAAACAGATTGAAATTATTAATGTAATATGTAGTAGAAATATGTACAATTTTTAATTGTTCATTTTCAGACTGATACTGGAATCCACTCAACTTCCTTCAAATTCATTGTTTATTTGATGGATTTAATATTGCTCATTTCTGGTCTAAGATTACAGTTATCTCCAGCCTGGATGGCTGTTCTGTGCACAAACAAACACATACAGATGTGAAGTAAATATGTGAGATAAGAGTTCTTGACAAATATAATCAAGTTCAATGTAAAAAAAATATAAAGAGTATGCCTATATATTCAAAATTTGTAGAAAGTAAAACTTAGAAGTATTAATAATTTAATATTAATAAATATTACCTCACCTAATATTTTGTAAATTAAATAAAATAATATTAAAATGCCTGTATATACCTATGTTATGATCTTTTTGAGTTGAAAATCACTTTAATTGTGATTCCAGGGATTTCACATGAGAATTTTTTCATGAATACTCTTTTAACATCTAAGATGCATTGCTTCTCTGACATGTCAGTAACTTTAGACTTCCTTTCTGGAGGAAACCACTATGTTGAGTGGTTTGAATCTTTCCATTGATTTTGTCTAGAATTAATTTGGCACTTCAGGAACAAAGACCATATGTGTTATATATTATTCATATAAATCACTTTTTATAAGCTCTTTTTTAGATCATACAGACTTTGATTTTATTCTTCTGAAAATTAGGGAAATATTGTAATTCTTTACATACATTCATCAGTATTGGATAAATATCAGCACATAAAGCAGAAAATCCAAGGTTCATTTTCTAAGTCAGGTAAAAATCTTTGTCCCAAATATATGTAGATTATAATTTACAGATGGATTGTCTAAAACATATCTATACCACTCCAATTGAATTTCTTTTGTAAGCTTCTAGGCAGATAAGCATTCCAAAGTCCGTGGTACATGAGATTTTGCCATGCAATCAGGGTACACATTTACAAAGTACAAATTTAGTAAATAAAAACTAAATAATAGATATAAATTAGTTAGATTGTATTTCACACCTTGATCTGTGAGCATATTCCTCATCTAAATTCTTGATTGATCTACACAGTTTTTGAACCTCTTGTAACAAAATTACCTATAGTAATAAGTTGATTTAGTAATAATCATATCATGCTCATAGAAGAACATCATGATTATATTAAATTAATGTTGGGAAGTAAACATTATGAGGTATAATCATTAAAATTCATCGGAGAACATGTTGTTTAAACAACTCACCTCATAGGATTCATGCTTCCATGATATCGCGATTTCAAACATAGTCATGTTCATCTTTAGCCATAACTCGCGATATCATGGAAGCATGAATCCTATGAGGTGAGTTGTTTAAACAATATGTTCTCCGATGAATTTTAACATCATGATTGTTTATCCATTTTTTATTTCATTCTTGTTTAGAGTTTAACATTGTATCTAGAAATCTCCATATGCATTATCATTCTAAATTTACAATAAAATAAAAAAATATAATTTGGAGGACAATGTTTTGACTTTCTTCTGTCTAGGGCAGTCATTATTTTCTTGCATCTGTTCCTTACATTCATAAACATGAATTACAACTTTTCCAGATTAGTCTCCAATATCTACAAAAAAATAATTAACTATATTCTATTTAGAGAAAGAGGAAAGTGATGTAAACTAGCATAAAAATCATCATTGCCTTCTTTGTAAACTTTATACATATTTGATACCACTATTAACTAACATTGACATAGTTTCCAAAGAAGACAATGAAGATTGAAGTTGATTGCAGAAATTAATTTTAAATTGCTATATTTATATGTCAACTAGCTGGCCTGGCGTACGTCGTATCACCTTTAAATATTTTTACATTAATTTTTCCGATGTTTTAATAGTTATCTGCTATTCGGGGCGGAAAACAATTCGAACAAATCAAAGATCATAAAAATCAGTCCAGCCGTTCTTGAGTTATAAATAGTGTAACTAACCCGACTTTATATAGAAGTCCCGGCCACGCATTGCTGTGGCTAAGGTATACATTAAATTATGTTGTAGTAAACTATGTGAGAAATCTAAATCAGAAAGTTTTGTTTTACACAATTTTTTAGTTCTGGTATGTTAACTACACCCGGTATAAATATGGGTGGTGGTTTATGTGGAAGTGGTTTTGTTGATTGAAATGAATTTATGTTGTCTGCATTCTCAGTATCATCCATAAGTGTATCATAAGGATTATATACATTTATTGATGGAATATTTTGAGGAGGCTTGCTGATTTCATTATACTTTCGTTTTTTTCTACGAACTTGTTGCCAGTTTGGATTCTCATCAACATCAAGAAGTCTCTGTATAGTAATATCATCTTGTGATATATTATAGTCATCTTGTTTTTCATGTAATTGAGGCATGGAGATTGTTTATGTAATATTAGGCATATTATTATAACTAACAGACTTACTTACAGTTCTGTAATTCCGTTCCTTAGGACCTTCATATGTTTTTAAATTGACATTCCTCTTAAATGTAAGATTTGTCACATAGGTCTATACCAATTTGCAGAAATTCACTTGATATCTTATCATTCATGGTCTCTAGAACTGATTTGCCATATCGTTCAATGTCTCTTCTCGGTCCAGTTAAATTTAAATTAAGTTGCTGTCTTTCAGCCAGATTACTTAAAACTAATACTTACACATGAAATTAATATTATTATCAATATACTGAAAATAAATTAAACACAAACACACTTAAATTATAAAATAATCAATATTTGTAATTCAATTGAAATTCGCGGTTGCAACAAAAAGCACAGCCACCTGGTTAAATAATAAACCAATTACCTTACACCGTCATCTGTTAGAATCGTATGGAACTCACAGATAATTTAACTCTTTGTTAAATAATAAACAAATAATTTGCAATAAAAATAATGCAACTTTAAATTTAGTTATAAACTTCCCTAAGTCTCAAGTTGGATCAAACAGCACACAGTGTGCAAAATTTTATTAAAATCGGTTCAGTAGTTTAGGATTCCAGGGCGGACAAACAACGTGACATGTAATTTTTATATATTAAGATAGTGATTGTTATTATACTTTGATATGTGTGTGTATATATATATATATAATAAAGTGACCAGACATCCCGATTTTTAACAATTAGGCCTGCGGCGTTTAAAAAAAATTTCAATTATATCAATTAATATATTTGATAATAAACAGATATTGGTAAAAATAAAGTCTCTAAGAAGAAAATGTAAAAATCATAACAAGCACCCCATGCTTTTGATGGTAAAATGATTTTCTTTTTGTTGATAACTCCAGTTGTGTGTTGGAGATGATTTTTTTTGTTGACCACTTTAATTTTATCCTAAGCGTGTTGGAAATTAAAATTATTTTTCATTTTTTTAGTTCAGTTTTCTAATAAACCGTGTTGTTTTAGTTTTTTAAAACTATTATTTATTTTTTATTTTTTAGTTTTAATATTTTATAGAATAAGATTCCGATTGAGGGTCTTCCCACTTTTCAGCGGTTGCCCTTTTACCAGCCGGCTGCTGGCCCTTCACATCCACATGTGTCAATCACAGAGGTAGATGATCAACAGCCAGTGTAGGGGTGACATGTGGTTAGCATGTCGAGTCCCTCAGCCGTTATAGCTGGTTCCTCAACCTGGAGCCGCTACTTATTGTAGCTACCCAATTGCCTCACGATGCTGGGTGGGCACCGGTCCCATACTGGCCGAAATACCATGAGAAAATTTCTTCCCCCATGGAGACTCAAACCAGCACAAGTCCCGTAGCTCTGCGCCAAGGCTTCCTACCTTAACCGCTCGGCTACGGCATGGGACTGGAATAATTAAAATAATCTGTGAAATAATTAAATATCTATGTAAAACACTCTATGTATTCGTAACATTATTATTTAGAAATAAATAGGCCTATAGGATAAAATTATTTTAATTTTAAAAAATTTAGTTACTTTATAACGATCAACTTAATTTATAAATTAACATTAAATACCTTCATATTATTATATACCTCTTTACTGTGTTTTTTAAGCAATATGTATATACTCGTAATAATTTATAATATAATTTTAAATTATTATTTTTTTTTTTAGATTTTTAACATAATGAGTAAGAAAAGTGGATGCAAATTCAATGTTGATCAAGAAGTTAATTTCCTTTCATTAAAAATACCAAAAGCGATTACATGGTAAAATGTGAGAAATATAATGGTGAATTTTCTATTTTGCATGGCGGGAAGAATAATATTTCAGAGCACTTGGAGACACAGAAGCATAAAAGATATTTAAATACTGCTGCATCTTCCTCCAAATTACAGGATTTTTTTTCAGAAAACAATTCATGGAGACAAAGAAAAGAAATTAGTATTATCAGAAGGACTTATGTCTTTTCATGCTATTAATCACAATCATTCTTTCAGATCTATGGACTGTACAGTACATTACAAGTTGTCAAAAAGTTATTCAACAAAAAATTTGCCTGTGCTAGAACAAAATCTGAGGTAATTGTGTGTAATGTGCCTTCCCCATATGCATTTTCAGAATTAAACAAAGATCTAGAAAAAATTAATTATATCCATATATTCTGACACATCTAATCATAAGGATATAAAGTTATTTCCAACCATCATTAGATTTTTTGATTTGGAAACTGGAATAAAAATTAGAATTTTAGATTTTGTTCCTTTGCCCGGCAAAACTTCTGAAATAATTTTCAGTTCCATTATTAATATTTTTGAAAAAAAAAATTTAAAACATAAAATGATTGTGTATTGTGCAGACAACACGAATGCGAATTTTGGAGGAAAAGCAAGAAGAGGTACAAATAACTTTTTTTTATAAATTAATAAAAACCTTAATCAAAACATTATTGGAGTTGGTTGTGCAGCGCACATAATACATAACACCATTCAAACAGCTGCTGACTTGTGGCCTGTAGATGTGGAAAATGTTCTATTTTTTTATTCAATGCCCCAGGTTGCCATTTCGGCATTTCTGGTGGTCTCTCCTGGCATTGGCTTAATTGTAACCCACTTCTGAAGTTGGGGTGCCTAGAAGACAGAGTTACGTTGACCTGATAATATGATAGGTGATAAATGATAATGAAGCGCCAGGAGAGTTCTTAACCTAAACTTAACCTTAATTCCAGACCATGGGAAATCACAGGAATGATTCCCTTTAAGGAAAATTCCTATGGTTTGACCGGGAATCAAACCCGGGACCTCTTGAACAGTAGTCAGAATTGCTGACCACTAGCCCATGAGGCTGGACGATGTGGAAAATGTTATTAAATATATTCTTATTTCTATATATACATTGGGGGCACGCCGTAGCGTAGTGGTTAAGGCACTGAGCTACAAGCCGGAGGGTCAAAGTCCCGTTGGGGTCAGGATTTTTAAACTGACCCAAACCCTCTGGCGGCACTATGGCCCTGGGGTCGACTCAGCCTCTAATGGAAATGAGTACCAGATGCTTGTTCTGGGGTAAAGGCGGCCGTCACGCAGGGCTGACAACCCGGCTGACATAAAGTGCCGATTGTCTAGAAAAAGTGGGAGCCTTAACCTCCTACTACCCCAAGGGCCTCCGGGCCTGTTGTGGGATTTAAAAAAAAAAATATATATATATACATTGTGCACGATGAAATGCTTAAAGCATTTTTGAACCTGCGGAAGTCGAATATAGGAAAATATTTGGATACAGTAAAGCGCGCAGGTTAGCTCTTTTGCCAGCTGTCAAAAGAATTTTTAAAATATATGATCCTTTGAAATCCTACTTTCTATCACAGGATAAATGTCCTAGAATTTTAGAAGAGTTTTTTTGAAAAAGGATCTTAAAAAAATTGGCTAGAGTTTGTACACAATCAAGCAGCTCTTTTTCAAAATGCTATAAAACTTATTGAAGGCGACAAAATTTCGGCAATCAAAGTAGCAAATGAAGTTAATAATTTAAAATTTCAGTGTCAAGAGTGGGTAGAAAATAATTTTCTTCTGTTACCTATCCGTAATAGTATAAGCCAGCTAGAAGAGCAAGGTGCAATAAATCGTGCAGATATCATGAATCACATTAAAAAGTTCTATAATAACTGCATAGATTATTTAGAAGAGTGAACGGTACATTACAATGATATTGAACATTTTCATTGGGTTACATTAAAACAAGAACTTAATTGGAATGATGTGCAAAAATTATTCGATCATATTACTCAAAATTTCCCATATTGTAATATTTCAGAAAATGATCTTTGTAATGAGGTATCATTATTAAAAAAATATATTAATAAGGAAAAGGTTAAATCTTGGGCATCAGCAAAAATCACAATGTAGAATAAATGGTTAGAAATATTTAATAACTTTGAAACAAACCATGTTCCTTACAATAATGCATTAAAAATTATGGAATATGCGCTGTCCTTATCAGGAACTAATGCTGTGACTGAACGTGTTTTTTCTACAGTAAATAAAGTGTGAACATCAGAAAAATCACAATTGAGTGTTGAGATTTTGAAAGCCATTTTATGTGTGAAATATAATTTAACAAATTCTTGTGAAAAATTTCATGACATTTTAAACAATGACAGCAATCTACTAAAAAAAATTCACTCAAATGAGAAATATGCCAAAGAATAAAATTGTACCGGTACTATACATAATTTTTTAATGTACCTATTACATTTGTAAAATGTACTTATGTTGAAATTGAAATAAATATATTACAATACTATTTTTGTGTTCTATAAACATTTTTGTTGCTCCATATAGACACAATTTTTAATCAAGAACCCCTCCTCCCCAGTCAGTGGGTCCCACTTTATCAATGTTAAAATCTGGTCACCTTAAAATATATATATATATATATACATGTACATACATATCAATGTTTAGCTTCTTTTTGTACATTCTGTTTCTAGATTCTACAATGATAGAGATACACAACCTTCCAAATTCTTTGTCCACTTTCTTTTAATATTTTTCATTAATAGTAATTTTATTTCTAGGTAACAAAACCTGCCCGTCTTTTCAATTTCCTTTATATCCATTTTAACATTCTTTGTTTTATCTCCATATCTTTATAATATAAATATCTTATTTTCTAAATTCATATCTAATCCATATTTCTATAGAGATTATTCCTCACTCCAAGGACCTTGGCCTACCAGCCGGCTGCTGGCCTCACTTTCACATGTGTTAATCACAGAGGTAGACGATCATAAGCTAGTGTTGGGGTGACATGTGGTTAGCATGTCGGGTCCCCCAGCCATTATAGCTGGTCTTCTCAACCTGGAGTCACAATTTATTGTAGCTACCCAAATGCCTCACAATGCTGGGTGGGCAGCGGTCCCATACTGGCCGAAATTTCGTGAGAAAATTTCTTCCTCTATGGGGACTCGAACCAGCGCAAGTCCGGTAGCTTTACCTCCATTTAATTACTGTAATTGTTTCTCCATTTTTTCTTCTATATTCTCCCATGCTATAACATTGTCTGCATACATATTTTTATTCAATTACATTATTTTCCTCTTATTTCTGTTTTTTATCATTACAATGTAAAAAATTATTGAATGCTAAAAGAATACATTTTATTAAAGATAATTGTTAAATTTAGTGATTGAAACAAAATTACAAAAGATTTTTAATAGACCACAAAGGATCCATTAAAATTGTGGAAGTAAGGAAAATATTGTGGTAAAATGGAGGTGTGGTGGATAGTCAATGTTATTCCCAGCAAAGTACTCAGTTTGAACAAAAATGAGCAAAAAATCTCCATCTCTATGGCGTGTAGGTTAGAATCAAGTCATCCAGTTCTAAGTCTGCCTCAGCTTCCTGTTCCTCTTTATAAAAATATATGTGTTTGTATATTGAAAGATATAATTTAAGAAAAAAGTTAATTGTGCAAAAATGCATTACCTCATCATAATCATGTATTGGTGTCGTTGTTACATTTGTGGTGTTATCTAAATTTGAAATTAGTATTTCCTGATTGCATACATTGGAGAGTGCAGTTTTGGAAATAGACTTCCTAGTTTTTACCATTGATACAATGCCAATGTTAATATTTAATCTGAACATGTAATTCATTGCAAACCCTGTAAAAACCAGGTACCACATAATGTCGCGAACTGACATACATCCTGAAAAATAAACATTTTATGAATAAAATAGTAATAAGAACTTAAAGTTTTATTCATAAATTAATGAGTCATCTTCTAGATCTTACCTCATATTTTATGTTTTCTTAAGCACAAGAACTGCAGTTTTCAAAAGGACACATCCCTTTCATTTTCAACTGATGTGTCCTTTTGAAAACTGCAGTTCCCGTGTTTAAGAAAACATAAAATATGAGGCAAGATGTAAAAAATGACTCATTAATTTATGAATTAAGAACCTCTAAATGTTATTTCCCATATTTAACCATGAATTAAAGTTTGATCTTGGTTTTTAGTTCAGTTTAGTATGGAATGGAGTATGCATTGGCAGTTTAAAGATGATCCTTATGTATATTGGCCATTTTGAACAATTTATTTACATCTTAAAGCATATGATAATGGTTTTCTGGATTCCCACAAACTCTTGGTCACTTTCTTAATCCATATTCCCAATCGGAATGGTTTTTCAGGGGAAGCAGGTGAGGCTTGGCCCTCCCTGCCCTACCTCCCTGTCTGGAACATTTTATCAGAATATTAAGAAAGTAATCTCAATATTACAATATTCATTCCAGCTTTCATGTGTTAGAAGAAAATGTCCAGGACTCGTAATGCAGGAGAAATTTTTCATTCTACTAGTGATAAAAAGTGCTACTGATTCCTATAAGTTGCGGTACTACTGTTAGTAGAATCTCTCAAGAAATAGCAGTCTTCCACTAGTCAATATAAACTCCTTCTCATTCCTACGAAAACAACTGTTCAACCAATAAAAAATCCAGATTGTTCTGTAGTCTGTTCAAAGAGAAATTGTAAGGATGCCAGTTTGTGTGAACCTATTCGAGCCAATGTATTATATGAATTACTGCATAGTTACATATACAAGTGAGAACATTGTCAGAATATTAAAGAGTAAATTTTCTATACAGGCAATAGTGTATTTTTTTTAAATATGACACAACCTCTCTTCTTGCTCTGGCTTCCCGACATTTCATACCTACTGTCCGCTACTTATTCTCAATATTAATCATGACACTGGCCTTTGCACAAATATTTGGAATACTTACCAATGTTTAAGATTTTGATGAATCATTGGTTGCCACAAAGATCTATCCTGAAGATCAGAGATTTTGATAAGATAAATCTTTGGAGGCATTATGGATTTGAAATAGGAATGGACATTGGTGTCTGATTGTGAGCAGCCAAATATGTTTTACAAGGTCTGTATGTGTTGTGATTTAATGGAAATACGGGCTATCAATGTAATTATTAAAATATAAGAAAAGCTGTTATTACTTCTCTATAGTTTAAATGAGAGATTTCATGCTGTATTCTAGTGCTTTGCAGTTAAATATGGCAAATAATTTTTGGGATATGGCTTTTGTACATCACAATGCTTCTCTGGAAGAAATTTCAAGATAGGTTTTGGCATGCAATGGCCGACACTTCTCTTGTTAGGCTAATTGTCATATCAAGAAGTGTATTTGGAAATTTTGCCAAGGATGTGTGTTTTGTACCTATAATATGTCAAATATCTATGTGATAACTTGATTTGAAACCAATAGTTTCTAACTTCTTCTCCAAAGGAATTTCTATCCTCAAATTTTACTAATCCAAAAAAATGTAATCAACTTTGATCAAGATCAAACCTATGAAGATTGAATGTAGAGAAAAAAACTAGTCCTAGAATGCCCTTGGCCTACCAGCGCTGCTGACCTCACATCTACAAATGTTGATCAGAGAGGTAGACAATCATATAGCCAGTGTAGGGGTGACATGTGGTCAGCATGTCGGGTCCCCAAGCTGTTATAGCTGGTTTTCAACCACGAGCTGCTACTTATTGTAGCTACCCAAATTCCTCACAATGCATGGCACGACAGGTCTAGAATGCCCTTGGCCTACCAGTGCTGCTGACCTCACATCTACAAGTGTTGATCACAGAGGTAGACGATCATATAGCCAGTGTAGGGGTGACATGTAGTCAGCATGTCAGGTCCCCAAGCTGTTATATCTGGTTTTCTCAACCAGGAGCCACTACTTATTGTAGCTATCCAAATTCCTCATACTGGCCGAAATTCCATGAGAAAATTTCTTCTCCCATGGAGACCCAAACCAGCACAAGTCCCTTACCTCTGTGCCAAGGCATCTTGCCTTAACCACTTGGCTACAGCATAGGACATTGTTTCTAGAGATGGACACAATATTCCTAGATCATCAAGATCAAACATCATTATCTACATTATCACCTCCAGTGGGTTATTAAGATACAAACCTCATATATATATATATATATATATATATATATATATAGAGAGAGAGAGAGAGAGACAGACAGACAGACAGAGAGAAACTTAGGCTGTTTTGAATTTGTTTTTCTTCTTTTAATTAAGAGATTTGAATTTTGTTTAATTACAGTGATTATCATTTGTGTTGTAACTATGAAATAGCATTGTTATTTTATTCAAATATGGAAACATCTTCATAATTTATAAACTTTTTTACATTACAAGAAAAGTCCACATTAACCTCCATATTTGGATAAAGTGGACCCCAGAATCCACCTCAGCTTTTAGTTCATTTTTAAGTTTATTTACTGTATTAATTTATACAGACAGGCACAGATTAATCTGAAAATATTTATGACTGATTATAATACAAAGCATTGATATTTATTTAATGTTTTGAAAAATTATTGTTGATTATAACATTCACACGTCATTCAACTGCAGAACGACGGTCTTTGGGTTTAGTAAAATTACAAGGATATTTAAAATTAATCAAGTGAATGGCTTTTACAGATTAGCATCCACATTGATAAAATATTACATATTCATGTAAAGTGGACCCAGGCCCTCATGGAGGGTCCACATTAACCGAATTCCTTTATGTTTAATTATTTTATACAGCCACCAGGTCACATAATACCAAACCCGTAAGTATATTAAAACAGCATCTACATAATACGAGTATAATATATTTTAATATTCAATAGCAGAAATTAAGAATTGATTCTTTGCTTGAAAAACTTTAGTGATAATTTTCTTAAATATCACAAATAAACCCTTCTTTGCACAAAGAATAAAATAAACTGGCCTTGAACCAGTCAAAGTTGATGAGGAGAAGTAAAATGTTTTCTGTTCGAGGTCAGCACCAATTAAAGAAGATATTAACAGGGTCCACATTACCCAAACTTCTCTCTCTCTCTCTCTCTCTCTCTCTCTCTCTCTCTCTCTCTATATATATATATATATATATATATATATATATATATATATATATATGCATGTATAGTAATTCTGCAGCTTTACTAGGGAATTGTAGGTGTGGTAGCTTCCCATTGCTTTCCACACTGGTGAAGGATGATGATGATGATGGCCATATGATTTCGGGGACCGTTTGGGCCTTAAAGTTTTCCTGACATTTGTCTTACAGGTGAGGAAAAACCCCGATAAAAACCTCACCCAGAAAAACTGTCCTGACTGGGGATCGAACCCAGACCCGCTGCGTGACAAGACAGCATGCTACCTCGAGACCACAGCGGTGGACTATATATATATATATATATATATAATTGAGACTTGCAATATAATTTTAATTATATGAATATAAAATAATTTTAGATCACTTAGATGGTGCCTCTTTTGGTACAGTGTGAAAGCAATCTACTACAACAATGTTGATTTGTTAATTAAATAAAAATAAAAGTAGTTTTATTTGATTTTCATATTTATTATATAATTCAGTGACAGCTGTTTCGGTACACTGTACCTACCTTCTTCAGACATGTTAACAAATTATGAATTGTGTTCCAACTGATCTAAGCAACAATACAACAGTATTTGTATAATGTTGATTTGAATGGAACCGAACTGAACTACAATATATGGTACCTCAAATACTAGCAAATCATTTTTATCTTCTTTTGTACCATAAACTAGGGTAATACCAAATGGTGAATGTGAATGAACAGTGGAATGTTGGAAAGAGTAGTGCTGTTGTTTTACCTGCTCATAACACCAGTCAGTCAGTATTGTGCACTGCAAACTCTGTTCATTAAATAAATATATGTTGGATAGACATAAATCTCCAAAATTAATTATATTATTTTTGGTCTGGACATCTTACCTCAATATTAATGTTGATTTGTTCTTGGACATGTTTCAAAACAATTCTGTTTTATCGTCAGCTTTCACAGTGGACATCTTACCTCAATATTAATGTTGATTTGTTCTTGGACATGTTTCAAAACAATTCTGTTTTATCGTCAGCTTTCACAGTCTGGGAAAGCTGACGATAAAACAGAATTGTTTTGAAACATGTCCAAGAACAAATCAACATTAATATTGAGGTAAGATGTCCAGACCAAAAATAATATAATTAAAATAACCTCAAAATATAACTTCCTAAAATTAAATATTAACTCCAAAATTAAGTTGTGGTTAATTTTATTAAATGCTTAATGGAAATTTGTAAAAGAAATTGTACAGTAATCATTAAATTTTATATAGTTTAATGATAAACCATCACAAGTAAAGCTCTGGATCAAGAGTTCAAATCCCAGTTTATTGTCAATTTTATCTCTCTAGTTGTTTTTAATATTCATTAAATTAATGTTTTTTATCTTTTATTGTTAAATTAATAAATATATGTAAGTCATTAAATGTTTGTCATTCATTACATTTAATAGAATTCTATGCCAATGTCCTAAGAATGTCAGATCTCAAATGAAATAAATTATATTAAATAGCAAATATGGCAGCTCCGTGGCACAAGTGGTTAGATGCCCACCTCTCACTGCTGGGGTCTCAAGATCAAGTCTTGGTCACTCCAATTGTATTTCAGTGGACAAAATGGAACATGGGTAGGTTTTTCTCGGGGTTTCTCAAGTTTTCCCCTGCACAATTTTCATTCCAATTTTCCTTTATATTCACCTCATCCATTTTGTTTCATTTTGTTCATCTACTCCTGTGTCAGTGCATCAGGTGTGACCTCTAAATTGTTGGTACTTCATCTCATCTCATCCCTTGATCCAACCTTCAGTTGGACATGAGTTGAGGGTATTTATACATAGCAAATATATTTTTTGAGATCTTACCTATACATTATCTCACAGGCAATTGTATATTTTAATGAACAATGTTAAAACATTTGAAATAATCATTTTTTCATTGGTTCTTTCTCAAAATATTTAGTTTTTATTTGATTCTGCATTACTTTAACGTAAAATATTTGTGACACTCTGTACATTAGTTATTTTTCTCCCAAAATATAGATATTACCTGCCATAGTGATGATAAATGTTGATTAAGTAGATTTAAAAAAAATTATGAAAATCTATCTGCTTCCATTTCTTACATGCATGCTCCAATCTACTGAAATATCATAAACTCAATCTGTTATCAAGGATATTGTGTCAACAGATCTCTCTTTACATTGGTTCTTTATTTTAACAGGTTTGGGTAAATAATAAAAGTCATTATGCATAGATAGTGATTTTTAAAAACAATTATAAGAAATGCGTGTTAATTTGTGCCTCAGTATTGAAGGACGAAACCTGAATGTTAATCTTCTTAAATTGAAAAATAATTCAAGTAAAGAAAATTAATATAAATATGAAAGACACAAAATTATATGCTACAATACGGAATGTCAGAATATATGTAAGTAGTCTATACATTCATTTTACAACTAAAACAGAATTTGACTATATTTTACATAAATATTCCTTGAATCTTAGTAAAAATTGGCATTTTGACAGCTTAAGAAAATGAATAGACCCTAAATGGTTTTATGCTAGGCCCAAATAGATATCCTAAAGTAAATTAATGTCGATCTCCAAACTCATCTTACAAAATATAACTGGGATACCAGAAGAAAATCGCAGAAATCCAGTTTCAAATAGTCTCTAGTTGGTGAAATGTGAAACCAGATATATAATGTATTATTAGATAAATGCTGACACAGTAGCATCATTGAAGTTAGATCAGTTAGGGGGGTAGACTGCAATTTGGATTATCATCTGGTCAGGGTAAAAATCAGAGAATGGTTATCACTAGGGCCTGGATGTTTATGACCTTAAAATGTTAAAAAAACTACCTATAACATTCCCTTAATATGACCTAAAATTGTAAAAAAATAACCTAATGAAAATTATAAATTTCGTAGTAATTAACTAATTAATAATTATTAATTTAAAATGGTCTAAGACTAATAATGATTATTGATTGGGATAACTATTGTAAAACAATTCATGTTCTTAGTAGTAATATAAAATAATTAAAAATTAATATTATCACTAGGTAAATTTCATTTCTACTAAACTAATATGAAAAATTATTAACTAAACATATCTTAGTTGGCATTGCAATACACCATCTTAGTGATCTTTAAGTTATCAAAAGTGTAGGATCGGTGGTTGTTAGCTAACACTGTTTTATACAAGCTATATGATGCATTGTCTGAAACCCTTGTATTTGTATCTAACTGAAATTTCAATTTCTGTCTAACTGCTTCCCCAAACTTTCCATTTACATTGTTTATACAATTTTTAGCACTATTGACTCACTCTATTGACTTTTCCAATGGCATACCACATTTTTGGAGTTATGGCAAATATGCAAAATTTGATTTAATGCAAGCCAATTTACCTTCAATTTCATAATAAAAAAAACGGTCCTGTGCACTCCCAATTGCCTTAGCATTTGCCCTATCAAAGCTATTTATTACACAGTGGTATATGCATGCTGTCAACCATGTGCTCCAATGCGTCAGAATTGGTTCTGGGGGTAAAGCTACACCAGGAGCCTTGTCTTTAAAACATTTAGTTTGGGACGGAGCTTTAAAAAAAGTCTTTGTTTACTATGGAAATTAGTCTATCTACTTCTGAAAATTTTGATCTGATCTCCTCTGCAACTCTGTGAAAGGCATGGGTCAGACAGGTAACATGCACTAGCTTACTGTAAAATGATTTGATAGACTTCGCTGCCTTTAACATGTAAGGTGCTGCATCTGTTAGAAGGAGGAGCATGCTCTCATGTTGTATTCCATTAAGCCACAGTTAATGCATGGATTCATCAAATAGTTTGCATATCTGAGTGTGGTTAACTGCCTCTAAAACTTCTGAGGTCGGAAGAAAAATCTTTCCATGGCTGTTTGTTTCCAAGGTCCCTATCACTATATTAGCTACTAAACGTCCCTCTGAATCGGTAGTCTCGTCAATTTATACATAAATTTTCTTTCCATTCACACATTCAAGTAAATAGTTTAATGTGTCTTCATAACATTTTATTAAATAGTTTTTTTTTGCATGATAGTGCATTCTGTCATACTTACAGCAATGACAACCATGATTGAAAGTTCAGTTTCCTGAATTATGGGGTTGCCAACCTGTAAATAACTAAATAACTATACCATAGTATTACAAATTATCTACCTTGTGCAGAAAGTAAAACCACTGTCTTTTATGTATACTATGTGCAATAAATCATCATCAAATTCGTTTTAGGCCATGTGGCCTGTACGGTAAACCTAGCGAAGATGGTCTTGATCTTTCCACCGATGTTTTGGTCTTCCTTGGTCCCTATGTCCAGTTGGGGTATATTGGAGTGCCAATTTTGGAAGTCTATTTCTTGCCATTCTCCATTCTTGTTGGTATCTTTGTATATCTTCATTTAAACTTGTTACTCCAAGTTTTCCTCTGATAATAGTGTTCCTTTGGTGATCCAGTCTATTAACTCCTAACAATGATCGTAAGAAGCGCATTTGGCTTACTTGAAGTTTATGAGAGTTTCTTTTATTTAAAATCCAAATTTCACTTCCGTATTTAAGAGCAGCTTTTGATGTGATGTTATGTAATCTTAGTTTTGTCTCTGTCCTCATCTGTTTACCAAAATGTCTTCGTATTACCCCATTCATTTTATTATATTTTTGTAATTTTGAATCAATGTCACTCTTATACTCTGCAAATACACTTCCTAAGTAAGAGAAATCTGACACTTGTTCTATAATTTTTCCATCAATCTCAATTTTCACCCGTTGTATGTTTTTTCCATACATTGCCATTGTTTTGGATTTTGATGTGGAGATTTTCATATTATATTTGCTGGCAATTTTGAATAATTGATATTCAAAATAAATGTGCAATAAATAAATAAATAAATAAATAAATATATATATATATATATATATATATATATATATATTGCAGATTTTTGTGAATATAAGTATGAATATGAAAGTTTTCTTGGGTTTTCTGCCTCTTGGATTCAAGTTCGGCCTCTGGCCACTGATTCCGACGATTCGGCATGATCCCACATGCCATTATCAAGGAATGATAAGTTCGAGTCACAGGTTTAGGTCTTATATAATAAAACACATAGAGTTTTCGCTGTGGTCCATTTCCGAAGACATACACCCATCCAAGGTTTAGTTCTTATGTAGTTAAATACCTTCAGTTTTCAGTGTGGTCTGTTTCCGAAGCTGTACACCCATCCAAGGTTTAGTTCTTATGTAGTTAAACACCTTCAGTTTTCAGTATGGTCCGTTTCAGAAGCTGTACACCCATCCAAGCATTGACCACACTCCATGTTGCCCAAACGTGGTTTTCTTCATATCTTCTTTGCTGTTCTGGGGATGACATGGTGGGCAGCAAGAGCAGTTTTCCATGTAGATGGTAATCTTTGGGCATCATCTCGGGTGTTCATGGAATGTGGCCTTTTCTCAATCTCTATTGCTTCTCTGTAGATTCTTGATTTTTCATTATCCATTTTAGCCAATGTTCTAGATCCTGTGAGGTCGATCTTGTGACCCCTCTGTTTCATATGTTGCACCAGAGTTGATGTAGGTTCTTGACGATTTATTGCAGCCTTATGTTCTTGTATTTGGCAGGAAATTCGTCTGTTGGTATGTCCTACATGTGTTTGTTCACATGAGGTGCAAGGGATCTCGTAGATGCCTTGTGATTCTAGGGGTATTTTATCTTTAGCACACCTGAGTAAGTTGGAGATGGTGTTTTCCGAGTGAAATATGGTTTTAATCAGATGTTTTTGTAGTACTCGGCTTATTTTATCCATAGTTCCTTGCACATACGGTAAGAAGGCAGTATCTAAGGTCTGCTCTTTCTTCTCCGATGTGCTTGGTGCATTTCTTGCTCGTTTAAACACTCTTTTCACTGCATGTTCGGGATAGCCATTTGCTAGAAGTGCCCGTTTCAGTTGTTTTTCCTCTTCATGAATTTGATCTTGATCTGTAAGTCGCAGTGATTGGATGACGAGAGTGTTGATTACTAAATTGATTTGTGCCGGGTGATGGTGTGATGCGGCATTCTGATATCTATCAATATAAGTAGATTTATACCGGAAATTCTCTTCAACTAGTAGAAAAATTAGAAAAGATAAAAATAGAACCAGAAAGAATTGTTTATTTTGATATCATGGCATTGTTCACCAGTGTCCCAAAGGAAGTAACATTAAAAATTTTGAACAAGTGGCTAATCAAAAACAATATTGACAAAGAGAGGAGGGAAGAATATTTAAAATTAACCAATCTGTCATCAATCAAATGTTTTTCACATATAAAGGGGATTTTTATATACAGAAGTCAGGACTATCAATGGGTACCCATTATCTCCTTTTTTTTTTTGGTAAATTTATTCACGAGTGATTTTGAATACAAAATAACAAAAGCACATCCTCCCATGTTAAAATTTTGGTGCAGTATGTGAATGAAGTTATTGCTATAAATAAAGAATATCACATAGAAGATATCTTAAACCTCTTGAATTTACAGAAAAAGAATCCAATTCACACTAAAAACAGAAGAGAACAAACAGTTACCATTTTTAGATCTGAAATTACATAGAAATGAAGAAAAAAAGAAAATAGAATTTGGCATTCATAGAAAAGATTCACACATAGATAAGTATATTAAATCAAAAGGATTCAACCATATTTCACACAAAATGGCAGTCTTCAATATCCTAGCACATAGATTGCTAAATATACCCCTGAACAGAGAATATTATCAGTTAGAGAAAAAAAAATTCATAATTAGTGGCAAAACAAAATGGTTTTGAGGAGAAAAAGTTACACAAAAAAAAATTGATAACTACAAAAAGACAAAAATTGAGGAATGAAAGCATGCTTCAGATAGAAAAAAAATATATATATATATATAAAGAAATACAGGAAGTTCACATATATATGGGCACACAATTAATTGCAAAAAAAATAATTAAAAAATGAATTTCAGTTTAGCACCAAAGAATGATTATAGCCTAAATAAACTAATAAAAAACCAACAAAAATTAATGGATTAAAGATAGCAAAAAATCAGGAATATATCATATAAAATGTGCAGATTGTAATAAGATATACATAGAGAAAACAAAAACAAATTTAACCATTAAACCAAAGAACACAAGAAATGTAAAAAAAGGAGAGATAGAAAAATCTGCAGTGGCTGCTCATATCTGGCCAGAAAAACATAAGATGGATGTAAACACAAAATTATTAAAACAAAAATACAAGCAAACTCGCCATATGGGGGGGGGATTACATACAGAAGAACAAGGAGAGAATTATGAATTTTGAAATTTCCAGGGAAAGGAGCCTAATAAACAAGTTCTTTGGACCACAAAAAGAGGGAGCAGGAATTGAGTTCCAGGGTCGACAACTTAAAGAAGATCAGTTTGTACCAACTGACGATGAAACACAGAAACTTTGAAACACATCTTACAAAAAACAATTTATGAGGTAAGGTGAATACAGACCAAACTTATTCGTCATTGATCATTCATTTGAACAAAATCCTTGGTTGATGACAAGTAAATAAATAATTACCCAACAAGATGTTAAGTGCTTTTCAGGATCCTTAAAATTTTCGATTTTTTTCTTTTATCTCATCTAAGAAATCTTGTTGATTTTAAAAGGAATGCTTTAAATTCTTGTTCAAATAATTACCAGTAACTCGTATAGGAAACAAATAAAATAAATAATTGAGTTTGTATTTTTTAACATTCTTGCTTCATATGATTGTTTAGTTGGACATATGTTTCAAGGCTGTTGCACCATCGTCAGCTTTTCACAAACTGTTTGAGTCTCAGTCTAGGCAAAAATTTTTCTCTTCAAATATGATTAAAAAAAATTAAATTTTTCTTATAAAAATTTGATTTGAAATGACACTATGGTATTACAAACTGTAGGACAGGGACATTAAGACAAAACAAAATAATTGAAATGGAATAAAAGTTGATGGAAGATTTGCTAAGAGAATAATGAAATGTAAACTCATTGGAAAGAAGAATATTATTAAGAGAAACATGGCAGAAAAGACTAAGAATTTAAAATGAGACAAAGTTCCTGAAAATCCATTGAAAGAATGGAAAGATAGGAAACAGGAAGTTTGGAAAATGCATACATTAAAATACTGAATAGAAGTAATAGTGTTTATACATTTTCATATAATTTCAATCAATATTTTTCTTAAATTAATTATTAAGGAGTTAACATATTAATAATTAAGAGAAACCTCATAGTGTTATTTCCTACATATATTAAATATTTTTCTTATTCACCAAAATGGATTCATGGTTTCGGTCAAAGATTTCTAATCTAGAACATATCTTGAGAGAAAAAAAAAAAAATTATCCTTGAATCATAGTTCTCCGACTTTATACATAGGCATTATAACCAATTGAAGTACAATATTTCTGAACAGATTCTGTGAACCTAAATTTTAATATTCTCAATAATTTGGGGAATGAGGGAGGAGACTTATTTTAAGGGAAGTACCTAATTAATATTTAATTTTAGGAAGTGATATTTTGAGGTTATTTTAATTAATTTATTTTCAGTCTGATCATCTTACCTCAATATTAATGTTGATTTGTTCTTGGACATGTTTCAAAACAATTCTGTTTTATCGTCAGCTTGTCCAGACTGGTTAGATTTATGTTGCACACTCTAGATGTCGATGTCAGCTCCATCCCATGGTTGGCCAAAGAACCTCCAAACAAGGTCACGCTCCGTTGGTATTTCAAAATTCATAACTCTGTTTTTGTTCTTCTGAATATAGATTTTTTCCCAAATAGTCAGCTCTTTTGTATTTTCTAACTGTTTTAATAATTTGGTGTCCAGATTTATATTATGTTTTTCAGACCAAACATGAGCAGCAACTGCAGATTTTTCTGTTTCCCCATTTTTAATATTTCTTATGTATTCTCTGGTTCTAATTTTTAGGTTTCTTTTTGTTTTTTCTATATATATCTTTTCACAACCCATGCATTTAATTTGATATATTCCTGATTTTTTTATTTTTATCAGTTTTTTCATTTTGTTGGTTTTTATTAGTTTATATAAACTGTAGTTATTTTTCGGTGCTAATTTAATATTATACTTCTCAAATATCTTTTTGAATTGTTTTGAAACATGTCCAATAACAAATCAACATTAATATTGAGGTAAGATGATCAGACTGAAAATAAATTAAGTGCCTAATTGCTATACTCAAGCAGTGTGACTTTATACAGAACAACATCAAAATCATCACCATTTTTCCATCATTACTTGAATTTCAAGATATTCAATGATTTTCTATCACTTGGATTGAATTAGCTTAACTCTATGGCATGACAGGCCTAGAAGGCTATTAGCCTACCAGCCGGCTGCTTGTCTCACATCCACATGTGTTAATCACAGAGATAGGTGATCTTCCAGTTAATGTAGGGGTGACATGTGGTCCCATACCGGCCAAAATTCCATGAGAAAATTTATTCTCCCATGGAGACCCAAACCAGTGCAGGTCCCATAACTCTGTGCCAAGGCATCTTGCCTTAACCATTCGGCTATGGCATGTGATGGATTGAATTTAATATTGGCAAATAAACCCTTTAAGGAAATACTAAGTATGTCAGTATGCAACTTTCTTAAATAGATTTTTAATTGGTAAGAAAACTAACAATATTCATAATTAATAGTGAGTGTAGAATATATTTTTAACGACTCACCTCATATGATTTCAAATTTCTTTGATACCAGCAGTTTCAGTCATGACTGATGAGGGACAAGATATTGTCTGAAACTGCCGGTATCAAAGAAATTTGAAATCATATGAGGTGAGTCGTTAAAAATATATTCTACACTCACTATTAATGATATAACCTCATAATGTTTACTTCCCAATATTAATTTAAATATAATATTCATAATATTTACTATAACTTATTAAATTTGTTATCCCAGGAGTTTTGGATTTGACTACACCATAGACTTTTAGTAATAATGTCCACTCAGTCATGTGAGGAAAACTGACTAGATATTTATGTGGAAAGTAGCAGCATTCAGTTAAGAAAACTGAAAGTAGCATTGAGGGGCATCACAATAACCACGTGCCTCCATATACTGACATATGTTAGTAGTGACAGCAATCACTTCACTCCTCCTAGACTTTTCAAAGCTGCCATGGATTCACAATTACTTCTTTTTTAATACTGTAATTCTAAAGGAATAATCAACATTTATTGAGATTAAATTCAATATTTAATTTTCTTTGAGATTTAATTTATAAATACTTTTTTGCTTTTATATAATAAATTTGGGAATTTTTAACATTATGAGGTTTAATTCTTAAGAATTAAATGAATCATGATTTCTTCTTACCTCATACTTCTATGTTTTTTTAAACACAGCACTGCAGTATCAGCGACCATCGTCACCATCCTCAGCTGTTTTCATGACTGTCAATTTTTTCTTTTGCCGGTAGTTATCCAAACTGCCATCTGGTGTTCTTTTGAAGAAATTATTTTCTAAACTGCCATCTTGTGTTCTTTTGAAGGAATAATTTTCTAAACTGCCATCTGTTGTATTTTTGAAGAACTTTGTAATCAAGCTCGGTTCGTCTGGAATCTCGAATTCATGGTTCTAGTATGTTCTTTTTTTTAAGATATATTTTTTCCCAAACTGTTAAATCCAAAGGTTTGGATAGATGTTTCAAAAGTTTTGCTTCTTTTTCAATTATATGATGCTCTAATAAACTATGTGCTGCTATAGCTGATTTTTCAATTTCTTCATTCTTTATGTTTCTGAAGTGTTTTTTTTACGAGTTTCCAAGTTCCTTTTTGTTTTTCCTATATATATCCTGTTGCAATCTTTGCAATCAATTTGATAAATTCCAGACTTTTTGTTGTCTGGGGTGTTAACTTTATTATTAGTTAACAGAAGGCTGAATTTCTTAATTGAAGCCAATGTTATATTAAATTTTGTGAAAATTTTTTGAAACTTATTATGCTAAAATAAATGGTTTTGATGAAGACATAATAAAGAATAAATTAAAGAAATTTAAACAACAGAAAAGGTTACAGGAATACACCACCCTACAACATGATTCCAAGAAAGATGTAAAATTCAAGAAATTTACTTACCATCGTGAAGTTCATAATAAGTTTCAAAAAATTTTCAGAAAATTTAATATAACATTGGCTCTAATTAACAAATTCAGCCTGGGTAATCTTCTGTTAACTATAATAAAGTTAACACCCCAGACAACAAAAAATCTGGAATTTATCAAATTGATTGCAAAGATTGCAACAGGATATATATAGGAAAAACAAAAAGGAACTTGGTAACTCGTAAAAAAGAACACTTCAGAAACATAAAGAATGGAGAAATTGAAAAATCAGCTATAGCAGCACATAGTTTATTAGAGCATCATAGAATTGAAAAAGAAGCAAAACTTTTGAAACATTGGATTTAACAGTTTGGGAAAAAAATATATATAAAAAAACCATACTAGAACCATGAACTTCGAGATTCCAGATGAACTGAGCTTGATTACAAAGTTCTTCAAAAATACAACAGATGGCAGTTTAGAAAATGATTCCTTCAAAAGAACACAAGATGGCAGTTTAGAAAATAATTCCTTCAAAAGAACACCAGATGGCAGTTTGGATAATTACCGGCAAAAGAAAACATTGACAGTCATGAAAACAGCTGAGGATGGTGACGATGGTCGCTGATACTGCTGTGCTGTGTTTAAAGAACATAGAAGTATGAGGTAAGAAGAAATCACAATTCATTTAATTCTTACTTTTTTTCTTATTAAACTCTATAATATTTTGTATATGTTTGTGAACTTTTATTACCCTCTCATATGTCTTCCATGTGAAAGTTTGATTTCAAACATGCTTTCCAGTATGTATCTCTGTCATATCAAATTTTTTCCTTGTTTATCTCTTCCTAGTCATATCCATGTTTTTCAATTTTTTTTATAATATGGTGGTGGAATGATAAACTAATAATTTTGTTTGTAGTTAACATTGTAACAGAAGGCTACAATATTGGTTAAAGTGCTAATGGGTACAATTGGATATCTGCGATAAAATGTTTTTTTCTCTTAAGATATGTTAAAATTATTTGCTATTATTTTCTAATTTGTTTAATAAATCCTGTTGGAGTGATTGTTGTTCAGTTTCTTCTATAACAATATTTGTATCTTCTGTTAAAACTAGTTTAATGTTCTCTTTATTCAATTTTTCAATATCAGGACTACTTTTCTTATCACCCAATGTGTTCCAGTCTTGTAATTCAGATGATGAGAAAAACATGTAGAGAACTCCTGGTACTATTAACATGACAGTTGATATTAGAAACACTGACTTCCATGCTTCTACAGTTTGCTGCAAAAATTCATAAAATACCATAATTGTGATTGTTACATTTTAATTCATTGAATGTCAGTAATATTACAAATTTTGATTGTTCATACATAATTCATTTCTGGAACAATTGATCTCCCTTGAATAATGATATAAGCAAAAATTTATTGTGGAATTTGTTATAGATGGAACACAATTTTATAACCAAGCTCAATTAAATGGAAAATGATGGCATAGTATGCCAAATAATTATTGGGTAAGTTGGAGATAATTTCATAAATAACAGTGAATATTGCAAGTTAAATCACCTTTGTAGAAACTGATTGTTTACATCCTTTTCTGAGGGAGAAGTTAAATTAAAATAAATCAGTTCCTTCTAAATTATGATACTGCAACAAAGGAAGAGGAATATGGTTGTTATTATTATGGTGATAGTGATAAGGTGGTGGTATTGGTGATGATGATGTAGCTCAGAAAAAGGGGAATCAGGAACTTTTATTACTAATTAATATTATACTATTAATAGTTAATTTTTTTTGTATAATTTAGATTGAAGATAGGATTACCAAAAAAATAGCTCTTGTTCCTAAGAAGTAGATGAATATTTATACAGTATAGGCCACATTGCATGAACCATACTTTAGAATACAAATAAATATGCTTCATTATCTGTTTATTAAAAGAAAAATCTTGTTTAAATGAAACAGCATGAAATTTGACATTTATACATATGGATGTATTAAATTTGCAATAAATACAATTATTGTAAAAATATAATACCAGTAAAATATTATAATATTTTAATGAATTTATATTAATGGTAAGTTTAACTTATTTAAATCTGAGAAAATAAACTTAATTAATAGTCACAAGTATTAAGATTGCACTGGAAATGATATTAACCTTATATATATTTTCTCTTCTAGATATGTTTAAGAGACAATGATGCCCACTGTGTTGCATCTGGAACCAGATGCGGCTGCCTGGCAGCAAGAAACTTGGTGACTATTGGTAACAGTTTAGTCACTTAACTCTTGCAAATTTAGCAGCTGAATATCATCGGTGGTATTCTCAACTAGAGTCTGAACCACCTGAATCTGATTGAGAATGAAGATGATGGTCTCCGAAACATATCCAGGTAAGAAAATATGAGATGAGGTGTATCTCTTGATAATATTACCTCATAGTGTTATTTCCTATGAATTATTGATTAATAACAAATATACTAGTTATTAGATAAGTCCCTAGTCATATTAAATCAAAGGTTACGGTACCTAATAAGATTTTCTTTTGATAATGTGATGCATCTTTGGGCCGACTTTTGAAATTCGTGGACAGCGGCAGGAATTGGATCTTGTCTTTTATGATAGAAGGAGATTCATAAGCTGGCGATACTGAGGTCCCCACTGAGATGTTTCCACACGCATTTGTACATTGTTTTTTTCAGCCTTTCTATTAGAGAGGGTCCAGACTGGGGATTCCAGATAGTTCCGACTATCACATGTAAAGGATATAGCAGTCGGTCGAGGAGTCAGTCATGTTCAAGTTGTTGACAAGTGAAAATGTTCTGTAGAGGGACAAGGAAATACTTTAAGTAAAGACAATGGAGTGTGTGAAGAACTGAATTATAAAATAAACTGTGAAAAAGAGACTCATATCAGAAAATGATGTGTTTATAGAGTGGGTTATAGGGGAAGAAATAAAGAAGATATGAAAAATTTGTGTAAATATTCAAGTTAAATTACAGAAACTTGGCCTATATCCCATGCCACTGCCATCCATGACATCTGGTGTCAGGAGTAGGGTGATTACAATGTACCCACAGAAATGCTACATCTGGCAAGAAAGAAGATCTCCATTTGGCTACATTATAAATTCAACTCTTAATTGCAAAAATGGACCAAGTGCAGGAATTACTAAAATATTTATTAAAACAAAATGCCAAATTTTCAAAACAGAACCATGAATTATCAAAACAGATTAGCACTTCTAATGATAAAATCAAACAATTACATAAACAAAATGAAGACACAAGACAGAAATTAAAACATCAAATGAAGAAGTTAAACAAAATAGTGAATTTAGGTAAAACATTTTATCACTCACCTCATATTAGTGAAGTTACAAAGCAAGAATTATTGAAACAAACAAAGGATATGATGTTAAACACAAAATATAATTACTGTAGCTGATTAAGACATCGAACCAACAAACACAGGATGTGATGACATAAAAGAAGGATTCATTATTTAGAATTGAAAAGTAAAATTTTGAGAATTGATGGCAAAATACGTGATATTGAAGAAGAGAAGGAAGTTAAACTAGATCAACAAGTTTTTCATGTTAAAGAGAGAATATATAGATGACAGAATTCAGTTATGTACTTCTGTTGAACCCAATCTTTTAAAGTGGGGATCGCGGTCTCATGAAGCTAGTAATTTACATTTGCAATTGAATCATTCCTTCGTGGGATTAAATATACCTATGGAGGATATGGAGCAAGGATCCACATCTAAAGATGTGACATGATTATTTAAAGCGGCTATCTCTAATTTGATCCACTGCTGTGGTCTCGAGGTTGCGTGCTGCCTTGTCACGCAGCGGGCCCAGGTTTGATTCCTGGTCGGGACAGGCTCCTGGGTGAGGTTTTTTTCGGGGTATTTCCTCACCTGTAAGACAAATGTCAGGAAGCTTAGAGCCCAACGGTCCCCCCCAAAAAATAATCTGGCCATCATCATCTTTATCATTATCATCATCATCCATCACGGTGTGGAAAGCAACGGGAAGCTACCACCTCTATAATTCTCTAGTAAAACGGCAAAGCATAGCATGAAAATGCTGTGATTGCAGTGAAAGACCTGCCTATGAGAAAGACCTTACTATGGATGGATGGATCTCTAATTTAAACCAGTTTCATGCCCAGAAATGTTGTGATACCCATTTTATTAAAGCAACCAAAAAAGTTTCAGATCCAATAATTGAAGAATAAATTTTACTCTAATACAGAGTCATCTATTCCATGAAAATAAATTAGCATACATATTGTTTTGTATTATACTTACATTCTCATATGTTAAATATCCAACAATTATAGGAGAGATAAATCCAGGAACAACAGAAATCATATTGCTTATCCCCAGCATTATGCCTGAAATACAGTAAAAGACATCATCCAAAATTGGAAAAGTATTGTTAATATTGGTATAAGAATGGACCGTTTTAAAATATTAAACATTTTAATGTATGCTGACGATGTGTTATAATTCAAGAAAATGAAAATAATTTGCAGTAGTCTTTATATCAATTAAATCAGATGTGCCAAGAATATAATTTTAAAATATCAAAAGAAAAAAAAACAAAAATAATGGCATTTTGGGGAAACGAACATATAAGATCAAAAATCGTAATAGACAACAAACCTCTGGAACAAGTAACAAATTTTAATTATTTGGGTTGTAATTTTTCTATAAACACAAAAATTGAAAGAGACATACATATGAAACTGTCGAAATTTCAAATGATATGCAGAACTATACATAAAACATTGAAGAATAAAACAAGAAGAGATACTAGATTGAAATTTTATAAAACATTGGCAGGAACTTTATGGGAGCAAAACTTGGGTAATGACCAAAAAATTGCAAAGTAGAATACAAAGTGCAGAAATGAACTTCCTTAGAAGAACAAACGGCTGCACAAGATTGGATCGGATAAAGAATGAAGATATAAGAACAGAGTTAAATATATATCCATTGAATGAGAAAATCAGAGAATATAGAGAGAAGTGGTTTACACATGTGGAAAGAATGAATGTAACAAGATTACCAAGAGCAGCATTCAACTACAAGCCAAGAGGTTCAAGGAATGTAGGAAGGCCAGTGAAAAGATGGACAGAACAACTGTGAGGCAGAACAGGCAATTTTTGCTTAACCCATGAAGTGAAGAAGAAGAAGAAGATACAGTAAAAGATCTCATAGCACAAATTGTAATAACCACATTGTAGGCTCTATCTCCATCTTAAGAAATCATCTATATGGTCACTCTCCAAATCCTGGTTCTTTATTTTTCCCTTCATTCAAAATTATCCTTTCACATACATTCTAGTTCCATCTTGTTCTATGCTTATTCAAAACAAGTGTCTATTGTCCATCATTGTGAATATTAAAATTTATATCATAAACATATAGTCCACCGCTGTGGTCTCGAGGTAGCGTACTGCCTAGTCATGTAGCGGGCCCAGGTTTGATCCCTGGTCAGGGCAGTTTTTCTGGGTGAGGTTTTTATCGGGGTTTTTCCTCACCTGTAAGACAAATGTTAGGAAAACTTTAAGGCCCAAACGGTCCCCGAAATCATATGGCCATCATCCTCATCATCATCCTTCACTGATGTGGAAAGCAACAGGAAGCTACCACACCTACAATTCTCTAGTAAAGCTGCAAGCATAGTATGAAAATGCTATGATTGCAGTGAAGGACCTGCCTTCGGGCAGAATTACTATGGATGGATCATAAACATTAAAGTATGTATTGTCTCTGTATTACCTAATGTTTTTATTGTTTTTTCCTTCTCTATTGTCAAATATACTTTATCACTTAATGAGTAGATTCTTATCTTACCTTATACTTCATGTTATTCTAAAACGGGAACTGCAGTTTTCAAGATCTCAGCTCACCAGTGATTGGAAGTAATTTGAGTAGAGACTAATGTATTTGCATACGACCCCTAGTGCCTAAATACCTTTTCAAAGAATACTTTAGAAATATTAAAAATGAAAAAAATCAGCTATTGCAGCTCATAGTTTGCTGGAGAGTCATAAAATTGAAAAAGAAGCTAAACTTTTAAAACATTTTAAAAAACCTTTGAAATTGACATTTGGTAAAAGATATATATTCAGAAAAACAAATTTAGATCCATGAGTTTTGAAATTTTCGGCGAACAGGACTTGATTTCAAGGTTCATCAAGTCAACACCAGATGGCAACTTGATAGATGGAGATTCAAACAAAAATTTGGCAATCGTGGTATTGGCTGAGGATGAAAAGGATGCCTCTTGAAAACTCCAGTTCCCGTATTTGAAAAATATGAAGTATGAGGTAAGATAAAAAATTGACTCACTTTATTAATTCTTCTTCTTCTCTTCTTCTGCTTCATGAAATTAGGCCTTTTGACCTGTTTTCACATCAAGTGGGATTTAATGAATCCTCCCATCTAGTAAATGGGCGTCCACTTTTCTATGTCCTATTGGTTTGTACTTTAGTAACAGCTGAGGGATTCTATCTGTAGACATTCTCTTGACATGTTCATACCAGTTGTTTCTGATGTTGTCAATTCTATTTGTTAAATTGAAAATATTTAAGTCCTTCCTAATATCCTCACTTCTTTTCTTGTCCAAAATTGTCACACCCGCTACTGAACGTAGGAACTTCATTTCTTCAGTTTCTATTTTCCTTCTGTCTGAACGGTTAAGAGTCCAATTTTCACTTGCATATGTTAAGACAGGCACTGCCATAATTTTGTAAAATTTTAGTTGTGTGTGTAGTTTATTAATTGAAGAACCTAATTTTTTTTAATGCCTCAGGTTGTCCTTTTGGACATTTCTGGTGCTCTCTCCTGGCATTGGCATAATTGTAACCCACTTCTGAGGTTGGGGCGCCTGGAAGGCAGGGTTACGTTGCCCTGATGATATGATGGATGATGATGATGATGATGATAGTGGTGCACCAGAAGAGTCCTTAATCTGAACCTCTTTATGTTATTTCCCATGAGTAACTTATAAATACTTTGTTACATTTGTCAGACCCTATTTGGGTAAGTTTTGTTAAATAAAAAATGTTACATCTCTGTATATTTAGAAACCATCTCAATAATTATAAGTCTAAAAACATTGACATGCACAAATAGAGATATCTAAGCAGATCCATGCTTAGGAAAGAGGAATTGTATAAGCAATGATAGTGTCAAGAGAAATACGAATAAACTTAGTAAATCTTCTTGTATCTTGTAAGCCTGTGTTTCCCTTAACAGAGATTTAGGCGCTCTCCCCCTACAGGGAAGAATTTGAACCATACTAATTTAGTTACACTTGTTTTCGTATAGATGTCATTTGAGTGGTCAGTGTTCCGCCTCATACTGACATCTAGAAAACCAAGGTAGTACTAGGACGGGAAGATAAATTTTGCTTAGAGGCCTTTTCATTCAGGCTTAAGGATCTTTTACAAGCCTGAAAATCTTCAGACTCGGGACACACGGCTTAAAGTCCCTACCGGAGGACTTGCTCCTTGGATTTTTCCGTCCTAAAAAATCCATCGACCCCAGCCGGGTTTGAACCCGCAACTCTTGGGACCAGAGGCTAATAGGCTAAAAAGATGGATCAACCTACTATTCCCAGAAAGGTCTGTTAAGTAAAATTATAGTGAAGAAAACATTAGGTGGATCAGGTACTAGATACAGTGACAAGTGAAGGAAGACATATATGAAAATTCTGATATTTGATCATAGTATTAAAAGAAGAATTACTGACAGATGAGGCATTGTAACTAGTAAAACCACTGCAGTGGAAATGTCTTTAATGGTAATGATGATGAATGCTAAATCAAAGTTGAAAGCAAAGAATATGTAACATAATAGATAGCTAGATAAAACTGTTGGAAGCCTACAGAATACAAAAAATAAATAGAGAAAAATCGTGGGATGATAGGAGCTTTGAAATGAGGACATATTAAAAGATGTGTCACATATAATGAACATAGTCTTGCTAAATTAAATGTTAGGTGGGATACTTTTAAAGTTAACATCTGCTTGATAATACTTACTTGCATAATTAGGGCTAATGTCAATGAAACTAGCAAGAGGACCTGTAGAGACAGAACCACTAACACCTGTTGCAATTGTTGAGAATATGATGGCAGCAATGGAGTTACAACCACAGAACATAAGTCCTAGAGTAAATATACCTTGACCTATACAGCCTATAAATAAAAAAACATGTAATTAAATATTTAAAGCTTTAACTAATATATTTCTATGGTCTAACTACCAGATTCATTTATCAATTTACAAACTTTCAAAATCTAATTCTGATAATTTAAATGTTTGTTAATCCATGAAGATATTTCAGTTTAGAAACATATGAAATGTTCTGATCAAAGAGTTCCACGGCAATCTATTATATGATTTACATTTCTTGGGTACTACATTATGTCATCGTATCTTATTTACAGATGATTCTGAGCCCCCCCCCTAAAAAAAGTCATTCTTGGAAATCCTAGAACATCAGGATACAAAGACATAGTTGCAATACCCATATAACGCTAATCATAATGATTATTTTCTTAGTGTACTGTAGCACACATAGGCCTAAAGTTATATCTAATATTACTAATTTATTTACCAATATTATACATTATAGTGAAGTGTGTCTAATGTGAACATTTTTAATTTGAATTATCAGTGTCTTAATTCAATAATCCTCACTTGACTCCTCTAATTTCTATCTAATTATTTATTTACCTTTCCCCAAGGGTTTTCCAATAAATATTTTGAAAGTACTATATTTATTGATCTACACATCTCAGTTCACCTAGACTTTACACTATCTCATTTGTTCAGTATAAAGGAGCAGACTAGAATTTCAGATTTTAAAGGAAACTATAAGGTAATATTTAATTTTAGGAAGTTATATTTTGAGGTTATTTTAATTATATTATTTTTGGTCTGGACATCTTACCTCAATATTAATGTTGATTTGTTCTTGGACATGTTTCAAAACAATTCTCTGTTTTATCTTCAGCTTTCCCAGACTGGTTTTATTTATGTTGCATTATGTTGCACCACCTGGATGTCGATGTCAGCTCCATCCTGTGGTTGGCCAAAGAACCTCCAAACAAGGTCACCCTCCATCGGAATATCAAAATTCATAACTCTGTTTCTGTTCTTCTGAATATAAATTTTTTCCCAAATAGTCAGCTCGTTTGTATTTTCTAACTGTTTTAATAATTTAGTGTCTGAATTTATATTATGTTTTTCAGACCAAACATGAGCAGCAACTGCAGATTTTTCAATTTCTCCATTTTTAGAAAAAGAAGAACCACCTATGAAAAAATATAGGAAATTCACATATCACCCCTGGGTACATAATAAATTTCAAAATATATTTGAGAAGTTTAATATTAAATTAGCACCAAAAAATAACTACAGTTTAAATAAACTAATAAAAACCAACAAAAATGAAAAAACTGATAAAAATAAAAAGTCAGGAATATATCAAATTGAATGCATGGGTTGTGAAAAGATATATATAGGGAAAACAAAAAGAAACCTAAAAATTAGAACCAAAGAACACATAAGAAATATTAAAAATGGAGAAATTGAAAAATCTGCAGTTGCTGCTCATGTTTGGTCTGAAAAACATAATATAAATTCAGACACTAAATTATTAAAACAGTTAGAAAATACAAACGAGCTGACTATTTGGGAAAAAATTTATATTCAGAAGAACAGAAACAGAGTTATGAATTTTGATATTCCGATGGAGGGTGACCTTGTTTGGAGGTTCTTTGGCCAACCACAGGATGGAGCTGACATCGACATCCAGGTGGTGCAACATAATGCAACATAAATAAAACCAGTCTGGGAAAGCTGAAGATAAAACAGAGAATTGTTTTGAAACATGTCCAAGAACAAATCAACATTAATATTGAGGTAAGATGTCCAGACCAAAAATAATATAAACTATAAGGTACTTTTACCTTATATCTATGTGTTTACTACTATTAAAGTCATATTATTTTTGTATAACTATATAGTGACCTGCAAATGCATAATAAGTGCACACACAGTCATAATTGTTTAATTTGAATCCTTGGTTAATTTTAATTTGTTCTCGTTCCTTCATGTTTGAATTGACATTTCACTGCACTTAACAATATATTACACATTATAGCCATTAAACATATCTTAATATTATTACTTACACCATGCAGCAGCCAATTTTCTGACATTGGTTCTTGACATATAACTCTTCCTAAGTAGAAAATCTCCAATAAATGACATCAAAATAGCAAAACTTACACGTGCTAAATGTGGCATTCCAGAAAGAAAACCAGTCTAAAATGTAGAGAAAGTTATTTATTATCAGGCCTAGGATTACAATGTAAATATGTAGGCCTATTTGTTTTTTATAATAAGTTAAAATTTTGTTACATGTTTACAAATTAGGATATTTAGAGTAGTTTAAGTCACATTTGTTTTCCATATTTGAGCATATTTCAGGGAAAGTACACATTTTTTACAAATTTCAGAAAATTATGTATATCTTTATATAACTGAATGTTTTATTTTAAATATGTTACATATTTTAGGAGTTCAAAGTTATTTTTATCAGATTATCGTTTAAAATTTATTTTACAGCATTTGTTTTTTATTATTGAGCCTCCACTTTAGCATTGTCAATATAATTTCTTATTTTGATGTTATATTTTAAATCAATGCACATTCCAGAATTGGACATAGTTTTATTTTAGAAAGAAAAATTAATGTTCGGACTGGGACTCGAACCCGCATTTCTAACTAGAGATCTGGGGTTTGAGTCTTGGTCTGAACATTAATTTTTCTTTCTAAAATAAAACTATGTCCAATTCTGGAAAGTGTTAATTTAAAATATAACATAAAAATATGAAGCTTTACTGCTTAAAAGTAATGTATAAATTCTCAATAAAATACTTTGAATAAAAGTCATCAGATGACTTTGACGGTAGCGACGGTTACATGTCTTCTTATGAAAGAGAGTTGTATAAGTGGAAGGAATTGTTGACGTTCATATCATATAGTTAGAGATCCGGGGTGTGAGTCCCGGTCAAAACATTAATTTTTCTTTCTAAAATAATTTCTTATATCTGACCACAGCATGTCTGATCAAGGCAATTAGCAGAGCCACTGTATGTAGGTTACATGGTTCAAAGATTTATCTTAACATGTTCTATTCAGTAGTTCACAAACTATAAACTCGTATCAACAGTCCTGTATGAGCTCATCTTCAGTGTGGATTATATATCTGTTCATTCAGTATAATCTTCTTCTTCCTTCCAAGTATTAGGCCAAGGCCTGTTACGATCCTACAGAAAATTTTCCCTCCAGCGTCGGGAAATTCTCGTATAAGACTTGAAAGTATTCGATTGGTTGCTGGCCAAAGGAAGGCAAGACCAGTGATGGGGATGTCATCTTACAGCCTCTGGTCAGGCTTTTCTGGAGAAGAAAAGAAAATAAAGGAAAGAAGAAATGGAAGAAAGGAAAGACTCCCTAGCCCTCGGATGCCCTAATGGCATCGGGTAAAAAAAAACAAGAGTTAACCAAGAGAGGTTAGATAGTAGAGTTAAAAGAATGCAAAACACAAGTAAGTGGAAGAAATGTTTTGCCAGCTTGGGCACCTTGTGGTCGCCATCCACATATCCCCTAGATGAGGACCCCTGAGGGTATATTAAATAATCATAATTATTAATCTGTAAAATCATGATTTATCATTAATGTGATAATATTTCACAATTAACATATTTTATTTTTAAAAAGTATGAAATGATTTTGATTTGAATAATCTAAAATTGAAATCAGTATATGTAGTATTTATATTTGAGAGCAGTACCATTCCCTGAAATTACAGTATCTGAACTTTCTCAAAGATTAGTAAGATTATACATAGTATTAAATTTTGTTAAAATCCATTAATTGATTCATGTGCATAGACCATGGGGGGGCCCTCAGAATATAACCTTTGTTAATACTGTATTATTATTATTATTATTATTATTATCATTATCATCATCATCATCATCGTTATCATCATCATAATCATTATCATCATCATCATAATCATTATCATTATTATCAACATTATTATCATCATTATTACCATTATCATCATTATCATCATCATCATCATTATTGTCATCATCACCATCATCACTATCATTATCATCATTACCATCATCATTATCATCGTCACCATTATCATCATTACCATCATCATCTTCATTATCATTATTATTATCATCATCATTATTATCATCAACATCAATCATCATTATCATTATCATTGTCACCATTATCATTGTCAACATTATCATTGTCATCATTATCATTGTCATCATTATCATTGTCATCATCAGCATTATCATTATCAGTATTATCATTATCATTATTATCATTATCATCATTATTATCATTATCATTTTCATCATTATCAATATCATGATTATCATTATCATCATCATTATCACAATTATCATTATCATCATCATTATTATCAGTACTATCATAATTATTATATTCATTATTATCATCATTAATATCATCATTATTATCATTATTATTATTATTATTATTATTATTATTCTCAGATGTTATCCTCTTTTTAGAATTTCATCTGTTTAATTGGAATTAAATGAAGAGTAGTGATTACATTAATTTGGTGATGAAATTCCAACAGGTCTTTCAGAGTCAGTTCATTCAATTGAAACAATAATTCTTGAAATAAAATGTTTGCAATTTTTTTATATTTTCTACTTCACCAAATTATAGATATATTAACATCTAATATCATAATATAACTATTTTTTTAATGGATATATGAAAACCTGATTTCCTGAAATGGATCCTGGAAACGAAATTCCAATTCATCATTTGCCTTAAAGACTGAGGAAGACCAGGAAAAAGCCTTACCTAGGTTGGTCAGTGTTGGGGTTTGGCCTGGAACTTCGTGAATATGCTGCTGCTTTAGTCAACTTTCTCGAGTTTATAATTTTGTTTGTATTTTTGCACTATAACCAATAGCAGAAGTATAATTGTTGACTATTTAACTCATGCCCCAAATGGGAGTCAATGACCAATCACGTTTCAATGATTTCTGTTTTACAACCAATCAGAGTCGTGTTTCACGAAATATTTATCAGTGTTATAATTATCATATTAAAGAAAGCTCCTCCTTTTTAATATTCTGAACAGGTCTGACCATTATTTTGCAGTGACAGAGCCCGTGAGAAATACGGCTACCAGATTGTATATATAGTGCATGAATGTCAACACATGCCACATGCGGGAGTTAATATAAAAACATTTGTAGCAATTGATTATACCACCAAAAAAAGAAACCACTGTTTGCACTTTCTTAAATGTATTTTTTCTCAGGTAACAATCCATAAAAATATAATTGTCATATTTACATCATACGACATCAGAAATGAATTAATATACAGTTTGATGTGTTTCATTTTTTCTCCACTAGAGAGCATTCTTACAATATTGCGTTCCTTTGGCAATAAATAGTATGATCTGGTTGCAGTGATAAACAAAAGAAGCAGATGAAGCATACCTATCGTTTCTCATTTGTTTTCAAACATTGCCGTTTACATTAAATATATAAATATTTTAATATAACTACAGTTAAATAATGATTTGTGAGTAAACAGCTTAACTTTATTTGTTAAATAGTCCTAACAAATGCCACTCTTGATTTCCAAATTCTCTAGATAAATTGGAAATCACTCGTGGCATTACTTATGAAAAATTGTTTACTCTATTAAGTTATGTAGGTAGGAAATAACACTATGAGATTTATTTTAATTTATGTTGAGTTGTTTTTGACTAACCTCATACTTCTTAACTCCCTTGCAGACTCGAGTTTCTTCACTGCATTTGTGACATTGTCAGTGCTGTATCACGTTCACAACTCATACAGCATTGAGAATGTCACAAATGCAGTGAAGAAACTCAAGTCTGCAAGGGAGTTAAGAAGTATGAGGTTAGTCAAAAACAACTCAACATAAATTGTTTACTCTACCTAGTGTGAGTTCACCTTGCAATTTGTCATTTTGGTATTCAATTAGTATTGGACATTAAATAATCTGAGATACAAATTTCATGTCACAGTATTTATTTATAAATACAACGGGTGATTAAAATTAGAACTTATTCATGAGTAGAGGTGTTTAGTTCAAAAGAAACAGTTCGGTGAACTGAATTGTATGAGTGAATTAATTATAATTAATTACATGTAGTGTTGGGCACAGTGGGCTAGTGGTTATGCTCCTTGCCTCTGGTCCCGAGGGTTGCAGATTGAAACCTGGCCACAGTTGATGGATTTTTTTTAGGATGGAAAAATCCAAGTAGCAAGTCCTCCAGGAGGGACTTTAAGCCATGGGTCCTGAGTCTAAAGATTTTCAGGCTCGTAAAAGATTTTTAATCCTGAACAAAGAGGTGTCTAAGCAAAATTTACATATCTCAAATATCCTAGATGTCTCATTGAGTCGGTGTGTTGACCACATGCCACTCATGCCATCTTTGGGTAAAAAAGGTAACTAAAATGAACTTGGTCTATAAACTCCTGACAAAGGAGAGGCTGTGGCTCAATAATGGGCTATGTCATTAATCATCAATCACAAGTACTGTAGTGTAATAGAACATTTTATTTATCACATTTTAATAAACCATTGTATTTTAAATAATAATAGTAATTATGCCAATTTTGGAATATATTAAACAGTACCAACTAAATCGGAAACACCATCTTGAAAGAATGAGTTCAAATCGGATCCCCAAAGCTGTTTATAATTATATACCAATAAGACGAAGATCTCCAGGCCATCCTATGAAATGCTGGAGGGAAAATTTTCTATAGGATCGTAACAGGCCTTGGCCTAATACTTGGAAGGAAGAAGAAGAAGACGAAGATGCCATAATTGTATCATAAATTGCTCCATAAATAAATCTACTCACTTGTTGTTTATAGAAACATAAACAGTACTGTAATATAATTATATTATTTTTAGTCTGATCATCTTACCTCAATATTAATGTTGATTTGTTCTTGGACATGTTTAAAAACAATTCTGTTTTATCGTCAGCTTGTCCAGATTGGTTTGATTTATGTTGCATTATGTTGCACACCCTGGATGTCGATGTCAGCTCCATCCTGTGGTTGGCTAAAGAACCTCTAAACAAGGTCACACTCCGTTGGTATTTCAAAATTCGTAACTCTGTTTTTGTTCTTCTGAATGTAGATTTTCCCTAAATAGTCAGCTCTTTTGTATTTTCTAACTGTTTTCATAATTTAGTGTCTGAATTTATATTATGTTTTTCAGACCAAACATGAGCAGCAACTGCAGATTTTTCTATTTCCCCATTTTTAATATTTCTTATGCGTTCTTTGGTTCTAATTTTTAGGTTTCTTTTTGTTTTTCCATATATGTCTTTTCACAACCCATACATTCAATTTGATATATTTCTGACTTTTTATTTTTATCAGTTTTTTTCATTTTTATTGGTTTTTATTAGTTTATTTAAACTGTAGTTATTTTTCGGTGCTAATGTAATATTAAACTTCTCAAATATCTTTTGGAATTTATTGTGTGCCCAAGGGTAATATGTGAATTTCCTATATTTTTTCATAGGTAGTTCTTCTTTTTCAAGAGTACTTCTGTTTATCAATTTTTGTTTTTTATATGTAAGGTTCCATTCACCTGTCCAACTAAGGAGATAATATGTACAGACAGGTAAATGGAGAAAATTACAGAAGTGGGAAACCAGATGTAAAAAATGTAATTAGATTAGTTAATTCTCATAGACTGTGATAGGTAGGACATTGAAATAAATGGGGAATAAAAGAGAGGCATGAAAACTTCTTATAGGAAAATTAGAGCCAAAGTGCCCAGTTGGTTGGCTAAGAATGAGGTGGTGGAATAGTATTAACTATATTTTAAGAGAGATGAATTGTAACTGGGAATGATTAGAAAGTATCAACTTAAGTTAAGGATACATGGAGAGTTTATGTTCAATAGTGCCAGTGAGTTAATCATGTTATATTTAATATCAACATGGTTGTTAAAGACTTGTTATTATTAGCTATTGGATAAATTATGTTAGTTTCCATTCGGCTGCCTTTTTTTTCCCCCCCTACACAATCACTCATTTACAATACTGTAGCTAGAAAATACTTAACCATTTGTGCTAAATATCAGGAAAATTAAATATTACAAATCTAATTAATGTTTAATTTTAGAAAAAAAATCAGTCTATTCTTACTAAAATAAAGTAAATAGGGTTTTTTTAAAGCATAGGAATAATTATTACTAATATTTAATTTTAGGAAGTGATATTTTGAGGTTATTTTAATTAAATTATTTTCAATATTAATGTTGATTTGTTCTTGGACATGTTTCAAAACAATTCTGTTTTATCTGGACAAACTGACGATAAAACAGAATTGTTTTGAAACATGTCCAAGAACGAATCAACATTAATATTGAGGTAAGATGATCAGACTGAAAATAATTTAATTATTACTAATGTTTTGTTGTTTGTATGTCTCATGCCATCAGGTTATCTTTTATGACATTGACCGGGAATTGAATCCGGAACCTCATGAACTGTAGTCAAAAATATTGACTACTAACCCATGAGGCTGGTCTTATTACTAATGTAGATTTAGATAGAATTCAGAATTATAATTCTGAAGTGTAAATTTGATTTATACAAAATAAATGAAGTTGTTACCATACGTATATCCCATCCATGAATAAGCTTGAAGTAAGTTGGTGCTTGCGTCATCAGGGTAAATAGCCCCCAGATATTTCCCCATTGAGCAAGAATGTTCATCCACATTGGTCTCGACAGTAGAATTTTCTTCCATGGTGTTTTAATTTTAAGCTTGACAGAAATTAAAATATGTGAAATAAAACTTATGTTCTCTTAAAACACATCATCTTAAATTGAAGATCTCCCTCAAATAAGGATGTAACAAACAATTTAGTTACATTTATTTTATATGGAATACTATCTCATAGCTAAGCACAATTTACTGGTAAATGATGCTACATACATAGCAGCATATCAACTACTTTATGAGAAAGTTGGAGAAGATTACATAAATAACAGTGAATATTGCCTTTGCATAAATTGATGGTTATTTCCTTTTTTGAGGAAGGTATTCATTTACCTTTAATTAAAAAGATAGTTTTGTCCCCTAACCTAACAACACTAAGGTTCCAAATCAAAATTCAGTAAGAATGAATTTTACTAAAATAATTTTTATTATTATTAAAATATATTATTTATACTTATTTGCTGCATAAAAAAACTATTTACATAAAAATTTGTTCCCTATTTATAAAATTTATTCTTATTTCCTTTTAATTTCAGTTTAATGAATACATTTTTTAATCACATATTAGAATAAAAAATAAATCTGTGACACGACATGTCTGAAGATCAAAGGCTTACCTGAAGTGGTTACTGTTACTGGTTAAGAGGATGTCACATGAGATGTGACATAATTCCTTAATCTTACTTTCAGTTTTCCTAACCAAATTTAATAATTGAATTAAGAATTCAAATAGCTGGTCAGTTGTCCTCATGAGGTTAAAGTGAATTTTATTCCACTCCCTACACCACTGTTGTACTATTCCAAGATCCTTGACCTACCAGTCAACTACTGCCTCACATCCAATCCACATGTGTCAATCACAGAAATTGATGATCACCCAGCCAGTATAGAGATGACATTTGGTGAGGATGCCACGTCTCCAAGCCATTAAGAGCACAACTTATCATAGCTCTTCAAATTCCTCATGATGCTTGAATTGGCACTGTAATTTTACTATAAGGCATGATACTATAGACTCCATAGTGCAGCACTCCATTCCTTATATTCAAAGTAAATGTCCATTGATTTGCCAAAAATCAAAACTGATATCCTTGGGATGCCAGTTGAACAAGTTAAGTGTTATGCTAAAGAGATGGTTAATATAATATTGATAATAACCTCTTGTATAAATTTCCATTTAATTTTTCATGGATTAAAATTGTGGTGGGGAAAAATTGTTTTTCATATTGATAATATAATGTTTAAACAAAACTTACTCGTTTTTCAGTGTAACTTTCTCCAAGCTTTTTTATTATTTCTGATTTTTCTTTTTCTGAAATTCGTGGGTGTTGTGCAGGACTGTCATATATGAGTAGCCACCAAGCAATAAACCATATGGTACCAAAAATACCAGTTACATGAAATACAGCAGGCCAATCAAACTGGTTTATCAGCAGACCACTGAGAGGATATGTAATTGCTGCCCCTATTGAACTTCCTGGAAAATTCAAAATAATTTTAAAAATTTTATAATTTTTAAGAGAACTTCTTTGTTACTCGATATTATAGGAGAAAGAAAAAATGGCTAATCTTCAAATAAGAATATAAATGTATGTGCATGTGTATAAATTTGTAGAGGAGTGAGGAAATGAATCCAGCTAACCCCGATAAAAACCAATAGGCAAATTACACAAGAAACCCTGATCACCATACAATATAATATAACTCTGTGGCTGAAGGAATGAATCTTAATAATATAAGATGTTTAGGTACAGGGAATATTAAAGGTGACTAGTTAGTATTTAAGTTCAAGATGGATTCCCTGCAAAGGTAGTTGATTTTCATGAATACAGTGTATTGGCTCCTATAAAGAGTTTATCTTCAAAGATGAAAATTGCAATTAAAAAGGTGGTTAAGAACATTTCCAAACACAGAGTCAATATGTATGAAAATTACCATTATGCCAGAAACAGAAAACCTTAGCATTATCCCAGTAATTATAACTGTCAAAGGGATATATCTAAATAAATATTGACGGTAGGCAATGAAAACCTTGTAACTCCATCAGTCATTGAAAACCACATAACTCCAGTAGCCAGCACAGAAATATGTAATGACCTGTTGAGAACACGAACTTAAAATTTATTGATAACTTGACTTGTATTTTGTACTAAAATATGTGGGAACTATTGCTTATCAATTTTCATAATTATTTTATTCGTTTCTCCTGTAAAATTGACCAAAATGGAGTTATGAGATTTTCATTGCCCACCATCGATATGTAGTTCAATAAATGCAATAATGCAGTTAACCATCAAATAGCTATTATCACTTATAATTTAAGAGCATAAAAAGCAAAATGTATCATTTTGTTAACAATATTTATTTTGAGAATGTATGTACAGCAATATTTAATATTTAATTTTAGGAAGTTATATTTTGAGGTTATTTTAATTATATTATTTTTGGTCTGGACATCTTACCTCAATATTAATGTTGATTTGTTCTTGGACATGTTTCAAAACAATTCTGTTTTATCGTCTGGGAAAGCTGACGATAAAACAGAATTGTTTTGAAACATGTCCAAGAACAAATCAACATTAATATTGAGGTAAGATGTCCAGACCAAAAATAATATAACAGCAATATTTAATAATTTGAATATGTTGAAATAATTGATTAACCAATAATATTATGATAAATTTAATCAAAATTAATTGTTGGCTTTAAAATAGCATTGATAAAAACATGGCAAAGAATTAAAAGACAGAAAATATAAAACTTACCTAATGAAATAAATGAGGTGATAAAATCTGTGTACAATTAAAAGAAATTTCTGGCTGAACTTGAAGATCATGGCATACAAACTGCCACAGCTAAACAGCATTGCGATTGTGGGCAATGAAAACCTCGTTACTCCATTTTGGTAAATTTTACAGGAGAAGCACATAATTGTTTTAAATAATGTTATGCCAACACTAGGGCCTAACTGCCATAATAATAAAATACTATAAAAAGCCGATAAAGGATAGACACATATACATGTGTATTATACCAAAAAATAGGGCATAAATATTCACCCTTTAAATGCGGATTAAAAGTCTCAATCAAAATATACATAAGTGTTTTATAGATAAAAAACTAAGGAAAAAATTATGATAAAATGACTATTTCACATCAATATATTTTTCAATCAATGAAGACACACTTACGAAATCTTATATAATATCAAAAACAACTTGTTAGTTTCAACCAAATAGGAAACTCTTACGAAAACTTATATAACCCAAACACATTAGGATAAGAAGTTAAAAACACCTTATATAACTTGGCCATGACATACTAGGAATATTACTACAGATGGGGCAAGAAAATAGGGTTTCCATTAGTTTTAGGGGATGGTGAAAGGTAAAGATAATCATATAAAAGCCGGGATTTTTAGTGAAAAAAGCCAGAACAGCGGCGGGACCGGATGCGGTCCCCCCAGCAGGGGGAGGCAGCTACATTGGTAATATGAATATTTTTTATCATTCGTAATGGTCATTTTCAGACAATAGAATTAAATAAGGGACCAAATGGTCCAAAGAACTTAGAATAACGAACAAAGTTGAATATTTTAAAATGATTGTTTTCTCTCTCTCTGAATTTTAACACTTTAATATTTTGAATATTTTGACGTTTGACAATGTGGCGATTTCAGCTGACTTTAATAAATTGTTTTATATGTTATTAATCTAATATTTCTTTATGTTTGGTTTTATTTTAATAAATAATGTTATTTTTCGTTTACTGTGTTTTTAACATGTTTTAAATGGGGAACTCATCCTCCAAAACCAAGGCCAACCGCTCGGGCCAAAGACCACTTAAACAATAGTGAACTTAACGCTATCATTACGGCGGGGGCTAAACAGACCCCACGCGTAACAAATAATTATGAAAATTGATAAGCACATATTTTACTACAGAATACAAGTCAAGTTATTAATAAATTTGAAGTCAGTGTTCTCAACAGGTTATGCATCACATATTTCTGTGCTGGCTACTGGAGTTATGTGGTTTTCAATGACTGATGGAGTTATGAGGTTTTCATTACCTACCGTCGATTGATATTCCCTCCTAGTTGCAAAATATGTAGTCAGTAACCATCCACATATACAAGTGGAAGATCAGCATGTAGCAATTCCCTTTAGTGCAGCAGATAGTGGAGAATGTAGAAATCCAGTGTTTGTCCTCTTAACATGTGAAATTAGTTGATTAAGGATGGCAAGACAGTATTACAATGACCTCCCTTAATATGCAAAATGTATAATTTGTCATTCATGTAGCGAAGAAATGGTGTAGATTACTTGCAAAAATTAATTTTGCAATATGAAGATTAAAAATCCACCAAAATGTCAACTTTAAGTAAAGAATACTATGCAACAAAGCCACAAACATTGACAAACTAATGTTGGCTGCTCATGATGAAAAATCATGAAGTATATTATCTCCATAGAATATTTACATAATAAGTTAATAGATTAGGAGACTGAAACATTATAATGAATGACTGGATATAGCAAATGCTGCTCAAGATTCTATGACTGATAGAAGCTCATACTGTTGTAGATAGTTGTTAGGAGCCCATCTTGATGTCCACTGGATTGGAGCTAGTTGTGATGTCGAATATCTATCAAAACTGGTGATATTGCCAACCGAATGGTATATATAAAACCGTTCCTTACTTAATAATGTAAGTAAAAAAATGGCATAATTGTATTGATATATCTATAAAAAACTTCAAATTTATATTGCCAATGCAACTAAATATGATTTTAAAGCCAATAAACATATTATTTAAATAATAGAAATTGTGAAGACAAATGTAAAAATTAAACAAGTAAATATAAAAATAATGATAAATATGCCATCTAGAGGAAATTTACAATATTTGCATTTGAATTATAGACTAGTTTTTAAGCTAAAGAAGATATGTAGTAACAATCAAATTAGTAAGTATCTTCACTACTTATTGTGCAATAGCATACTAATTTCCCCATTAAATCGTGAGATTTAACAGCATGTCTTTATGATATCAAGAAGCACAACTTCAGTTTCACCAGCCCTTTCAAGTGTTCGTGTAAAAATAATCATAATAAAAGGACAAATTATATTTGAAGATGAAAATTATATGCTCAAACCAGAGTATAGAGATAAAATACTTATTATTAAACCCAACTGTCTTAAAGTAGAAAGGGAAATAATTTTCTTTAAATCATATTCAAAATTTGCACAGAATATAATTTGGTTATGGGGGTTAAATTGGATTCCTCGAAAATTAGAATTAAAGAACCCAGGACATTTGGCTTTCTAGGCCAGTGATCTACCATTGAGGTATCTGAGCACTCTAATCTAAATGCAAATTTTTCTCTTATACATTAGTAATTCCCAAGCGCCTTAGTAATTCCCAAGCGCCGAATGCTATGAGCCTTTGCTCGATTATACAAATGGCAGCCTCTTATTTAAGAAGACATTATTGGGAATTTAAACACTACTTTATAAAGCAAGTAGGGCTTCTTTCTATGTTTTTATTATTAATTTAATACTTCTCACTGAAGGACAAATTATATTTGAAGAGGAAAATTAAAGGAACTGAAAACATGACCCATCAAGTATCTTGAAGACCAGTAAAATAAAACAAATCCATGACATTGTAAGTGTCTAGGCAGAAAGTTGACTGAAGTTGTAGCTGTCACTGGATAGTAGATAATAGTATAAAAAGTTAAATTGTTAGTTTGAAGCAGCCTCTCAATCTTTAGTTCAATTTTCTTAATCAACATATCCTATTTCTTAATTTAAGTAGCTAATCAGTTGTCCTTACAAGGCTGAATGAACCTCATTCCATGCCATGTCTACAATACAGCTGGGAATGGAACCTGGAATCCCTTGGTTATTAATCATGCACACTAATTATTATATCATAGAGGTGAATCTTGAAGATCAATAAAAACAAAAAAATAAAATAAAATTCCTGTAAGATTAGTTAGTTCCAAGATTTGAATCCAAGACTCTCAAATATCAAGTGCTACTGATTGAGTCAACTTATTTGATTGAAAAAAAAAAGTTGTATGCATCTATTTAAAAAAATTTGATGATATGATGTACATAAAATTCATACCCATATAAGCTGTAACAAATTTACTGCGTTCATTTGGTGGAATCCAATTGACTGCCAGATGATGCATTGATGGCCATGTTACTCCCTGGTTAAAAAAAAACAGAGAACATTATGTCAGCTTATGATTGGCCTACTTCTATCTCAGTTGATATACTGAAATTTGTTTTCAAACTATAAGTTTATTTAGTCACTTTAGGTAAGCAAAAATATAATTATACTCCATTAAGATAAACATAAAAAAGACATTACAAAAGCAATAAAAGTTATTCTTCATTTATAGGCTACCATATTTATAGAGAATAAAATTAATTATGCCACAAAATTATGGGTGTCCTTACACAAGCAGTATGAGAAATCAATGGCATACAAAGTAAAATGGATGAGTTATAGGAACAATTATAATAAATATTAAAGTAAAGTAGCAGTGTAATTAATAGTGAGTGGAGAACATATTTTTAACGACTCACCTCATATAATTTCAAATTTCTTTGATACCGGCAGTTTCAGACAATATCTTGTCCCTCTTCAGTCATGACTTCATGAGTGGAAGTCATGACTGAAGAGGGACAAGATATTGTCTGAAATAGCCGGTATCAAAGAAATTTGAAATTATATGAGGTGAGTCGTTAAAAATATATTCTTCACTCACTATTAATGATATAACCTCATAATGTTTACTTCCCAATATTAATTTAAATTTAGCAGTGTAATGTTTAGTAGGTTAATTTAAAATCTTATTTTCACTAGTGATTTTTTATCAATTTTTAAGGATATTTATTTATCAAATAGTGGGGGTTGACTATTATACAATTTTCCCTCTAGCCTCCTAGTGTAAGCTGATGAAAGTATGCTACAAGCCAGAAGACTAGGGTTTGAGTAATGGTGAGGATCATGATTTTAAACTGACCTAAACTTTCTGGCAGCATCATGATCCTGGGATTGACTTAGCCTTTAATTGACATGAGTTCCAGACATTTGTTCTGGGAGTAAATGCGGCCATATGCAGGGCTGACTATCCAGCTGGTATCTTGAGCCAATTGTCTAGAAAGATGGGAGCCTTAACCTCCTGATACTCCAAGAACCTCTATACCTTGTAGTGGTATCACATTACCTTTATCTTTAGAAGATAACTAGGCACAATGTTCCCTTCTATATTGGATTTATAAGTCTGCAGTAATGCCAGATACAATAACTATTAATGTCTCTGAGTGTACAGTTGAATATAATAATAATACATTATCAGAGGTGATACTGTAGTTTGGTTGGATGAATGAAAATCTAGCGTTTTTGTTTATGGGTTTAAGATAATACTTAAAACCAGCTAAGGTCCATTTTTTAAATATTTTTATATAGTATCACATATTCAAACCTGTAGTGTTATCACCATGTAGTATTATTATGATGGTCTAATGGTCATCATGCATTCCTCTGGATTTTAGATTTGTGGTACAAACCTGACCAGGATATATGTATTTTTCATGGTTCAAAAGTTCTCAGTAAGTCTCTTAGCTTAGATTTGTGGCATATAAAAGAATTTGAGTTATAAAATAAGAGACTTCTGACAAGGAATGTCATGGCTGTGGATCTAAAGAATACTAAAAAACTATTTTAATTTTGTTAAGAAACATAAAATATAAAGGTTAAAAATATTTTTTTTTATGTTTTTATTTTAAATTGTCATTTACGTAGAATGACAAATTAATGTTTGAAGAGAAAAAAAACCTATGGCTAAACTAGGATTTGAACCCAAGATCTATGGTTCTACACGTACCAATGCTCTATACCACTGAGCAAAGCTTATATTTTCAATGTTTTTATTTTAAATTAAAGCTTATATTTGTGATGTTTTTATTTTAAATTTAAAATAAAATTATCAAAAATATAAGATTTACTAGCCAAAAAAGTCAGTGTTAAAAGAATAATAAACATTGAAAATAAAATTCGTACCTGAGATATCAGCCATCCTCAACTAGACAAAGTGTTATAAAATAAATTTGAATTTGAAAAGAAAAATATATGCCTAAATCGGGTTTTTAACCCAATATCTCTGGTTCTGTACACAGCACTGTAATGATTCAAGCTATCATGCTTCTGATTTTACTCGTAGATTTTTCTTTATAAAATTTCTGTTATAAAATACTTTGAACGTCTTTCAGAAGAATGTAATCACTCATTTGCTGCAACAATGTCATAACACAGAAACTGTCGATTTTGAGTTATTGGTACTACATGAAAGACAGAACTCAGTTCTATATTCAGGAAGAATGACATAAGCTATTGTATACAATGAGTTGGTATAGTAATTAGATATTTATGACAAATACAGGCAAAGGTATATGGATTTCAAATCTTTAAATGCTTCTCCTGAAAAACTCTGTTTTTTGAGTTATGACGTTGTTGCAGCAAATGAGCGATATGTTCCATCTTCAGCTTGTGGTATTATGCATAATTTAGTTCAATTAAGTATTTTGTTATATTCTATCAATTTTATGTCTCCGAAATTTGAATATTAATCAACACACAGAAGGACCAAAGACAGATGAACAGACAGGTGAATGGAGAAGACTCGCATAACAATGAATTACATGGTCTTTATAGGAAGCCAGATATAATGAGAACAGATAAGTCTCATAGACTGTGATGGGCAGGACATGTGGCATGAATTGGGAATGAAAGACGTGCACAGAAGCTTCTTGTAGGAAAACCAGAGGGAAAACGCCCAGTTGGTAGACCAAGAATGAGGTGGGAGAATAACATTAACCATGATTTGAGGGAAGTAGATTATACAAGGGATGATTGGAAAACATTGGCTCAGGATAGGGATGTATGGAGATCTTATGTCCGCGTGGCCATGAACCTATGGGTTCGGTAGTGCCAGTGAGTTAGTTAGTTAATTAATCAACACACAGAATTTTCTCTAATAAAAATAGTGTTTAGATTTTTATACATAATCTCCTGGTAATATGCTTGAGTGTGGATTTTTAAATTTTATTTATTTAATTTATACATAGTTTTGTCATTTTGTTGTATTGTGAATGTGTATGTGTTCTAATGCTACTCACTGCACTTTTCGTGCTTCAGTTTCTGTGCTGAGCAGATAGAGGCATTAATGTGATATATTTTCAATTTATGCACTACTTCAGCAGACCACTTTATGTAGATGATGTATTCTTTTATTGTGTATAGAGAGGAGTATAGAATGAGTGTATGTTTATGTGTTTTTGTAATGTAAAGTGTGTATGAGGGATGATGATGAAATGAAGGGTGAAGATAAAACTTGGTCAAAAAGCATCAAGGAGGCCATCAGGCTTAATGTCTCCATCTGACAGACAAATAACTATCAACAGTACTATATGACTTTTCAACACATGTACTGTGGAGGAATTTGCAATTTAATGCAGGAATCTAGTGAATAATCTAGTGATTAAATAATGTAATCACATCACTCCTGGTACCGTGATTGAAAATTTTAGAATTAAATTAATTAAATAAATGATATAATTAAAATGTCACATGGTTTTACGATAAATAAAGGTCTTCGTCGAGGTTGTTGTCTATCACCAACTCTGTTTGAAATACCGGTATATGTACATGAAATATTAAAGAATTGGAGGAGAAAATGTTCAAGCATGGGAATTTCTATTTCGAACAACAAAACTTTATACAACTTAAATTTTGCAGATGATCAATTGTTAATTGCACAAGATTATGAAGATTTAGAATATGTGACTAGAAAATTAATAGAAGAATAGGAAAAATGGGGATTAATTTTGAACATGAAAAAAAACAAAATATTTATCAGTTGGTGAACCAGAACAAAATTTAATTTTGGAGACTGGAGAAACAATAAAATCTTGTAGTGAGATCACATATTTAGGAATTAAAATAAATAAAAATGGGAGTTATGAAGAGGAAATAAGAAATAAAAATAATAAAGAAAAATTTGCAATTGCTTGCCTCAATGGAATATTGTGGGATAAAAATATAAGTAATAAAAATAAAATGAATATATATCATACAATTGTTAAAAGCATAATTATTTATGGAGCAGAACTTTGGCCATTAACAACAAAAACAAATAAGTATCTTTTGGCAATGGAAATGGATTTTATACGAAGGGCAGCAAGAATTTCAAGAAAAGAAAAAATTAGGAACTCAGTTATAAGAGAGAAAATGAAGATTGAAGATACTATTTTAGATTATATTAAAACTCAGCAATTAAGATGGTACGGACATGTCCAGCGAATGGAAGAGGATCGGCTACCAAAATCTGTTTTGGAATGGAAACCTGAGGGAAGATGAGGCAGAGGAAGACCTAAAATCTCCTGGAGTCAGGGAATATGTTTATACATGAAGAAGAAACATCTATAACCAGGAGATTGAATGGACTGACAAAATTGGCTATTAGGAATCGGACGATGTCAAAGACATTGATCAACCGATGATCTTTCTATTAAAATTTTGTTTTGAACCCTTCTTCTGTAAGATTCCTTTATTATTATCATTATTTTTTTAAATTTTTACTTGTGAACATGAAGTTGCATCACAGTCAAATTATAGCAAATTATTAGAGGGTAATATTTAAAAAGGTAAAACAATCCCACTACAGGCTTCAGGAGGCCTTTGGGGTAGTAGGAGGTTAAGGCTCCCCACTTTTTCTGTACAGCCCTGCACGATGGCCACCTTTACCCCAGAACAAGCATTTAGTACTCATTTTCGTTAGAGGCTGAGTTGACTCCAGGGCTATAGTGCTGCCAGAAGGCTTGGGTCAGTTTAAAAATCCTGACCCCACTGGAAATTGAACCCTCAACATTCTGGCTTGTAGTGTAGTGCCTTAACCACTACGCTACGGTGTGCTCCCAGGGTAATATTTAATAACTAACTAACTGACTGGCACTATCAAACTCATAGGTTTCATAGCCGTGCAGACATAAGCTCTCCATACATCCCTATTCTGAGCTAATATTTTCCAATCATTCCCTGTATAGTCTACTTCCCTCAAATCATAGTCAATGTTATTCTTCCACCTCATTCTTGGCCTACCAACTGGCGTTTTCCCTCTGGTTTTCCTACAAGAAGCTTCCATGCACATAATATTTAATAGGGCATTAATTCTTATGAAAAGATGAACATATTCCAATATCTGGGATCATTGTTAATGGATCAAAATCTTACAAATCTACTGACTTAAAGCAAGAAATTCATGTTACTAATCCATTAATAATTTTAATGTCTCCTATATTTTTTTTTTTTTGTCTAAGAACCCAGAGTTTTAAAATTGTAATCTTGCTTGTGAATAACTAAGACTGTAAAGTTTGGCCTCTTGCATTGGGGGGGGGAGGGAAGCAAATAATATTCAAATATAGTATCCTAAACTCCTGTAAGGGTGGAAATGATGTATGTATGTAGCTAATGCTCTGGAGTTAATAATAAAGTTATTTTCCTTTTTGCTACCCAATACTTGGATGTCACATCTTGATAATTTTGAAGAGTTAAACAATTTGTTAAATGTTCTCTGTCCATTTCCACACCTTGAGAACACAATATACACTCAAGAGACATTAATATACTAATTCTATGAAGATGTTTTCCTGTAGTAAACCTCAGTATAGCGACTGCAGATTTTTGTGGTAGTTCTGGAATTATAGATGGGTTTTCCAACAGTATTTTTATATTTTTATTTCCAACTTTTTCAATTAAATTGGGATGAAGAATGAAAGAAGCTTCACAATGAGGTGCTCCATAACTATATCATCATCATCATCATCTGCATTCATGGATTAGGTCTGTTGACCCATTCCGACTTCAGCCCATCTCTTTCTAGGTCTGCCCACATCTCGGGTGCCTTTAGGTTTGTATTTTGTTATTTGTTTTGGATATCTATCTTCATTCATTCTGTCTATTTGTTGCTTCCATTTTTGTCTATATATATATATATATGGCATGACAAGAAAAATAAATGCCTGGACGGGACTCGAACCTGGATCTCTGAGTCTGTACCTCAGCGTGATATCCATTACACCACCAGGCGAATCCAATTCAAACACTTATTTTTCCTTATATATGTATTATACTCTCCATTATTACTAGATGTCGCGAGAACACTGTCTTCACTGCCATCTAGTAGCTGACTATAACAAGTAAGCAAATTAAAGAGAATATTTATTTTACTTTATAGCAGTGACGCTTTATCGATGTTATAATTAAATCTTTAACATTGAGCAATGCAAGCTTAACATGGCATGACAAGAAAAATACATGCCTGGACGGGACTCGAACCCGGATCTCTGAGTCTGTACCTCAGCGTGATATCCATTACACTACCAGGCGAATCCAATTCAAACACTTATTTTTCTTATATATACATATATATATATATATATATATTATCAGTTATTGCAAATATTTCAAGTTCTTGTCTTATTTCTGTGTTCTTGATTCTGTCTTCCTTAGTGCACCCTTTAACAGATCTCAAAAATTTCATTTCTGCCGCCGTTATCCTACTTAGATCTTGTTTTTTATGTATCCAGGCTACTGAACCATAGAGCAGTACCGGTACTGCCAACATTTTATAAAATTTCAATTGGGTTTCTCTTGTTGTTTTGTTATTTAGTGATCGTTTTATCATACCACATATTCCCTGGAATTTTGCTATTTTATTAGTTGTATCATTATCATATTTAAATGAAATGTCACATCCTAGATAATTGAAATGGTTCACCTGTTCTATGATTTTGTTTCCTATTACTATTTTGGATCTGATTTGATTTTTCCCTTGGAATGCCATTACGTTAGTTTTTTCTATGGATAACTATATCATATCCTAATATTATCAGAATTATTAAATCCAGGAGATTGAGGTGGACAGGTCACATAGCTCGAATAGGTGATAGTAGAAATACTTTCAAAACTTATTGGAAAACTCTTTGGGGAAAAAGACCATTAGAAAGGTCTAAATATATGTGGGAGGATATTATTTGGATGGATCTTAGAGAACTGGATATCGGAGATATGATCTGGATTCAGTTGGCTAAGAAATCAAACCAGTAGAGGTCCTTAGTGAATGCAATATTAATCCTATGAGTTCATAAACCATAGAGTGCGATTTTTTTATTCAATGCCCCAAGTTGTCATTTTGACATTTCTGGTGTTCTCTCCTGGCATTGGCTTAACCCACTTCTGAAGTTGGGGTGCCTAGAAGGTGGAGTTAGGTTACCCTGATGATATGATGGGTGATAAATAATAATGAAGCGCTAGAAGAGTTCTTAACCTAAAAAAAAAGTAAAGTGATCCTACTACAGGCCTCAGGAAGCCCTTGGGGTAGTAGGAGGTTAAGGCTCCCACTTTTTCTAGACAATCGGCACCAGCTGGGTTGTCAGCCCTGCGTGACGGCCGCCTTTACCCCAGAACAAACATCTGGTACTCATTTCCGTTAGAGGCTGAGTCGACCCCAGGGCCATAGTGCCGCCAGAGGGTTTGGGTCAGTTTAAAAATCCTGACCCCACCGGGACTCAACCCTCAACCTTCCAGCTTGTAGCGCAGTGCCTTAACCACGGCATGCCCCCATTCTTAACTTAAACTTAACAAAAATTCCAGACCATGGGCAACCACAGGAATGATTCCCTTTTAAGAAAAAGTTCCTATGGTTTGACCAGAAATCAAACCCGGGACCTCATGAACAGTAGTCAGAAACGCTGACCACTAGTCCATGAGGTTGGTCATGGTGAGATAGTTATAAGTATAATGTATAAAGATGAACAATAAAGTAACTTACAGCAATAAAACCTTGAATGCCTCTGAGAATTGAAAGTACGCGATAGTCCAGTCTTGCACAGAATGGAATGAAAAAAGAAAGTAAACAAGGTATAAAATTGCCGAATCCATAAACCAGTTTGGTACCATATCGTTGTGCCAGTATGCCACCAGGTACTTGCATGATCCAAAAGCACCAGAAGAAACTAGCAAGAATCACTCCTTGCTGTTTTTCATCCCAGTCAAACTTTGACTAAACAGAAAAAAAAAATGAAATTATTAATTTAATAGGTAACAAAGATATTTTTCCTATAAAAGTTCAACAGAGATATGTGCATTATTGAATTGTTCATTTTCAGACTGGGATTCACTCAACTCCCTTCAAATTCATTGTTTGTTCAATGAATTTAATATTACCGGTACTCATTTCTGCTTTGAGTGAAGCTAAAGTGATCTCCAGCCTGGATGGCTATTGTATGCTCTAATACAAACATACACATATGAAGTAAATATGTGAGATAGAGGAATTGTTGACAGATAGAATCAAGTTCAATGTAAAAAGAAAATTAGAAAGAGTATGCCTATATATTCAAAATCTATAGAAAGTAGAACAATGGGGTATTAATAAAAAATAATACCATATTTACACGTGTATAGGCTGCAGTTTTTTACCTAAAATATCAATTTCAAAATTAGGGTGTGGCTTATACATGAAATAACTAGATAACTGGTACATATTGGGAAGTTTCTGCACTATTGATGTACGCTGCCAAATTACAAGGTCGTTACGTGTCATAAATCGCTTTGTTTGGCCGTAACTTGCCTTAAATTCATTGCATGGGATTTCCATATTCTTGGCTATCGTAAGGCCTTCAAACTGAAAATCTGTCTGCCCTTGTTTTCCGTACGTAATCCAGGAGAACTCCTTCTAATTGTGGATATTTTGCTTTCTTTCCACGGAAAGATTGTCAATGTTGTGATGTGTTTTCAAGTGCATGTTTTGTTTGGATCCACCGTCGCACATATTTTTCGTCCACATCAAACTTTCTTCCCGCTGTCCTATTTCTGTGTTCTGTTTCATAGCGCACCACTTGTAGCTTGAATTAGGAGGTATAACTTGCTCTGCACTGACCCATGTTTACACACAGTGAACAGGAATGACAATGAATACTGTACCTACCAACTGACCGTCCCTTTTACTGAGCCGCAGCCTGAATGTACCGTTACATAGCCAGCAACAGAAGCTTTGGAATTTACAACATTGCCAGATTTAAAAATGGTGTAGGCGTACTTCTGTCTTTTACATTGCTTCTTAACGAAAATATAAGACAAATATTTTTCCCCAATTTGTTATCATAAAACTTGGATGCGGCCTATATACGCGTAAATACGGTAAAATACCACCTCACCTCATATTTTGTAAATTAAAAAATATTAAAATGCCTATATAGGGCCCACCTATGTTATGATGCTTTTTGAGTTGAAAATCACTTTAATTGTGATGCCATGGGTTGAATTCCTTTATCTGAGAAATTTTTCAGGGATATACTTTCAACATCTATCTCTGTCATGTTTTCGGTGACTTTCAACTTCCTTTCCAGAGAAAACCATATTGTTGAGTTATTTGTATTATTCCATTGATCTTGGCTAGGATTAATGTTGGCACTTTAGGAACAAAGACCATATCGATGATAGACAATGAAAACCTCATAATGCCTTCAGTCATTGAAAACCACGTAACTCCAGTAGCCAGCACTGAAATATGTGATGCATAACCTATTGAGAACATGGACTTCAAGTTTCACAGTGTCGTCATGTAGGAGGGGAAAATTGAAACCTCATATCTGCCGCACGCTTTTGTTTGTGCTGAAAACCTCGGATCTCCAGTTAATGCCATTGTATGCAAACTGAGAAGTCACATTCTGTGTTATTTTAGTGTTTTATATATCTCTTTCTGTGATGATTACATGTGAATAAAGGTAGGTATATATGCTCATAGTTATAATAATGATAATTTAATATAAAGACATTTTCTGAAATTAATATAAGTTTATTTTCACCAAAAAAGGATCAGTGGGATTTATGTTGCTCTTATGAGGCAGGCAATCTTCCAGAGAGTGAATATTCTTTGCACATGGATACTATCTATGACCTGCAAACAAATGATGGTTATTGCTATCGATGCATGAGTGTGAAGGAGGTATGAATGCTTTGGAGTTTGCCAGCATAATTATGCATTTTATGCAACTAATATCAAAGATGATTCAGAAATTATGTTCTATAGAGATGGATGCACATTCTAGAATTGCACTTCAGTCATGAGTAATACATTGGCTCAAATGGAGTGTGACTCTATGCATGCCATAATAGAAAAGTGATTGAGAAACCAACAGATGTACACTCCTGCTGGATATGTCAAGGTTTGTGCTACTGCAAAGCAAAAGCTCAAACCCTATTTTTGAAATACTTGGACCATACATTTTTCAAGTCTTTTGACAAACTAACATTATATTCATCTACTTGGCCTGGATCACTAGCTGGTGACCCTACAGTGACTGATATCCATTGTTTGAAGTATGATCCCTCAAGCGGAATTCAATACAAATTGAAATTCAGTGACACATGTCAGACACTTCCAAGAAGTATGTCTAATATCGACAGCTCATTTAAGGTTCCTCATCTATACAATTCTCCATTGAAGATCAAAGCAGAAAAGTATGCGCATTTGCAGCAGATTAAATCAATACTAATAAAATTCATATCAAATTCCGTTGAGGTGAATAGACATAAGATAAAAATTAAAATATATACTTGTTGGCAGGTGCCATCGCCCTCAATGGTGTTAAAAAATTGTTTTTAAATATTATATGGAGGCCTTTCGGAAGTTAACTTCCATCATCAGCAGGATAAGTTCTGCTACTAGTTGTTATTTATCATGTTGTAGACATTGATGGTTTTGAAGTGTCATTAGCAGTTACTCCAAAGGATCATCATTCTTTTTATGATAATTAGCCAGTTCGTAACAAAAGCAATTAAAGTTAAATGGAAGGTGATATTTTGCAGAAGGGGTTTTGATTAGCTCTAATTTGAGAACATGATTTAAAGTATTTACCGGAAATTGTTCATACATTGAACTTCTGTAAGAGATTCTGTAAAAGATTTTTTGTTTTATATCAAACTATACTAAAATAATGTGTTGCATTTTTTCTGTTTAATTTACCTTTACTAGACCTGTGAAAAGTTGTTCCTATGTTTATATTATTTAAATGACATGGTAAAACTAAAGTATAGTAATACGAGTATGTACATAGAAATATTATTTCTGTGATTTTTTTTCAAAGTGATAAGAAAGGGAGACAAATTTGTTCCAATTATATATAAGTAAAAATGTTTTTTTAACACTGAAATTAATTTTCATTGCTGTGCATTCATGAGCCTAAAGTTGCAAAAATTGCAAAATAAAAACAAATATATATATATATAATATATATATATATATATATATATATTGTGTATTATTGTATTCCTATGTAAACCAAGTTCTCTTTTGTATTATAATATGTATCTCCAGTTTCAATCCATAATATCACAGTGAAAACCTCGGAACTCCATATTCAGAGAGAAAGCACATAGATATTATTAATACATTAATAACTTGTCTTGTATTCTGTAATAAAAGGTATGGGAACTATTGCTGCATCACTTGTCATAATTTTTTTAAACACTTATTTGTTTCTCCTGTAAAATTTACCAAAATGGAATTATGAAGTTTTCATTGTCCACCATCTATATGTGTTATGTTAATCCATATTGGATAAACATCAGAACATAAAGCAGAAAATCTATGGTACAAATTTTTGTCGCAAATGTATAAAAATTATAATTTACAGATGGCTTGTCTGAAACATTTCCATATCATTCTAATTGAATTGGTTTTATAAGCTTTTAGGCAGATAAGCATTCCAAAGTCCACAGTGCATGAGATTTTGCCATGCAATCAAGGTACACATTTATGAAGTATAAATTTTGTAAATAAAAAGTGTAAAGTGATCCCACAACAGGCCCGGAGGCCCTTGGGGTAGTAGAAGGTTAAGGCTCCACTTTTTCTAGACAATCGGCACTTTATGTCAGCCGGGTTGTCAGCCCTGCATGACGGCCGCCTTTACCCCAGAACAAGCGTCCAGTACTCATTTCCGTTAGAGGCTGAGTCGACCCCAGGGCCATAGTGCCGCCACAGGGTTTGGGTCAGTTTAAAAATCCTGACCCCAACGGGACTTGAACCCTCGACCCTCTGGCTTGTAGCTCAGTGCCTTAACCACTATGCTACGGCGTGCCCCTATAAGAAAACTAAATAATAGACATAAGTTACTTAGATTATATTTCACACCTTGATCTGTGAGCACATTCCTAACCTTACATCTTGATTGAATTGCACAGCTTTTGAATCTCTTGTAACAGTAGTGGTAATTTGATTTGAGGGAATTTCAAATTAGTCTCTTACATCATGATTGTTTATCCATTTATTTTATTTTATCAATGTAGTTGTTTTCTTTATAATTCCATCTTCATATCCATGTCTTGATGTTTTTACTTTTAATTTTGATTTATCTAGCACATTCACTTCTATTTATGTCAATCCTTCCAAATTTGACCTTCTTCAATTTTTCTCCAGTCTTCCAAATTCTTACTTGATCTTATCCTTTGTTTTTTATCCTTTCTCTATATATACAGTTAATTTAGATAACTTATTTGTTCCTTTCTCACCATGTGTCCAAACCTATGTAACACTTTTCTCTTCATTATTTCATCTAGTGATTCCGTAACTATAATTTCAATGTTCATTATTCTATTTTAACTGTGGCTTTTTTATGCTTCTCAGAAATGTCATCTCTGCATTATAAATATACTTTTCTTTGTCCCTCTTCATGTTTCTGAAGCCATATGTCAATCATGATTGTTAATATACTGTACATATATATATATATATATATGTTAGCTTCTTTTCCTATATTCTGTTTCTAGATTCTATCCTTTACAATGATAGAGATGCACAGCCTTCCAAATTATTTGTCCTATTTCTTTCCTGTATTTTTTTCATTAGTAGTAATTTTATTTCCAGGTAGCAAATCTCGCCCATCTTTTCAATTTCCTTTATATCCATTTTAACATTCTTTGTTTTATCTCCATCTCTTTTTAATACAGGGCAAGTAAAAATGTTGTGCAGGTTTTCAGAAATTTATTATGTGAAATGTAATGAACATATAATATTGTGAGACATATTGTATGAAAGGTAAACTCTCAAAGTTTTTTTTAAATATTCACAGATGTTCTATGTGAGCGCCTTTTGTTACACGACAGATGTCAAGCCGATATTCAATCTCCTGCCAAACTTTCTGTAGCAGTCCGCGGTCGATATCAGCAATGGCTGCTGTGATGCGGGCACGCAGTTCATGCAGTGTTGTTGGAAGTGGTGGTACGTAAACATGATCCTTTACAAGACCCCACATGAAGAAATCACACGGGGTTAGATCTGGTGAACGAGGTGGCCAATGAATGAGTTGTTGATCACCCTGAGATGCACGGCCTATCCAGCGTTGTGGTAAAGCCGTATTCAAATGGTCTCGAACACTGCCATGGTAATGTGGAGGGCACCATCCAACTGCAGAATGAAATCTGGACTATCCGCTTCAAGCTGCGGAAGGAGCCATTGTTGTAGCATATCAAGGAAAACATGTCCGTTCACAGTACGTTCATGAAAGAAAAGGGGCCCATAAACCTTTGCATTGGAAATGGCACAAAAGACATTCACTTTCGGAGAATCGCGTTGATGTTCCAGAGTTGCATGGGGGTTACCAGTTCCCCAAATCCTTACATTGTGTCTATTCACTTTTCCTGAAAGGTGGAAAGTCGCTTCATCACTGTAAACTACCCTCTCATGGAACTCATTCTCTTCCATTAATGCGAGAAATCAACACAGAAGGACGCTCGCAAAGCATAATCGGCGGGGTTTTAGGCTTGAACCAGTTGCAAGTGGTAGGGTTTCATCTGTAAACGTTTCCGGAGAATCCGCCATACAGTTTTTTGTGGTAGTTGAAGTTCTGTCGCTCCCCGGTAGGTGGATTTCTGTGGACTCCGCACGAAGCATGTGCGAACGCGTCCGACTGTCTCTTCACTCGTCGACGGACGGCCAGTCGATTTTCGTTTACAGATACAGCCTGAATCCCTAAATTGTGTGTACCACTTACGAATGGATCTCCCATCCGGCGGGTCTTTATCGTATCTGGTACGGAAATGTCGTTGAACACTAGTCACAGAGTTGTTTACATGGTAATCAAGCACACAGAAAGACTTCTGATCCCCAGTCAACGCCATTTTCCTTTACTGTTCTGCTGTTGACATCTTGCAGGTGAACGCGGAACTTTAGAAGTGGACAACTAAACTTTGAGAGTTTACCTTTCATACAATATGTCTCACGATATTATATGTTCATTACATTTCACATAATAAATTTCTGAAAACCTGCACAACATTTTGACTTGCCCTGTATATCTTATTTTCCAAATTAATTTCTAATCCGTATTTCTATAGAGATTACTTTCATTTAATTACTGTAATTCTTTCTCCATTTCTTCTTCTATACTCTGCCGTACTATAACATTGTATGCATACATATTTTTTTTATTTAATTACATTAATTTCCTCTTATTTCTGTGTTTTGTCTTATGTAAAAAAAATATTAAATGTGATATTATCTTTGGAAAACTGCTAAAAGAATAAATTTTATAAAAGATAATTGTCTTAGTATTGTTAAATTTAGTGCTTGAAGCAAAATTGCAAAAGGTGAAGGTAACTCTTTAATAGGCCACAAAGGATCCATTGAAATTGTGGAAGTAAGGAAGATATTGTGGTAAAGGGAGGTGTGGTGGATAGCCAATGTTATTCCCAGTAAAGTACTCAGTTTGAACAAAAATGAGCAAAAAATCTCCATCTCTATGGTGTGTAGGATAGAATCAAGTCATCCAATCCAAAGTCAGATGCATACCTGCCTGAGCTTCCTGTTCCACTTTATAAAAATATATTTATTTGTATATTGAAAGATATAATTTAAGAAAAAAGTTAGATTGTCCAAAAATGCATTACCTCGTCATGATCATGTATTGGTGTCATTGTTACATTTGTGGTGTTATCTAAATTTGAAATTAGTATTTCCTGATTGCATACATTGGAGAGTGCAGTTTTAGAAACAGACTTCCTAGTTTTCACCATTGATACAATGCCAATGTTAATATTCAGTCTGGCCATGTAATTCATTGCAAATCCTGTAAAAACCAGGTACCACATAATGTCACGAACTGACATACATCCTGAAAAATAAACAAGCATTTTATGAATAAAATAGTAATAAGAACTTTAAGTTTGATCTTGCCTTTTTAGTTCAGTATAGTATAGAATGGAGCAGGTATTGGCAGTTTAAAGATGATCTTATGTATATTGCCATTCTGAGCAATTTATTTGCATCTCAAAGCATATGATGATGGTTTTCTGGAGTCCCATAAATTCTTGGTCACTTTCTTAATCCATATTTCCAGTCAGTAATGGTTTTTCAGGGTAAGCAGGTGAAGGCGGGCCTTCTTTCCCTACCTTCCTGTCTGAAATATCTTATCAGAATATTAAGAAAGTAATCCCAATAATGCAATATTCATTCCTGCTTCCGTGCATTAGATGAAAATGTCCAGGCTCTTAATATAGGTTTTTCATTCCACTAGCTACTGATACCTATCAGCCACGGTGCTAGTGGTAGTAGAAGTTCCCAACAAATAGCGCTGCAGTCTTCCACTAGTCAATATAAACCTCTTCTCGTTCCCATGACAACAACAGTTCAACCAATAAGAAATCTGGATTGTTCTGTAGTCCTATCTAAAGTGATCTTGTGAGGATGCCAGTTTGTGTGAAACCTACTCGAGTAAATTTATTATATGAGTTACCATATAGTTATGAATACAAGTGAGAACATGTCATTCATTTCGTAGAAAAAATTAATGGGTGAATTTTCTATGCAGGTAATAGTGAGTATTTGTCTTTTTGTGATGTAACCTCTCTTTTTGTCCTGCTTCTCCACATTTCATACACAATGAGTAGATCGCAAACCGAAGCCTAAACCACGACCCCAGTTTTCCAATTTCTTAACCCTTAAATTGACAAAACACAAATTTCTTCTCTTAGTTATTTGAACGGGCCGGACCGCAGTGAAAACGGAATCTTGTATAACTGTTATTATTAGATATATTGTATAATTATACACGCATTATGTGGTTTCAGTTTATTCGTTTTCTTCTGATTTATTAAAAATATTAAATTAACTGAACAAACTGATGTATCCAAAAGGATACATTATGAGTTTAAGGGTTAATGTTTCCATAACAACTATAAAAACTGAAAATCCTTGGGTGTTAATTACAAAAACAAATTAAGATTAAATTAAACCTCATAGTGATTTTTTTCCTATAAAAGTTCAACAAAAACAAATGTTTGAATCATGACTATGGTTTCATGACCATTTCTGTGGATTTTCAGTTATTTTTACAGTTGTTATGGAAACAATAAAACATGGGAAAACCGGGATCACAGTTTAGACTTTGATTGTGCAATCCACCCATTGTCTACTACTGATTCCCAATGTTTATCCAGGGCACTGGCCTTTCCACAAATATTTGGAATACTTACTAAGTTATCTCTTATGTGTTTAAGATTCTGATGAATTATTGATTGCCACAAAGATCTGTTCTGAAGGTCAGAGAGGTTATGGATTTGAAATAGGAATGGACAGCGGTGTCTGATTGTGAGCAGCCAGATATGTGATACAAGTTGTACATTATTATACTTGGGAAAATTTAGAGAAGAATTTTTACAATCAACTCAACTTAATCATGAAGAGAAAAATAGATATACAGAAAAGAAAATAAATAATTCAAAACCAAATTCAAGTAAAGTGAAGAACAGTAAAAGCCCACATAATAAAACCACTAATTTGGGAGGGAAAAAAAAATTATAAATTTGTCATCAGAAAACTTCACTAAAGAAGAAATCTCTATCTTAGATAAAGGATTGTAAACATGTATAAGTTATTCAAATAATTTAGATGATTATATAGCTGATGTAGAAATTGCGATTGTAGGTATGAAATTTGAAGACACAACAGTTATCAGAAAAGAATGTGGGATAGTTATATAAAGAATTAAAAATACAAATATAGAAAACACATGCAAAACAAATATGAAGAAAGCTAAAAATATTAACAACAAAAATGTATTATATTATTTTTAGTCTGATCATCTTAGCTCAATATTAATGTTGATTTGTTCTTGGACATGTTTCAAAACAATTCTGTTTTATTGTCAGCTTGTCCAGATATTAACAAAAATGTAGTTTTCTCAAAATTGGATAATGGGAATAATTTTGTCATTTTAGATAGAGAAGATTATAATGATAGAATGGAAAGTCTATTAAATGGGGAAGAATATGAAGAAATAAAAATAAATCCCCTTTCAAAGACAATTAAGGAAGTGGAATCCTATTTAAAATCAATTTAAAAAATCTTGTCTGAAAAAGAAAAATTCAAATTAAAAATATCAAATCCCAGAAACCCAACATTCATGGCCTTCCTAAAATCTGTAAAAATGGAAAGAATATCAGACCAATTATCAATAATATTAATTCACCGACATACAATATATCAAGGTTAAGTAATAAATTCAAAGGAATGAACAAATTTGAAAATTTGGCTCTGGAAAATTCTTACCAGTTAATAGAAAAATTAGAAAATATAGAAATTGAACCTTCAGAAAGATTGGTCTCATTTGATGTCACATCATTGTTTACAAACATCCCAACTGACAAAACTATGGAAATTTTGGAAAAATGGCTAAAGGAAAACAAGATAGACGATGAGTGCATAAAAGAATACATAAAATTAACCAGATTATGCATAGATAAAATGTTCTTTACTTTCAGAGGAAAACACTACAGGCCAAGAACGAGACTTGCAATGGGAAATCCATTATCACCATTTTCAGCGAATATGTTTATGGGAAACTTTGAATGTCAGGTAATGAAAGCCTGCCCTTTGATTTTTAAATTTTGGAGTAGATATGTGGACAATATCATAGCAATAGTCAGACAAAAACAATTAGAAGATGCTGTTAAACTTCTGAATATTCTTAATAAAACAATTACATGGAAAATTACCAAGAAATACCATTTTTAGACCTTAAATTGATCAGAAATGAAGAAAAAATGAAAATAGAATTTGGAATTTACAGGAAAGAAACACATTAATAATTATATTAAAGCAACAGGTTTTAATCATATTGCACATAACTTACTTACTTACTTACTTACTTACTCACTGGCACTATCGAACCCATAGGTTCATGGCCATGCTGACATAAGCTCTCCGTACACCCCTATCCTGAGCTAATGCTTTCCAATCATTCCCTGTATAATCTACTTCCCTCAAATCATAGTTAATGTTGTTCTCCCACCTCATTCTTGGTCTACCAACTCGGCGTTTCCCTCTGGCTTTCCTACAAAAAGCTTCCATGCACGTCTTTCATTCCCCATACGTGCAACATGTCCTGCCCATCGCAGTCTACGAGAATTGCACATAAACAGGCAGTATTTAATAGTTTAACATACAGACTTGTGAACATTCCCATGAGCAGAGAAAATTTTAAGAAATAGAAAGTAACATTATAAAAATAGCAAAATTGTATGGTTTTCAGGAAAAGATGATTCATAAGAAAATAAATAAATTCAAGAAACAAAAATGTGATAAATGAAAGTACTCTTCAGACAGATAAAGAAACGGGTAAAAAATTTAAGAAATGTACATCCTTTGGTATTTAATAAGTTTCAAAAAATTTTCAGCAAATTTAACATTAAATTAGCACTGAAAAATAATTACAGTTTGAATAAATTAATCAAAACTAACAAAAAAGAAAATATTGAAGACAGCAACAAATCAGGGATTTATCGAATTGATTGTAAAGATTGTGAAAAAATATACATAGAAAAACAAAAGGGAACTTAAATACAAGATTGAAAGAACATCTTAGAAATGTTAAAAATGTAGAAATAAAAAAATCTGCAATAGCTGCACATACATGGTCAGAAAAACACAACATTGAAACTAAGGCCAAATTATTAAAACAGTTAGAAAAATCTAATAGTCCAAGAGCTGATGACACATTTTAGAGAAGGTGTTTTGTTCATGTTGAAATAATAAATAAAACAGTGCTATTACAATGGATGCATCTGGAATGGTGAGTCAGGTAGAGGTCTTGCAGTTATTTCACTACTACTCAGCCTATTACATTTGCAAAAAAATAAACCCAAAAAATATCTTTTGGGCAATTTGAAACTTTTTTATTTGTTATTTTAGTAGCTATATAATCCAGAAATAATACTCCCAGACTATTTTTTTTTTAGTTTTAAAGTATGGCCTGACCCCTCTGAATTTATTTAATTAATATACCCAAAAATATACTTTAGGCATTCTAAAATTTTTATGGCATATTTAATAATCAATTTTAAAAATACATGTCAATCGCCAGACGATTTGAACAGTTTTTAACAACCCCCTGACATCTGCCGGCAGCTGACGGGGCCAGTGGCTCCTTGGGCTATGATTGGTCGCTCTAAGACCACGTGACCACAGTTTACCACATAACTCGAACTCAGCATACACAACAGAGTATTTTGGAGTAGTTAATTTTTCAACCCAAGATGTTGAAGATGATCTGTCAGATAGTGAAGATGAACTATCAGAGGATGAATCGTTGGAAAGCAGTGAAGAGGAAGAATAATATAAATTCATCACCTTTATACATTTATTTAAATGATGAGAAAATTAATACTTTCGTAAACTGTAATATAGATGGGACACACCGTAGCGTAGTGGTTAAGGCATTGCGCTACAAGTCGGAAGGTCGAGGGTTCAAGTCCCAGTGGGGTCAGGATTTTTAAACTGACCCAAACCTTCTGGTGGCACTATGGCCCTGGGGTCGACTCAGCCTCTAACGGAAATGAGTACCAGATGCTTGTTCTGGGGGTAAAGGCGGCCGTCACTCAGGGCTGACAACCTGGCTGACATCAAGTGCCGATTGTCTAGAAAAAGTGGGAGCCTTAACCTCCTACTACCCCCAAGGACCTCCCGAGGCCTGTAGTGGGATTACTTTACTTTACTGTAATATAGATATTATTTTAATCAAAATTTAGTGTAAAAAATTATTTAAGGTTGTACCACAGGTACCTCAGATAATCGTGACATGATTTCCAATGCACAGCCAGTCTGCAGCCGACATTTGAAGAGTTAGGAGGTCAAAGAGCACACAGAATCTCCTGAGGATGTCTACCGCAGTAGTAGACGAAACGTTGAGTGTTAATAAAACCAGACCATGGCCACTTAGCCCGAAAGACATAAAATACATAAATCAAGACACCTGCCATGAAAGTTTACAATTTTATATAAAATAATTGTTAGGTCACATTTACATGGTGCTTCTTTTGGTACAATGTGCAAGCAATCTACTACAACAGTGATGATTTGAATAATATCCAATTGAACTATAATTTATGGTATTTCAAATACTAGCAAATTATTTTTATTTTTATCTCCTATCTTGTATTGAACAGCAGAATGTATTGCCAATCAGTATTGTGCACTCAAAGGCTGTTCATTTAAATATGTGTAAGATAGATATATATCTCCAAAATTAAGTTGGGGTTAATTTTATTAAAAACTCAATAGAAATTTGTAAAAGAAATTGTACAGCAGTCATTAAATTGATGTGGTTTAATGGTAGATCAGCAAATAAAACTGTGGATCTTACTTCAAATCCCTGTCTAGATAAAAAAAAAATCTCTCTAGTTATTTCTATTATTCATTAAATTAATGTTTTTTTTTATCTTTTATTATTAAATTAATAAATATATGTGAAACATTAAATGTTTGTCATTCAATATATTTCATAGAATTCTATATCTAGGCCTTAAGAGTGTTTGATCTCAAATGAAATAAATTATATTACATAGCAACTATGATGCGGCCAATTTCATATCAGTGGTTATATAGAATATTGAGAATAATTTGGACAACTCAATGGGAATCATTAATAGAGTTTTAAAACCTTCATTAGTGCAAAAATCAACTCATACTCCTCTTTATCAAATAATGGCTCGACCAGTCCTATGTTATGGGAGTGAAGCGTGGACTATAAGGACGAGAGATGAAAGCAGACTAACAGCTTGTGAGATGAAATTTATGCGCCGAACAGCTGGCTACACCAAATGGGATCGAAAGAAAAATGTAGAAATCCTTCAAGAACTTAACGTGTCACCAATACTGGACTACATCTCCAGATATCAGCTAAACTGGAAGGAACATGTCTCAAGAATGGCTAGATCCAGGATCCCCAAGTCAATAATGAACTACTGTTCAAATGGGAAACAGTCACTTAGTCGACCTATGAAAAGATGGCATGAAAACCGCTTTCTCAGGCCGTAACAGTTCTTCTAGGACTAATACCTGGCAAGATGATGATGATGAGAATAATTTGGACAGAAAATATTATCCCAAATGATTGACAAAAAAGGCATAATTGTTCCGATTTACAAAAAAGGAAACAGAATGTTATGTACAAATTATAGGGGCATAACTCTGCTAAGTCATTGCTTTAAAATTTATGAAAGAATTTTGACCAGAATATTAAATAAAGTAATAAGAAAAACTTAAGAGAAGAACAACATGCCTTCAGAAGTGGAAGATCAACGTTGGATATAATCTTGTGTGTAAGATAGTTTATTGAGAAGAAATGAGAATATGGAGCAGAAATATACATTGCCTTCATTAATTTTGAAAAGGCATACAATAGTGTTGTACATAGAAAAATATGGGAAGCCTTACAAAATTTAAAGGTACCAAAGTGTTTATTTGAAAAAATTAAAATCACACAGGAAATGTGAAATCTGCACTAAGACTCCAGTAGGAAAGACACTATGGTTTGAAACAAATGTTGAAGTTAGACAAGGTAGTATGTTATTGCCTGATTTTTTTTCAACACCAAATGGATGAAATTACCTAAAGTTGTAGGGAAAAACAAAAAACCAGACATGAAAACCTGAATCTTCGCAGACAATGTAATGATAAGGGGAAGTTAAAAAAAAGCATAGAACACAGACTTGAATGTTGAAAAAAAGTTGCAGAAAAATATGGTTTAAAGATAAATATCGAGAAAACAGCAGTCATGAAAATATGTAGAAACCAAAATGATGATTGGAAAATTAAGTTCTTCTTCTTCTTCCTTCCAAGTATTAGGCCAAGGCCTGTTACGATCCTATAGAAAATTTTCCCTTCAGCATTCTTCTGGGAAATTCTCACATAAGACTTGAAAGCATAATAATAGTCCCTTCGATTGGTTGCTGGCCAAAGAAAATCAGGCATAAATATACAAAAAGTGAAAGAATTTACATATTTGGGAACAGTGATACATGCAAATGGGAAAATACAGACTGAAATCAGTAAAAGAATAGAGAAAAGTTTAAAAGTTTATAATTTAATTAAACAATTAATCTGGAATAAAGATATGCCCATCAAGAGTAAAATGTCAATGTATAAAATCTATTTCAAACCAATTCTAACACATGCAGCTGAGACTTGGGCATATACAAAGAAGGAATTGAGCAGAATCCAAGCTACAGAAACGAAATTGTTACATGGAATGGTACATAAAACAAGGAGAAATAGAATAAATAACGACGAAATCAGGGAGACATTAAAATGCAGAAAAATTAACAACAGACATAGAAAAAAAAATAGACTAAAATGGTTTGGACATCTAAAAAATGGAAAAGGAAAAACTACTACAAAGACTGTTAAATTTCAAGATACAAGGAAAATGACAATGAGGTAGACCACAAGAAAGATGGATTAACCGGGTGAAGAAAAGTTTACAGGAAAGAGGATATGACTGGGAAGAACTAAAAAGAAGGAAAGCATGGGAAGATAGAGATGATTGGAGGCATATTTGGAATCAACCTTCTGAAAGGAGGACACGATAAGAGGACAATGATGATGAGCAAATATGGCAGCTCCATAGCACAACTGGTTAGATGCTCGCCTCTCACTACTGGGTCTCAATATCGAGTCTGGGTCACTACATATGGGTTTCATGGTGAACTAAATGGAGCTTGGATAGGTTTTTCTCTGGATTTCTCTCGTTTTCCTCTGCAATGAATTTCATTCTACCATTCTTCCATATTCATCTAATCCATTTTGTTTCATTTCATTCATCTACCTCTGTGACTGTGCATCATTGCATGGTTGCCAGAATCCTTGTCGTTCAAACACCCCTAAAATGTAGGAGCTTCATCTCATTCCATCCCTTGATCTGACTTTGAGTTGAACACGAGTTCAGGTTATTTATATACATAGCAGACTTTTTTTTTTTTGAGCTCTTACCTATAAATTAACACTCAGACAATTGTATATTTAAATTAACAGTGTTAAATTATTTGAAACAATAATTTCTTAATTGGTTCTCTCTCTTTCTCAAAATATTTAGTTTTGATTCTTATACCATCTACATATTATTTATTTTTCTCCTAAAGTATAGTTACCTGCCATAGTGATGATAAATGTTGGTAATAAGTAGATTTAAAAAAAAAATTGATGAAAATCTATCTATCAGCTTCCATTTCCCATATGCATACTCCAGACTACTGAAATAAATTCAATCTGTTATCAGGATTTTGTGTCAACAGATCTCTCTTTACATTGGCTCATTATGTTAAAAGGTTTAGGTAAATAACAAAGTCATTATGAATAGATAGTGATTTTTAAAAACAGTTATAAGAGATGTGTGTTAATTTCTGCCTCAATATTGAGGACGATACTTGAATATTAATCTCCTTAAATTGAAAAATGATTAATGTGAAGAAAATTAATATAAATATGAAAGACAAAAATGTATGTGCTACAGAAGAGAATCTCAAAATATATGTAAGTAGCCTATACATTAATTTTACAACTAAAACAGACTTCGGCTATATTTTACATAAATATTCCTTGGATATAAGTAAAAATTGACATTTTGACAGCTTTAAAAAAATAATAGACCCTAAATGGTTTATGCTATACTCAAATAGGATATCCTAAAGTAATTTATTTTTAACTTTTATAGGACTTAATCACTATGAGGTTTAATTTATGGTGAAATTAAATGTTTCATACCTCTCATCATATAAATTTTCTAAGTAGATTGCAATTTCGAGACCACAACGGTCTCATCGTCAGCACTTTCTTGGCGACGGATGTTATGTCGATCGGAAGAAACTCTTCTTCTTCCCTCTGTTGGTGGACCGATGAACCTCTGGATCAGGTCAGAATTTGCGGGTTCATCGGTCCACCAACAGAAGGAAGAAGAAGAGTTTCTTCCGATCGACATAACATCCGTTGCCAAGAAAGTGCTGACGATGAGACCGTTGTGGTCTCGAAATCACGATCTACTTAGAAAATTTATATGAGGAGAGGTAAGGAACATTTAATTTCATCATATATCCTAAAGTAAATTTATGATGATCTCCAAACTCAACTTACAAAATACAACTGGGACGCCTGAAAATGGAGAAAATCCAGTTTCAAATAGTATCTAGTTGGTGAAATGCAAAACCAGATAGATCATATATTAGTAGATAAATGCTGGAACAGTAGCATCATCAACTTAAATCAGTTAGAGAAGTAGACTACAATTCAGATCATGATCTGGTCAGAGTGTAAAATCAAAGAACGGTTATCACTTATGAGAGGAACAAATACCAAAGACAATTACTTATTTTAGGAATTAACACTATGAGATATATTCATTTAGATAAAATTTTATCACTATGAGCTGAGTGATAAAATTTTACCTAAATAAACTAAAGACGATTCTTAAAAAATTGAATTAGAAAACTTGAGAAATGATGAACTGTGAGAAGAATATCAGTTCAAAATTGCTAATATATTTGAACTATTGGAATCTTCAGATGAAAATATGGCAACCAAAGAAGACTGATATAAATAGATAATGGGAGACTATAAGAGATATATTTAAATTGACACCATCAGAAAGCACAGGTTATTTAAAAAAAAACAGGAAACCGTTATGTCTTTAAAGTGTAAAACAGGGAATATTTTAGAGAGAATATTAATGATCTCAAATTGAATGCAAAAAATAGAAACATCAGAGAAATGTATTAGGGTATTAGAATAGAGAGGAAGGGATTTGGGGTAGAACAAATATAATTAGGAATGAAAATGGGGATATGATTGCATATTCTAGGAGAATATTATTTATTCGAATGGCAGGGACATGGCTATAGGAAACTTAAAGATGTATAGAAGATCCGATTCAGATGGGATCCGAGTAGAACTGATAAAATCGGGGGGAGAAAAATTGGTGGACAAGATACATCAGTTGCTTAGTATAGACTTAATTTGGGAAAAGGATGCTCCTCCAAATGAGTGAGAAAAATTTATTATCATACCAATCTATAAGAAAAGAGATAAAACGGATTGCAGCATTTACAGGGGCATCTCAATACTTTCAACTTCTTACAAAATTCTAATAGACATTTTATTTAAGAAAAATTGTATCACCTCACTTCTTTTCCTTCTTCTTATTAGACCGGGTTTGGGACCTAATTAGGTTCTATCCTCTATACTTTTATGACTGTTATGTCGTTTTGAAGATCCGCCTCCTGCTCCATCTGTTAGTAGGCAGGAGAACCTCAAAATTAAATCACTTGCCCCGGTAATTTCAAAATTCATTAATTTTTTCCTTTTCTTTTCTTTTTTTTTTAATGTAGATTTTTCTCAAACCGTGAGCTCTTCAAGTTTTTTTATTTGTTTGATTAATTTAGTCTTTCTTTTGATTTGATTTTTTATGACCATGCATGGGCAGCTACTGCAGATTTTTCTACTTTCCCATTTTCAACATTATGTTCTTTCACTCTGGTTTTTAAATTTAAAGAGAAATAATTTATTTATTCTTTATCTCAGATTGGTAACTAAATTCTACTATAGTAATTTGTGTGTTTTTTTGTATTCTGTTGTTTCCAAATCTTTATCTGATATTGGATCTCAATACTTACAGAAGAATTCCACAAAGAGGACACTCAATTGCCCTCAGTATAAGTCCCCTTTTATTTCATCATTCCATTGGTGATTCTTCTTTAGCACAAACCAAGTGCAAACAAAACAAACTGAATGGTACTACATTTGATGTTTAACGGAAACTAAATAGAGTTGTATGAAATCAAACCTTCCCATATCTGTTGTTGTTGTTGTTCAGTTTTTTTACTCTGTGTAAGTCCTCCTGCGTTCCATTGGAGAATTTTAAGGATGTTCTGTATATGACGTCCTGCAGATGTCCCCACCCGGAGATCCGAAAAGGGGACTTGTCTGAAGGATTTGCCATTAGTTCAGCATAAAAATAACCGTTTTTAAGCAGGCACCAATTTTTTATTTGTAATGGTGGTTACATCACCCACTCACATAAACCCCCAGTATGACTGGAGGGCCACACATGCCGTTGGTTAATGAGTCCATCAGACCTTGCTGGGAGGATATACATTTTTTGTATCCACCGACCATTCTCACAAGCACCATTTGTGGACCATTTCTACGCCGTAGCATTTGTGGACCATTTCTACGCCGTAGCATGCCAGCATAAGTGTTGAAATAGCATTTCCTCTATTTCTGATGGTGTGGTTATACCTCCGTTACTCGGTCCTCATAGCCTCATTTGTAAAAGCAGGTTGCACCACGAGCAGGTTGAGGTTGAGATTTGTATAGGAGAAAACCTGATATGTATGATAAATATGCACACAAAACTACCTTTCATCGAACTGGTCTATTTATAAAAATATGCTTATAAAATTGCCTTTTAATCAAGTATAAATGAGCAATAAACATTGCATGCTAAATTGCCTCTAACAGAAACTTGAGTAAATTTTTGTGTGTTATCACTGGAGGCTTAACACTAATAATTTGACTAAACATTAAATTCCCTCTAGCAGAAGCTAAACATTTTGCTATAGCATAAACATAATTAGACTTTTTTGATGTTATATTTTAAATGAACACTTCCCAGGATTGGATATATTTTTCTTTCTAAAATATAATTAGACATGTTGCCAAGAAGTGATAAGTTCTGTAACTAACATTCTGTTTTAAATATACATAATTGCTCATCGTTGCTAGTTTAGCCAAAGTTGCAGTATACTTGGACATTTCCATTTGCCTAACCCATATGAACTTAGAAATAAGAATAGAAAACACTCGTTAATATGTATTTAAATAAACATTTTTAACCTTAGCCAGTATTTGAATCACATATCTCTAATATTAAGATATGTTAAGGCTTTCTAGCCCACTGAGGAATGGTAATATGGATTAATGAAGAAATAGACATTCATATTTGAAGAGAAAAATTATACGCCCAGACTGAGACTCAAATCCAGAACCTTTGGCATTCTGGGCCAAAGGTCCTGGGTTCGAGTCACTGGACGTATAATTTTTCTCTTCAAATATGATTTATCCATCATTGAGATGTATGAAATGAATAATAAAAACATTGAGAAATAGACACTTTAAATGATCATTATAAATATTTTTATTTTAATCATTTGTATTATTTTTTTCATATTTTGTTTCATGTTTTTCATTTTGGTTTTTATGATTGATCATTTTGTTACTCTCCTCTGTACATATTTTCTCGAGTTCATAGTTTGGCTTGTTATCGTTTGGTGTATTCCAATCTTGAAGTTTAGAGGATGAGAAAAACTGATATAAAACTCCAGGTACCAGTAGCATGATTGTTGTTATGATGAACACCAATCTCCATTGCCCCACAGTTTGCTGCAATTAAAAAATAAAATAAAGAGTATGGTAAACAAATAGATGGTTTATCATATAACTACTTTTTTTAATTAAACAAAAAATATTTTTTTCTCTGCCTAAACCAGGATTTGAATCCAAGGTCTCTAGTTTTACACACTGGCACTCTAATCAGTTGTGCTACTTAGGCAATCCAGGAGTAGACACAAATCCCTTTACATTTCAAATCCCCATGTTCCCTTGTTAGTGAACTTCAATTCACATTATAACAAGATTGCTTCTATGTTTTTATTATTAACTACCTAATACCCAGCGTACACTGCTACGTCTAAATAAATGAAAATTAATGTGCTTTTATATTTAGTTAAATAAATAAAAGGAAAAATAATTATAAATTTATATTTTTTAGATACCCCGTGCTGATTATCCGGCATTGCCAGAAATCTACTTATCCCTATCTTCTTAACATAAATGAGCTGAAATACGAAAATTAATATGTTTTATATTTAGTTAAATAAGTGAAGGGTAAAATAATTATAAATTTATATTTTTTAGAACCCCGTACTGATTACCCGGCATTGCCCGGAAATCCACTTATCCCAATCTTCTTAAGTTAAATGAGCTGAAATATGAAAATTAATGTGTTTTATGTTTAGTTAAATAAGTGATTGGAAAAATTTATATCGTAATTATTTTTAGATATCCCGTGCTGTTTATCCTGCATTGTCCGGAATTACACTCATCCCGATCTTCTTGGCATAAATGAGCTCAAATACCAAAATTAATGCTTATGATTAGTTGAATAAATAAAATGAAAAATAATTATAAAAATATATCATAATTATCTTAAGATTCCCCATGCTGATTACTACCTACTTGATCTTCTTGGCATAAATGAGCTAAAAGACAAAATTCGTTATTGTGAGTTATCCGTAAAAGAATACCCGCCTTGTGCTGCTATGCTTGCACAGGAATCTACGTACTTGTCTTGATCTTGGCATCAATGAAAGACAAAAATGGTTATTATGAGTTATCCATAAGAGATGAACATATGCTGTTGCAGACTTTTTTTGTAGAGCTTTTTGAGATATTCAATTTTGTGTACATTAATTTTGTGTATTTGTTATGGTTTAGGCAGCGTAAGCCATTCAAGCATCCAAAGAGCTACTTTTTTCACATTTTCCTCTACAAAGGGCGATTTTTAAGGGTATAGGAATTGAGAATCACAACTCTCTTTTAGCCTATGTTCATCCTGGGAATCTCCTTAAAATTTTGCAAAAAGCCCTATCACAATCAGATCAATGGTATGGCTGTGCATAAAGTACGAACAAACAAACAAACATTCATTTTTATATATTAGATTTAATACTTTTTACCTTCTCACTGAAGGACAAATTATATTTTAAGAGAAAAATTATACGCTCAGACTGGGTTTGAACCCAGAACCTTTGGCTTTCTAGGCCAATACTCTACCACTGAGCTACCTGAGCACTTCAATCTGAATGCAATTTTTTCTGTAATTTAAAAAATGTATTCTTCAAATATAAAATTGCTTCTACTAAAAAGACATTTCGATTAGATTTATTCAGAGCCATATCAGCTAATTATATATATCCATCCATAGTAATTCTGCCCGAAGGCAGGTCCTTCACTGTAATCATAGCATTTTCATGCTATGCTTGCAGCTTTACTAGGGAATTTGTAGGTGTGGTAGCTTCCCGTTGCTTTCCACACCGGTGAAGGATAATGATGGTAATGATAAGAATGATGATGATGATGGCCATATGATTTCGGGGACCATTTGGGCCTTAAAGTTTTCCTGACATTTGTCTTACAGGTGAGGAAAAACCCCGATAAAAACCTCACCCAGAAAAACTGCCCCGACTGGGGATCGAACCCGGGCCCGCTGCGTGACAAGGCAGCATGCTACCTCGAGACCACAGCGGTGGACAATTATATATCATCATCATCATCATCCTGCCAGGTATTAGTCCTAGAAGAACTGTTACAGCCTGAGAAAGCGGTTTTCGTGCCATCTTTTCATAGGTCGACCATTTCCCATTTGGACAGTAGTTCATTATTGCCTTGGGGATCCTGGATCTAGCCATTCTTGAAACATGTTCCTTCCAGTTTAGCTGATATCTGGAGATGTAGTCCAGTATTGGTGACACGTTAAGTTTTTGAAGGATTTCTACATTTTTCTTTCGATCCCATTTGGTGTAGCCAGCTGTTCGGCGCATAAATCTCATCTCACAAGCTGTTAGTCTGCTTTCATCTCTCGTCCTTATAGTCCACGCTTCACTCCCATAACATAGGACTGGTCGAGCCATTATTTGATAAAGACGAGTATGAGTTGATTTTTGCACTAATGAAGGTTTTAAAACTCTATTAATGATTCCCATTGATTTGTTGAATTTCACAGTTTTCTCTAGTAAATCCAAATTTTCAACAAAAGAGAGTTTATATCCTAAGTAAGTAAACTCATTAACTCTCTCTAAAATTTTGTTATTTAAACAAATTTTGCTTGGTATTGGGGATTTTCCACAAAATGCCATTATTTTAGTTTTATTGGTAGATATTTCCATTGAATATTTCTGGGCTAACATCTAATAGATAACTAAGGTATTACTAGGTTGAAGAAGCTCGGTAAATTTTTCTTAGAAGTCTTTTATGAGCCTGAAAATCTGTAGACTTGGGACCCATGGTTTAAAGTCCATCCAGGAGGACTTGCTATTTGGATTTCTCCATCCTAAAAATCCATCAACCCTGCTCAGGTTTGAATCCATGACCCTCGGAACTAGAGGCCAAGGAACATAACCATTAGTCCACCACAGCCGACAATTACTTGTTTTCACTTTCAAGAAAGTCTCTAGAAATAACATTCAGAATGCTTATAGATCACAATTGTCAGTACAATCATCTGTATAGCTGAATATCCTATTTGCTCTTTCATAATCTTAATGAGAATGTATTCTCTATCCATCCTTCATTCATTTTCAAATTTCCTTTCTAAATATTGGAGTGCAAAAGAAGAAATTGTTTCAGACATAAAATGTCAACCAATTCTTTTCACTTACCTCTTTACTGTATTTATGCATGTTATTACAATATGGAAATCAATACAAACAAAACTAAAGTGATGGCCATTTGTGGGAAATACCCTATACCTAGTAAAATTGTTTTGTATGATGAAATTTTAGAAAGAGTAAACAAATTTAATTATTTGGGTTATAATTTATCATTTCAAGGTGAAACTGATATATCAAAGAAAATCACAAATTTTACAAAAACAACGGGGATAATTAACGGTATAATGAAACCATCTTTAGTACAGAAGAACGCAAGATTACGGCTTTATAAGGTTCTCGCAAGACCAGTATTAAGATATGGTAGTGAATCATGGACAATACGAAGAACAGATGAAAGCCGAATAACAGCAAATGAGATGCTATTTATGTGCCATACAGCAGGCTACACAAATTGGGACCATAAAAGAAATGAGGAAATTATGGAAGAGTTGGATGTAGAACCCATTCTTCACCATATACAAAACTACCAGAACAACTGGAAAGCCCATCTTCAATGAATGCCGTCTCATAGAATTCCAAAAGCCATACTTCACTACTGTCCTCAAGGTAAAAGATCGCTGGGACGTCCAAAAAAGCGCCGGATGGAAAATTCCTCTTTGAGACCATAACAGGCCACACGGCCTAATACTTTCATGGATGATGATGATGATGCATGCTATTACTATTTAATTATTGAGTTAAATTAGTTTATTTCCATTTCAGGTTTTATCCTAATCTGTAAGATAACTACATATAGCAGTTATCATTATTGCCTTTGGTTCTAAAGTTTAAGTGTTCAAACCCAGCTAGGGCCAATGGATTTTTAAGGGCATAAAAGTGTCCTGAGTGTGGCTTTCTTTTGAAGGAAAGCAAAGATGTTGGTTGTGTGTTGTATAAAAAGTTAAAATAATAAATTATGTACCTGAGATCTCAGTTGTTCCCAACTAAGTAAAATTTCAATGAATGAATGAGTCACTTCCTATCTTACCTCATAGTTCATGTTTTTTTAACATTCACGAATTTAGGCCATTTGTTGACCTGTTTCGGCCTCAAGAGAAACACCATCCAAAAGTCTTTTGAGTGGACGTCCTGGTCTTCTTCTTCCTGCAGGTTCATATCTTAACATTTGTTTGGGTATTCTGTGATCTTCCATTCGATGAACATGTTGCATCCATCTTGACTTATAATCAGAAATTTTGTTTTCTAAAGATTCCATGTGTAATTCTTCTAAGATGTCTTCATTTTTTTTGTGATCTAGTAGTGTGTATCCTGCAGTCCTCTGAAGATATCTCATTTCAGCAGATCTAAGTCTCTGTATATCCTTCTGTTTCAACGTCCATACTTCGCTACCATACAAAAGAGTTGGAAGAGCCAGTGTTTTATAAACTTTCAGTCTTGAATGCTTTTGGACTAACTGTGGCTTGAAGATAGAATTTATTAACCCTAAAATTCTTAAAAATTTAGATATTTTTGCATTTACATCCTTTTCTTCTTCATATGAGATATTGCATCCTAGATATGTAAAATTATTCACCTGCTCCAAAATTTTATTGTCCAGTACAATTTTACTTCTGACAGGATCTACACCTTGAAATGCCATAATTTTTGTTTTTTCTGTAGATATCTTCAAACCATATTCTTCTGTAATTTTGTTAAGTTCATACAGAACTTTCTGTAGATTATCTTCTGAATTTGCTATTGTTATTTGGTCATCTGCAAACAATAGGGTGTTTAATTTTCTATTTTCTGATATTCTTATTCCAAAACTGTGGATGTCCTCTTGAAAACTGCAGTTCCCATGTTTAAGAAAACATAAACTATGAGGTAAGATAAGAAGTGACTCATTCATTCATTGAATAAGAACTTCATAATGTTATTTCCCATATTTATCTAAGAATAAGTAAAATATATTTTTCAATGCCCAGAATTGACACTTATGTCATCTTCTCTCAAATCTCCCAGTACAAGCTGACAAAGTCTTTGTATTGTTGTGCTATGGTAATTAGTGCTGAACACTGTAGCAAGTGATGTTTATCCTTGTATCCTTTGTTGTTTACTTCTGCTGCTACTTTGTCTATTTTTTTTTTTTTTTCCCATGATTTTCCCTTTGCTACTTCAGAGTTCTCTTGCATGTGTTCCATTTGGAATGCTTTCTTTACTTCTTCAATCTTTCTGTGGAGGGATGGTTTGGGGTTCATTGTGATTTGGATTCTGGTGCCTCTTTCTGTGAGATTGTCTGCCATATCATTACCAAACAGTCCAATTTGTGTCAGAATCCATTGGAAGACTATTATCTTGTTTAGTTATTTTAAAAACTTCAGCAGATTGCAGCATTTCATGATGGATTCTTTACTTGTGTTCGGTTGGAGGCTATTGCTTGGATTGCAGCTCTAAAGTCTATTAAGATGACTGCTTTTGTAAAAATTTTTTAGCAGAATTTAAGGTTATTGAGCACCACATTCTCAATGAATGTCACAAATGATGTGACAAAACCCTGGGTTTGCGAGGAGTTATGAAGTATGAGGTGAGTGAAATAAAAAATAAACAATATTAAAAAAAAAAATTTGAAGAGAAAAATTTTCGCCTAGACCGGGACTCGAACCCGGGACCCTTGGCTTTCCGGGCCAAGTGCTCTACCAACTGAGCTACCGAGGCGAGTTACGATCTAGACGCAAATTTTTCTCTTATATACGTTGTAATTCCCTATCGCCAAATGCTTTTGAAACCATTGTTTCTATCTTTGCAAATGGCGGCTTCTTAGTTAAGAAGACATTTATTGGAAATTTAACATTACTTTAAAAGCCAGTAAGGCCTCTAATGATGTTTTTTTTTTATTATTAATTTAACATTTCTCAATGAAAGATAAATTAAATTTGAAGAGAAAAATTTTCGCCTAGACCGGGACTCGAACCCGGGACCCTTGGCTTTCCGGGCCAAGTGCTCTACCAACTGAGCTACCGAGGCGAGTTACGATCTAGACGCAAATTTTTCTCTTATATACGTTGTAATTCCCTATCGCCAAATGCTTTTGAAACCATTGTTTCTATCTTTGCAAATGGCGGCTTCTTAGTTAAGAAGACATTTATTGGAAATTTAACATTACTTTAAAAGCCAGTAAGGCCTCTAATGATGTTTTTTTTTATTATTAATTTAACATTTCTCAATGAAAGATAAATTAAATTTGAAGAGAAAAATTTTCGCCTAGACCGGGACTCGAACCCGGGACCCTTGGCTTTCCGGGCCAAGTGCTCTACCAACTGAGCTACCGAGGCGAGTTACGATCTAGACGCAAATTTTTCTCTTATATACGTTGTAATTCCCTATCGCCAAATGCTTTTGAAACCATTGTTTCTATCTTTGCAAATGGCGGCTTCTTAGTTAAGAAGACATTTATTGGAAATTTAACATTACTTTAAAAGCCAGTAAGGCCTCTAATGATGTTTTTTTTTTTATTATTAATTTAACATTTCTCAATGAAAGATAAATTAAATTTGAAGAGAAAAATTTTCGCCTAGACCGGGACTCGAACCCGGGACCCTTGGCTTTCCGGGTTCGAGTCCCGGTCTAGGCGAAAAAAAAATTTTTCTCTTCAAATTTAATTTATCTTTCATTGAGAAATGTTAAATTAATAATAAAAAAAACATCATTAGAGGCCTTACTGGCTTTTAAAGTAATGTTAAATTTCCAATAAATGTCTTCTTAACTAAGAAGCCGCCATTTGCAAAGATAGAAACAATGGTTTCAAAAGCATTTGGCGATAGGGAATTACAACGTATATAAGAGAAAAATTTGCGTCTAGATCGTAACTCGCCTCGGTAGCTCAGTTGGTAGAGCACTTGGCCCGGAAAGCCAAGGGTCCCGGGTTCGAGTCCCGGTCTAGGCGAAAATTTTTCTCTTCAAATTTAATTTATCTTTCATTGAGAAATGTTAAATTAATAATAAAAAAAACATCAATATTAAAAAACCTCATAGTGTTATTTCCTATCTACATATCTTTGATTGTTTTGATTTCTCCATCAGAGGCTGTATTATTGGGACCCACTGTGATATATGAGTAAATGCCAGCTCCTACATTGTTTTGGACTCATCTACTGTATATAAACCCTCATCCACTCTGGTTCAGGAAATTATATATTTATTTCTTCTAATGTTTGTTGTTTAGCTACTAGTGGACTTAATTATTTTTTCCTGCCTATTTATTTTATTGAGAGTTTAGTGGATTTATTATTTGGTGCATTTGCTCAGTTTTGCCTTCCAGTTCATATTTTTTGAAGAAGTGAATCAATTATATGGGTGAAAAAAATGCAAACAGACCAGTTAGTGGTATGCACTGATCATTCAGCTCAACAAAAGCATGAATATTCTACTTTTTCCATGATGAACAATAGTGTAAATCAATGGTGTGTGTGCGATGATAGAAAGCACATGGTGTGATAGGCGTTCAAAAAATATTACAATAATTTATATTTATCAAAGTTATCATAAACAAAATTTTATAAAAAAATCACCCTTCACACATTGCAGATTTACTTGCTAAGATAAGCAGAAGTAAAATTCTCTCCTGCAAAGCAAATTTGTTATCTACTTTCTTAACCCTCTGCATGCTACTGGTAAAATCTCTTGTGTCGGAGATTTAATTCGCATCCACTGATATGATCGGCTTTGCAAGTCTTTAAGTATATTGTTTGGCAGGTAATGGAGAGAAGCATCAGAGCCATTCAAATCAGCTCATGGCACCTAAAGGGTTAAATAACTGTTCCTTCTTTCTAAATTCTTATAATATGAGTGCTTCAAATAAAATAATTCCAAGATACTCTCTTCTCTATTAGAATTTCAAAAATAGCTTTAGAATTATTCACAGAAATTGAATACAATAATGGCACTTATTTACTTACTTACTCTTAATCACTGGTACTATCGAACCCATAGGTTCATGGCCGCACGGACATAAGCTCTCCATACACCCCTATCCTGAGCTAATGCTTTCCAATCATTCCCTGTATAATCTACTTCCCTCAAATCATAGTTAATGTTATTCTCCCACCTCATTCTAGATCTACCAACTGGGCGTTTTCCCTCTGGCTTTCCTACAAGAAGCTTCCATGCAAGTCTTTCATTCCCCATACGTGCAACATGTCCTGCCAATCACAGTCTACAAGATTTAACTGTTCTTATTATATCTGACTTCCTATAAAGACCATGTAGTTCACTGTTATGTCGTCTTCTCCATTCACCTGTTTGTTCATCTCTCTTTGGTCCAAAAATTTTCCTAAGTACTTTATTCTCAAATACTTGTAATCTCCTTTCCTCTCTTAAAGTAAGAGTCCATGTTTCGCATCCATATAATATAACTGGTAGAATAATAGTTTTATATAGCATATAACATCCATATAATATAACTGGTAGAATAATAGTTTTATATAGCATACTAAACTGCTAAAAACTTTTGTTTAGATTTGAATTAACACTCAATTATTTGCAAGCTCATTTGTGATTTCTTGCTATTCTCTCTTTCATTCCTGTATAGTAGGCTAGCATGAGAGCATTGTAATCTGAACCTCACTTTGATGTAGCTGAAGAAATGCACAGCACATGACAGAGATGCATGTGCAACTGTCTATCGCTACTCTACTCATATGGAAGTAAAATTACTCTGGCTGATTCACCAATAATATAACTTATTGAAACAAATATTTCTATATGTTTCATCTAAATGCCCATTTTGCAATTTAAATGAAGATATGGAAAGAAACCATCTCCTCCATTGTCCAGCTTTTGTAGAAGAGACCAGCCTTTCTGCTAAATATTGAAATGCAAGAGAGCAAATGATTTCATTATCAAGTGCTCGACATTAGATACCAACCAACATTTCTATATGTTTTGAAGAAATGTGATGGTTTTATCAATATATTATTGATTAATAGTATGATTGATATTGTTATCGAAACAGTGTTTCAGTTGCTTCCCCTGAATGCATGCCAGTGAGACCAGTGCAATATTTCAGATTACATTTCGAACAATAATTTTGTATAATAAAAAATGCTAATGATAATAAATAACATCAGAAATAACATTTTAAAAAATTCAAATTTTTCAAAATAAAAAAGAATATTGTTTTCAGTAAACATTTTGAGCATTGATACTTACATTTTGATAGGTTAATACACCCACAATTATAGGAGATATAAATCCAGGAACAACACTAATCATATTACTTATTCCAAGCATTACACCTGAAAATAATAAATAAGCAATGCTAGTGAAAATATAATGTTTAAAATTTATTAATGAAAATATAATATTTAAAATGTATTAATTTATAAAAAAGCTGACGATAAAACAGAATTGTTTTGAAACATGTCCAAGAACAAATCAACATTAATATTGAGGTAAGATGTCCAGACCAAAAATAATATAATTAAAATAACCTCAAAATATAACTTCCTAAAATTAAATATTAAGTAACAGATTGAGAAAAATAGTTAAATAGTGTGCAACAAATAAAATAAGTTCTCGTATACACAGCGATTCACAAACAGCCCTGGAAACAATTAATGGTAGATATAACAATAACCTAATAGCTTTCGAGATTAGGGAACAAATGAAGCAAAGTTCAAAACATATTTGTCTATCTTGGGTACATGGGCATTAGGGATAATAGGAAATCAACATGCGGATGTATTAGTCAAGTCTGCAGCAGATACTAGTTTACAGCATGTGTATGATATCTGCCATATTTTTTTCCTGAAGTCACAAATAAAGGAATATATAATAGCAAGATGGAACAATGTGTGGCTCAATGGTACCACAGGTACATTAACATGACAACTGTTCTTTCCAAGTATTTATGACAGAATAAAATGCAAACACATTGTTCCAAATTTTATATTAACACAATTCCTCACTGAGCACAGAAAATTTGGGCAATACCTACAGAGATTCAACATCATAGAAAATGCAAGCTATAATTGTGGAATTAGCAATCAAAGTATAGAATATATTATATTTGATTGTCCTTTGTTTTGGAACGAAAGACTTGAAATTACATGTCTTCTAAGTAACATTGCCTGTTTAAGTAAACCACTCATTACAGAAGTGCTTATGACAGAAAAGAACTACAGACTTTTTAATGTTTTTATAAATAAAATTCTTAAAAAACTTCAATTTTAGATAAAAAAATTATATAACGACACAAATTTTACAAAATATAACTCTAATGTACCTTGGGTGAAATAGGGTTTATACATTTAGGATATTAAAAAAAATGATATACCTCAGGTTTTTCTCACTAACTGATATTCAGTATACTCCAACCAAGAAAATATGAGGTCAGATGAAAGCTGCTAACTTATCATCTTAGTGGTTTAATTCCATTTATATTTCTTAGTTTCAACTTGATAATTGATACCTAATTTATGACAGGCCACAATAATAATTGGTGTATATTGATATTTCTTGATAGTTAATTATCAGTATATCTTGAATACCAGTATAGTCACTATATTTTAGTTGATAATCTAATAGCCTATATATTTATCTCAATAATTGATATTGGTCTTCTATATATTTTTTTTTTAAAATGCTAATCATTGTACCCTATTGGCCCTTAATTTTAGAGGGGAAAGGAGAGAAAAAAAAAAAGAAAAGAAAAACTGAGTGCAGAGAAATTTAGCTGTCACATTGTCCAGTTACAAAACTGTTTAAACACATCACATTTTTAATGTTAATATTATTCATTTTTAAACATCTTAATGATGGACAAATTATATTTGAAAAGAAAAATATAATATCACATTTTTCTTCAGTTGTAATGTGGGTAAATCACTTTTTGCCGGCTTCTCTATTAGACATACTCCTAGCATAACAAATAACAAGTTTGAAACCAGCATCATAACTGTGCTGAATTCCCAAGCTTGTTGAAATTTTTCTTTGGATGTTTTCACTCAATGCTGAAGAATAAATTGACCGTAGTAGGTACATACTACCGTAACTGTTTTAATCTATCCTATTATACAAAAGTGCACGATTAGCATAATATAAAGACTGGTATATTGATTGTGTCATATACCATATGACTGCTGGCAATTCCAAACACAAGTGTGCAGCATTATTGCTCCATTTCAAAATTAGAGAATTAGCAACATGCACTACATTTCAAGTTTCTATTACATGTGAAAATATATTGGCTGTGCAAATAATCTGCACCTTTAATTTTCATGTACGAAATTTGAAAAATAAATGCTTCTCTATATTCGGGCCAATACGGTATCTTCAAATTCTGTTATTAATGCTCCTTAGTATTCTATTTGTATATCAATCATATTATTATTATTATTACATTTCAATATTCTTCTTTTGATATATATATATACAATCATTCTTTTTTATCTTGACATTCAGTTTTCAAAATAATTATGCTATTTACTATCTATAAACCTATTATCATTATGATTTTATTTAGTTTTGGTATATATATATTTAATAAGTAACTAACTAACTGACTGACTGACTGACACTATTTAACCCATAGGTACATGAGTGACTCTCTCTGTTCGTTGCTGCTGATGCCACTGCTTTCTAAATATTTTCTGCAATGTCATGGAAACTTGAAATAATATAAATCTAATAACAACAATGAACTTTTTGTTGCACTGTGAACTCTATTTTGTTTATGAGATCTATAAATTATGACTCTACAATGATGTCAGCATAATTTTTATTTAAAGTTTTGCTATCATTTTGTGTAATTTCATTTTCATACTTGCATTATTACTTAAGTATTAAACTTTCTTATTGGCAATTTTTTGTCCCAGCCTCGTATATTTAAATATATATATGTGTGTGTGTGTGTGTGTGTGTGTGAGTGAGCAAGTGAGAGTGAGTGAGTATGAGCAAGTGTGTGCATGCATGTGTGTGTGTGTGTGTGTGTGTGTGTGTGTGTGTGTGTGCATGCATGCAAACAAATTAAAAACTAATAGATTCAAATATGAATTGGAAACTTTACATCTCACCTCATAAAATATATTTGTGTCTATTGATATTTACCTCTGTTACTTTCCATAAATTCTTTATATCCTAGAAACTATTCAAATAGAAATTTCAAAGAACAGAATATAAGTTAAAAGGAAGAGAAATGTAAATTATTTTTTATTATTGTAGTGAACTTACTGGCAAAATTAGGACTAATGTCTATGAGACTGGCAAGTGGTCCTGTAGACACTGCTCCACTCACTCCTGTAGCTGCTGTGAGACATACAATGGCAGCAATTGAATTGCAGCCCGAGAAAGCAAGACCCAGTACGAATAGTCCTTGGCCTATACAACCTTCATAACAGAATATACATAGTGTAAATTAGTTAAACAAAAGAAATGTATCTGTTTATAGAAAAGTTGGTAAAAAAACAATTTGAGGTAAGGAATCTAATGTCTCATACAAAAGGTATCTTAGTTACCAGTTGTTAATTATTATCTACATTTTATACTTAATAATCCACTATGAAAGTTAAATAGGAGTATGGAATGGTATATGATGACTTCATATCTTAATTGGAGATTTTATGAAACCCAACTATTGAGAATTTATTAGTAATTTTCCAAAATGTAGCTTTTAGCAGAATCTGTAAAATAGCAAGAAAATAATTAATATCGAGTGGAGAAAATATTTTTAATAACTCACCTCATACAATTTCAAATTTATTTGATTTAAGACCATTGGTTTCGAATGAATTTTTCATTCATCTTCAGTTTATTTTCATGAAGATGAATGAAAAATTAATTTGAAACCAATGGTCTTAAATCAAATAAATTTGAAATTGTATGAGGTGAGTTATTAAAAATATGTTCTCCACTCATTATTAATGATATAACCTCATAATGTTTACTTCCCAACATTAATTTTAATACAAGAAAATAATTACTAACTCTTTAAGATATTAATTTTGAAAAGACAGTTGATAAAATCTTAATATATTAGAATTATATTTGAAGAGAAAAATTTTCGCCTAGACCGGGACTCGAACCCGGGACCCTTGGCTTTCCGGGCCAAGTGCTCTACCAACTGAGCTACCGAGGCGAGTTACGATATAGACGCAAATTTTTCTCTTATGTACGTTGTAATTCCCTCGCGCCAAATGCTTGAAACCATAGCTTCTATCTTTGCAAATGGCGGCTTCTTAGTTAAGAAGACATTTATTGGGAATTTAACACTACTTTATAGCCAGTAGGGCTTCTATTGACGATTTTTATTATTAATTTAACACTTCTCATAGAAGGATAAATTATATTTGAAGAGAAAAATAACGTACATAAGAGAAAAATTTGCGTCTAGATCGTAACTCGCCTCGGTAGCTCAGTTGGTAGAGCACTTGGCCCGGAAAGCCAAGGGTCCCGGGTTCGAGTCCCGGTCTAGGCGAAAATTTTTCTCTTCAAATATAATTTATCCTTCTATGAGAAGTGTTAAATTAATAATAAAAATCGTCAATAGAAGCCCTACTGGCTATAAAGTAGTGTTAAATTCCCAATAAATGTCTTCTTAACTAAGAAGCCGCCATTTGCAAAGATAGAAGCTATGGTTTCAAGCATTTGGCGCGAGGGAATTACAACGTACATAAGAGAAAAAATTGCGTCTTAGATCGTAACTCGCCTCGGTAGCTCAGTTGGTAGAGCACTTGGCCCGGAAAGCCAAGGGTCCCGGGTTCGAGTCCCGGTCTAGGCGAAAATTTTTCTCTTCAAATACAATTTATCCTTCTATGAGAAGTGTTAAATTAATAATAAAAATCGTCAAAATCTTAATAATTGGATTTCATCTAGTTCCTAATTTTAGGCTGAAGTGAAGTCACACCATTTTACAAAGGATTCATCAAATTCAACAGATCTTCAGCATTTGAGAATTGTGGGTCTTCATTCCTATAATGATGCGTTCAACTTTGACAACACCAATCACTTTGTGTCCAACCATTATCCTCCTTCCCCATAATCTCAAACATTCCTGCATTTATACTGATTAAGACTTTGATGGCTATCATTATGAATTTTAAAATACCTTTTTGGGATTTTTGGCCATGTCTTGCAGTGTTATCTTTTCAACGTTTCATCACCTATTGTGGATGACATCTTCAGGAGATATTGCTTGTTTAAATTCTCATAAGTAATGCCACGAGTCATTTCCAAATTATCGATAAATTCACTCCTCACTTTGTGAGTCGTGAATTTATCTAGATAATTTGGAAATCAAGAGTGGCATTTGTTAGGAGTATTTAACGAATAAAATTAAGCTGTTTACTCACAAATCATTGTTTAACTATAGTTATTTTAAAATATTTATGTATTTAATGTAAACGGCAATGTTTGAAAACAAATCATAAATGTGAGGTTATGTTCATTCACTGCAACTAGATAATATTATTTATTGCCAAATAAGATCGCAAAATTGTAAGAATGTACCCAAGTGGAGAAATAACGAAACACATCAAACTATATATCATAATCAACATTACGGGTTATTCATTAATTTTTTTAGTAAACAACTCTGTAAAATCAAGGAATCTTTTCATTATTTACTATATTCAATATATTTGTTGGAGAAAAATAATGCTTTGATCTGTTCAGAACATTAAAAAAGAGGAGCTTTCTTTATCACAAAAGCAGGAGCTGATAAAGAGAAATCAATAAAGAGCAAGGTGAAACACGACTCTCATTGGTTGTAAAACAACGTTCATTGAAACGTGATTGGTCATTGACTAGCATTTGTGGTATGAGTTAAATAGTCATAGTAAACAATTCAGTTTACTATGAGAATTTAAACATGCAATATATCCTGAAGATGTCTTCCACAGTAGATGATGAAACGTCGAGAAGATAACACTGCAAGACATGGCCAGAAATCCCAACAAGTTATTTTAAAATTCATTCCTGCATTTTTTTAATATCCCAAGTTCTCCAAAATACAATCATGCAGTTTTAGTTCAAATATTGTTCACTGTGTTTGGTTTTCATTTTTATTGTAAATATTTGTAATCAGTTAATTAGTGAGTGTCTTTGTTATAATTGTTAATAATTTAACCTATTTTTTACAATTCATGACAATATGTTACAATGTTTTAATTACAAATCCTGACAAGCTGTGCTCCCACACCATCACTCCATGTACGAGGGCGGATCGGAAAGTAACGGACAATAATTTTTTTCTGCCTTGGTATTGCAGCTAGAATGTTGAAATTTCACAGAGATATAGTTTGAAGTTTTCACTACAGATGGTATTTTTTTCTCAGGTGCACCTCTTGCGAGAGAAGCTTGAACTATGCAACAAAGATGGCACGCATGCTACTGTCGTCCACAGGGCGGATCGGAAAGTAACGCACAATAATTTTTTTTTAAAAAGTTTAATAGTAAAAAAAAGGAAAAAATCACAAATGAACTTACATCTTTTACCTACTTTTCGACATAGTCACCAACTTTCTCAACACATTTTTCCCATCGTGTTACCAGTTTCAATATGCCCTGTTCGTAAAAGTCCGTTTGGTTGGAGTGTAGCCATCTGCGCACTGCTGATTTCACTTCCACATCTGTCTCAAAGCGTTTGCCGGCCAGGAATCACTAAGGCGAATCACTAAGGTTCACGCGTCCCTCTTGGAAGAATGTGCACCACCTGGAGACATTGCTACGGTCCATACAATCATCCCCATACACGCCACGCATGTCCCTGTGAATTTCACTGGGTTTATGCCCTTTGGCCCACAAAAATCGAACAACACTTCTCTGTTCCTCACAGGTGGACGACTGTAGCATGCGCGCCATCTTTGTTGCATAGTTCAAGCTTCTCTCGCAAGAGGTGCACCTGAGAAAAAAATACCATCTGTAGTGAAAACTTCTAACTATATCTCTGTGAAATTTCAACATTCTAGCTGCAATACCAAGGCAGAAAAAAATTATTGTGCATTACTTTCCGATCCGCCCTCGTATGAGCAGCATCATTGTGCCTCTCTGCCAGATTCCAGTTATAGCTGTTAGAAGTCCAAAGATCTGTTAATTCCACTCTATTCTCCTATTACATTTTTAATATTGGATTATGAATATCAACACTGATGACTCAGAAATTTTTTGTCTGATACCCTGTCTCAAATTGCTTATCTGAAACGCTAATTTCTTTGATTTAATTAGTATACTCTCTGTATTATTATTAATAGACCTGTTATCATTTTCTTATGTCCACCGCTGTAGTCTCGAGGTAGCGTGCTGCCTTGTCATGCAGCGGGCCTGGGTTCGATCCCCGGTCGGGACAGTTTTTCTGAGTGAGGTTTTTCCTCACCTGTAAGACAAATGCCAGGGAAACTTTAAGACCCAAATGGTCCCCAAAATCATATGGCCATCATCATCATCCTTCACCGGTGTGGAAAGCAACGGGAAGCTACCACACCTACAATTCCCTAGTAAAGCTGCAAAGCATAGCATGAAAAATGCTATGATTGCAGTGAAAGACCTACCCTCGGGCAGAATTACTATGGATGGATAATTTTCTTCATGTGTCTATACTGGTTCTAATTTTGTAGGCAAGGCAAGCTTTTCTAGACAGTATAAAAAATGAAAACAGAATTAATAATATTTTAAAATATTTAGGTGAAGTTGTAAGATACAAGTACTTTCATGATTAAGAAGATAAATTATGTCAAAAACAGTTTGTGTTTTATTGTCAAATTACGTTAAAATATTTTTAAAAAATTAATTTTGTACTTACAAGTAGCAGTTGCCATTTTTCGGACGTTAGTCCTAGACATTATGTTTTTCTGGAGGAAATAATCACCAACAGCTGACATAATTAACGCAAATGTTGTACGACAGAGATGTGGCAGTCCAGAGAATAACCCTGTCTATAAGGAAAATAATTATCATAAGTAAATTATTTTTATCTTCCTATCACAAATTTACTGTTAAAAAACTATTCATTGTAGTGTTAATGTTTAGACTTTTGCAGAGATTCATAATAAATTATATTATATAGGATCTTTCATATATTATGCAAATTTTAAAAATTCAATAATTAAGTCAAAAATGCATTGCATTTTTTTATTTTCATCTACATATACTCCCATTTAAGCGCAGAAAATTATATCAGGCATATGTCCACCTCCACTGTCTTGGCAGGCATTACTTGGTCTGTGAAGTCTGTGATCTCAATTCATGGTGACTTGGAATGGCCTCCCAGATCTTGTGACCTTTTTTTAAACTTCTTTTTATGTGGTTATGTGAAGTCCAAAGTGTACATGAACAAACTACAAACAGTTCTTCAACTTAAGGAAGAAATGACATCAACAGAGATGTCTGTGAAAGGGCCATCACAAACTTTTTTTATAGAAGAAGTACATATATAATAGATCAGTTTTTATTATAAGACAGATGGGAATAAGATGAGAAATATAATTTTTACTTAACAAATGAGCCCAACCTCTGGCAAAATTTTGTAGCACAATATGTACTAGCACCATATAGTAGGGTACTGTTTGAGGAGCATGACACGCACTATATTAGATATTGTTTGGGTATTGGTAAATAAAAAATAATAATTCTTAGCTAATGAGCCATAGGATACCTCTATACTCTGGCTGATTTATTTCCAGATACTCATTTTATAAGAGATCAAGTGGGCCATCTGACTAATTTGGACATGAAGTGAAGAAATCGTAAATATCTCCATCCCTTTATTATCCCAAAATGAACCTGGACCAATCAGATTACTTATAATTTAGCTGTTTTACTTTGGAGACTAGTGGTTCCCTGACTTCTGCTGTTCGTATAAGATCACTCTACAACAGTTAAAATAGTGTGGTGAAGAAATATCTTCTCCTCTTTGTTATCCAGGATTGAAAATGAACCACTCGTATTTTATTTTGTTACATTCCGTATAACTTGATTATTTTACATTGTAGACTTGTGTTTCCGTATCCTCTACTGCTTGTATATGTGATGTCTTCTTTTTCTTCTTCATCCAACCAAGTCTTAGGCCTATAGGCCTGTTATAATCTCACTGATGAACTTTGTATCCAGCGTTTCCTTGGATGGCCCAGAGATCTCTTCCCTGTTGGACAATAATGAAGCATGGCCCTGGGAACTCTATCTGAACTCATTCGTAGCGAATGATTCATCCAGTTGTTCTGGTATCTATGTATGTATGGTAAAATTAAATGTTTCTTACCTCTCCTCATATAAATTTTCTAAGTTGATAGCGATTTCGAGACTATAACTGTCTCATCCTCAGAACTTTCTTGGCGACTGGTGTTCTGAGGATGAGACAATTATAGTCTCGAAATCGCGATCAACTTAGAAAATTGATGAGGAGAAGTAAGAAACATTTAATTTCACCATAAATTAAACCTCATAGTGATTAATTCCTATAAAAGTTAAATTTCTATGTATGTTAAATTATATTTGAAGAGAAAAATTTTCACCTAGACCGAGACTCGAACCCAGGACCTTTGGCTTGCCGGGCCAAATGCTCTACCAACTGAGCTACCGAGGCGAGTTGCGATCTAGATGCAAATTTTTCTCTTATATACGTTGTAATTCCCTCTCGCCAAAGGTCCCGGGTTCGAGTCTCAGTCTAGGCAAAAATTTTTCTCTTCAAATATAATTTATCTTTCAGTGAGAAATGTTAAATCAATAATAAAAACATCATTAGAAGCCTTACTAGCTTTATAAAGTAATGTTAAATTCCCAAAAAATGTTTTCTTAACTAAGAAGCCGCCATTTGCAAAGATAGAAGCAATGGTTTCAAAAGCATTTGGCGAGAGGGAATTACAACGTATATAAGAGAAAAATTTGCATCTAGATCGTAACTCGCCTAGGTAGCTCAGTTGGTGGAGCATTTGGCCCAGCAAGCCAAAGGTCCCGGGTTCGAGTCTCGATCTAGGCAAAAAATTTTCTCTTAAAATATAATTTATCTTTCAGCGAGAAATGTTAAATCAATAATAAAACCGTCATCTATGTATGTATTCAATGACCCATTCTATATGTGACATAATTCATTTATATATGTATAAAGGTAAAATAGATTCATAATTCATATCATAATGTGGTGTGATTGTTTTGAAATCAGTCTTATTTTGAGGTTGAAAATATATCATCATCATCCTGCCAGGTATTAGTCCTAGAAGAACTGTTACGGCCTGAGAAAGCAGTTTTCATGCCATCTTTTCATAGGTCGACCAAGTGACCGTTTCCCATTTGGACAGAAGTTCATTATTGCCTTGGGGATCCTGGATCTAGCCATTCTTGAGACATGTTCCTTCCAGTTTAGCTGATATCTGGAGATGTAGTCCAGTATTGGTGACACATTAGGTTCTTGAAGGATTTCTACATTTTTCTTTTGATCCCATTTGGTGTAGCCAGCTGTTCGGCGCATAAATTTCATCTCACAAGTTATTAGTCTGCTTTCATCTCTCGTCCTTATAGTCCATGCTTCACTCCCATAACATAGGACTGGTTTAGCCATTATTTGATAAAGACGAGTACGAGTTGATTTCTGCACTAATGAAGGTTTTAAAACTCTATTAATGATTCCCATTGATTTGTTGAATTTCACAATTTTCTCTGGTAAATCCAAATTTTCAACACAAAGAGAGTTTATATCCTAAATAAGTAAACTCATTAACTCTCTCTAAAATTTTGTTATTTAAACAAATTTTGCTTGGTATTGGGGATTTTCCACATGAGGCCATTATTTTAGTTTTATTGGTAGATATTTCCATTGAATATTTCTGGGCTATCAAATTTAAATTATGTACTGACCATTGTAAATGATCTTCAGATGTTGCTGGTAAAACAAGATCATCTGCAAACATTATTATATCTAATTTTAAATTTCTATTGATAGTGATACTTCCGTGTTTTGTTTCTCTAAAGTCTTTTACAATGGCATTCATATATATGTTAAAAAGTAGAGGGGAGAGGCCACAACCTTGTCTGACTCCTGAGTTTATTTCTTTCCACTGAGTTATTTTTTCTTTTATTTTTATTGCAATGAGAGTTGACTTATAAATGTTATAAATATTATATATGATCTGCTTTGGGATCTGATCTTTCATCAAAATTTCAAATAACAGACTTCTGTTCACTTTATCAAAGGCTTTTTTAAAGTCAATAAATGCCAAGTGTGAAAATATATTAATCCTTCATTTATGGTATTTGTGTATATTTAAAAATGCATGTGGCATATAAACTCACCATCCTTATATCCCATCCATGTATAAATCTAAAATAGGTAGGAGCTTGAGTCATGAGAGTGAATAATCCCCATATGTTGCCCCATTGTGCCATAATGTTCATCCACATGGGCCGTGATAAAATGATCTGCTTCCATGGAGTTTGAGGCTGAAATGTTTATTTTATTTAAGAATTAATAACTGGACTATAAACTATGTAAAAAATAATATAAAATTATACAAACCACATTAAATATGTACTTCATATTAAACCAACAAATCTCTATCTCACTGTGAAAGTTCCCAATTATTTGTCCAGACTTTTCTTCCATGTTTAATTTTGTAGAAATAAGAGAAAAATTTATTTTTGGTCATTCCAATCAACATAAAATTCTGGCCTCTCCTTTGATATTTCGAAGCATCTTCCCATCAGTGTCCCCAAAAAATATTTATACTAAATAATGTTTAAAAAAATATATTCTGCACTATACTGTATGTATTTTGAAAATGAAAGTATTAATTTTATAGTTGTGAGGATTATTACATATTTTTTTATTAACCATGTATTTTTATGGCAATATTAATTCACAATTAAAGCACGCCTTAGCGTAATGGTTAAGGCACTGCATATAAGCCAGAAGATCGAGGGTTAGAGCCCCAGTGGGGTCAGGACTTTTAAACTGACCCAAACCTTCTGGCGGCACCATGGCTCTGGGGTCGACTCAGCCTCTAATGGAAATGAGTACCAGACTCTTGTTCTGGGGCAAAGGCGGCCATCACGCAGGGCTGACAATCCGGCTGACACCAAGTGCCGATTGTCTAGAAAAAGTGGGAACCTTAATCTCCTACTGCCCCAAGGGCCTCCGGAGGCCTGTAGAGGGATCACTTTACTTTACATTTTATTTTACATTAGCAATAAATTAAAACGTTTATTTCTTTTCCATGTATATTTTTTCATGCTACTTAAATATTTTCTGCTATAAAATATACTCTGTAATTTATATTTTATAAATTACATTTGTTCGTGTGTTTTTGATAAGTGTTATTGCATTTCTTTTTAATATATTTTTATTATCTACTCTTATCATTTTTCATTATCATTATTACTATTATATTATTTTTGGTCTGGACATCTTACCTCAATATTAATGTTGATTTGTTCTTGAACATGTTTCAAAACAATTCTGTTTTATCTTCAGCTTTCCCAGACTGGTTTTATTTATGTTGCATTATGTTGCACCACCTGGATGTCGATGTCAGCTCCATCCTGTGGTTGGCCAAAGAACCTCCAAACAAGGTCACCCTCCATCGGAATATCAAAATTCATAACTCTGTTTCTGTTCTTCTGAATATAAATTTTTTCCCAAATAGTCAGCTCGTTTGTATTTTCTAACTGTTTTAATAATTTAGTGTCTGAATTGATATTATGTTTTTCAGACCAAACATGAGCAGCAACTGCAGATTTTTCAATTTCTCCATTTTAAAAAAAAAAATATATAGGAAATTCACATATCACCCCTGGGTACATAATAAATTTCAAAATATATTTGAGAAGTTTAATATTAAATTAGCACCAAAAAATAACTACAGTTTAAATAAACTAATAAAAACCAACAAAAATGAAAAAACTGATAAAAATAAAAAGTCAGGAATATATCAAATTGAATGCATGGGTTGTGAAAAGATATATATAGGGAAAACAAAAAGAAACCTAAAAATTAGAACCAAGAACACATAAGAATATTAAAAATGGAGAAAATTGAAAAATCTGCAGTTGCTGCTCATGTTTGGTCTGAAAAACATAATATCAATTCAGACACTAAATTATTAAAACAGTTAGAAAATACAAACGAGCTGACTATTTGGGAAAAAATTTATATTCAGAAGAACAGAAACAGAGTTATGAATTTTGATATTCCGATGGAGGGTGACCTTGTTTGGAGGTTCTTTGGCCAACCACAGAATGGAGCTGACATCGACATCCAGGTGGTGCAACATAATGCAACATAAATAAAACCAGTCTGGGAAAGCTGAAGATAAAACAGAATTGTTTTGAAACATGTTCAAGAACAAATCAACATTAATATTGAGGTAAGATGTCCAGACCAAAAATAATATAATTAAAATAACCTCAAAATATAACTTCCTAAAATTAAATATTATTACTATTGTTGTTATTATTTTTATAGGAAATTAGATGTAATAAGAACAATTAAGTTTTGTTGATTTTGAAGGCAGGACATGTAGCACAAATGGAAAATGAAATAGGAGCTTGGAAATTTCTTTTAGGAAAAGCAGAGGTAGACCAAAAATGAGGTGGCAGAATAATATTAACTGTGATTCCAGGGAGGTAAATTATACTTACTTACTTACTTACTTACTCACTGACACTATCGAACCCATAGGTTCATGGCCACGCAGACATAAGCTCTCCATACATCCCTATCCTGAGCTAATGCTTTCCAATCATTCCCTGTATAATCTACTTTCCTCAAATCATAGTTAATGTTATTCTCCCACCTCATTCTTGGTCTACCAACTGGGTGTTTTCCCTCTGGCTTTCCTACAAGAAGCTTCCATGCACGTCTTTCATTCCCCATACGTGCAACATGTCCTGCCCATCGCAGTCTACGAGACTTAACTGTTCTTATTATATCTGGCTTCCTATAAAGACCATGTAGTTCATTGTTATGTAAGTCTTCTCCATTCACCTGTCTGTTCATCTCTCTTTGGTCCAAAAATTTTCCTAAGTACTTCATTCTCAAATACTTGTGTAATCTTCTTTCCTCTCTTAAAGTAAGAGTCCATGTTTCCCACCCATATAATATAACTGGTAGAATAATAGTTTTATATATTTTCAGTTTAACGTTTTTTGAAAGAAGTTAGGACATCAAGAGTCTCTGCAATGCATAATAGCACGCATTTCCAGAATTGAGCCTATGTTTAATTTCTTTGTGCATCTCATTCCTACTTGTGATTATTGTTCCTAGGTATTTGAATTCAGCCACTTCTTCAAAATTTCCCTCATTTGTCATTAGCTGTCCATTTCCATTATATAATGTATTTCTACGTGTGACCATATATTTAGTTTTATTGATATTTACTTCCAGTCCTAATTTCTTAGTGTTAATCAATAGTGTGTGCATGTTGTCCTTTAGTATCTCCTCTCTATCGGCCAATAATACTACATCATCAGCATAAACTAACAGCTTATTAATACCATTGAGTTGTAATCCTGCCTCATTCTCTGTTCAATAGTGTCAGTGAGTTCAGTTACTTTTATTATTAATGTTTTTCATTTTTATAATTATTAATTTTTCTGTGATTTATATTTGTATTATCACTTTTATTTTTTTTCTTATTTATTTATAGATACTTCAAAATATAAAGTCATATCATGTCTTAAATATTTTGTTTTATTAAATAGGCTGTCTACTTAGCTGGGCAAGCTGACGAGGATATGGAAGATTATATCGAAACATTTTCAAGAATAAATCAACAATAATTTGAGGTAAGATGTTTCCCAGTCTCAAAAAACTTGATTAAAAGAAGCTCAAAATAGTACTTCCTAAAATAAACCATTGTCTACTTGAATTCTATTAGTTTTCATATAAGTTTATTGATTTTTAGTTTTTTAATTAATTGCAAACTGATGATTTGTGATAAATGGCTTATGATAATGAACAGTATTTGTCTTGAAGGCTAAAGAAAACCACAAAAGTATTCCACACTGGTTGGTTGTCATGGACATTTGATTATTAAATTTTGTATTAAAGAAATGTACGTTTTTACTGATTGTTTGGAAGAGAATGCCAAATGTCTTATCACTCTAGGTTAAATAAAAAAGTACTATATAATATGTTATATTGTTCTCAGAATTTTTTTATACAGTAATGCATTTGCCTGTTGTATTAAATGTGTTGAAAGAGTTATATGTATCTTACTTTTTTTCTTGAAACTGTTTCTCCTAAACTACTTAAGATATGTGATTTTTCAGCAGCTGAGATTCTTGGATGCTGGTGAGGAGAATCATATACAAGAAGCCACCATGCGATAAACCATACCACACCGAGTGTCCCAGTCACATAAAATGCAGCTTGCCAGCCAAACCAGTTAATAAGGAAACCACACAATGGGTAAGTGATGCCAGCACCTATAGAACTACCTGCAACAAATTAACATTTTTAACTACTAGTCCTTCCTCCACCATAGGTGAATAGTCAACAGGATAAATAAGGTGAATCCAGAGTCATCTTAACTCATAACTTGTTGTGTTCTATTTGAACACGTTCCGATTTATCATAAATACCATCATCAGCTTTTCCAGACTGTTGAATTTTAAGTTGTCAGCGTTGTCTGGAAAAGCTGATGATGGTACACATGGTATATCAAAACATAATTAAATTATTGTAAATCAATGGTAAAGAGAAACATTTTTGACTGAACCAGGAATCGAACCCCGAACCTTTAGCTTTCCGTGCTAATGCTCAGACCACTGAGCTAATCCAGGCTTCATTCCCAAGAATCCTTCCTTTACCTTTACTCTACTGGCCCCACATTCAATTTCAATGAATCATCATTCACAAATACACAATGAATGGCTTGTGAATGATGATTCATTGCAATTGAATGTGGGGCCAGTAGAGTAAAGGTAAAGGAAGGATTCTTGCTTGGATGGGAATGAAGCCTGGATTAGCTCAGTGGTCTGAGCATTAGCACGGAAAGCTAAAGGTTCGGGGTTCGATTCCCGGTTCAGTAAAAAATTTTTCTCTTTACCATTTTTTGTTGACTCAGCCTCTAACGGAAATGAGTACCAGATGCTTGTTCTGGGGTAAAGGCGGCCGTCACGCAGGGCTGACAACCCGGCTGACATAAAGTGCCGATTGTCTAGAAAAAGTGGGAGCCTTAACCTCCTACTACCCCAAGGGCCTTCGGGTCTGTTGTGGGATCACTTTACTTTACTTTACCATTGATTTACAATAATTTAATTGTGTTTATTAATTTACTTATTTCTATCATAGTAATAGCTTTAGCTTCCCAATATTAATTTAATAATATCAAAACATGTTCAAAATAAGTATAATGGAAATAGATAACTAATGAAAAATGAGGGAAATTTTGAAGAAGTGGCTGAATTCAAATACCTAGGAACAATAATTACAAATAAGAATGAGATGCACAAAGAAATTAAACATAGGCTCAATTCTGGAAATGCATGCTATTATGCATTACAGGGGCTCTTGTCATTCCAACTCCTTTCAAAAAACATTGAACTGAAAATTTCCCTCATTTGTTATTAGCTGTCCTTTTCCATTATATAATGTATTTCTATGTGTGAACATATATTATTAGTTTTATTGATGTTTACTTCCAGTCCCAATTTCTTAGTGTAATTCAATAGAGTGTGCATGTTGGCCCTTAGTATTTCCTCGCTATCGCCTAATAATACTACATCATCAGCATAAACTAACAGCTTATTATTACCATTAAATTGTAGGCCTTCTTCGTCCCCTAAAGATTTGATGGCATGCTCTAGTACAAAATTGAATAGTAAAGGAGATAGTACATCTCTTTGCTTTAACCCAATGTGAATTTCAAAAGTATCTGAAAACTGTTTGCCTACACGCACCCTACTCTTTGTGCCATTTAGACACATTCAAATAAGTCTAACTTTTTAGAAATTTCGAACACAAGCAGGATACTATATAACTTTTCCCTCTTAATTGAATTGTATGCTTTTTTGAAGTCTACATATAGTTGTCGCTCATTGCCATTATATTCCCATTTATTTTCTAAAATCTGTCTTATACTAAAAATCTGATCTGTTGTAGACCTGTGTCTTCTAAATTCACATTGATGGTCTCCTGTTATGTCATTAACCCATTCGCCTCAAAAGACGAGCTAGACTCGCCGACTGTTAAAATGACCTTCAACTCAGAAGACGAGGTACACTCGCTTAACTCTGCTGTTATATATTTTGCAATATTTTGTGCATCCATTGGCAGGATAATCTTTTGTTAACATTTATTAATAGTAGAGGAACGTGTTTTTGCCTTCACCCTTATTGTGATCTCAAGTACATCTTTTGTTTGTTTTGAATGTCTTAATATAGATAATATAATTTACAGTAACTTAAATCCGGTTTCTAGGAAAATACATTGAGCGTTTTTTATATTGTTTAAGTTTCATTTGCCTTTTTTTTTAAATTTCTTTCTTTGTCGTTTTCTTTCGTTTACACTGTTTTTCCTTTTTGTTTAACTTTGTTAATCTTTTTATCTTATTCACACACACAAACACAAGACAGGACACATACCCAGACCCAAGGTGGAGATTTAAAATTCCCTACCCCGCCGGGAATCGAACCCAGGTCGCCGGAGTGGAAGGTAGAGACTCTACCGACTACGACACGGTGACTAGCGTTTAAACCTGATGTAAATGGGTTAATATAGGGAGACATAATAATTATATAACAGTCGTAAGTTAATAATAATAATAATAATAATAATGTGATAACATAGGATACATAAGTACGAGGGTCATACTGAAAGTCATGAGCAACATTTTTTTTAAACAATCATAATATTTATTTTGGACAAACCAAGTACACCATGTTAATCTACAGACCTTTGTGCTACTTTTCAAAATAGTCTCCATTTCTTTGCACACATTTTGTCCAGCGTTCTACAAACTTGAAAATTCCCTTATGATAGAAGTCTGTTCCAGCTGCTCGAACACACTGACGCACTGCTTTCCGAATATCCTCCAGCGTCTCATAGCATTGACCTCTCATCTGCTCCTTCACAGAACTGAAAAGTTGGTAGTCGGAGGGTGTCAAATCGGGGCTATAGGGAGGATGAGGAAGAGTTTCCCACCCGAATGTCCTGATCTTCTCCACAGTGGCATGAGCAGTGTGAGGACGTGCGTTATCATGTTGCAGAATGATCTTCCTTCCAGGGCGTTTGTCGTGCAATGCACGACGGAGCTTCACAAGTATCTGGATATAGCAGGCAGCATTTGTGGTTTGTCCAGGTTCATGAAATTCAACCAGAATGCAACCTTGCGCATCCCAGAAGACGCTGCCCATAACTTTCCCAACAGATTGCACTGTCTTCGCTTTTTTCTTTGATGGCGAATTCAAGTGGTGCCATTCCATACTCTACCGTTTTGTTTCAGGCTCATAGCGATGAAACCAGCTTTTGTCACCTGTCACAATACTCGTCAAAAAATCATCACCTTCATTTCGAAATCTCTGCAGAAGGTTATGGGTGATGGTTCTTCTCTGAAGTTTGTGGTCTTCACTCAATAAACGTGGAACCCAACGGGCACTAACTTTTCGGTAACCTAAGCTGTGAATCATTTCTTGCACTGCACTATGTCCTACTGCAAGTTTTGTAGCGATTTCATTCACTGTGATACGCCTGCTGTCTCTAATGAGCGCATCAACTCTTTCCTTGTTGTAATCCGTGGAGGCAGAGCTTGGGCGACCGCTACGAGGCTCATCTTTGATACTTGTGTTACCATCTTTAAAATGTTTCACCACATCTCCTAACACTGCTGGCACCCATGCAGGCATCTCCGTAAGCACATTGAAGTCTTTGGTGAATATCAACAGCAGATTGTTCCTCTTTAACAAGGAATTCAATGACAGTGCGCTGTCGAAACGAAACATTGATGTCTGCCATTTTGGAAACACTGCGTGTGGTCACATGGTAGAAGCTATGATGCCACAAAACGGCAATGTTGTGGTATAAAGTCTGTCGATTACGATCCTCCAGTTGTTTTTGTTACATTGTTGAAATTTGAATTTTAACAATGGGTTGCTCACGACTTTCAGTATGACCCTCGTATAATAAATTCTTAAAACGTAAATATGTAGGAAATAATAATAATGTGATAACATATGATACATAAATATAAGAACCCCTCAGGGGTCCTCATCTAGGGGATATGTGGATGGCGACCACAAGGTGCCCAAGCTGTGCAAAACATTTCTCCCACTTACTTGTGTTTTGCACTCTTTTAACTTTACTATCTAACCTCTCTTGGTTAACTCTTGTTTTTTTGACGCCGACGCTATTAGGGCATCCGAGGGCTAGGGAGTCTTTCCTTTCTTTCATTTCTTCTTTCCTTTATTTTCTTTTCTTCTCCAGAAAAGCCTGACCAGAGGCTATAAGATGGCAGCCCCATCACTGGTCTTGCCTTCCTTTGGCCAGCAACCAATCGAAGGGACTATTATTATGCTTTCAAGTCTTATACGAGAATTTCCCTCAAACGCTGGAGGGAAAATTTTCTATAGGATCGTAACAGGCCTTGGCCTAATACTTGGAAGGAAGAAGAAGAAATATAAGAAAATCTTAAAATGTAAATATGTAGAAAACTGCTTCACCTATTTTTCATTGCTGCTCGCCACTGTGCCAGTACAATATTTCACTTTCATTTTTTAAAAAAAATTACTAATGCTTTATTTGGAAGGGAAGTTGTAGATTTATGGCAAGTAAAAGAACCTAAATTATTAAATAAAAGATGTCTGAGCAAAATTTGTCAGGAGAAGCTTTGAATTGCAACACTAATGACCTCAGTTGTTAAAGAGCCTTATTAAATAAAATACTATCTACATTATTATGAAAATATAACAGAAAGTAATGTTATGAGGTTCCACTTAATAAATAAGTTGAGTCTGTTGTCATCTTACCTCATATTTCTAGTAGGAAATGTTTCAGAGCATCTTTGCTCTATCATCAGCTTGTACAGCTTAGTACTTAGTACAGTAAGCTGTACAAGCTGACGATAGAGCAAAGATGCTTGAAACATATCCTACTAGAAACAACCAATATGAGGTAAGATGACAACAGACTCAACTTATATTGGAAGAGAAAAATATATGCTCAGACTGGGGTTTGAACCTATGACTTTTCACTTTCTATGCAAATGCTCTACCAACTGAGCTATCTGAGAAACTCCATCTAAACACAAATTTTTCTCTTATATACATTGTTAATTCCCGAGTGCCAACTTATTTACTATCTACTTTCTTCCATCTTTTCATCATCTCTCACACAATTAATGTACTCTACACCGTACACACATTCTAACCTTAGCTACTTTCTATAAAAATACAATTAGGTTTCACATTATCCTACATAAAAGGCCTATAATCTGCCAAATTGGTGAATAAATTGAAAATAGATCACATTCCTGCTGACTGTGTGCCTGTACAGAATTCAAAATGTATATAAAAATGCAATAGATTATATTTAATGTACAGCTATTGAAAATAGATAACATTCCCGATGACTATATGCCTGTACAGAATCCAAAATATATATAAAAATGCAATAGATTATATTTAATATACAGACAACCAAGTGGTGAACTTTTTTTTTTTAATTTTAGTTTGAAAGAACAAAATCCTTGAGAAAAGCATATAGTGGATAATTGTTAATATTTAACATGAACTTACCCATGTAGGCTGTGACAAATTTACTTCTCTCATTTGGTGGAATCCAGCTGGCAGTTAAATTATGCATAGCAGGCCATGACAGTCCCTAAAATTAGTTATAAGTTAAGTAAATAATAAACATAATTTAATACAAATGTAACTTTTGAAAATTTATACAATAAGAGGTTATTTCAGAAAATACCATAAGTACAGGGCTTTCAATATAAAACCGGACCGGCCTCATGGAGTTTCACCCGGCACGCAGTGCTGTCTCTTCCTCCTGCAATTCACCCTGCCTGCCACCCATCCTTGAACTGTTTCTTACCTTATAGATAATGCTGCAAATGTTGTCCTCCCGCAGTTAAACAGGCATTATACCGAGTAAACACATTTAGATTGACATGCTGTAGTTCGGGCACTGTCAAGTTTCTGATTTCATTTCTTATGTTGTTCTTCAGTTCTTCCAATGTGTGCGGATTTGTTTTGTACACTTTGTCTTTCCAGGCTACCCCACAAATAAAAATCACACACTGTTAGATCTGGGGAGCGAGGGGGCCATACACCAGCGCTAATCACTCTATCTTCAAACACTTCCCTAATTTTATTCATGGACTCCTCTGCTGTATGAGCAGTAGCAGAATCTTGTTGAAACCACCCATATGATTTCTCTTCTTCGCGTGTGTTTCTTATTTTGTACTGAACCAGTGGTCTCAAATTTAGTCACAAGATCGTGGATTGTCGATCTGGAAGGAGGTAATTGTCCAGGGAAGTTCCGAATAAATTCCTCGCGAACGCGACGAGCTGATTTGTATTTATAATAACATTTACACACATAAATGCGCTGCTCTAATGTCAGCTGATGTCTCATCTTGTCGAACGATAGTAAACTGACTAGTTCAAGGACGAGCGGCTGGCAGAGTGAAATGCGGACGAGGAGAGAGCGCTGCCTGATGGGTGAAACCCCGTGAGGCCGGTCCGGGTTTATATTGGAAGCCCGTTATTAAATTCAAATTCCAAAAAATAAATACAATATTATGAAATTTAATTTTTGTAATACAACATAAATCTTACCATATATTATTTGTAAATTATAAAGCTTATGTTTTACATTGGCAGGTAGGAAGTATGATTCAGTGAGAATTTTTTGTTATTATTTTAATTTTAGAGCACTTGAATATTTTAGATCGTATCACATCTATAATGATCTAGAAGTATATACCAGTCGGCTGTAGACCTATTACTATGCATACTCATTTGTTTGCACCATATTTTCTTGTGTAATTTGCGCCCCTGCATATTTTACACATCCTAATTTTTAAGGAATTATTTTGAACTTTATGTTTGATCTGTGTATTTTGTACACACATTTTAGGTATGGCCTACATTTTTTTTTTCAGTGTAGTAGGGATTTTTCTTCCCTGAATTCCATTGCCAATTCTTACATTCCAATGTAGATTATTTACTAGCAACTGAACTACCTGCTTCACAAAGAAACCCAAAGCCCCGCTACTTTAACTCTAATCCACTTAGTAACTTATTTTAGATATACTGTATATTAAATTCTGAATAAATTAAAAATTTAGTTAAATTATAATTGTGTTCTTAATAGTGTAGGATATGTGGATGGCGACCACAAGGTGCTCAATCTGAGCAAAATCATTGCTTCCACTTACTTGTGTTTTGTTCCTTTTATCTTTTCTTATATAGCCTCTCTTGGCTAATTCTTGTTTCTTCGACTCTGATGGTATTAGAGCATTCAAGGCCTAGGAGATCTTTTCCTACTTTCATTTCTCTCTATTGACCTATCTAATTCTTACAACCTCGTGGGCACTCACCTTGATGGCTGAGAAGGGTTAACTGTGTTATTGACATATTAAACAAGGAATCAAAAAATGCCCACATAAGCTGCATATACATCAATGCAGCCCCATTACAACTTATACACAATATGGATTCTTCTAAAGAAAAGTAAGCATAAGTATGCAATGGATTCATGTCATTAGCTTCATCTGGATACACGTAATGAAGAATGAACAGTAAAAGTAAAGTGATTTCACTACAGGCCTTAGGAATCCCTTGGGGTAGTAGGAGGTTAAGGCTCCCACTCCTAGACAATTGGCACTTAATATCAGCGGGTTGTCAACCTTGCATGACAGTTGATCTTATCCCCAGAACAAGCATCTGGTACTCATTTCCATTAGAGGCTGAATTGACACCAGGACCATAATGCATGCATAAGGTTTGGGTCAGTTTAAAAGTATTTACTCCGCAGGACTCAAACCCTCAATCTTCCAGCTTGTAGGGTATTCCTTTAACCACTATGCTATGGCATCCCCATTTCTATTCTTACTTTGCTTATAAATATTCTTTGTTCACGGAAAGTTTTATATTGTCCTAGAAATTCAGAAGCATGTGGTATATCTTGAAACACCCATCCACGTACAGTCCTGCTTTACATTCACTGCAACAATAAATCAATTCTTTTCTTGCACTTTTTTGGTACACACAACACATCGTTTCTGTGGTTTTGGTTTCTTTCCCATTGCAGTAATCCTTTAGGGAAAATGACGTCCTATCATTCTTTTGAATGGTGACTGTGTGGACAGACAGCCATATACAGGATGGGGGATATAGGGTCTATATTTTTCGACAAGTTCTTGAATAAGCAGCAGTCTGAATTTAAGGGAGTCCAGTTTCATATTTTGGCATTATAATTTGTAGATCACAAAAGCATTGTGAATTGCTACATTTAAAAATCTTTTGAAAAATTTTACATATCATTTTGAACCTCTTTTTCTTTCCAATAAGTAGGGTTTGATCCTTAAGGTCACGCTCAACCATATTTTCATTATAATCACACACTATAGCTGGCTTCAGTTTCATGGCTTTCCTCTTGTCTATGATCTGATACATTTCTTTGCTGTGGTATGTTGAGATCATTTGTCATCCGTTTCTTATCTTTCCATACTAATTTGGTAATGTCACTGGAATGTTGTGCAAAATGTTCTTCCTTTTTAATGTTTCCCCCTTACTAAATTTGGAACAAATTTTCCATTGTCTGTGAGAGTGCCAACACAGTCAGTGCTTTTTGATTTTAGAAATTGGGCGAGTTCAGGAGAATTATAAAAATTGTCCATCCAAATGGTGTGTCCATGGCCCAGAAGATTTCCTGCCAATTTTATAACTATTGCAGCTGTTTGGTTGTGTTTGTGTTCACATACACAATTTCCATTCCCCAGGCAGTATAATTAATAACTCTAGACTCACACAATTCATATATTTAATACCAAATTTGACAGTTTTAAGTGAAATAAATTGTTTGAAAGATAAATGCCCCTTCTGTAAACATAGTGATTCATCAATTACAAAATCTTTCTTTGGAAGGTAGATAGATTGGAATTTATTAACGGTATATAAATATTTAATGACCAGGAGACAAAAAAAAATTTTTAAAAAGTTCTGAATGACCTTGGAAACCAATTTGTTTTCTTTTGCCCTTTAAATGAATAAATTTCATTATCAATTCAAGTCTTTGCAAAGGAATTGTTTGATTAAAAAATCATATAACAATTAAACAATTCTTAGAATAGGAAACCTTAATGTCAATTTCTGTACAATTCCCTTTAGCCTGAATATAGCCAGAACAACTTACTGTTATGTTCTTCCATTGTCTGATTCTAGAAAGGAAAGTTAATGGACCTATTGCTATTGATATTGGTTGCTGTGCATATCTATTTCTTCTTCTTCTTCTTCATGGTTTAGGCTTATTTACTAGCCTGTTCCGGCTCCAAATTGCTGCTCTTTCCATCTTTTCCTTGGTCTTCCCAAACTTCTTCTTCCTCGTGGTGAATAGTTGTATGCTGCTTTTGGTATTCTATTCTCAGTCATCCTTGCCAAGTGTTCTTTCCAGTTTGTTCTGTATTTCTCTATTGTTGAGTTTAATTCCTCTACTTTTAGTTGTCTTATTTCTGTGTTATGTTTTTTGTCTGTTCTTTGATATCCTGCTATTGGTCTGAGGAATCTCATTTCAGCAGCTTGCCTATCCTGGCAGATTGTTGTGTTGTCACTGTCCATGTTTCGGATCCATAAGTAATAATAGGCACTGCCATTGTCTTGTATAATTTCATTATAGAGTCTTTCCTGGCTTTATTTTTCAAAGTTCTTTTTAGTGTACCTGTTATATAATTAAACTTATTTATTTTGTTATTTATATCTGTTTCTGCTGTGTATGATATTTCGCAACCTACGAAGTTATATGTTACTGCTTGTTCTATTGGTTTATTTTCTAATATTATCTTTGTCCGAACTGGATGAGCACCCTTGAAGGCCATTGTTTTTTATTTTTGTGAGGATATTTCCGTGTTGTATTTTTTTGATATTTCATTTAGTTTCTTTCATTCTTTGTAGTTCGTCTTCTGTTTTTGCTGTTAAAACCTGGTCATCTGCAAAGGCTACTGTTTTTATTACTATATTTCCTAAGTTAATTCCCCCAGTCGTCATTTTCTTCCATGATCTTATCATGTCGTCGAAATAAATGTTAAAAAGCGTGGTTGATAGTGGACAACCTTGTCTAACTCCTCCTGTTATATGTATTGGTTCCCTTCGATTTATTTTTATTTTTGTTTCATTAACAATGAAATTCAACATTGTGTGATTGAATATTTCCTCAAATATAGTAACAATATCCCTAGAAACAACAAACTGTGGACCACTAATGTCACAGAAAGCTTCTTGTATTAAATTAAATGTGTCCATATGCTGCCATACAAAATCTTTGCACACTGCCTCTCGCCCTGTTGCAACCAAACCTCTGTCAGTGTCTGTATATCTCTGTCATCAACACAACTGATTTCACTATCACTTATATCATGAGGAGGTTGTGCCCTAATCAACAGCAAAGAAACTATCATGACTATCTGAATTAGAAGCAAAATCACCACCACATTCATCAATCTCAAATTTAAAAGTTTCCTCTTCTGAGAATACACAATTTTTTTTATATGCATGAGTCATGATTACACAAAGAATGTGAGAATGAAGTTTTTCAAGAGAAAGGTATGAAGACCACACAATGCAACACTTTATAGATATTTACTTCAGATCAGCAATAAAAGGGTACTGGAAAAGTTCAAAAGAAGGGACTAGCTGAAAAGGATAAATACAAAAGTATTTTCTTTCACTAACAAATAGCCAACTCGCTCCACTTGCCTGTCGTAAGTTATGTCATAAAATGAAGGGGAATCCTTCCTTAACAGTTATTTTGTTAAGGAAAACAAGTTCTGCAGTGTATTTAACAAGCTTGTTATAGACCATACCAATGTGTATAAATACAGCAAACTGCATTTGGGAATTTAAATGTCTTGCATGTAAGTATGTCAAACCAAAGCTGAGTTGTGAGCGGAGATTTAAATGTCCACAAAGACAGGTTAATGCCTTTGCTCCAAGTTAAGCCAAACAGAGTAAGGTGTCTCAACAATTATATTTATCTGTCATAAATTAAATACTTACACCAATGAAACCTTGGAGTACTCTAAGAAACACCAGTGCTCGGTAATCGAGACGTGCACAAAAAGGTACAAGGAAAGACAGTAAACATGGCATGAAGTTGCTTAGCCCAAACACTAACTTTGTGCCATATCGTTGAGCTAGAATTCCTCCAGGAACTTGACATACCCAATGCAGCCAGAAGAATCCTCCCAGGATCAAACTTTGTTGTTTTTCATCCCAGTCAAATTTTGTCTGTAAAAAATTTTAAATGTGATATTGTGATATGCTATACATGTTTAATCATAAAATTATATTAGTACAAATAATTACAAGGTGATTCAAATTTCATATTACACTCTTCTGGGAGATATAGAGGAAACTTAGTAGATGAAGTTTTGGTAAGGAACCTGGTCCAGTGTCATAGGTCCAGTGTCATACTGTTTCAATGATTCAGTGATATTAGTATTGAAACTCTGTTTCAAATTTCTTGTTTCATCAGCAACATATATTTAAGGATATCTAGGTAATTTGAGATGACTCATCATTATCTTTGATTATAAATTACATACATCTTAATTGATTTTGTTCATATTGCCACAATTTTAATGTTTTATTTTTCCTTTGTAAATGTATTATTGTAAAATTGCTTTCACTGTGCATCCAGGAATTTAATTGGGCAAAAACTGACAGTTACTTAGTACTAGTAGTTATATTGTTGTCCAAAGAGAGTACTGGAAGTTCTAAAATATGAAAATCTTTAGTAATATGTGTAGGTCTCGTGAGACCAATGCTAGGCAAACATAATTGCACTATTTTCATTTTATGGGTTGTTTCCTTCAGTCCTATCACTTAAAACTGGAGGCAATAATCACTTTACCCCAACTGATATCTGAATGTAAATGCTCTTAAAAAATGTTCAAAAAGTCCTCTATCTTCAAGGAGACATGCATCAATGCACCTTTGCATTGAAACCCACATGCATTGAAATAACTCTGGAGAAGTTTCAATTGTCTCACAGTCTTCCACAATGCTTTCACAAAAACTCTCGGTATCTTAAATTGGGGTTGCATTCACAAGGGAATTCAAATGGCCCCAAACTGCAAAGTCAAAATGGACTTACATCAAAGTTGTGTGAAAGCCAATGAATTGGTCCACTTCTACGTATCCAGTGGTCATAAAATATTAATTTGAAAAACATATGAACAGAGACTTTGAAATGAGCAGGAAATACATGATGCATAAAGTGCAGCTAGGAGCTGACAAAAAGGTGAGAGGGGTATGAAGAGAGGGAAGGTGTTATCACTGTGAATCCTCAGGGACACAGTTCTACACATTGAACTGTAATCATTCACAAACCTTGTGCTCTTTTCTTGCACAGTCGTGTTATGAATCCATGTGTTGCTGTTACTAATATTGTTTCATTTTCATTACAGTGTTTGTAAAGATTGTCTTTTATTCATTCAGAAACATGACTAACATTTTCAGGACACGTAGTACAAAAATGCAATAGAAATGTTATGACTCTAGTATTGCATCACACATTCCTTATGCTTGCCATCTCGTCAGCTCTTAGCTGTACTGGTACATGTTTTGTTTATCTATAATGGGACATTCTTTAACAGAACAGGCAACCTATTCTTCAAGAATGCTTTTTTCTCTTCATCTGTATTAAATCTTCTTCCTCTTCTTCTTCTTTTCTTTGTTTTAGGTACATGATTTGTTCCATCCAGAATTAAGAGTCCTTCCATCTCTTTTTTGGTCTTCTGAGTGTCCTTCTTCCATCCTCTGATAACTTATCTTTTGCTATGCTTACAATTGTATCTGGTGTCATGCGGGATATATGTTGATTCCATTAAAATCTTCTTCTTCTTTTTTCACCCATTCACCTATTGCCTGAATGTTCAGCTACCTTCTTATCTCTTTATTTCTAATTTGATCTTTCCTTTACATACAATCTTCCTCAGAATATTCATTTAATTTGTTTCTAATGCTTATTTTGTTTTAACAGTATCTGCTGTTGTTTTGGAGGCATAGGTCAATATTGGGCGTATCACTGCTTTATATATTCTTGTTTTTGTATCTTTATTTAAGTACTTGTTTTTCCATCTGATATCATTCATACACTCAGCCATTCTCACTGCTTTATTAGCCTGGTGTGTGACTTAATTATGTAATGATCTCCAGTTAGTTATTTCCACACCCAATTATTTGATTACTATAACTTGCTCAATCATTTTTCTTTCTAATTCTAACTTGCATCTTAAAAAGAACTTAACTTATTGTCATCATTTTCGTTTCTGCTAATGATATTTTCATATTAAACTTTCAGCAGCTTAGATAGAATCCATACAATAATCTTTGTAAATCATCTTCTGTATTCGCCATCAAAACCACATCGTCTGAATAACACACAATATTGATATCCTTATTTCCTATTCTATATCCATCTTTATTTTTAATGTCTTTTATTATTATTATTATTATTATTATTATTATCATTATCATCATCATCATCTTCATTCATGGATTAGGTCTGTTGACCTGTTCCGACTTCAGCCCATCTCTTTCTAGGTCTGCCCACATCTCGGGTGCCTTATTATTTATTATTATTATTATTATTATTGTTATTATTATTATTATTATTATTATTATTATTATTATTATTATTATTATTATTATTATTATTATTGAATAGTAATGGACTCAATGGGCCGTATGAATAAAGTGGAGCAAATGCTTTTATTTTGAAGCACATCCTTTTATTCGCGGTGACGCATTGAGAAAATAACATCTGCTTCCATGGAAGAAGCATGAGCTCGACCTTGAAGCATGTGCTTCAAGATTAGAAAAACTGTATGAATAAAGTGAACCTTTTGCTCCTTTTAAGAAGCACATGCTTCAAAAAATTGAAGTCTGGTCAGTAGCAGACTCCTCATCACAAAATACAGACATGGTTCAATTAGTAGTCCCTGTACACTGTAAAAAGTGTTTTAAACCATGTCGGTGTCCTCCTGAGGAAGAGTATAATTCATTATAGAGGTTCAACAAGGAAAATGTTAAATGGATTCCTGCCCACTTTTTGCCAGAAACAGATGCCCAGGAATCTACTTCTTCTGTGGTGTGCTATTCTCTGAATATAGAATGAAGGTATTTTTTGGTTCATGGCCGATCCAGGGTTTCAAACTGGTATAGGAGAAGAAATAGGCATTCATCAATATTGATGGTTCAGACAATGATGATGAAGATACAACAAAGGAGAAGAACCAGAAGAAGAAAATTTCACTGAAGGGAAAATTATAAGAGGAGGACGCGAAAGAAGAAAAGAAATTACAACTGCAATATACAATGAAGGGTTTTTATTATTTTAAATTTATTAGAGCTCATGTTTATTTATATTATTTAACTATCAATTATTCACTATGACTTGTTCGTCTGGATAAATAAAAAATCAACTTTGATTTATTTCACTTCACTGGAAATAGATTAACATAACTATGCTATCATATCGCCTTCGTTGACTTCATAAAGGCTTTTGACAAAGTAGACAGAAATATATTACTACAAATTTTAGCTGATGATAACGTTCCACAACAATATATTACTAATATCTTCAACATCTATAAAGATAATGAAATCTCTGTTAAACAAGATGGCAAATTATCTTCTTGGGAAAAGATCAACACTGGAGTAAGACAGGGATGTGGACTTTCACCAGTGCTTTTCATTATATACATGAATAAATTAATAAATGAATGGAGGAAAACGCAACGAGGATATATACCCATCAATAGGAACCTCAAACTCGATGCTATTCTTTTTGCAGACGATTTAGCTCTTCTGGCACTTTCCGAAAATGATTTGCAACGATCAATTTATAATTTACAAAAAATAGGTGCCAAATTTAATATGGAAATATCAATTAACAAAACTAAAATTATGGCATTTCATGGGAAGGACCCCATACAAAGTAAAATCTGTCTCCAAAATAAAATTTTAGAGAGATCTAATCAATTTAAATATCTGGGATGAAAAGGATATCCCTGAAAAAGTTACTAGTTATAATAAAAGTTTAGGAATTATTAATCAAGTTATGAAACCATCCCTTGTACAAAAAAACACCAGATTACGTTTATATAACACTTTGGCTAGACCAGTGTTGACCTATGGTAGTGAAGCATGGACACTAAAAAAACAACATGAAAGCAGAATAACGGCTTGTGAAATGAGATTCATGCACAGAACAGCGGGTTACACCAGATGGGATCGGAAAAGGAACACCGATACCTTAAAAGAATTGAAGACTACGCCAATTTTGGAATATATTAAACAGTACCAACTAAATTGGAAACACCATCTTGAAAGAATGAGTTCAAATCGGATCCCCAAAGCTGTTTATAATTATATACCAAGAGGACGAAGATCACTGGGCCGTCCTATGAAACGCTGGAGGGAAAATTTTCTATAGGATCATAACAGGCCTTGGCCTAATACTTGGAAGGAAGAAGAACAAGAACTATGCTATCACTTATTAATTTGAAATTGATAGAATTCAAATAGGAAAATAATATTTTACAGGATAGCAAATAATACATTACCCTCACTATAGTCTTGAGAAACGTTTCTCTTGTAATTTAAGTTATTTAATCTGCCCATAAGCATTTTTCTTTTTATTTGAATTATAGTCAATTTTAATTGTTCCAATACATTCAGTCTGTGAAGGGCACTCTCAAATCTTTCGACTAATCAGTTTTTCGGCAATTTTTTTTAACAGCGGAAGTCTATTAAATGATGTATCCGTTGGTGATGGTAATGTCGATGGTTCCACACTTAATGTTCCTGAAAATAAGTGTATATAAATGATAGCCTGAGAAAAATAACAATAACGGAAAATTCAAAATATGTGTTAATAATCTCACTTACTGTAAAAGGATTATATTTTGATTTTAAATAGCTCAATTTATTCTATAACTATTGGTATCTGTGTTCTTATTATGATTATAAGTACATCCATAGTAATTCTGCCCAAATGCAGGTCTTTCACTGCAATCATAGCATTTTCATGCTGTGCTTTGCAGCTTTACTAGGGAAATATAGGTGTGGTAGCTGCCCGTTGCTTTTCATACCGGTCATGATGATGGCCGGATGATTTTCAGGAACCATTGAACCTTAAGCTTCCTGACATTTGTCTTACAGGTGAGGAAAAAAACTGAAAAAACCTCACCCAGGGGCTTGTCCCGACCGGGAATTGAACCCGGGCCCACTGCATGATAAGACAGCACACTACCTCGAGACCACAGCAGTGGACATGGTTATAAGTAATCAATAAATTACTGAATAATTAAGACTTATCTGGAATTTTGATTATTATAGGATTTATCTCCCCGTGTAACAGATTGAAGAGCTCTTTCTCCCGAGAATTCAAAACAATTAGTTTGTTCCTTCTGTTCATATCTGTCTTTTCTTCAGCCTAGTTTTCATATGGCTGGAGGACCTGACATGCTGACTACATGTCACCCCTACACTGGCTTACAATCGTCAACCTCTGTCATTAACACATGTGGACGTGAGGCCAGCAGCCGACTGGTAGGCCAAGGGCCTTCTAGGCCTGTCATGCTTGGAGTTCTAGTTTTCATATTGTTAATTTTCTTTAGCAACTGGTTTGAATTTATCGGTGTGCCAAAATTAAGTTCAAATAATTTAATTATTTCCTGAATTGCTACATTTTTTTCTTTTTCCTTTTGGAATTTGTGACTTTTGTAATAATTGTGGATATTTTCCTTGAGCAGTAACTAAAAATGCCATTTTTACAGACTTTGAACTATTTCTTGCATCCGAAACAGAAAAGGCCATTTTTACAAACTGCACTATACATAGTTTTGACTGCACTGAGAGAGCGGAAATAAAAGTAGCGTGGTGATTATCTGTTTTAGTTGAAAATTATGGAGTCAGCACAAGTACTTTGCTTTTGAGGAATGAATACATTAACAGGCGTTCAGTTAGTAAAGAATGCTGATAATTCATTTAAGATACGCGCGGCTGCTCGGCTGGGAATTTAGAAGCACATGCCTCTTATTTAGAAGGAAAAGGTAGAAGTATAAGGTAAAGGTTATTCATATTATTCAAAGCACATGCTTATACATCTATCTTTAGCTTCCAAGCTAATACTTCTACCTCTATCTTGTGCTCACAAGCAAAACCCAAAACCTCCAGTTTTATTCATACGGCTCATTGAGTCTCCTTGTCAAAACACTCTTCTGATTGGTATTTTCTCTGTTAGCTTTCCATTTATTTTTATTATATTAAAATTATTAAGTTTAATGTCTGTAATAAGTAAAATCAAACCATTTGATACATTATTTGTTTCTAAAATATTTATTACATATCTGAGTTCCAGCCTGTCAAATGCCTTTCAAGATGAATAAAACATAAAAATGCAGGTTTATTAAATTCAATAGCATTTTCTATGACTTGTCTAACTATAAAAATAGCATCTATACAAGACCTGCCAAGTCTAAATCCTTATTGTTCATCCTGAAAATAAATTATATCTAGAAGTTTTTCTTGAATTAATTTAGTTGTAATTTTCAAAAAGGTATTAGGTCTATAATTCCCTATTAAATCGTGGGAACAAAATATTATCAAGAACCAATGACATGAATTTACAGATTTCTCACAAGAGATTATTTAATGGCTATAAGTTTTTCTTACCTCTTCTGATATTACTGAAGTAGGTAATGTAATGTTTCGATCACCTTGCATTGACATTTCAGGTAAATCAATACACTCGCTGGAATGTGATTCATTACTTGCTTTCATCTGTCGAGACTTCACCATGGAGACAATACCTATATTGATACTTAACCTGAACATGTAGTTGACTGCAAAACCAGTGAAAACCAGAAACCACAACACAGTCCGCACTGATGCACATCCTGTGAGTAAAATATATCTTACTGTTATTATATACTTCCCATTTAACTTTGCTGAAGAAAGCTTGCTATAAAATACTTCTTGTAAGCCCTTGTTAACCTGAGCATATAGTTTACTGCAAAACCAGTGAAAACCAGAAACCACAGCATTGTCTGCACTGATGCACATCCTGTGAGTAAGATATATCTTACTGTTATTATATACTTCCCATTTAACTTTACTGAAGAAAGCTTACTATAAAATACTTCTTGTAAGCCCTTGTTAACCTGAGCATGTAGTTTATTGCAAAACCAGTGAAAAACAGAAACCACAGCATAGTCTGCACTGATGCACATCCTGTGAGTAAAATATATCTTACTGTTATTATATACAAAATATTGGCAGTTCCATCTCTTATCTATGGATGTGAAACCTGGACATTAACAAAGGCAGATAGTAAACAAATAGAGGCTGCTGAAATGAATATGTTGAGAGCAATAGCAGGATACCAAAGGAAAAACGAAGATATAAGAACAGAACTTAATATATTTAATCTCTGTGAAAGAACAAAATATTATCAAAATGCTTATCTTCAGCACGTATTATGAATGAATGAACAGCGCATACCAAGAAGAGTGTATGATTATAAACCAAAAGGGAGAAAAATGTTGGGACGACCATTGAAGAGATGGAAGGACCAATTCGACCTATCGATCGGAACAGGCCATCCTCGTTGTTGATGATGATGACTGTTATTATATACTTCCCATTTAGGGACTTTCCACTGAGGGATTTTAAGCTGTGGGTCCCGAGTCTGAAGATTTTCAGGCTCATAAAAGATCCTTAAGCCTGAATAAAAAGGCCTCTAAGCAAAATTTACCAAATTTTCCTGTCCTAGTACTACCTTGGGGGAACACGCCATAGCGTAGTGGTTAAGGCACTGCGCTACAAGCCGGAAGGTCGAGGGTTCGATCCCCGTGAGGGTCAGGATTTTTAAACTGACCAAAACCCTCTGGCGGCACTATGGTCCTGGGGTCGACTCAGCCTCTAACTGAAATGAGTACCAGACGTTTGTTCTGGGGGTAAAGGCGGCCGTCACGCAGGGCTGACAACCCGGCTGACATCAAGTGCCGATTGTCTAGAAAAAGTGGGAGCCTTAACCTCCTACTACCCCAAGGGCCTCCTGAGGCCTGTCGTGGGATGACTTTACTTTAGTACTACCTTGGCTTCCTAGATGTCAGTAAGAGGCAGAATGCTGGCCATCGGCCACTCCAATGACATCTTTATGAAAACAAGTATAACTAAATTAATATGGTTCAATTTCTTCCCTGTTAGGGAGAGAGCGCCTAAATCTCATAGAGGGAAACAAGGGCTATAAAGTACAAGTGTCAAAAACATCTACCTTAACAGTAACAGTTCCTGAATAAATCCTACTATTCTATAGCCTGCTTGTAAAATGTTAATAAGTAATACCCATGCTGATAAGCAAACAATACAATTGCAAACATCTTCTTATATGCATGCTGACCACATGTCACCCCTATACTGGCTGGATGATCATCCATCTCTGTGATTATCATATGTGGATGTGAGACCAGCAGCAGGCTGGTAGCCAAGGGCCTTCTAGGTCTGTCATCACCAAGAAAATCTATATACATAATTGATAACTAGTAGCTGGTAGGAGATATGCACTCAAAATCTTAGTACAGTGATGGCTACTTCAATACCATATCTCCTTTCCCTCTTTATGTTTTAGCTGCAGCCCATTCTTATCATTAAGAGACAATGCTATATCAGACATCAGCATATTGATGGTAGGCAATGAAAACCTCATAACTCCATCAGTCATTGAAAACCACACAACTCTAGTAGCCAGCACATAAATATGTGATGCATATAATAAATATTTAATTTTAGGAAGTGATCTTTTGAGGTTATTTTAATTATATTATTTTTAGTCTGATCATCTTACCTCAATATTAATGTTGATTTGTTCTTGAACATGTTTCAAAATAATTCTGTTTTATCGTCAGCTTGTCCAGAATGGTTTTATTTATGTTGCATTATGTTGTACAACCTGGATGTCAATGTCAGATCCATCCTGTGGTTGGCCAAAGAACCTCCAAACAAGGCCACGCTCCATCGATATATCAAAACTCATAACACTGTTTTTGTTCTTCTGAATATACATTTTTTCCCAAATAGTCAGCTCTTTTGTATTTTCAACTGTTTTAATAATTTAGTATCTGAATTTATATTATGTTTTTGGAGGTTCTTTGGACAACCACAGGATGGATCTGACATCGACATCCAGGTTGTGCAACATAATGCAACATAAATAAAACCAGTCTGGACAAGCTGACGATAAAACAGAATTGTTTTGAAACATGTTCAAGAACAAATCAACATTAATATTGAGGTAAGATGATCAGACTAAAAATAATATAATATAATGTGATGCATAACCTGCTGAGAACACGGAGTTCAAAATTTATTAATAACTTGACTTGTATTCTGTAGTAAAATATGTGGGAACTATTGATGTATCAGTTTTCATAATTATTTAAAACAGTTATTTGATTCTGTAAAATTTACCATTTTCATTGTCCACCATCGATATGTGGATTGGTGCTGTTGGCTGATAATAGGGTTTGAGTAATGAAATATGCATCATCGATGTTTTTATTATTAATTTCATACATCTCAATGATGGATAAATCATATTTAAAGAGAAAAATTATACGCTCAGACCGGGACTTGAACCCGGGACCCTTGGTTCTAGTCCAAGTGCTCTACCATTTGAGCTACCTGAGCAAGTACCGATCTAAACGCAAATCTTTCTCTATATACGTTGAAATTCCCGCCCCAAATGCTTTGAAGCCTTTGCTTCTATCTTTGCAAATGGCGGCTCCTATATTAAGAAGACATATTTGGGAATTATACATTACATTATAAATGCCAGTACGGCTATTTTTGATGTTTTTATTATTAATTTCATACATCTCAATGATGGATAAATCATATTTAAAGAGAAAAATTATACGCTCAGACCGGGACTTGAACCCGGGACCCTTGGTTCTAGTCCAAGTGCTCTACCATTTGAGCTACCTGAGCAAGTACCGATCTAAACGCAAATCTTTCTCTATATACGTTCAAGTCCCGGTCTGAGCGTATAATTTTTCTCTTTAAATATGAAATATGCATCATGTTACATTATGTGGGATTGTACTAACTTATCTTATTTGCATCAGTCACTGAGCAGGCAATCTCACTGTGAAAAGTAATCAATTGATATTTACATGATGAAAATCCATATATTCATTTATTAAATAGAAGTATCAAAGTTTTATATCGTCGGCAGGCAATGAAAACCTCGTAACTCTATCAGTCATTGAAAACCACATAACTCCAGTAGGTAGCACATAAATATGTGATGCATAACCTGTTGAGAACACGGACTTCAAATTTATTAATAACTTGACTTGTATTCTGTAGTAAAATATGTGGGAACTATTGCTTATCAATTTTCATAACTAATTAAAACAGTTAAATTTCAATCAATTGATATTTACATGATGAAAATCCATATATTCATTTATTAAATAGAAGTATCAAAGTTTTATATCGTCGGCAGGCAATGAAAACCTCGTAACTCTATCAGTCATTGAAAACCACATAACTCCAGTAGGTAGCACATAAATATGTGATGCATAACCTGTTGAGAACACGGACTTCAAATTTATTAATAACTTGACTTGTATTCTGTAGTAAAATATGTGGGAACTATTGCTTATCAATTTTCATAACTAATTAAAACAGTTAAATTTCCTCCTGTAAAATTTACCAAAATGGAGTTACAAGGTTTTCATTGCCCACCATCGATATGATTTTCATAAATACAACAAATGTTGAATAAAAGAAATATTTATGAAAATCATATAAAACTTTGATAGTTTTATTTAATAAATAAAATCACTGTGAAAAGTCTGTTTTTTTTCTTATGGATGATTCTTAAAATAAAATAACCAAACTAAATAAAATAGTTCATCATGCAGGAGCTGCATAAACTAAGAAAATGTATGGTCCAATTTCATGGTTTACTTTAATATAATTTTCTTTTGTTAATTAAATTATTTGTATCCAGTTTTGTTGTGAGGAAACAGAAGTTGCACTTGCTAGAGAAATTGTCAAATTTTGGGTTTCAGGTAAATCCCAATTCTTAATAGTGTAATTATGCTGTTTATGAAATATGTCTTCCTTCTGATAATTAAATTTATATACCAACTTTCATTGTGAGGAAACAGAAGTTGCATCTGCTAGTGCATTTATTTTACTTCAATTTATTTTGAAATGCTTCAATATCTCTGTTCATGTTGCATCTATGATATTTGGGTTATATCAGTAGATTATGAAGGCTATGTCTATTATTATGTATATTCATATGTAGACATTGTCTATTGTTGTATATTTACACATCTTGTGAACATTGAATTTATTTATGTATTAACCCTTCAGAGCGGGTGGAGTTAAATGGCCGGTAATACTCTGATGCGGGAGGAAGCTTACGGGTATTTAAACCCAACCGTTCAGTGCCAGTATTCCAATAACGCATTTATATGGAAATATCTTGAGTAATTTAAATGTTTTTGCAATTCGTTTATGGTGAACCCTTAATATAATATTTAATTAATTAAATTTGTTACGGTTCTCACGTAACATCTCTGCACGTGCAGACTTATTTATGATTGTTGTGCCAGAGTTGAAGTGGTAATTTGTAAGTTTCTCACATAAGTAGCACAGTGAATTGCACTAGGAATTCTTTGAAGACTTACTGGTTCAGGTTGGGTTTATTTTTCGGTAGAGCCGGATTCTCTTCTCAAAGTCGGAAGTTCGTACACTCGATAGGAAAACACTTTAAAATGACTGAAAACTGTTTCTTGCAGAAATAATTACAAATTTATTCACTTTGTAGGTTCCCAGCAGATTAAGTAAATTTAAGTGGTATTATTCTTCACTATCAATTAAAATAAATTCTTTTTTTTCTGGAATCAATTAATCTTGTATTAAATATTACATTTTATCTTGAGAACTCTTCTTGCTTCTATCTTTGTGGAAAGTTATATGCAGAATGAATAGTGTAATTCTTTTATAATTTTAAAGAACATTATTACATCACATGATGTTATATTTAAATTCTATTGGTTAATAGTTATTTTAATATAAGGTTTAAATTTGATTTGTTAAATCAAAAAAGTTAATTGTTTTAACATCCAATCAGAATTTAGTTTACTTTCATTTAAAAATATGAAGTAAAGCAGGTGTTCTTATTACAGTTATAACAGAAAGCTTTATAATTCTGACAACAATGACTTAAAACAATTTTAAAAGCATTATTTACAAAAACTGTTATGTAGTACAATTTCTTTAATTGTTACTGAGACATTTTTATTCAACAATAACCAACAATGAATTATTTAGATGTTTTTCTTTATTTAAGTTATATTTAAATATTAAAATAATTTTAAAATACAAAATTATTAACTTTAACTTTCATATTTATTATGATATTAAAATCCTGCTATAAATGCCCCTGATGATTTTTGTTTTGTTTCCGCTAGGAAGAACAAAAGAAAAATTATCATTCCCCAAGAAATATTAATGTAATTAATTAATTAATTAATTTTTAAAGTAACTTATCCGCTTGGAATAGATATACATTTACATATATATACAATGAAATTAACACTTTAAATATTTTCATTTTTCCTGAAAGAGAAATACATTACATTGACAACAATGTCATACATTTTTCATTATAGAACACAAAATATCAAAATAAGATATACAAATATCATACTACAATCAATCATTTTATACTTAACATTATATGAGCAACAATGAATTTTCTTTTATTCAGAGATATTCATACACCTTTTTTTATACAATAATCAAATTATTATAATTGTATATTGCTGAAGGTACATTTCTAATTAAAATTTTATCACCTACTTTCTTTAACTCTCAATATTCTGCTTCAACCTATCTCTGTTACATTCATATAACATTTTCTTTTTAGCAACATATTTTAACTTTTTCTCTTAATAATAAATATCAACTTGTCTTTTACTTTACATATCTAAACTTTTTATTTCTCTCACGCTATATATCTCAATTTTTTCCTTTCTTTCGAGCTACATATCTCAACTTATTCACGCAACATATCTCAACTTTTCCTCTATTAGGGGTTCAAATTTTAGAATCAAGTCGTCTGCTTGTTTTCTAATGCTAAGCAGAATTGGTCTACTTTAATCTTAATTGGTTCATGTTCTGTGACCTTGAATGAGTATTCAAAACAATTGCACAATCTAGGCTTCTTAGAAAATGAGTATCTATTCTTCATCAAAACATCATATAATCTATCTTTCTGTTGTTTTGAAATTCCATGTGTTTTGGCTACCTTTCTCTTATCAGTTGGCAAAAATCGTCTTCCTCATCATCTACCATGCACATGAGAAGAGGAACTTCTTTGTTTTTTATACAATCAGCACATTCTTCATCTACACACTTATAATCATCAATATTATTTAATAAATATTCAACTGTGGAATTATCACACAGGAATTCATTATTATACACATGAATATCTTCATTCATGGTTTCTTGGGTCAAATCCCCGTCTTCATTATTTCTATCACATTCTTCTACATTTATGTTTTCAATGAAAATGTGCTCATCTTTTACCAAATTTTTCTTGTCTACTAATATTCTGAACCTCCTCAAATTCTCTGGCAAATGGTACGACAATTCTATTATTTGTCTCGTTGCTTAGAGACATTATAATTCTGAAAATCAATGATAGCTGTGTACTGATCTAACCTGTCGCATCCAATTAACATATCACATGATAAGTAAGGTGATATTAAACAAATAACTTTAAATGAAATCGCACAGATATTTACTTCTAATAAACATTGAGGTCTAATAGGTAACTTCTTCTTTCCAATAGCTAGGGTGCAGTATACCCCACAAATTCTTACTGTATTGATCTTATTTCCTCTAGAAATTAGGGTATTGTAAAATTTCTGATCAATTATTGTGTTAGGACATCCACTGTCTGCAATACCAATAATCTCCAATCGCAAATATTTAATTTCAGCTTAGGTGGACGACCAATAATATTTGATTCTCTAGTATATGTTCCATCTAATTCTTCATTCTCCTTGGAAATGTTTATATTATTAATAATTCCTCCTTTATTACCATTATCATTATTAATGCTAACCATATCTGTTGGTTTAAATTTTGATAAAATTTCTACATGATTGAAGCTACTATTGACCCCTAATTTTAGACAAGTTGAGATATGCAACTGAGTCCCAGACGTATCTAATTGGCATTTAAATTCTGAGGTATTCTATTCCCCTCAGTTTCAACCCTGTTGCTATCGTTAGTTAACACAAGCCCATGATTATTAATAGTATTAGAATTTATTCCAGTATCATTATGTCTGAATCCATTTTCACTTTGAGGACTTGTATTATTTATACATTCTTGCCAAACAAAATATCCTTCTCGTTGGTTATTATAACAGTATCCATTAGAATAACTATTACATCTACATTTCCTTCTATGGGGTGATATCCAATTTCTATCATTACCTTCACCAGAATTTTCTACATTCATAAAGTTAATTTTTCTCCTATCATTTCTATTCTGAAAATTTCCATAATTATTTACAGTTCTGTCATTATAAGGTCTATTCTTATAATTATTTCCATTTGACATTCCTCCATTTTCTTGGGTGTTCCTACTCCTATTATAATTATCATTAAATTGTTTTTTCACCTCTTTATTATGATCATCATAATTTTTCTTTTCATTATTCTCTGCCCCTACCCCAAGAAAATTTTTGTTGGAATTTTCTTGTCCATTCCAATTAGCTCCCTTCTTTCTGTCTTTCTGACCTCAACTTCTCTCTTGTTTTCTAATAAAGACAACAACTCTAACATGTCTGAAATGTTCTGAGGTCTAGCAATAATCAAGTGATATTTAATTTCATCTGGGTAATGATGGGATATTAATGACAATAAAGATTTTTCATCAATAGGTGGTTGGAGAAGTGCAGCCATCCTTGCTTTTTCTAGAAAATACCCAAGGTAACTGTGATCTGTTTTAGGGTTATATTTACCACTAGTAATCTCTAACCTGGCTTTATTTTGTCTTTGATGACCCCAATAATAATTCATAAAAGCACTTTTAAATGTATTATAATCTATTGAGTCATGACATGCTATTTTAAACCAAGATTCAGCCGAATCTTTTAATGACCTTTTCACAAACATCATTTTATACTGCTCACTAATACATTTTAATTGAAAATATTTCTCTAACTCTGTAATGAAGTCAAGAGGACTTTGGCTAGAGTGATCTGTGTAAGATATATATATTAATTGGCATTTCCCGTATAATGTATCATATTTATATTATTATTATTATTATTATTATTATTATTATTATTATTGTATCATTATTGTTATTACCCTATAAAATGTTGTTTGTACATGACATTTACATTGCTACATTTATTGTATCTTTAACTGTTTATAATTAGTATAGTGTATATCTATATTTGTCAAATATTTATTTGTATTTGTGCTGGTTGAGTGGAAGAGAGGGCCTTATGGCCTTAACTCTGCCAGAATAAATAAAGTATTATTATTATTATTATTATTATTATTATTATTATTATTATTATTATTATTATTATTATTATCTGAAAAATATGGTAAATTTATTTCTGACAATAAATTTGCCGGAATTTTAGAATTTTCCACAAAATTTTGAGATTGACTGTCCATACTACATTCTTTTGATTTGTCAAACTTATTATCATTTACACAGTTGACTCTTTACTCTTATTCAAAATTAATTCGTATTTATTTTCTAAATCTATAACTTTTTCAATCCAATATCCCATCTTTTCATTCACCACTTCTTCTAGTTTCCCTACTATTTCACTTTTTGAATTATTTATTTCTTTTTCAACCTTGCTTTCTAAATTTTCAATTGTACATCCTAAATTTTGAACAGTACTTCCTAAATTTATGAAGCTATTTTTACATGCTTCGTCTATTTGAATTTTCACTTTTTAATTCGTCCATTTTTTATTAATTTTAAAATTATCACTTTTTAATTATTTATTATTACTATCCATTTTCTGACTAACTTCCACAAACATGGTTTTCATCATTATCATAATATCATTCAAAGGTTGATTATTATCATTATTAATATCACTACCATTAGAAATCTCAACACTTTGTCCATTATTAACAGATTCAAATTCACTTATCGGCATAATACTGTCACTATTTACATTATTTTCTTTGTTGGTTGCCATTTCTATATTTCTACATAAACTTTTCCTATTTCTTAAAATCATATAAATGTAGTTTAACTATTTCACTATTAAAATTTATATTTACTTACATTTGTCACAGTGTACTAATTCCGATCTCGTGTATAGGCACCTGGTTTGATTTTCCTACAATGTTTCTGGTTCCTTGATGTATTAGATTCTATGAAGTTCCATAATGTGCGATGAATCTAGTTGAATGATGATGATTCAGGTTGTATGATGATTCAGGTTGTGTGATGATTCAGGTCCCACGTTGGAAGCGTAATTTTGAAGAAGTAATTGCTTTGTCCCATGTTCTGGTGGCATTTTGATATAGTAATTCTCTTCATGCCTGATGTTGTAGTAACATTTTGAAGAAGGATTGGTGTCCCAAAAAGAATTACTGGTTCAGGTTGGGTTTTATTTTTCGGTAGAGCTGGATTCTCTTCTCAAGGTCGGAAGTTCGTACACTCGATAGGAAAACACTTTAAAATGACTGAAAACTGTTTCTTGTAGAAATAATTACAAATTTATTCACTTTGTAGGTTCCCAGCAGATTAAGTAAATTTAAGTGGTATTATTCTTCACTATCAATTAAAATAAATTCTTTTCTTTTCTGGAATCAATTAATCTTGTATTAAATATTACATTTTATCTTGAGAACTCTTCTTGCTTCTATCTTTGTGGAAAGTTATATGCAGAATGAATAGTGTAATTCTTTTATAATTTTAAAGAACATTATTACATCACATGATGTTATATTTAAATTCTATTGGTTAATAGTTATTTAAATAAAACAATTAAAACATCCAATCAGAGTTTAGTTTACTTTCATTTAAAAATATGAAGTAAAGCAGGTGTTCTTATTACAGTTATAACAGAAAGCTTTATAATTCTGACAACAATGACTTAAAACAATTTTAAAAGCATTATTTACAAAAACTGTTATGTAGTACAATTTATTTAATTGTTAATGAGACAATTTTATTCAACAATAACCAACAATGAATTATTTAGATGTTTTTCTTTATTTAAGTTATATTTAAATATTAAAAGAATTTTAAAATACAAAATTATTAACTTTAACTTTCATGTTTATTATGATATTAAAATCCTGCTATATATGTGGGCACTATTAAACCTTTAATTGTCCTGACATTTGTCTTACATGTGAGGAACACCTCCTCAAGATACTTGTCCTGGCTGGGATCAAACCATGCTATGTTGAATACGAGGAAATGACATTACTCTTAAAAGGAAACTGTCAACAATTGCGTACCAAAACCTATCTTGAAATTTTCCCAGAGAAGCATTGTGATATACCAATGCCATGTAAAAAAAGTATCTGCTGTTTTTAAGTGCAAGGCACAGAAATCAAAGCCAGAATCCAGCAATGGCACAGAAGATGTACATCCCTGCATGAATTAAGATCAGAGTTGAGAGAGACAGGACATGGTGCAGACGGCAGTTAGTGAGGGTTATCCAGTCTTCCAATACAGGAGTTGTATTAATTCCCTATGGTTTAAAGGAGAGATTTGGCACTGGATTTTAGTGCCTTGCAGTTAAAAAGGTAGATACATTTTTGAACATGGCCTTTGTACATCACAGTGTTTCTCTGGAAGAAATTTCAAGGTAGGTTTTGACATGCAGTGGTTGACAGTTCCTTTGTTAGATATAGCGGTGAGCCACATTCATTTACGTTCCTAATTACATTTGTCATTAATATTGACCATGAAATCCTGTACTGTTTTATTAATATCAATTATAATGCCAGAATAGTTTTATTTCATTTTTATCAAAACAATATTTCCCCTATGCATTACTAGTAAGTTATGTATTACTTACTATTCCTGTTTGTGATTATGTTTGTTGTATACATCCACTGATTTCAATTTTTAATTAAATGTGATTAAGTAATGGATTGTGGCAGTGAAAATCCAATCCAGTGTGATGACTGATGAAACACAAATAAAAAAAAATCTGATTGACCAGATCCAGAATTTAAATCTGTTTATTGAAAATTGTTAAGCTACCAATAAACTCGTGAATATGTCCATAGATTGTAATGAAATGTTGAGAAAGAATTAATTAAATATAAAACCACACACTTCAATCTCAGAAATATTTTATGATAATTTCTTGATTTCCTTTATGCAACATATTTTATTCCTTTGGTTGTGAAAAATGTTTTCCCAAAATTTGTGTTTACTTTCTAGTTACACCCTATATTGTAACTTATTCTCTAGTATTTCATCGTAGAATTTAAAAAGATCAGTACTAAAAACCCAATCAAAATTTATTCATGCATTTTTTTTTCACACATGCACACACACATACACAAAAACACGCACATTAAAAATACCTTATAAAATTAATTTAATTGATATTAGTAAATAATAAAAAAAAATGGATTAAAAATACCTGATAAAATTTTAGACATTTTGCCATAAATCTTGACTTTAACTGTGCATTAACAGATCAGCATAGTGAAAAAAAGCACAATTATGTTAAATATATATATGCTAGATAACACGGAGTCAATGTCTTGTATTCTTCCTTATTTATATTTTTCTTTCTTTTTTCATTCTGTTTTTGTCTTCCAATCAGTTCTGATTATGTAATAAGACATTTTACCATAAGTTATGTATATAAGCAACTACTTGAAGCTCATTATCATTACTATTTTTTTATACTTTAAATTATTCATGGTTAGATTATGTAAATTATTTTATTATTAAATTAATATTGAGAAGCTAAAGCTATTACTATGATAGAAATAAGTAAATCAATGAACACAATTAAATTATTGTAAATCAATGGTAAAGAGAAACATTTCTGCCTGAACCAGGCATCGAACCCCGAACCTTTAGCTTTCCATGCTAATGCTCAGACCACTGAGCTAATCCAGGCTTCATTCCCATCCAAGCAGAAATCCTTCCTTCACCTTACTCTACTGGTCCCACATTCAATTGCAATGAATCATCATTCACAAATACACAATGAATGACTTCTACCTGAAGAAGACATGAAGGGACTCCACACAGCTATAGCATTATTTATTAAATTAATATTGAGAAGCTAAAGCTATTACTATGATAGAAATAAGTAAATCAATGAACACAATTAAATTATTGTAAATCAATGGTAAAGAGAAAATTTTCTGCCTGAACCGGGAATCGAACCTCGAACCTTTAGCTTTCCATGCTAATGCTCAGACCACTGAGCTAATCCAGGCTTCATCCCCAAGGGAGTCCCTTCATGTCTTCTTCAGGTAGAAGCCATTCATTGTGTATTTGTTAATGATGATTCATTGCAATTGAATGTGGGACCAGTAGAGTAAGGTGAAGGAAGGATTTCTGCTTGGATGGGAATGAAGCCTGGATTAGCTCAGTGGTCTGAGCATTAGGACGGAAAGCTAAAGGTTTGGGGTTCGATTCCCGGTTCAGGCAGAAATGTTTCTCTTTACCATTGATTTCAATTATTTTATTGTTCGTTTCCACTTTAACTTATCACCAGAAATATATATTTTGATAAATATAATGGGACATTATGAGATAACAATCTGTAGAATTCAAAATATGAATTGGAAATTTTACACCTCGTCTTATAAGTAAACCTTCTCACCTGTACATGTTTTAGAGTTCACATCCCCAATTATATTCTGACTCAGGTTTGAAAAAAAAAAAATTGAATAAATAATTGTATGCCTCATCTTATAAGATAAAATCTTGTTTGTGGTCATCCTGTCCTCAATTAGATTTCAACTCACTTAAAAATAATAGTTTGGTAATGCAGTACAATCTTATAATTTTGTCCTTCATAAATTTTATTTTTATTGACTAAATCTATATCTTATGGACCCCTTAGATTAAATTCTGCATTCACGAATTTCATCCATTGTTCCCTATCCTCAGCCAACTTAATTCAGTTCAAATTTCCGATATCCAGCTTCCTAAGATTCATCATCCCTATTCTCTATTAGATTTCAACTCACTATTGGAAATAATCATTTGGTAATACAGTATATCATCCAAATATTAAACTCTCACCTGTGCCTAGGCCTTCCTAATGGTCTTTTCCGTGTTTTCCATTAAAAGTGTTCACTATTTGGCATATAGCAATGATGTTAATGCTTCTCCTTGTTTTAATCTATTCTCAATAGAAAGGCTAATTGACATATGTTAAGTAATTGTATTTTTCTCTGGCTACTATACAAACAACATACCTTTAATAACAGACTAATTTTTTTAATAAACTTTTAAACACAACATTTTATATAGAGCACCTGTCCTAACTGAATCATAAGCTTTTCTGAAATCCATAGATAAATTGGTGCATTGGATGATTGTATTTCTTCTACTTCTTTGTAAAATTTGCTATATACTGAATATTTAATCAATTAATATTTAAAGGAAGTGTTACTATGAGGTTTATTTTAATTAATATAAGGTGAGTCGTGAATATTCCTACTCATTACTTTAATCAATTATTGATCTATTTTGCCTAAAGCCACACTGGTAATTGCCTAAATCTCATCTGATACTTTTATTTCTAAGCCTTTCTTTAAAAAAAAGAAGGAGTTTTAAAATACTAAACTGAGAATAATAACTAACAAAGATCTTCAATTGGTCAAGTTTCTATTACATTGTATTACTATATTAATAGTAAGTCAAAATAAATTTGGTTGATTGTGTAAAATTGAATTACAAGAAAATTGGAAATGAAATGAAATTTGTCTTTGACAGTACATTGAAACTTTTGATGCTGTGCACTAATATGTATCCAAATGAGGAGATTATATATATATATATATATATATATATATATATATACAATTTCTAATTTGATTTTATGAATTTATAAATTAAAAATTAATATTTTGAATTAAACACAATGTCACTTTACCTGCCATTATATCTTGAAGCTAGTGGTAGAAGCTTAGTATTACTGATATACACTCCAAATGCATTCTTAACTACTTCAAATATAGTTATTCTGAATCTGTGTTATCACAAAACTATGTCAATAGTCTTCAAGAGAACTTTATCTTCCATGTATTGACCTTTATCCATATATACAAAAACACGTGGTTTAGGTGCAAACTGATGAGGTAATACTGTATTAGACCTGCTTCCCATAGTGCTCTTACACTTGAGACAAATTGTTCTATAATAGCTAAGCATTGTTTAAACGGGATTAGAGGATTGTATAACCTTGGTTTCATTGAGTAATAGTTGTAAATCACTGTAGTTCAGGGCTCACCAAGCTGCACTCTTTAGGATAGAATTTATCCCACTGCTTCATATAATATTAAAAAATAATAATCTTATCTTATTCTTATTTCTCTTATCTTGTTAGTATAGCACATATCATTTGAAAGTCATCTTGCATGTATATACAGTGTCTAGTTTCTCGAGGTTCTAGAAGTAAGTGTACACCATTAACAGGACAGACTTATGAGGGAAGGAAAATGTCAGTAGTATAATTCTTACTATTTGCAATGAAAAGGAAGTATAATAACTAATCTATGCTCTGGGTTGATTTTACCGCTCATTGTATAGGGGACCAAAAGGTTTCTTTGTCATTTGGACATAAATGATTAAAGAAAAATTTCTACCCATCTCTTAGCCAAGATCCAATCTAAGCTGCCAGTTCATAGTCCTCACAAGGACCTATAGGCCAAAAATAAATAAATAAACAAGTTACATTTGAAGAAAAAAAAATTACACCTAAACTGGGATTTGAATACGAGATCTCTGTTTTTGCACATCAGAACTCTGCCAATGAGCTATTCAAGCATCTTAATTTAAATGCAAATTTTTCTCATCGAAAATAAATAAGTTTTATTAAAAATATTATATTTACAAAAGTGTAACATAATACACTATTTTTATAAAGTCACAAAAAGATAGGCATTTATTAAAGAATGAAAAATTATCATTTACTTTTATCATGTAATATTGAACCATAATGTTATTATGCTGGTCTCCAGCTCTTCATTTATTTCAGACCACAACAGATCAACAGTTTCTTCTTCTTCTTCTTCTATCTATCTATCTATCTTTGGGTTTTTACAGCTGCTGCCATCTTCCCGTGCCAAACCTCCAAAGCCTACGGTCTTGGGCATCTTCGATGCTTAGCCCTCTAGCTTGCATTACTGTTCTGTCTGGCTTTGATTGGTTTGGTCTTTTAGCATTTTTTTTTTCTAATGTGTGGGGAGTTGGCCCACAGCATAAACCCCCAATCTGGAGGACCAGGAAAATTTCTGTCTGGGTTTTCCTCCCATAGCCTTTGAAGATCCCTCTTCACCACAAGGCCTCTTCCGCCAGGTCCACCGTGATGAAGGACTCCTTCTGCACCGACTCTGCCGTTGAGGTCTTCACTGTAACCCTGGCTAGGGGCCCATACAGAGTACTATCAGTCGGAGCCAATTGAACCCTGGTTTTTTAATGAGGTTGTTACTCCTCCCCCTCCTCCTTTCTCATCCGGGCTTGGGACCGGCCATGGCGGAGTATCTTCTTCTTCTTTTCCTTCCTTCCAAATATTAGTCCAAGGCCTGTTACGATCCAGCGTTTCATAGGACGGCCCAATGAATCAACAGTTTAATTTTATGAAATATATTAAAGTCCTTGGGTAATACAACCAGATACGGAGAAACTTCTCTAGAAGTTACTGATTTTATTGAACAGAGTGAGAACAAGATGGAGTATGTGTTCAACATATATATGCATATATTTCTCATAAGTAATACTGATTTTTAATGTAGTGTTGTGTCTGATAGAATTATGAAGGTGTGATTCACTGGAAGTTTGTTCCAAATAGGTGTGTACTCTAACCAGATCTTTATCCTCAACAACTAGAATGAGTTCAAGAAATTTTGAGGGTCATGGGTTCAAACCTAACTGAACCGCATACAGCACAAACAACCATGACAAAAATTCATGAATTGAGAGGATTTTAATAAAATAACATTTAGTTTAACTATTAACAAAGTGTCGTTATTTGTTTATGTAAGAAACTTTCCCTCATTCCTCTGACGGGAGTCATCAGTGCCGTGGCAAATTACAGTGATCCAAATTATTATAATCATATATCTACAACGTGGGACATAACATCCAACAACCCACCTTCACTGTACACAATACAAATATATGTCATGTATGTAAATTGGTGCATAAACTGAAAATAGACCACATTAACACAATTTGAATGTCTTGTGCATCCTGCACCATAGCATGCTCTTTAAGGCAACATGCCTTGGTGCAGAGCTGCAGGACTGGTTCAAGACCCCAAGAGGAATGTTCTCATTGAATTTTGACCATTATGGGACTGGCACCTCTCAGCATTATGAGGAATTTGTATAGTTACACTATGTAGCAGCTCCAGCTTGAGAGACCCTGACCACATATCACCCATATATTAGCTGGATAATATCCACCTACATGATTAAGATATATAAGTGAGACCAGCAGCAGACTGGCAAACCAAGAATCTTCTAAACATGAAAAGTGATTGGATGGAATTGGAACACTTATTTTGTTAGGATGAAAAAGAAGAATAGTCAATATGTAAGCATCTGCATCCAAAAGGAAAACAAAAAAAAATTGTTTTCATGATGTCTTTTTTGTTTTAACAAAAAGGCGGTTCCGTGGCGCAAGCTTTTAGACGCTCCCCTCTCACCGCTGGGGTCCTGAGATCGAGTCTCGGTCACTCCAAGTGGGTTTCGTAGTAGACAAAAAGGAACTTGGGCAGGTTTTCTCGGGGTTTTCTCCCGTTTTCTCCTGCCACAATTTCATTCCACCATTTCTCCATACTCATATCAACCATTTCGTTTCATTTCTTCATCTGCCCCTGTGATGGTGGTCGGCCGGCACCCTTCTCATTCACAGACCTATATATAAGCGGCTTCATCTCATCTCATCCCTCGGCCCGACCCTGAGTTGGACACGAGTTGAAGATATTATTATTATTATTATTATTATTATTATTATTATTATTATTATTATTATTATTATTATTATTATTAACAACGACGAATGCAAGAAGAAAGGTTAAGCAGAAAAACATTGAATGATGTCCACCTGGAAGAAGAAGGAAAGGAAGACCTCGAAACTCGTGGATGCAAGAAATAAGAACTGGAATGAAAACAAGATGACTGGAAGAAATGGAGTGGATGGATAGAGACGAGTGGAGAAGGAAAATAAAACTTTAGGCACAGAAAGATGTGTAAACGTTGAAAAATCTGTATATAAATAAAAAAAATATTAAGAACATCAAAGATATAATTCTTCTCTTTTTTTTAATCTCTGACTAATCATTCCACACATCATGTCAGTTTGTTGGAGAGCTTCCATGTTAAATTGCCATTTTTAGGTGTTATCTGATTGAATGAAAAAAACAGCAGATGGAAAGTGTTCTTGTAATAACACATTCCTATGGCTCTTACAGCCTAAGTCGGGTTCTGGCCTCCTCTTTTCTGGGGTTACTTAACCAATCTGATTTACTTGCACTTATTTCCCTACAGGTGCCAACGAGTGACACGTGGTCAGCATGTCGCCTCAAATGACATCTTGTAGGCAACTAAAGCATTACTTGGGTTGGATGGATAAAGGTCGGTTAAATTTTGCACGAAGACCTTTTTATTAAGTTTTGCTGTTTCTTTTACGAGCCTAAAAATCTTCAGAGTCGGAACCCACGGCATGAAGTCCCTCCCGGAGGATTTGTCCCATGGATTTTTCCATCTTAAAAATCCATTGATCCCGGCTGAGTTTGAACTCGCGAACTTCGGGAGCATAGGCTAGGAAGATAACTGCGGCCAACCTGATCTTTTCTACTGATAGTCTTTTTCTTTTACTTTCAACCAATTTATTTGAATAATAAAAACACTATGTGCCAATTCAACTCCTTTGTCTTTTGCATTTTGTCGTAAAGTGATCCCACTACAAGCATTTAGAGATTCTTAGGTTAGTAGGAGGTAAAGGCTCTCATCTTCGGCACGAGATGTCAGCCCCACCTCTATGATCGACACATGTGGATGAGAGATCTAGAGCCGAATGGTTGGCCAAATGCCTTGTCATGCTATGGAGTAGTATGATATCATAAATATAGCCGTCCAACAATGCTGTGAATTTTGAAAAAAAAACTGTTTTTGACACAATGAGGTCTGTCTCAAGCAGAACCCCCACAACTCTGAGGAACCAATGAATTTCTGTCATGATTTTCTATCTTAGCTGCCACGTTCTAATTTTAAAGAACCAGAAACTCACTTTTGTGTCTTTTATGGCTTGAAAATGTACAAAAGATAAGTGAAGGGATTAAGTGAGTATCAAGTTACCAAATACACAATCATCCAGAACAGAAACTGACAGTATTCTATCGGATGACCGGTCACGATTGTCTTGCAGAACACCTCTATATTAATACTGACTATTTAACTCGTGCCCCAAATGGGAGTCAATGACCAATCATATTGCAATGAATTTAGATTTACAACCAATCACAGTCTTCTTCACCTCGATTTTATCAGTATAATTTGATCATATTAAAATCAAGCTCCTCCTGTTTAACATTCTGAATAGGTCAGAGCATTATTTTGCAGTGACTGACTCTCTAAGAAATACGGCTACCAGATTGTATATATAGCGCACGAATGTAAACAGATACTGCTTGCGGGATATAATAGAAAAACATTCGTAGTAATTGATTATACCACAATAAAAAGAAATCACTGTTTGCACTTTCTTAAACGTATTATTTCCGATGAATTTACGTTCCAGAAAAATATAATTTACATCATATGACATCAGAAATTAATTAATATGTTGGTTATAAACAGTTTGATGTGTTTAATTTTTTTTTCTCACTAGGGTGCATTCTTAGAATATTGCGAACCTTTGGCAATAAATAATATGATTTGGTTGCAGTGATGAACAAATCAAGCATAACAAACGTTTCTCATTTATTTTCAAAGATCGCGGTTTATATTAAATATATAAATATTTTAAAATACTATATTTAAATAATAATTTGTGAGTAAACAGCTTAATTTTACTCGTTAAATAGTCCTAACAAATGCCACTCTTGATTTCCAAATTCTCTAGATAAATTCACTCCTCGCTTCGTGAGTCGTGAGTTTATCGATAATTTAGAAATCGATCGTGGCATTACTTATGATAAAATTCATATTGAAATTCCGAGGTAAATAGTCACAAAGTAAAGTATTAAAATATGTTCCTGACAGGTGCCGTCTCCTCAACTACGTTAAACATTTCAATAAAAACTGTAGATCTTTCTGAAACCGGCTTCCATCTTCATCAGGAGGATTATTGCTGTTGTTGTTTGACGACGCTTCTGACATCAGCGGCCTTCCAGCTACAGACGACGTTGGAAAGACGCTGATATGTCAGCAGCGTCGCCGAACAACAACAGATAGTTGTGCATAGGCCTTCAGCTGAATATGGAAGCCGATTTCCGAAAGGTCTACAGCTTTTAATAAAAAGATTAATCTGGTTGAGGTCGACGGCACGTGCCATGTATCTGGGACATTCCATACGAAATCGGCAAAAAAATTGTGAAAAATGAACTCACATCTTTAAAAGTTTACCATTTTTTTACAGTGAAACTTTATGATATACTGAATATCTGTACCGAATTTCAAGTCTTCGCTTGGTGTAATTAAATAGTAATAGAGCTGTCAATTTATCGTATTGTTTTAAATACTCTCTTTTATAAAATACATTTCTCGAAGTATGGCTATTCCCTCAACTTGAAAAGATAGTCACATTATAGATGATTTCATGCTCTATCGCGTGAAAATTAGTATGTTAATATTTACGTTTTTCTGAAGGGCGTAAATGCTATTAATATGCAATTGACCTTCCTCACCAAAAAAATTATAAAATCAAAAAGTGCCACATTATTACCTGAACACCAGTTAATTTTTTGTAATTAGTATTAAAGTGGAGTCTTGAAAGGAAACTACCAAAAATAATTATTTTTCCTAAAATCTCCTATGTGTAGACTGCCCGCAATACCTTTCGCGTGAGTGGAGATCGCTCGCTCGTACAAACAATGACGGAACTACTTGGTAATAGTCCTTTGCGCCACTAACAAATATTTTTATTGTTATTATCATCATTACATTATTTTTATTATCATTATAACAATTATTACATTATCATCATCATCGTGGACTAGTGGTTACTCTGCACGCCTCCGATTCCGAGGTTCGCGGGTTCAAACTCGATAGGAATCAATGGAATGTTAAAGCCGTAACAATTCTGAATGCTATTTTGCTATTTTAATGCTATGTTTTGATGCATAAAAATGCTGTTGTACTCTTCTTACTGACCAGGAGAGTGGAAGCAACGTTAGAATTTGATTTTATCTTTTTTATCACTGCTAGCAGCAAACGCCTTCTTAAGATTTTCCAAAACCTCAATTTCATATTTATCCTCTTCTTCACTTGGAGAGTCAAATTGGTGGAAAATTTTATTTTTAATTGCCTCAGTTACACTTTTATATTTATTTTTCACATATTTATTGTGAGACATTTTTGCTCTCTTAATGGGACTTTCCCCTATCAATTTAAATGATTCATTTAATGTTGGTATAGCCGATTCTTTAACGATGTCGGAACTACTATCGTTATTATTACTAGGTTGTGTTACATCGGATTCCTCATTTTCAGTATTAGTTAATCTGTTAGGCTGTACATCCTCAACATTTCTCTTACCCTCTAAAATTAGCCTGCAATTACTACATATTTTTGCCGAGAGCCAGTGTTCTTGGGGTACCCCGAGTTCCTCACAGCTCCATGGAGGGATAGATCTGAATTTTTTTAAACTACTCTTATGTCGTCGTCCGAGTGGATTGAAAGTCACTTTCCATTCACATAACACCAGTTAGGCTTATTCATAATAGACAGTGTAATTATATGTACAGTAATAAAATAAAACACTTCAATCTGCAAACTTGTTAGTTAAAAACGATAAAAGATTATTTTAAATTTGATTGTAATACTTAAAATAATGAGGTGACACACTAAACACACGTACTGATTTAAATCTACTGTCTAGTAAATAATCTGAACTTGAGAATTGTTGATAGAGGAACAGATGTTTTAAGAAGACGTGCTGATTCAGCATTTCATTCGATTGTTAGGAAGTGGTACTAGTATTAAAACATTCGGTTTTATTTGGAAGTGATATCTTGTAACAACACTATTTCGTCATAGTTTCCAGGGTACAATACAGTACACTCAATAAAAATTATTGTAAGATTGAAATTAGTAATTATAACATAATAAAAATCTATACCAGTTTATTCAATTAATGGTGTAAGAGTTTTTATTATATTTCATTTAATTGCAATGAAAAATTTGTAACAAAATAAATAATTTGTTTTAAGGGAGGAAAGAAGATTACGAGTATTTGAGAATAAAGTTCTTAGGCAAATATTTTGATCAAAAAGAGATGAACAGACAGGTGAACGGAGAAAACTACATAATAGTGAGCTACATGATATGTATAGAAAGGCAGATATAATAAGAACAGTTAAGTCTCGTAGGCTTCGATGGGCAGGTCATGTGGTACGTATGGAGGATGAAAGAGGTGCTTGGAAAATTCTGGTAGGAAAACCGGAGGGAAAACGCCCAGTTGGAAGACTAAGAATGAAGTGGGAGAATAACATTATACATGATTTGAGGGAAGTAGATTATACAGAGGGTAATTGGAAAACGTTAGCTCGGGATGGGATGTATGGAGAGGTTATGTCCGCGCTGCCATGAACCAACAGGTTCCACAGAGCCAGTGAGTGAGTTAGTTATAAATAATTTGTTTAATAATTCACAGTAAACGTAAGTAACAGAGCTCTTTACTTCTCACTTCAGCAATAAAATTTGATAAATAAATATCTACTGCGTAAGAATTAAAATATCGCCACTTTTATAAATTTACGGTACTGCTCCATTAAGCACAACATATAATAATTTATTCGATTTAATGGCAGTTGAAAAAGTCACTGATGAAGCTCTTTTAATAAAGTACGCGCGCGACCTTGGTCGTGAAATGAATCTGATGCGCCGTGGACCCGCGAGTTTTTTTACGAAAATAGAATAAAAAACATTTATATTGTCTGAACTATTCAACTCTCCAAAAGGGTAATTGCTGAAAATTAATCCTTATTACGTGAATAGTATCCTGTATTTTTTCCGTTTTCATTTTTTGATATGTACTGCAGTAAACCGCAATAAAACAGAAAATTGACACCGAAAATAAAAATATCCTAATTATAAAAATAACACCCTTAAACTACATGATATCACCTATATAAATACGTTTGAAACACATTTTTGCTGTTTACTGTTTCAGAAATATTAGTTAGTAAACGTTATAGTTTATCATATTTACGATAATTTTAGATCATCATAACTACGAACCTATAAATGATAAAAATTAAATTTCTGTATTAATACGTTTATAAATGTATTCACTATATTTAGGGATACATAAAATTAAAAAAATAAATTGCAAGATTTTTTGCTGTCCGATTTGATATGGAATGTCCCATCTATCTTAATATTTAACTTTATAACTGTATATCATGTTGTTATCGTTAATGTTCTGACTGCAATGAAGCAGCAACACAACAATGAACTCTGAACACCTAAGAAAATGTGTTGCACTTCGGAGACTTTGGAATGGGAAAGGTAGACAGTTTTATTGTGAAGCGAGAAGACAAATGGTGTTATTCACAGGTTTCAGAATTTGATTAAATAATAATGTCTCTATGTAACCCATGAATCATGACAAGGACATGCATACGTTGTAACTGATAAGAATGAAAGACAATACCAAGTTTTAGTAGTCTTTTGTTAGATAACTTTTCCACTATTAAAATAATATTTATTATTATTTTAATGATCTGGAAATTGATATATTGTTATTCGCCGTCTGTATAATGTATATTTGACGTCGGTCCTGGACTAATGTTTATGAACAATGCTTGCATCTGGTTTCATTGTTTGCGGATCGATAGATTTTTCAGAGCGTAAAAATCCTGAACCTCCTTCGGAAGAGAGGTAAAACAATTTCGTAGATTTATTGCAAGTAGGAGATCCTCAAGCCTAAAATAAAAGACTTCTGGATCAACATTTTCAAGCCCAGATTTGAATGCGACGATAATGACCTGAATTGTTAAGGCCGTCTTTAAATGAAATAACTTCTTCTACTTCAAGGTTAGGCTGTAAGCCTGTGCCGACTTACAGCATATCCCTCCATCTGGTCATGGGGCGTCCAACGGAACGTTTACCTCTTAGATTATACAGGGCTATTCAAAAAAAAAAAAGGAACAGACTTCAAACATTTATTTCTTCCAAACTACAAAACATATAAACATAATTCTAACGTCCCTGAAAAGAGAAAAGTTCAAATTTCACTACCTTATGCATTCAATATGAACATCATGTGTTACACGACAAATACCAAAATGGTGGCTCATTTCTTGCCATACACGAATATCAGCTGGTCTCTGTCGCAGATTTTCAAGACTGTCAGGCATAAGGGGGGAGGGGGTAAAAACACGGTCTTTTACGTAAGGTAAAAATCACACGGGGTTAGAAATATAATTCGACCAGGAACTTTAGCAGTCCGACTTGCAGCCAATATGATTGGGGAAGCCGCCGACGATAAAGTTGATCTTCTGCTCCTCCTTTTCCAATCTAACAACGCAACTTGAAGCAACAGCACCAATGTGGCCACGATCGGAACTTCAAACTTTTCTTTTTCTAGGAACGTTGGAATTGTGTTTCTATTTTTTGTAGTTTGGAAGAATGGAAGAAATAAATGTTTGAAGTCTGTTCCTTCTTTTTGAATAGTCCTATATTGTAAAGCCTGCTTTGATAGGCGAGATGTCTCCATTCGATTTATATGTTGAAACCATTTTAATTTATTGTCTGTCAATTTATTTGTTAATTCATATATTTGTAATTTTTCTCTAATATCGGTATTGCGGATATGATCTCTTAAAGTGTGTTTCTTAAGAAACGCATTTTTGCCGTTTCTGTCTTCTTAATAACTAATTTATTTGACTCCAGAGACAGACCTTATACATATTTCTGACTTCCCGGTATTGATTCTTTCATTATCATTATTTAAATTCAAATTAACTGATATCTTAAGTTCGACACAATTAAAACATTAACTGCATAACAACTATATTCAGCATTTTGTATATAGCTATGATTTTATTCCATTTTTTTTTAGTATTAGCTAGTATTAGATCACATCTCCATTGTCTTTTGTTTAGTTTATATTTTAATAATATTTTAAAATTGTAATATGTACTGTCTTTGAAATAATTGATGGCGCACAGATAATTTTCAAGTCTCAGAACGAAGCCACTGTGCATGATCAGAGATCAGCTATTTGGTTCACAAGTATGCAACTCTTTGAGAAACTAAATCCTTTCTATTTCGTTGTGTGTCGTGTAATGGAAAACAATTTCGTGTAAATAAGTAGTGCGGTAAATACTGAAAATAAAACAAAGCAAAATAACCGAAACCAAAAGAAAAGAAAATTTAATTGAAAATAAGGGACGAGCGAGAGAGAGAGAGTATAAAGCATGCCCAGTAGGATCGAATACGCGCCCTCATGCATGGAAACAGAAGAAGCTTCCCTCCGCTAGACTACAACCATCTCTCCTAGAAATTGTCTGTATGAAGCGATGCCAGTACTTCAGGACTTCTATTGTATAATGAACTTAGATTATTAATTTAATTTAAATTAATCAGACGCATTTGTTATTAGTAATGGAAATAAATAATTTTATTATGCCATGTGTTTTGTAAACAAAGCAATGAGACGTTACAATCGTTATTCATTTTCTATATAATTATAGAATAAAGGGCTGTCCTTTAATTTAGGCCATATTTCCATATATTCCATTCCATAGTAAGTCTGCACGGAGGACAGGGTTCTTTCACTGCAATCATAGGCTTTTCATGCTATGCTTCTGCAGAGTTACTAGGGAACTGTAGGTGTGGTTAGCTTCCCGGTTCTTTCCACACCGGTGAAGACTTTGATGATAAGGCTCAGGAATGATTTTCAGGGGGAATTAGGCCCTAAGATTCCGGCACATTGACCTTACAGATGAGGAAAAAAACCCCGAAGAAGACGAAACCTCACCCAGGAGCCTGTCCCGACCGGGACTATGTCCCACCACACAACGCACACGCGCACACACAATGTATATATATATGCAAATGTGTTTATATAACGAAGCCTGGTAACATGTAGACATTATGAAAAATAACGACTTTATTAAAAAAAATCTACCTGACCAGAATTGAACGTGGCCCGCGTCGTCGGAAAAAGAGTATCTTACTGACTGCTCCATTGAAGCGAACGATACGAATACTGCATGAAGAGAGATTTACGTCATCCGCATTATACATACTCAAACGAGTCAAAACTGTAACTTTCCATCATCAAGAGTTGCGCCATCAATTTTTTCAAAGGCTGTACATGTCATTTTTGTATAATTTTACTTTTCGCTGGTCGAGTGGAAGAGAAGGCACCATGGCCTTAACTCTGCCAGCTAAAATAAAATATTATTATTATTATTATTATTATTATTATTATTATTATTATTATTATTATTATTATTATTATTACTTACTTACTTAGACACTTACTCATCTGGCACTTAGGAAACCCGGAGGTTCATGACCGCACGGACATAAGCTCTCCATAAATCCCTAACCGTGAGCTTAATGCTTTCCAATCATTCCCTGTATAATCTACTTCCCTCAAATCATAGTTAATGTTATTCTCCCACCTCATTCTTGGTCTACCAACTGGGCGTTTTCCCTCTGGCTTTCCTACAAGAAGCTTCCATGCAAGTCTCCCATTACCCATACGTGCAACATGTCCTGCCCATCGCAGTCTACGAGACTTAACTGTTCTTATTATATCTGGCTTCCTATAAAGACCATGTAGATCATTGTTATGTAGTCTTCTCCATTCACCTGTCTGTTCATCTCTCTTTGGTCCAAAAATTTTCCTAAGTACTTTATTCTCAAATACTTGTAATCTCCTTTCCTCTCTTAAAGTAAGAGTCCATGTTTTGCACCCATATAATATAACTGGTAGAATAATAGTTTTATATATTTTCAGTTTAACGTTTTTTGAAAGGAGTTGGGATATCAAGAGTCTCTGTAATGCATAATAGCATGCATTTCCAGAATTGAGCCTATGTTTAATTTCTTTGTGCATCTCATTCCTACTTGTGATTATTGTTCCTAGGTATTTGAATTCAGCCACCTCCTCAAAATTTCCCTCATTTGTCATTCATTAGCTGTCCATTTCCATTATTTAATGAATTTCTTCGTGTGAGCATATATTTAGTTTTATTGATATTTACTTCCAGTCCTAATTCCTTAGTATTACTCAATAGTGTGTGCGTGTTGTCCTTTAGCATCTCCTCGCTATCGGCCAACAATACTACATCATCAGCATAATTATTTTACTATTTCACTTGCCGATGCAGAAGTATGCGAAGAATGGTTGATCTAGTTTTAATTTGGCTTAATCTGAATAGCCGCCACTGTTCTTTTACAGTGTAAAATGGGGAATGCGCAAGTGTGGTATTCGCATTGATCGGGGTGTTTATGGATGATGTCATCGGATTGCACGTCGCGAGCGCGTAGTCACGGCGAAGCGTTTGACGGACGCACCTCCTGCGGTGGCTTCATGGAGGTAGAGCCATGGCGGGCCTTGGACTTGGGCAACGGCCATTGGACCTGACCTAACACCATCTGTTCAACTGTGAGTGTTACCACATTATATAGTAAACGTTTAATCAATCATTCAGTGTCATTTAGCAAAGCGCTTATGTAATGCTTTCACACATTTGTCACCATATCGTTCTTAAATATTTTGATGCATTGCAGTGAAAAACAGATTGAATATCATTTTATATGTTTTACTTAAATTTTGTTTTAAGACACTTGGACATTTTAGATAATTTTGCATCGTGGATCTACGTGTGTGTGCCAGTATACAGTGTAGGCCTTAGAGTATTAATATTGTTATGCGTATTTATGCCTTCTGTAATAAAATAATTACGATTAATAGTGAAATTGATCTTGGTAATGAAATTCCAGCCCAGAATTTGCCTTGACGATTGTGGAATGCCATGAAAAATCTCAGTCAGGTCGGTGGGCCCTTGGATTTAAACTCAGAACTTCCCGAATAAGAATCTCAAGAGCTACATTCTGATCCGATTCGTTCGATAGCTTCATTCTTGTTTTCTGTTGTAATTTAATCCTATTTTATTTTGAAACTCTTGAACATATGTGGTCTTTTCGCGTCTGGGATGTTTGTATTTAATGATAAATAATGGTAAGATTGATCGTGATAATGAAATTCCAGTCCATCAATTCCCTCGACAACTGAGGGAATCCAGGAAAAATAGGTCGATGGGCACCTGGAATCTCAGACATTACCGTCTGAGTCACCTAGTTTGGTAGATTTGATCTAGTTTTCTATGTAGGATCGTTGGGTGTATACCATTATGCTTTGTACACTGTATCTGTTATATTATTCATATGTCTTCTGCAAATTTAAATTAGGCCATATTAATTTTTGTAATGAATTATGGAATGGTGACTAACAATAAAATAGATATTAATAATCATATTTTATTCCAGAATATACCTTAATTGAAGAAAATCATGATAGGTCAATATATGTTTGAATTTGATACCTCCAGATTAAGAGTCTCTAATGCTACCATCTGGGTCAACTCGTTCAGTTTTAAATTGTTTTAGCTCACAATTTTTCTATTCAGTTATACGAATAATAAGGTAATAATTGGACATTTATCATCATCATCATCTGCATTCATGGATTAGGTCTGTTGACCCGTTTCCGACTTCAGCCCATCTCTTTCTAGGTCTGCCCACATCTCGGGTGTCTTTTGGTTTGTATTTTGTTCTGGACATTTATTATTTTATTATTATTATTATTATTATTATTATTATTATTAAATTATTATTTTTACTTCATTTTCATTTATAGACACTTTAATGTCCACGTCATATGGTGTCTTACGATATGTGTGTTTCTGTTGTGCATTTGTAATGTTTTTTTCTGAAGAAATTAACTGATAGGCCTATTTCATGTTAATAATTATGTTATGAAATGATGAAAATGATTAAATGGGTCCTGATAATGAAATTCCAACTTGTCGACTGAGAAAAAAATCTCAATGACGTTGGTCGGCACCAGGGTTTAAACCCGGAACTCCCCGAGTACAAATCTCATCTGATTTGCCGTTCGATATAGTTATTTACTTATTTTTAGTTCTTCATTCAGACAGGACGGGCAGACTGTCCTGAGCCCCGCGACCTGAAATGTCTATTGCGCTATCCCAGTATATTATGGATGACTGGAATGAAGTTTAATCTACGGTGTTACGTGATTATAAGTCGTCTTATGGGCCCGGCATACCAGGTTCTTTCCTCATGACCCGTACCACCATTTTTAGGTTGGGCCCGTGGCCACGAGGAGGGACGACGCTCCCATTGGCCCCTTCTACCCTTTTTTATTGCTCAGGCTCAGAGTCATGAGTCAAAATCCTGGTGGAACTCCACTAGATCCCGCAATTATATATTTTCAACACCTGTGGTTGCCAACCAATACAAACTACTTTTCTTAACCTGAGATGAGGTGAAATGAATGAATGAATGAATGAGAAATTAAATGACATGAAGGAGAGGGAAGGGGAATAGAGAGTGTTGGTGGGATGAAATTTGGGAAATAGATGTACTCCGATAAAAATCCGAAAAATCCCGGTATGTACAACCACCAATACTTCATTAAAACCGCCAGATTCGAACCTGGGATCCCAGTCGGGACAGCCGAGTGCACTAGCCACGCGTATACCGAAACGGCTCCGTCTGCTATAACTCTAGTTTTTTATGGAATAAGTTCAGTCAGTCAGTTTGATAAAATTTATATTGATTAAATATTGTACAGATTTATAATCTCACGTCAGAAAAAAAAAGAGTTGTCAACTCTCAAGGCCATTTATGATCTAATGTTATATTGATTTCAAACCAATAAAATATATTATAAAAGATAACACGATCTTAAAACATTTTGCATAAGAAATTTGCCAAATAAAGTTTTATAAAGAAAAAACCCCATTCCACTGGCATTTATTTTATAAAATATACTTCACGAATAATCCGTATCATCTTCCTTTCATGTTGTCCTGAAATAATTGCTATGGTCTACAACAAATGTTCCAAACATCACTTGTTACTTGTCCCAGCGATTTTTTACCATTTGGTTCGTACTTTAAAACTGCCTTAGGAATCCTGGATCGAGACATTCGATCCACATGTTGATGCCAGTTCTATACTTCAGGAATAATAAACTTGGATGATTTAATACCAGCATTAGTATACTCTCATACACACACAATTTGATTTTCTCCAATATAATAAATATGAATATAATATTTTCTTTTAAATATGGTTAATTTTCTAATATTATTATACTACTGTAGACCAGAAGTAACATTATACATGTTTCTAATTCGAATTTTGGTTGTCAAAATTGTAAAGCGTCAAATGTGTTTTAATAAGGTGATATTTTTCTTTATGCATTTATCTTCAAACTCTTACATCATCATCATCCGGTATCATGGCAGCTGCCGCCGTCTTCCGGAAACCAAACGCCATTCCTCTCTGTCCATCCATTGATCTTCCTCCATTCCTCTGATATTCATAACTGCTTGTACCCCTTCTAGCCAAGTTTTCTTCGGTCTTCCTCCTTTCCATTGGGATCCATTCCATAACAATTTTTGGCAATATTTGCTCTGGCATTCTTTTGACATGACCATACCACTGCAATCTTTTCTTTTCTATAATGCCTATGATGTCCGGCTCCTCTTGTACACCCATAATTTTCCTTATTTCTTTATTTTGTATTCTATCCATTCTAGATTTACCAGCTGATCTTCTTAAAACATCCATTTCTGTACTTAAAATTATTTTCATTTCCCTGGTAGGAATTTGCCAGACTTCAGGGCCATATGTTAAAATACTCTGAATTATGGTTTGATATATTTGTAATTTTCAATTTTTTGTAATATTTTTGCTCCACCAAACAGAGTTTATATTAAAAATTTTTCTTTATGTATTTATCTTCAAACTCTTATAGAATTAGTAACATTCTTGTTCATACAGCTGATATTTTGTAATATAAAGTAAATGTTCTATCTTACAAAATGTGATTTATTTCTGATTATCATTTCAGAGTATCATAACAGCCTAACTCACCTATACTTAATAAAATAAATTATCTTTTGTAACTATTTCTATTCTAAATATAATTAAAACTAAAACTAACGAAATTAAACATTCACTTGTTTGCAATATTTCTGTTCATACACTTAAAACACAAAACCAAAATACAGAACAATGTCTTCACTTAGGCCTAATACTTAGTAGAGTACTCCTTAGCTTTTAGCTTTATTCACTGCTTGGCATCGTCGTTGCATTGAATTGACCTTTTTCTTTATTGTCTCAGGTGTGATTTTATCCCATTCTTCTCTAATGAAACGTTTTACCTCTTCTTTTGAAGTTCCTTTCCTTTTACGGACATTTTTATTCAACTCGGCCCAAATATTCTCTATTGGATTTAGATCAGCTAACTGTGGAAGTGTTCTCAGCTGCTTCGGAACGTTCCAGATCAACCAAAGCTTGTTGATGTCTGCAGTATGTTTACTGTCATTGTCTTGTTGGAATATGTACTTCTGTCCCCGTCCCATTTTTATGGCGCTTTGTTTTATATTTCCCTTCAATATCCTGTTGTAATACCATTTATCCATTTTACCGTCAATGAAGTGCAACCCTGCTGGAATACATACAGACCCAGATCATAACTGAACATCCCCTGTTTTCACAGTCGCAAGAATATTCACCTATCATCAGCAGTGTTGGGTTTCCTCCAAACTCTTATCATACCATCTGATGCGAAGAGAATTATTTTGATTTCTTCGGACCAAATTACACGATTCCAAAACTCCTATGATTTGTTTACATGCTTTTTTGCAAAGCGTAATCTTACAACACAATTTTTTCTCTTACATATGGCCTTTTTCGCGGTCTGAGGCCATCTCGGAAATTAAAAACCTCTCTATCGCTCGATTTGTAAACATTTTGCTAGGTTCTGTAAAAACCACTTCCCAACCTCGCATCGTAGCATAATATTATCTGATGAAGATCTTGGCCTTTCGTAACTTAGACTAAATATTAAACTATCCTGGTACCTCAAGGTACGAGCAAATGGATTATTTCGTGTGTTATGTAGATGTTAAATAATTCACTTATGAATTTAATGTTATTATCAGAAGCAAATAGAACTATGTAAACTCATAGATTGGATAAAATAGCATTTGTTACATTAGGTATATAAAATGACCTACATATTCGTAAATACAGATTGTTTCGGAGAGTGCATTCAACTACAGCAGTGCTGCAACTTATGTCCTCTAAACTAACGCTGACGTGAACATTCAATGTGACGTTACGTGTAGTTCAAGGCACCAGTAGCCTCACTGAATAGCATTTATTATGTTTTCCTAATTATTTTATGATGTTCTGAAACTTGTATGCAATCGAAGTCTTAAATGCATTATTATGTATTCAAAAAATGTGAAAATCACAAGGTATTCCTTTTCCAACACAAATTAAGCAAACTTTGAAAAGCAACGAAAAACAAGAGTTTGGTAATTTAATACGAATGTTACTCAGAAAATTTTCGGATTCGGCTCACTTATTTAAAATATTTTCATATTCACCATCACTGCTTCTCAAAATACTTTCCCTCGAATTATAAACATGTTTCCTTCCTTCTGAATCACGACTCATATAAAATACAGAACAAAAATGCCTTTGACAAAAAATAAATGTTAATTATTCTCTGTATTTGATGCTCTGAAGTATTTAAACAATAAAGATATAATCTAATATATAAAAATGAATGTAGGAGATACCCGGGATGAACATAGACTATAAGAGAGTTGTAATACTCAACCCCTTCACCCCTAAAAATCACCCTTTGTAGCGAAAAACGTGAAATAAAGCCCCTATTTTGACGCTTAAATGGCTTACGCTGCCTAAACCATAACAAATACACCAAATTCATGTTCACAGAATTCAATATCTCAAAAAACTACAAAAAAAGTCCCCGACAGCACGTTTATCTTTTACGGATAACTCACAATAACCATTTTTGTCTTTCATTGATTCCAAGAAGATCGGGATAAATAGATTCCCGGGCAAGCATAGCAGCGCATGCCGGGTATTAGCTAATTTGAAATAAAAATTATTTCATCTTATTTAAAGTAGGTTTGTAATGTTATTTATGACTAATTCACCACATCTATTATTATAATAAAAATATTAAACAAATTTGTGTTTATTCTTCTTCATCCAACCAAGTCTTAGGCCTATAGGCCTGTTACAATCTCACTAATTCGCGTTTATTAAAATCATTAAATCCAAACAATGTAAAGTTTTAAAAAATCCCAAGCTATTTAAAGAAAATAAGATGTTATATGTTCACACATAGAAATGCGTCATATAATGGAAATGGACAATTAATGACAAGTGAGGAATATTTTGAAGAAGTGGCTGAATTCGAATATCTAGGAACAATAATTACAAATAGGAAAGAGATACACAAAGAAATTAAACATAGGCTCAGTTCTGGAAATGTATGCTATTATGCATTGCAGAGACTCTTGGCGTCCCAAACTCCTTTCAAAAAAGTTGAAATGAAAATATATAAAACTGTTATTCTCCCAGTTATATTATATGGATACGAAACATGGACTCTTACTTTAGGGCAGTAAAGAAGATCATGAGTATTTGAGAATAAAGTTCATAGGAACATTTTTGGGCCAAAAAGAGATGAACAGACAGGTGAATGCACAAAACTACATAATAGTGAGCTACATGCTATGTATAGGAAGCCAGATATAATAAGAACAGTTAAGTCTCGTAGACTGCGATGGCAGGATATGTGGCACGAATGGGGAATGAAAGAGGTGCATGGAAGCTTATTGTAGGAAAATCAGAGGGGATGATTGGAAAACATTAGCTCAGGATAGGAATGTATGGAGAGCTTATGTCCGTGTGGCCATGAACCTACGGGTTCGATAGAGCCTATTAGTTAGTTAATTATTCTGCTCTACTGCCGTAAAATATTCAGTTTGCAGTATTCTACCATCTGTATAATTTTGATCTTTAAGATTTGAGATAATCTAAATGTAGGATCAAATAAGCGATTAAATACTTTAACCCAGCATGACGTATGCAAATTAATCTAACTAGAGTTCCTCCTACTACTCTAATTTATATATATAACCAAATAAAATTCATCCCACAACCAACTTAAAATAACTCGGAGTAATCTTAGATTGCTCATACTGATCCAAGTCTAGCTGTTGCCCTGATTAAAAATTGAAAAATGTATACCAAAATCAAGCATTTAGTAATTGTTCAAAAAATATCCTTATTTCAGAATCTTCAATTTTTTAAGAATCATTTTTGTTCATCGTTGAAGTAACTATTCTAGTTAGATTTGTACAAACATACCTGAGTGACCAATTCGAAATCAACTATAATTTTAAACTTCGGAGGTATAAAGACTGTCGACCATCTTCAGTGTTTATTCAAGCACTGCTTCGTTTTGTGAGGGTTTTTGGAGGGAGTTATAGTCGATGAGTGTTTAACATTCTTCTGTTTCCGACTTCTATTTAAATCCCAATCTCTTCCAAAATATTTCTAGCTGCCGAGAGGAAAAAAATATGTAATTGAAACAGTAATATTTTACAGGAGAGACCTTTTATTAATGTTATCGTTAAACAAATATTTTTCAGGTTTTATTTTATTTTATTTTTTTATTTTACACTGAGCACATAGTATTGTTATAGGCTGAGCTGAAAACCCCCTGTAGGGGAGGGAACAAACGAAAACAACCCAGACTAGTACAACTGCAGGGAAGAAATCGAATATATTAATCCAGAAATGTTGATCTTCCAGTCGCCACATCTAGTCTTACTGTTTTGAATTTTTCGTAAGTACTATATTCTGAAAAGGTTTAGCACAAGTGTGTCTAACCCGCTGGCCGGTTGCGGACTCGATCCTATCGCATGCGGCCCGCAATGATATTTGCTGCATCACATCGAATTCGGCCTGCACTGATATTTATTAGTTATAGACTAATATAATTTATGAAATAAGTAATTCTATTTGGTATAAGATAATCTTGAAGGAGCGAGACTTTTCCGTTTCCAACACATGTGTTTGCGAAAACTCATCCTACTCATCCTCTTACTAAAACAAGAAGAAATCACATCCGTTTTAAGAAATACCCAGCCCACATTTTTATATATGATCCTACCTACTGCACATCGCTTTAAGTCTCCGTGCATTGTTAACCGCGCGGTTACTGCTTTCAAAGGCGAGTGTGTGCCAGATGTTTTATTATCGTCACATTTTGTATATTTCAAGTTGGTTTCCAGTTTGCAGTTGTTTGTTCACATTTAGTGTCAGTGTTAGTGAGAGGTTTGAAGAATATAATGAATTCTGTGAATTTTATAAGTGTTAACTATGGCTTCTAGTTTCAGGCGAAGGTAGATCATTTCAAATAAAGTGGACAAATCAGTACTTTTTTTACTGAATTTAACAAGAAAATAGCGTGTTTAATTTGCAGTAAAACAGTGCAGTAGTGTTTAAGGAGTATAAAATAAAGCGATATTACAACACCAAACATGCGTCTTCGTATGATAAATTTGAGGATAAATTTCATGAAAACAAGGTATCCGAACTGAAAATTAAACTTTCGGGAAAGCAGTGTTTTTTTTAAGAATGTGTCACTTCAAACTGAATCTCTGGTAAATGCGAGTTACGCAGTCGCAGAAATTATTGCAAAAAAAATCTAACTTATCTGAACACCTTTACTCGATCCCTGGCGTCACTGCAACAACATTACTCCTACATATAGCAGTAATATGGTTCATTGCAGAGTTGCTGGTATACTACTAATACTAAATGGTAGAAAACTCAGCAGTAAGTCAGTAGATGTATCTCATTGTGACCATTTTCTGATTTATATTATTTCATTTAGAAGCCCAGATTTATTGTTATTGTATTCTTTACATGTCTATGTATATTTATATTCCACGTACTTCCCCGTATGAGAATTAGGGTGCTCCCTAGTGGGAATGTTTTAACCGGGTAATTTAGTTACGCTTATTTATCCATAGATGTCAGCCAGTGATATAGGGTCGGCATATCGCCTCAGTGAGACACCTAGTTGGCAACTGAGGTATTACTTGGATGGATAATGGTCAGTAAATTTTGCACAGAGGCCTCTTTATTTAGGCTTGCGGCGGTTCTTTTACCAGTCTGAAAATCTTTAGTTTCGAAACTCATGGACCTAAAGTCCCTCCCGGAGGACTTGTCCCTTGGATTTTTCCATCCTAAAAATCCATTGACCCCGGCTGGGTTTGAACCTGCGTCCCTCGGAACTAGAGGCAAGGAACATAACCACTAGTCCACCGTGGCTAACGTCTTTATATGTAACAATAAAATAAATGTTTTGGAATAAATCGAAATTTTAAATGAAGCCGGAAATGGAATAATGTTAAACGGGAACATACATATCGACCACAGCCTCTCTACTAAATCTTCATAGCACGAAGCATCACTTGAATAAACGATAAAGATGGACGACAGCCGGAAAGGCCTCCCCAGTTTAAAATTGTATTTGAGGACAACTAGGTCACTCAGATACGTTTATAAAAATCTAACTTCAAACTTGAGTTCACATTTCATAATCTTGATAAGTTTGTTTGAATAATTGATGATGTTTGTGTTAGATTGTTTTGAATTGCCACATTATTTATCGAACGACTGTACTTTGTCACAAGTTTTTTTTTCTATAGGTGTATACATTAATTGACCTGAATGTGTTGTAATGTATTAGAGTCATGGTCACACGGTCACTATTGTAAATGCTTTGTAATTTGTTTTAATGGACACATTCAATCAAAGTATTCGTGACTCCTTTCCATATAGTTGTTTCTTGTTCCAACGTGAAATTTCATTATAAGCTTTTACATGTAGGCTACTAGTTTTCGCCAAGTAGTCGAAATTCGACCAAAAATACACGTCACCTTATATTATACTCGTATTATACATTGTATTGGATCATAATAATTGTATTGGATCATAATAATAAAAAACAGGGTATATATTTATGTTGGAGTGTAAAGGATGATGGGGTGGTAGTATTCTAAATTATAACCCAGCATCATGAGGAATTTGGGTAGCTACAATGAGTAGTGACTCCACATTGAGAAAACCAACTATAACGGCATGGTGGACCAGACATTCTGACCACATGTCACCCCTATACTAGCAGGATGATCGTCTGCCTCTGTGATTAACTTATGTACATGTATTACTTCCCTAGTTTAAATGGGAGCTATAGCGTTGGATTTTTGTTCCTTGCATTTAAAAACGGTATATATTTTTTTGGACATGGTCTTTGTACAACACATGCTTCTGTGGAAGAAATTTAATTCTTGCATCATGGAAATTTTCTATAAATACTGCCTTGCAGTTAAAAAGGCAGAACTGTCCAATTTTTTATTGATAACATTAAAGCTCATCAATAGCTACTAAAAAATCGGTTGACAAACAGGGGATAAAATAGTACTTAACTATTTTGTCTTAGCCTATTTATACGTACAGTATATAGATTATACGCTGTTTTTTATCTTTTATGGCGTTTAAACGTGATATTGTAAATTAAAATTTGAACAATAATATTATAATGTTGTATTCATTGCTTCCTCTCTTTGTTTTTCTCTTATGTTTACAATGTTCACAATGTTCTGGACATCTGAAAGTAATATTCTGAATTATATATTATATACAGCTGCACAGTAGTGGTAGGGCTCCATGTGCCGGTGCCACAGTCGAAGACAGCACATGATAGTATCCATCCATAGCAATTCTGCCCGAAGGCAGGTCTTTCACTGCAATCATAACATTTTCATGCTATGCTTTGCAGCTTTACTAGGGAATTGTAGGTGTGGTAGCTTCCCGTTGCTTTCCACACCGGTGAAGAATGATGATGATGATGATAAGGATGATGATGATGGCCATATGATTTCGGGGATCGTTTGGGCCTTAAAGTTTTCCTGACATTTGACTTACAGGTGAGGAAAAGCCCCTATAAAACCTCACCCAGAAAAACTGTCCTGACCGGGGATCGAACTCGGGCCCGCTGCGTGACAAGGCAGCTCGAGACCACAGCGGTGGACTCATGATAGTATAAGACCATAGATCAAAAGAAGTAATCCCTGGTATAAGACAACGGAAATAGGCATATACTCAGACTCAAGGTAGAGATTTGTAATTCCCGCCTCGAATCGAGCACTGGCCAAGTGAAAGATGGAACTCTTTATCGACTATGCCATGGAGGCGAACCTACATATTTTTACTGGAAATTCGATTTGTGGTTATTTTTATTCATTATATATTTTTATCGTGTTTGTGTTTTAGCTTAAATGCAATTTTTTTACACATTTTTTTTCTCTGAATAACCTTGAATCGAGAACTGATTCTCTGTATATCCATGAACTGTAAGTGCCACTCAAGCACGTGCTGCCTCTCTACTCCGGACATAATGACAATTTGAAACAGTTGCATCATGATTTAGAAGACCTTACAGAACGACTTTTATAATAAAAAATTCTAAATGCATAGTAAGTAGAACAATATGTGAATTCAGCTACATATATTCATTATTTAGTTATAAAGATTTTTTTTCAACTTTTGCTTATTTAAATAATGATAATATAATTTATTTAATCTGGCATGATTAATTTTTTTAATAGTTCCAAATAAAATATAAATTTTCGTGTAACTTATAAAGCAGAACTGTCCATCGCTGTGGTCTCGAGGCAGCGAGTTCGATCCTCGATCGAAGGCCTCTCCTGGCGCATCATTACAATCATCACCACCTACTACATATCATTGTGGCAGCGCTCCAACCTCAGAAAGGAGAGAATACCAGAAATGTCATAATGACAACCTGGTTGCATTGGTAAAATACAGCAGAACTCACAACTTATGCCCCTTTGATTTGTGTACTGTTGCATCAAATGTTTCCCATGCAGACAAATGAAGCTTCTCACCAGGCAAATTCTAAACATCGTTTTTCTCTCGTTTAAATACATATAGCTTGGCCTATATACAATTAAATTATACAGTATTTATTACAATAACACATTCCTTTTTTTGTGATAAATTAAGGAGTACATTTTAATCTCAGCCTTTGAAAAATAACTTAAAATGACAATACCCTTATATAAAATGAAAATACTCCTGTGAATAGGATTAAAGAATTAAAAATGAGAGAGAAATAACAAGGAATTTTATCAACTTTATGAATTACATCATAGGCCTATTACACTGGTCAACAAAAAAGGAACTCTTTTTTTTTGTCTCAGAAAGAAAAAATATGTGATTCTGATAGGATTTTTTCTCCTGAATTCAAATATGATATAGGTTTTTCTCCATCACGCAAGGTTTCCGAGAGACAGGTTTTTATAATTTCAAACACTTTGATATTTTCTACATTAGTAACTACACAATATTCGAACATTCGGACTCACCTAGAAAGTAAAAAATGGCGATTTTCTGCTATATTTCGCCTGTGGAGCATCCCTCTTGATGGTCCAACAATAATCGGCCACCATATTAGGATTCCATTTGCCTTGGTAACTCTTTTCCATAGCTGAAATCTCCTGAGTTAGCTCATTTGGTTTTATTTAACAATGGACAAATGGACGAAAAAAGTTTATTAAAAAAGAATTATTTAAATTCAGTAATTGAAATTGAAAAAAAAAAACTGTGGGTGATGAGAAATTCCGAATACATATTTGAAAACACGATAAAAAACTGCATTAAGTGCAACTATTGGTACTCATGAGACAAAAATCATGTTGACCAGTGTTATTTATACAATTACAGATGGGTTCATTATGTTAAAGGATGAATGAAAATTAAATAATTAATAAGGATTAGAGGAAATTTGGTGTAAAATATGAAGACACACAGGGCACAGAACGATGGAGAACTTTAATTAAGGGAAATTTGTGAATGTTTGTTGCAAACTGATAGTCTGTAAGTCCGTAGTCATTTATATTTATTTATTTTTATTTAATTCATGTTAATTACTGAGATTAGTTGGAGAAAATCCTCAATGATGAGGAAAATTCTCAAAATTAATAATAAATAAGGATTATGGAATATAACTTTCAAAAAAGAAAAGATTCATAACCCCTACTTCGTTGGATGGATGACAATTAGGAAGCTGAGTGTTAAAGCTGATATCCAAAGATAGTAACAGATTGAAAAAAATCTTGAAGGAAGCAGAAATTCGATCAAGATTTTATAAATATAGATACTAGTAAGTTATAACGAGTTTATATAAAATGCATAAAAAATATTATTATCTTCTCAAAATAAAAGATTCTGAATTTATGTAGAATAGTCCTATTGTCTAGCAAAATTTGGTTAAATCATACAATTCAAAAAAGAGTAAATGGTTTCAAATACATTGGTTACAAACACATTTTTTGGACAAAACGACATATCGGACAAAATACCTTATAACAATAAATATTTAGTCATAATTAGTCGAATTTTTAAATCGCCAATTTGTAGACCTACAGAAACAAATGTGAATAAAATATCATACTGGGAAGACCTGAACCCGGCAGTGGAAGCATGAACTCTGAAGAAGTATGATGTGAGATGGATAACAGCTAGTGACATGAAGTTTATTGGTCAAACTGCAGGCTTCATCAAATTAGATCTGAAAACTTCTCTTCAAAGTTGATTGGGGCCCGGTCCCCATTTTTGAGATCGTAAATTACAATATAGGCCTAATGCAGTGTATTTCATACCAAATTCATCTTTCTTCATAGTATTTTAGTATACGGTACAAAAAAATAGATTGACTCAATTTTTTCCGAGAATGGACTAATTGTGACCGGAAAGAGACAGCCCTATACGTAATTCATTTTAGCATCAAATGACGTACTGAAACTAGCATGTGACTTCTCCGGCCACCACAGTATTCTTGTGTTGATTAGGGCCGTCAACGTAAACGTGAATTATCAACTCCATACAAATATATTGCTTGGAAATTTCAAGATGAGGTTAAAGTTCAATTCTGTCTGTAGTATTTGATAAAATTGAACTTCTGTAATACATTAATTTAAAATAAATGTTTATATAGGGTTTTCAATCTAGAAAATAGTATTGCTCTTATGGAGCAATTTTTTCTAGTAAACGTGATCTTTTATGTGAGATTGATTTATTAATTATTTCATTTGATATAAATAATTAAGCTAATAGTTTCACTCATTACTTTCCCAAGAAAGCTAGTGCCGGATTTATAAAAAAAATACTATTATCCCTCCATAGTAATTCTGCCCGAAGGCAGAAAGCTATGCTTTGGAGCTTTTACTAGGGAATTATAGGTGTGGTAGCTTCCAGTTGCTTTCCACTTCGATGAAGGATGATAATGATGATGGCCGGATGATTTTCGGGGACCGTTGGGCCCTAAGCTTCCTGACATTTGTTTTACAGGTGAGGAAAAACCTCGAAAAAAACCTCACCCAGGAGCCTGTCGAACCCGAGCCCGTTGCGTGACAAGGCAGCATGCTACCTCGAGACCACAGAGGTGGACAATACCATTATTAGGGTGAGCCGAAAAAACTCATTTTTTTATTTCGAAGTTGTAATAGCGCGGAAAAGTTGCGAATTATATATATCAAAAACAATATTAAAAAATATCAAAATCGGTTGACATCTTCCGGTCGCGCAAAGGCTCTAAAGTTTGACAAAATATGAAAAAAAACTTCATTTTTGCGATTATTTCTTTATTTTTTAATTAAATGTTTTCGTAATGTAATAGTTTGTAACGTCTTCAAATAGAGCCTGAAAACACTGTGTTTTAATTTGGTTTAGATCAGTTGATATCTTTCAGTCGCGCATAGGGCCTAAAATTTACCAAAATATTGAAAATTTCACATTTTTACGAGTTCTTTTTTTATATCTTTAATATCTACTTTTTAATGCAATAGTTACAGTATTTTTATTTTTGAATATAAGAACATTGTGTTTTATTATGGTGTGAATAAATTAACAACTTCTGGTCACGCAATGACCCCAATACTATAAAAAAACAGTACCTGAAAAAAGATAGGCATATGACATGATGAGTGATAACAGTAAAACGGGCATAGTACTTTTCGATTTGCTCTATATTTAAAAAAAATGTTAAATATTTAAGTTACATTATAGTTTTTAAACAATAAACTTACTTTTATAAAAAAGAAAAACAGTTCTGAATAAATACGTAGTCCATGTTAGTTGAACCTGTCCATTAGTACTGTTCTCTATTTTGTAGTCGAAGGTACTTTGAAGACTGATTTGCTGGTGAAGTTAGGCATGGATTATCTCGACAGCAGAGTGGTTCTTATAAATCCGTCTGTAGATTCATCTCCACAAACTTTTCCTGAAGCTTCCGTGACGAGTTTTACACAGCGTTCAACAGCCTGCATATGAACTAGGAATTGCTTGAAAGTAATGTTCCAGTCAGGGATTGAGTCACTCTCGATGTGCGATTTGATCGCGTCATCATTGATTTCTGCCAACAATGGGGGAGAAGATAATTCACAGTTCATTCAGTTGATCATTCCTGAGTATTCTTGCGCATTGAAGTTGATTTTTGGTGGCGTGAATGTCCTTACTGTGTTCCTTCTTGCATCTATCTGCCTTGTCTTCAGAATTCTTCGAAGTCCGAGCTCTCTTATGTGTTTCTTGTCATCTTGATTCATGGCTAACAGTAACTTCTGGGTGGGCGGCAAAACCATTCCGTTCGATCACAGGGTCGACAACATCAAGCAAAGGTTTTGGCAAAAACCTGGTAGATTGTATTGCTTGGTAAACAAGTTTTGGGCCGTCTGTAAAATGTTTACTTGTTTTGATAGTAAACCACACTGGCACGTATGATTTCAATATAAACAAAACTAGTTCTTGAAGTTCAGGTGAGGGCTTCCTTCACTTATGTACAATATGAGAGTTCTGTTTGCATTTGTCAACCACCTCGAATGTGATAAGTGCCCAGGATCTCGTACAGCCAAATCTTCTTTACAGATTCCTGATTTTATTGCCTTTGAAATATCAAGTAGGTATTGCTGATCTTTGATAAGCGCGTTTATGTCTATCTGTGGGATCTGGCAATCAATACTCTGGAATTTATTTATCAAATGCCAAAAATGCGTAAAATATAACTTTTTCATTATTTTGGCAAATTTTGGGGCTTATACGCGACCGGAAGATATCAACTGATCTAAACCAAATTAAAACACAGTGTTTTTAGGCTCTAATTGAAGACGTTACAAACTATTACATTACGAAAACTTCTAATTAAAAAATGTAAGAAATAATCTAATATATATATATATATATATATATATTTTCTCCATGTTTTGTCAAATTTTAGAGCCTTTGCGCGAACGGAAGATGTCAACCGATTTTGGTATTTTTTTAAATATTGTTTTTGGTCTATATAATTCGCAACTTCTCCGCGCTATTACAATTCGAAATAAAAAAAATGGGTTTTTTTTCGGCCCACCCTAATCATTATGGAACTTATAATAATTAGCACTCAATTATTTAATAAAGTTAGGGGATGAATTAAAATACGCGGCTAGAAGAGATGCTATTGAACCATCTCCTTTCAATGAAACTTGTTTTGACACGTTCAGCCGTGGTCAAAAAAAGAGACGCAACTAATATATTACAAGTAATTTATAATGTTCTGAAGCTACTGGTGTTTCTTTAATCACAATCAATAAAATTACAAATGTTAATTTTCTTTAGTAGCCACATTAGAATGGTCACGGATTCGATTTAGTAGTAGTAGTGAAGATAATTGTGCCATAAAATTATGTTGCTGCTATACTGGATGGAGGACAAGAGAAACATATATTCCCATCTATGTCACTCAGCCTCCCTCCATGGTATCTTTACCTTGTCGTGGTGGAGTGGCTTGCGTGCTTAAATGATCCTGAGAGCTATGCCGGCGGTAGCATTGCTGCCGATAGGGTTACCCATGCCGGACTGGTCGAAGGTGATAAGCCAGACGAAAAAAGTACCTTGGGCGAAAGAGTGACGATCTTTCACCGTAAAAATACAACCGTCAAGAAATGCGGACATGGGTTCATCTGGGGTAAAATTTTCCGGAGGTCAAATAGTCCCCCATTCGGTTCTCCGGGCGGGGACTACTTCAGGGAACCCATGCCAAAGGCTCAAACACAGGGACATGTTCCTAGGAACATGGAATGTTAGGACTTTATACAATAGCGGGGCACTAGAGATATTAACGCAGGAATTGGATAAATCGCCCTTGGATATAGTCGCTTTACAGGAAGTTAGGTGGCCAGGAGAAGGTAGTCAGGAATCAGGAAGCTTTGCATTATACTATGGGGGTGCAGAAAGACCTGCATTTGGAACGGGTTTTTTAGTCAGAAGGAGGATCCTATCCGCTATCCGAGATATTAAATTTGTTAGTGATAGGATATCATACATAATTCTAAAGGGTAAACGACATGATTTTATAATTGTAAATGTACATGCCCCCACAGAAGATAAAGATGACAAGATCAAGGATGAGTTCTATGAAGAATTAGAATGCTTATTTGATACCCTTTCACGATATCATATGAAAATTGTCTTAGGAGATTTTAATGCAAAAGTGGGGCGGGAAGATATATTCAAACCAACAATAGGCAAATTCAGTCTTCATGAAGATAGTAACGACAACGGGGTTAGATTAGTCACATTTGCCACATCAAAGAATCTCATTGTTAAGAGCACAACATTTCAGCATAAGGATATTCATAAATACACCTGGACGTCCCCAGATGGAGAAACTCGGAACCAGATAGATCATGTATTAGTGGATAAACGCTGGCACAGTAGCATCATTGATGTTAGATCAGTTAGAGGGACAGACTGCAATTCGGATCATCATCTGGTCAGAGTGAAAATCAGACAACGGCTATCGCTTATGAGAGGAACGAACGCTAAAGATGATTCTGTAAAATATGAATTAAAAAACTTGAAAAATGATGAAATGCGGCAAGAATACCAAATCAAAATAGCTAATAGATTTGAAGTACTGGAATCTTCAGATGACAATGTGGCAAACGAAGAAGAAACTGATATAAATAAAGAATGGGAGGCTATAAGAGATACTATTAAATTGTCAGCATCAGAAAGCATTGGTTGTTTAAAAAAGAGGCAAAACAAGAAATGGTTTGATGAGGAATGTGCCGACATTGTAAAGAAAAGAAAGCTAGCAAAAATGAAATGGTTACACGAGCCAAATGAGGTAAATTTAGAGCAATTGGGTAGTGTTAGAAGGGAAACCACCAAGTTACTAAAGAGTAAAAAGAGGGAATATTTGAGAGAGAAGATTAATGATCTTGAAATGAATGCAAAAAATAGGAACATTAGAGAATTATATCAGGGAATTAGTATAGAGAAGAAAGGGTTTCAGGCTAGAACAAACATAATTCGGAATGAAAATGGGGATATGATTGCAGATTCTAGGAGTATATTAAATAGATGGAAAGGTTACTTTAATCAGCTATTAAATGTACATACAGAACAGGACATTGAGGAGGATAAGTTACAGACAGCAGAAATGCTAGTCGCAGAGCCAAGTGCATTAGAGGTTGAAATGGCGATTGAAAAATTGAAGATGTATAAAGCATCAGGTTCAGATGAGATCCCAGCAGAACTGATAAAATCAGGGGGAGAAAAATTGATGGACAAGATACGCTGGTTGCTTAGTATGATTTGGGAAAAAGAAGCTCTTCCAGATGAATGGAAGGAATCAATTATCGTACCAATTTATAAGAAAGGAGATAAAACTGATTGCAACAACTACAGGGGCATCTCATTACTTTCAACTTCGTACAAAATTCTAACAAATATATTAGTAAGCAGACTTACTCCCTATATTGATGACATTCTAGGAGATCATCAATGTGCATTTAGAAGAAACAGGTCTACAACAGATCAGATTTTTAGTATAAGACAGATTTTAGAAAAGAAATGGGAATATAATGGTACTGTACATCAACTATATGTAGACTTCAAAAAAGCATATGATTCAATTAAGAGGGAGAAGTTATATAGTATCCTGCTGGAGTTCGGAATTCCTAAAAAGTTAGTTAGACTTATACGAATGTGTCTAAATGGCTCAAAGAGTAGGGTGCGTGTAGGCAAACAGTTTTCAGACACTTTTGAAATCCAGAATGGGTTGAAGCAAGGAGATGCACTATCTCCTCTACTATTTAATTTTGTACTAGAGCATGCCATTAAATCTTTAGAGAATGAGGAAGGCTTACAACTCAATGGTATTAATAAGCTGTTAGTTTATGCTGATGATGTAGTACTACTGGCCGATAGCGAGGAGATACTAAAGGCCAACACGCACACACTATTGAGTAACACTAAGAAATTAGGACTGGAAGTAAATATCAGTAAAACTAAATATATGGTCACACGTAGAAATTCAGTATATAATGGAAATGGACAGCTAATGACAAATGAGGGAAATTTTGAGGAAGTGGCTGAATTCAAATACCTAGGAACAATAATCACAAATAGGAATGAGATGCACAAAGAAATTAAACATAGGCTCAATTCTGGAAATGCATGCTATTATGCATTGCAGAGACTTTTGATGTCCCAACTCCTTTCAAAAAACGTTAAGCTGAAAATATATAAAACTATTATTCTACCAGTTATATTATATGGGTGCGAAACATGGACTCTTACTTTAAGGGAGGAAAGGAGATTACGAGTATTTGAGAATAAAGTTCTTAGGAAAATTTTTGGACCAAAGAGAGATGAACAGACAGGTGAATGGAGAAGACTACATAACAATGAACTACATGGTCTTTATAGGAAGCCAGATATAATAAGAACAGTTAAGTCTCGTAGACTGCGATGGGCAGGACATGTTGCACGTATGGGGAATGAAAGACGTGCATGGAAGCTTCTTGTAGGAAAGCCAGAGGGAAAACGCCCAGTTGGTAGGCCAAGAATGAGGTGGGAGAACAACATTAACTATGATTTGAGGGAAGTAGATTATACAGGGAATGATTGGAAAGCATTAGCTCAGGATAGGGATGTATGGAGAGCTTATGTCCGCGCGGCCATGAACCTTCGGGTTCGATAGTGCCAGTGAGTAAGTAAGTAAGTAAGTAATTGAACAGCGTTTCCGTAAGAGCAATACTATTTCCTAAATATGAAAAAAAAAAAACTTATAGTATGTTTTCTTTCCTCAGTCCGGGTGTGACTTATTTTCCTTCCAAACTTTTTCTTTCTTGTTTACCTTCAAATTTTAATAGTGCAGCTTATAAACGAGGGCTGCTGATTTTCGTCCAATGATCTCTTGCCTGGTGGTTGGTAATTTAAGATTTTACGTGGTATTCTTGTTCTGCTCATTCTTCTTACGTGAGATTTCCAGTTGTTTCTGTATTTTTGTACATATTCCATGACTGATTCTGTTTGTAATTCTTTGAGAATCTCAGAATTCCTTTTATGGTCTGTTCTTGAGTAGCCCGCAGTACGTCTCATAAATTTCATTTCTGCCGCAGTTAGTCTTTGTTCATCTACACTGCAAATTGTCCAGGCTTCGCTGCCGTAACATAATAGCGGCCAATGTTTTGTAAATTCTAGTTCCTGTGTGTTGCTGTACTGTGTTTGGCTTGAAAATATTATTTATAATTCCTGTTACTCTGTTAAATTTTATAATTTTTTGACTAAATATTTTTCCTCTTCGTATGTAACTTGGTTAAATGTGTTAGTTTGTTCTAATATGTTATTATTAATAACAATTTTACTGCGTCTTTTCCTAGCAAAGCCATGACTTTAGATTTTTCTGTTGAGATTTCCAAGTTGTAGTTTATTGTAATTTGGCGAAAAGAGTGGACTGAATGTTGTAGGTCATCTTCTGAATTCACTATAAACAAAATGTCATCTGCAAATAATAGGGTGTCTAAATTATATAATCTATTAAGTGGTATACTGCCATGTGGTTGTAGTCTCCATTCTTTAATAATTGAGTTCATGTATATTACGAAGAGCATTGGTGAAAGTCCACATCCTTGTCTAACTCCTTGATTAATTGGTCAGCATTCAGATATTTTATTTTCAATCTTAACTTGGATGTAATTATCCTTATAAATATCATATATAGCTTTTATCATTTGGTTTGGAATTCCATCATATTTGAGGATTTATAATAATTTGTTTCTATTTACTTTGTCAAATGCCTTCTTCAAGTCAATAAACGCCATATGTGTTTCGGTATCAAACTTTCTGTCTTTTTCTAAGTACAAAAATCTAAATATAAATAATTAATAATAGTAATAATAGTAATAATAATAATAAGTAGCTATCGAAGACACTGGAAGCCCGCTGATGTCAAAAGCATCGCAAAACAACAACAAAAAGATAGTAGCGCAGTTGTTAATTTTTTTTTAATTAACCTACTTGAGGACTACGGCATCTGCCAGGTATATATTTAATAGTTTACTTAATAATAATAATAATAATAATAATAATAATAATAATAATAATAATAATAATAATAATAATAATAATCATCATCATCATCATCATCATTGGCCGATAGCGAGGAGATACTAAAGGACAACACGCACACACTGTAGAGTAACACTAAGAAATTAGGACTGGAAGTAAATATCATTAAAACTAAATATATGGTCACACATCGAAATTCATTATGTAATGGAAATGGACAGCTAATGACCAATGAGGGCAATTTTGAGGAAGTGGCTGAATTCAAATACCTAGGAACAATAATCACAAATAGGAATGAGATGCACAAAGAAATTAAACATAGGCTCAATTCTGGAAATGCGTGCTATTATGCATTGCAGAGACTCTTGATGTCCCAACTCCTTTCAAAAAACGTTAAACTGAAAATATATAAAACTATTATTCTACCAGTTATATTATATGGGTGCGAAACATGGACTCTTACTTTAAGGGAGGAGAGGAGATTACAAGTATTTGAGAATAAAGTACTTAGGAAAATGTTTGGACCAAAGAGAGATGAACAGACAGGTGAATGGAGAAGACTACATAACAATGAACTGCATGGTCTTTATAGGAAGCCAGATATAATAAGAACGGTTAAGTCTCGTAGACAGCGATGGGCAGGTCATGTTGCACATATGGGGAATGAAAGACTTGCATGGAAGCTTCTTGTAGGAAAGCCAGAGGGAAAACGCCCAGTTGGTAGACCAAGAATGAGGTGGGAGAATAACATTAATTATGATTTGAGGAAAGTAAATTATACAGGGAATGATTGGAAAGCATTAGCTCAGGATAGGGATATATGGAGAGCTTATGTCCGCGCGGCCATGAACCTACGGTTCGATAGTGCCCGTGAGTTACTTAGTTAGGAAGTACAATAAATTTTACGAATAAATATTTGATAATACTGTACTGTAATTTATGAAGATAGTTCATGTTCATGATTGGATTATGTAGTGTTTCCAACGCCAAGGTAGAGTTAGCAGTAATTTCTAGCCTCAGTTGATTGGAAATATCTAAACAACGGAGTGACAGTGCAGATATTCTTGAAGTTTTAAGAATATTTATATTTCCTTTAAATATGTTAATTCAAACATCGTATTTTTTTTATTGGGATATGCCTAAAGAAGAGTAGCGATGGAGCAACAATCATAAATTGGGTACTCTCCGATCAAAACTCATGTATTTCTATATCTACAATGGCCTAACAGCCCAAGGTTGGGCTTTAGTTTCTCTTTTGTTACGAGTTATAGACCAAGTCAATTTAGTTGCACTAATTCCCTACATATGTCATGAATGGTATGAGGTCAACATATCGACCCAATGAGACATTTAGCAGGCAACTAAGGTATTACTAGGTAAATTTTGTTAAAAGGCCTCATTATTCAGGCTTAAGGTTCTTATACGAGCCTGAAAATCTTCAGACTCGGAACCCACGGCTTGAAGTCGCTCCCGGAGAACTCGCTCCTAAAAAAATTTACGACCCCAGCCGGATTTGATCCCACTACCCTCGGGACCAGAAGGAAGTAACGTAACCACTAGTCCACCGCGGCCGACTATTCACATATTTACGATATAATTTTCTAGTTTTCTATCGAACATGGCCAATATGCTGAGTTATTGGCTACAATATCCGTCATTGGCGTCGTTTTAACATTGTGTGTAAATAATTCTGAAGCTCAGCATCCCTTAGCATCTTGTTACGTTAAGATTGGCAGCTCTTTAATATAAAATCAAAAAGTGAAGATGAGCTATAAAAAAGGATTTTAGTTGGCGTATGCTGTTTTAGATATAAGCCCCACTGTTGGGAGACACTTGAAGCAGGATTGAAATCCGGGATGGTTTACTTATGTCCAAGGATAAGGTACATGGACAATTGTTGCACCGGACTAGTTGGGTTCAGGTTTTCGGTAGAACAAGGATTTATATCTCGGGAATCCGTGATGAAGGATATTCACTGGGGAAAACAGTAGACTCCCTGTGTTCAATTAAATTGGATGATGCACTTTTATTGTCACTAAGGCTTACACTTGTCGTATTTGACGACGAGTTGACACGAAGGCTGTTGGTGGCCGGAAATGTATATTTATTATTTACTGCACTTGTTAAATAATTATTCTAACTCCAACGTTTGAGTCAAATAAATGCGCTATCAATTATTTATAGCTACTTGACTTTAACAGGTCGAAACTGGTAATATTTATAACACTAAAAAAAGTGCGCTCTGACTGATAGCGCTGAAACTTAGACAAAGCGATGTACCTCCTCTACTGGCACTCGCGCTGGTAGTTTTTGACTTAAACGAAGCGATGTGCCTGCTGACTGGCACTCGCGCTAGTGACTTAATTTTCGCTAAGAATGAATATTTATTTTCTCTGAGTGGGCCGGCATCCGTCCCTTCCACCAAAAGTCTTAGCGTCTCACAAAAAGTTCATATGTTACAACAATTTTGATTTGTAAATCATATCTCGAGGGCGTTGTCGGGGGTGTTAAACTTAAGCGTTTTGTGGTCATATCCCCTCCCTTTAAATTAGTTGCATCCTAATATCAAATTTGCAGGGCTGTCCAAATGAGAGTTATTTGCATTAGGGCGGATTTTGCTTGTCGGCATTTCTCTCCTGCCGCCAAAGAAGACACCTGTGGATAGCGCACATGTCCTAGTTAAATTGGTTTGTGATAGCTTTTTTCCGTAGCTTGCCTAGGAAAACCCGATTGCTTGTTCGCTGCTATCCAGCTTATTGTGTGGAGTTTCGGATTAGATTATTGTGTTTACAAGTGAATAATAACGCTGTCTTGTAATTCCTTTCTACAAAGGAAACTGCAAACTTTTTCTCCATTGTATGTTGTTTGCTAGTGTGGTTCACCACAATAGCAAAGGTTCAGGTCTATGACCGTGCGCTAATCACTTGGTACTAGTGTTTTGTTTATTGCATATGAAATTGTTTTATGGTAGGTTATATCATTTTGATTTTGTTACCAATGAATTCCTAGTTTAATTCCATTTCATTTGAATATAAATATGCTCTACTTCTGATAATAATTACAACTTAATTAATTACTCGTCCTTAATAAAATTCCTTATTTCTCTGAAATAAGAGGACTTGGTGCAGCTATCAGCAAGCGAATGTTCGCTGCATTACTAATTTTTTCTTTTTTAATCACACCTCTAACATCTATATATCGTCTATTTATTTAATTTATTTGTACTATATATATATATATATATATCCATAGTAATTCTGCCCGAGGGCAGGTCCTTCACTGCAATCATAGCATTTTCAAGTAGGTAGCTTCCCGTTGCTTTCCACACCGGTGAAGGAGGATGATGATGATGATAATGCTAAGGACGATGATGATGGCCATGTGATTTCGGGGACAGTTTGGGCCTTAAAGTCTTCCTGACATTTGTCTTACAGGTGAGGAAAAACCCCCGATAAAAACCTCACCCAGAAAAAACTGCCCCGATCATGGATCGAACCCGGGCCCGCTGCGTGACGAGGCAGCACGCTACCTTGAGACCACAGCGAATAATATGAAATTGTGATATAATGAAATGGGTCCTTATAATGATATTTCAATCTAGCATTTGCCGTGATGATTGAGGAAACTAGGAAAGTATCTCAGGTTGATCGACACCGGTATTTGAACAATGGTCCTTCCGAATACTCTGCATTAACATTAATGAACGGTAAATATGAATGTTTTCGTTTTCATGCAATCTTGATATTTTCGCTGTAATCTACAAGGCGGTTGTATTCAGTGTACTGTGATTTATAAGTTACTAGCTAATACCGGTACCCGGCGTGCACTGCTAAGCCTAAATAAATTGTGTTTTTATGTTTAGTTAAATAAGCATAAAGAAAATAATTATAAATTTATATCGTGATTATGTTTAGATACCCCGTGCTGGGTACTCGACGACGCCCGTCGCCGTGGTGTAGTCGGTAGAGTCCCTACCTTCCACTCCGGCGACCCTGGTTCGGTTCCCGACGGGGTAGGGGATTTTAAAATCTCCACCCTGGATCTGGGTATGTGTCCTGTCTTGTGTTTGTATGTGTGAATAAGATTAAAAGGTTAAGAAAGGTAAAACAAAAAAGGAAGATCAGTGTAAACGAAAGAAAAACGAGAAAGGGGGGAGGGAGAGAGAGGGGGAGGGGGAGAGGAGAGAGAGGGGGGAGAGGTGGAGGGAGAGAGGGAGGAGAGAGAGAGGGGATATATATATATATTATATATATATATATATATAATATATATATATAGGAGAGAGAGAGAGGCGAGAGAGAGAAGAGAGACAGATGAGGAGGAGAGCGATGAGAGAGAGAGAGGAGAGAGAAAATGAAGGCCAAAAACGATGAATCGTTAAAGTGAAAAGTGGATGCACGCTATATACCACTGTCATTTGCTATTATTATTATTAATAATAATATAATATTGTATGCACATCAGTGCGCATTTATTACTATCATTATATTTGCTATTATTATTGCATTATGGTACATATTTGTGACTATTGTCGTGCAAAGAGGGTAGTGGTTAACCGCCCGGCTAGCTCAGTTGGTAGAGCATGAGACTCTTAATCTCAGGGTCGTGGGTTCGAGCCCCACGTTGGGCGTATTTTTTTTATATTTGTTATTTAAAAGAATGAAAGGTGTTTATATATTTACTCTCATTTATTAAAGCTACTAAAATTAATCTTGTTTTATATAGCCCAACATTGGTTGAAATTTTAATTTTTAGCCAGTGGTCTAGCCAATCTTTTTTTAATTCTTTATGTTTTCCATCATCATATCATCATTTTTGTCGTTTACTTATAATTTTGTTACCTGCTGCTAAATAAGAAAATCGGAAAATCTATAAATAGATGACGTGCAAATTAACACAGAATAATTTAAATACCTAGGTACTAAAGTAAATGGGCATAATATTAGAAGAAGATATTAAGGAAACATTGGTAAATGGGAATAAAGCTTATTTTGCAAATATATCCTTACTTAAAAGCAAATTAATATAAAAACAGCAAAAATAAGGTTGTACAAAACACTCATTAGACCAGTATACATATCAATACTAGTAAAATTTATATCAAATTCCGTTGAGGTGAAGTCATATGATGAAAAGTTAAAAATTAAATTGTCCCTGTTGGTAGGTACTGTCGTCCTCAACTTTGTTAAAATATTGTATATAAAATTAACTGGAGCGCTTTCGGAAGTTATCTTCCATCTTCTTCAGATTGAGTTTCCGTTACTTGTTGCTGTTGTTGTGTACGATGATGGATACTCCAACTGTTTGTAGCAGCAACTGACTTGTTTTTGACGATCTCGTATAATGGGTTTGACTGGGGTGCGTTCTCATTAAGAAGTGAGGAGTTGTTTGTTTCCTTTATAATTTTGAGGTCTTCAAATAGCTGGGATAAATACATTGATGGCCTCGAAATTATAAAGGTAACAAACAACACCTCACTTCTTAATGAGAACGCACCCCAGTCAAACCCATTATACGAGATCGTCAAAAACAAGTCAGTTGCTGCTACAAACAGTTGGAGTATCCATCATCGTACACAACAACAGCAACAAGTAACGGAAACTCAATCTGAAGAAGATGGAAGATAACTTCCGAAAGCGCTCCAGTTAATTTTATATACAATATTTTAACGAAGTTGAGGACGACGGCACCTACCAACAGGTACAATTTAATTTTTAACTTTTCATCAGTATATATATATATATATATATATATGCTAGTGAAACTTGGGTCTTAAAAGAAACAATAAAACAGAAGTTGTTAATTTTTTAAAGGAAATTTCTAAGACGAATATTTGGACCAAATAGAGGAAATGATAACTGTTGGAGAATCAAAACAAATAACGAACTAAACAAATTAATAAATCAGAATATCCATCCATAGTAATTCTGCCCGAAGGCAGGTCCTTCACAGTAATCATAGCACTTCCATGCAATGCTTGCAGCTTTACTAGGGAATTGTAGGTGTGGTAGCTTCCCGTTGCTTTCCACACCGGTAAAGGATGATGATGATGATGATGGCCATATGATTTCGGGGACCGTTTGGGCCTTAAAGTTTTCCTGACATTTGTCTTACAGGTGAGGAAAAACCCCGATAAAAACCTCACCTAGAAAAACTGCCCCGACCGGGGATCGAACCCGGGCCCGCTGCGTGACAAGGCAGCACGCTACCTCGAGACCACAGCGGTGGACAAATCAGAATATAGTAAACCATATAAGATCACTCAGAATTGGTTGGCTGGACATTTAATAAGAATGGATAATCAGAGATTTGTTAAGAAACTCTATAAATAGAAACCTATAGGAGGCAGAGCAATGGGAAGACCGAAGATCAGATGGGAGGATGACACAATGAACGATCTAAAGACTAACTTGAATATGGCAAGAGACAGATTGACATGGAGGACCATTGTTGAGAAGGCCAAAACTTTCATCTTTGAAGTTGTCACGCTTTAGGATGATGATGATGGATTTTCTAATAATGGCATAGCCCATTGTTGAGCCATAGCCTCTCATTTATCAGGAGTTTATAGACCAAGTTCATTTTTAGTTACCTTATTTGTACAAAAATGGCATGAGTGGCAAGCAGTCAACACACTGACTAAATGAGACATCTAGCAGGTAACTAAGGAATTACTAGGATATTTGAGATCGGTCGGTAAATTTTGCTTAGAGGCCTCTTTGTTCAGGGTTAAGGATCTTTTACGAACCTTAAAATCTTCAAACTCGTGACCATGACTTAAAGTCCCTCCCGGAAGACTTGTCCCTTGGATTTTCCCACCCGCGACCCTCGGAACCTGAGGCAATGAGTAGGCCTATAACCACTGGTCCACCGCGGAAAAATGGAAATATTTAGGAGTTATACTTAACAAAGTAAACCTCAGGGGTCCTCATCTAGGGGATATGTGGATGGCGACCACAAGGTGCCCAAGCTGAGCAAAACATTTCTTCCACTTACTTGTGTTTTACACTCTTTTAACTTTACTATTCAACCCCTCTTGGTTAACTCTTGTTTTTTTCGACCCCAACGCTATTAGGGCATCCGAGGGCTAGGGAGTCTTTCCTTTCTTCCATTTCTTCTTTCCTTTATTTTTCTTTTCTTCTCCAGAAAAGCCTGACCAGAGGCTATAAGATGACAGCTGCATCACTGGTCTTGCCTTCCTTTGGCCAGCAACCAATTGAAGGGACTATTATTATGCTTTCAAGTCTTATACGAAAATTTCCCGGAAGGATCGGACAATTTTCTATAGGATCGTAACAGGCCTTGGCCTAATACTTGGAAGGAAGAAGACTTAACAAAGTAGGCAATAACGATGAGGAAATTACATGTAAAATAAATTAAGGCAGAAAATTAACAAGGTGTTTAAAATCTCCTATAGGGAAAATACGGTTGAACACATAGATGCTTATATATAGAAATATTTTTCAAGGTGTTATAGTACGGTGTATGGAGTTGAAGTATTCTCCAGAGTCCAATGTGCCCTCTGTGGAGAAAAAAAAAGACCTGTTGCCCGAAGATTAACATAATTATGTGATAAATACAGGGAAGCAAGGGAGGCGATGAAGCAATGTTTGTGAGATGAATTATAATCTATTACTGGTATTAATTATTGTTTTGATTAATTGTTCATGTATTAGTTGTTGACATTACTAATTATTGTTATTAATGCCACGACATTAAAAAATAATAAACATTTCGCCCAACGTACATGGACCTCGAACCTATGACCTCGAGATTATGAGGCTCGTGCTCTACCGACTGAGCTATCCGGGTAGTTAGAACAAAAGTAATCTTCACAAATATTTGCCCAAGTGGTATATAATGTGTGTCAAGAATTACTCATCAGTTCAGTACTCATAATTTGTTGCCCAAAGTCAAATCCATCCTTCCTTCCTCTTTCTTTTCTGTCTTTTTTTTAATTTAATTATTTTATTTTGTCTTATGATATTTTGTGCTTCGAAACTTTATCCCATGCAACCTGTTCCTTCCTTTGCAGAAGTAAATGATTTCAATAGGAAATAGTGAAAAGGAAACAAGCTTCAAAGTGGCAAAATATAAGTGAAAAGAAAACAGTGAAATAAATGACAGGCAGAAAGGGGTAAGAATGGAGAAGGATGCATTTGTCTTTGGGCAGGAAACTGAAATGGAGAGTATTTCTTGACACACGCTGTATGCCATTATTACCTCCATTATTCCATTATGCCAAATATTTGTCACATTTCCTATAACAAGATGGGGACAAATACTAAAACAGTCCTTCTAGTTCAGTCGGAATAGTCAGGTTCATGGTTCGAGCTGCATGTTGAACACATTTTTTTTTATTATTCATACAATTCAGAAGTTGTAGAACCTGTAGTAAAAAAAGGCATATTTCACCTAATGAAAGCTGTTTTCTAAATATATACTGTGTACAAACTCTCCACAATATTTCTAATTTTTGTGGTCGATTCATTCCGTCGTAGTCAACTTAAAAATGCAGTTATTACAAATTATTACCAGTACATTTTTTCTGAACTAATGATTGACAAATAATAATAATAATAATAATAATAATAATAATAATAAATAATAATAATAATAATAATAATAATAATAATAAACAATAATAACTATAATAATAGCAATAATAACAATAATAACTATAAATAGTAGGAATAATAATAATCATCATCATCATAGTACATTCACGAATTTAGGCCATTTGTTGACCTGTTTCGGCCTCAAGAGAAACACCATCCAGAAGTCTTTTGAGTGGACGTCCTGGTCTTCTTCTTCCTGCAGGTTGATATCTTAACATTAGTTTGGGTATTCTGTGATCTTCCATTCGATGAACATGTTGTATCCATAATGTTGTGTGATTCCGGGTTCTGTGGCCGTGGTCCATAGTTGGTGTTGATACCAGACGTTTCGCCCTCAACTGCGGAGGGCATCTTCAGTGGCGAGTGCTTCTAGGCGTGTTTCCTGGTCGGAAGATCTACTTAGAGTGAGCTCTGCTGACGTTGTGGACGTTGTATTGATACTAGTGGTGGGAGCAGGGTGAGTGAGCGTGGCTCTTGCTGATTGGCTAATGGTCGTCTCCTTGTTGTCCCTAGTGTTGATGCATTTATTTCTAGTGTAATGGTACCAGGCCTTAGGCAATTTGATACCTTCCTCTTTTCTGTTGATATTTTCTTTATGCTTGTATATTTCTATAGCCTCTCGGTATAATCTAGGGAAATAGTAGGAAGTTGTGGCTAAAACTTGTGTATCATCGAATAGAATCTGGTGTCCATTCATAATGCATGTTCTGCTACAGCCGATTTATCCATTTCTCCTGTGTCTGCAGTTTCTTTTTATGTTCAGATAAACGGGTGGCTATACTTCTTTTCGTGGTCCCTATGTATGGTTTACCACACGAACAAGGAAGTCGATATACGCCGCAAGTGGAGAGAGGTGGCCGAGGATCCTTAGCTGAGCGAAGGCAGTCTTCTATTTTTCTTGTAGGTCTGTAAACTGTTTTTATGTTGTATTTTCGTAGGAGTTTTCCGATACGATCTGTGACTCTTTGTACATATGGTAAGTAGGCTATGCTGGTTGAGGGCGTGTTATCCATTCTGACGTGCTGTCTTCGTGGATGTATGGTTTGTCTTATTTCCTTGGATGTGTAGCCATTTTTCTGGAAACAATTGAACAGATGGTGTTGTTCTTGTTTAAGGTGTTTGTGGTTGGCATAACTTAGTCGCTCTGGTCGAACAGTGTCTTAATGACACCCCGCTTTTGTCTTGGATGGTGGTTAGAGTCTTTGTGCAGATATCGGTCTGTGTGTGTAGGTTTTCTGTAAACTGTATGTTGAATTTCCCCATTGCCAGTCCTTATTATTTGAACATCCAGGAAAGGAAGTCTTCCATTATCTTCTTTTTCCATAGTGAACTGTATTTTGTTGTGTCTGCTGTTAAGGTGTTGAAGGAAACGTTCCAATTCTTTACTGCCATGTCTCCATACTACGAATGTGTCATCAACATAGCGAAACCAATGTTCTGGAGACTTGGGAGCTGTTTTTAGTGCTTCTGTTTCGAATTTCTCCATGAAAAAGTTCGCTACTACTACTGGGCTTAGAGGACTGCCCATGGCTACTCCGTCGGTCTGTTCATAGTAGCTGTTGTTCCATTGGAAGTAAGTAGTAGTTAGTACATGCCTGAATAAATTGGATATTTCTTCTGTGAAAATCTGTCTAATGTAGTCCATGGTCTCATTTACTGGCACCATGGTGAAAAGGGAAACCACATCGAAGCTAACCAGTATATCTTGAGATGTTACGTTTATATTCCGTAGTCTCTCAATGAAATGTGTCGAGTCTCTGATGTAGCTGTCCGTTTTTCCAAGGAGTGGTTTCAGAAGTCCTGTAAGATGCTTTGCCAGTAAGTAGGTCGGGGAACCGATGGCACTGACAATTGGCCGGAGTGGAATGTTGTTCTTATGTATTTTTGGAAGGCCATAGAGTCTTGGAGGTTGAGCTTCGGATACGCGTAATTTCTTCTTAATTCCTTCTGGCAAGGACGATTGCTTGATAAGATTGTTGGTTTTTCGAAGAATACCGGATGTAGGGTCTCGCTTGATAGGTTTATATGTATCTGGTGTCAGAATCTCTATTATTTTCTCTTTGTATTCGTGTGTATTCATAACAACTGTAGAGTTTCCTTTATCGGCTGGTAAAATAGTGATATTATTATCATTATTTAAAGTTTTTAGCGCTAGTCTCTCCTTCTTAGTTAAATTGCTTTTCGGTGGTTGGGCGCGACGGAGTATTCTTGCAGCTTCATAACGAATTTCATCAGTTGTTTGCAAGGGGAGATTCTTGATGCTTGCCTCGATGTTAGAGATAATATCCTCTACAGGTATTGATGTGGGTGTGATAGCGTAGTTGCCTCCTTTTGATAGTACAGATGTTTCTTCAGTTGACAGCGTGCGTGATGACAGGTTTGTTACGGTATGTTGTAGACCGACTGATTGCTGTAAGGGTCGCGATTGCATTTTTAGAAAGTCGAATTTCTTCATCTGCGTTCTAGTAGACTTTAACATGGTTGCTTCACTTGAGTTGTATGTAATGCTGTCGATCTTGTTCCAATATTGGTAAGGAATGCTGTTACTGATTGTTATGTGAAGTGTAAAGAGTTCTGCGTCGTTGGTTGCTAACTCCTTCCGTGTTTGTTGGATGCGTTCTCTGAGTAGAGCACGTTCAGTACGGTCGTATATGCGATGGGCTTTTTTAGATCTAAAAGTCCTCCGTTGTTGTAGGAATTTGGGTATATATCCAGCGTCTCTGCACCGTAATAAAAAAGTATAAGATGATAGTAATTGGGATTTCTTCTTCCGACTAAGTTATGCCAACCACAACACCTTAAACAAGAACAACACCATCTGTTCAATTGTTTCCAGAAAAATGGCTACACATCCAAGGAAATAAGACAAACCATACATCCACGAAGACAGCACGTCAGAATGGATAACACGCCCTCAACCAGCATAGCCTACTTACCATATGTACAAAGAGTCACAGATCGTATCGGAAAACTCCTACGAAAATACAACATAAAAACAGTTTACAGACCTACAAGAAAAATAGAAGACTGCCTTCGCTCAGCTAAGGATCCTCGGCCACCTCTCTCCACTTGCGGCGTATATCGACTTCCTTGTTCGTGTGGTAAACCATACATAGGGACCACGAAAAGAAGTATAGCCACCCGTTTATCTGAACATAAAAGAAACTGCAGACAAGGAGAAATGGATAAATCGGCTGTAGCAGAACATGCCATTATGAATGGACACCAGATTCTATTCGATGATACACAAGTTTTAGCCACAACTTCCTACTATTTCCCTAGATTATACCGAGAGGCTATAGAAATATACAAGCATAAAGAAAATATCAACAGAAAAGAGGAAGGTATCAAATTGCCTAAGGCCTGGTACCATACACTAGAAAATAAATGCATCAACACTAGGGACAACAAGGAGACGACCATTAGCCAATCAGCAAGAGCCACGCTCACTCACCCTGCTCCCACCACTAGTATCAATACAACGTCCACAACGTCAGCAGAGCTCACTCTAAGTAGATCTTCCGACCAGGAAACACGCCTAGAAGCACTCGCCACTGAAGATGCCCTCCGCAGTTGAGGGCGAAACGTCTGGTATCAACACCAACTATGGACCACGGCCACAGAACCCGGAATCACACAACATTATGATTACCGGCCGTGAAAGCCTGCATTCAACTATTAAGCGCCTCTACGGGGAGGAAAGTTATTTACGTATTCGACACCTGGAGACACTCCGGAAGAAGAAATCCCAATTACTATCATCTTATACTTTTTTATTACGGTGCAGAGACGCTGGATATATACCCAAATTCCTACAACAACGGAGGACTTTTAGATCTAAAAAAGCCCATCGCATATACGACCGTACTGAACGTGCTCTACTCAGAGAACGCATCCAACAAACACGGAAGGAGTTAGCAACCAACGACGCAGAACTCTTTACACTTCACATAACAATCAGTAACAGCATTCCTTACCAATATTGGAACAAGATCGACAGCATTACATACAACTCAAGTGAAGCAACCATGTTAAAGTCTACTAGAACGCAGATGAAGAAATTCGACTTTCTAAAAATGCAATCGCGACCCTTACAGCAATCAGTCGGTCTACAACATACCGTAACAAACCTGTCATCACGCACGCTGTCAACTGAAGAAACATCTGTACTATCAAAAGGAGGCAACTACGCTATCACACCCACATCAATACCTGTAGAGGATATTATCTCTAACATCGAGGCAAGCATCAAGAATCTCCCCTTGCAAACAACTGATGAAATTCGTTATGAAGCTGCAAGAATACTCCGTCGCGCCCAACCACCGAAAAGCAATTTAACTAAGAAGGAGAGACTAGCGCTAAAAACTTTAAATAATGATAATAATATCACTATTTTACCAGCCGATAAAGGAAACTCTACAGTTGTTATGAATACACACGAATACAAAGAGAAAATAATAGAGATTCTGACACCAGATACATATAAACCTATCAAGCGAGACCCTACATCCGGTATTCTTCGAAAAACCAACAATCTTATCAAGCAATCGTCCTTGCCAGAAGGAATTAAGAAGAAATTACGCGTATCCGAAGCTCAACCTCCAAGACTCTATGGCCTTCCAAAAATACATAAGAACAACATTCCACTCCGGCCAATTGTCAGTGCCATCGGTTCCCCGACCTACTTACTGGCAAAGCATCTTACAGGACTTCTGAAACCACTCCTTGGAAAAACGGACAGCTACATCAGAGACTCGACACATTTCATTGAGATGACTACGGAATATAAACGTAACATCTCAAGATATACTGGTTAGCTTCGATGTGGTTTCCCTTTTCACCATGGTGCCAGTAAATGAGACCATGGACTACATTAGACAGATTTTCACAGAAGAAATATCCAATTTATTCAGGCATGTACTAACTACTACTTACTTCCAATGGAACAACAGCTACTATGAACAGACCGACGGAGTAGCCATGGGCAGTCCTCTAAGCCCAGTAGTAGCGAACTTTTTCATGGAGAAATTCGAAACAGAAGCACTAAAAACAGCTCCCAAGTCTCCAGAACATTGGTTTCGCTATGTTGATGACACATTCGTAGTATGGAGACATGGCAGTAAAGAATTGGAACGTTTCCTTCAACACCTTAACAGCAGACACAACAAAATACAGTTCACTATGGAAAAAGAAGATAATGGAAGACTTCCTTTCCTGGATGTTCAAATAATAAGGACTGGCAATGGGGAAATTCAACATACAGTTTACAGAAAACCTACACACACAGACCGATATCTGCACAAAGACTCTAACCACCATCCAAGACAAAAGCGAGGTGTCATTAAGACACTGTTCGACAGAGCGACTAAGTTATGCCAACCACAACACCTTAAACAAGAACAACACCATCTGTTCAATTGTTTCCAGAAAAATGGCTACACATCCAAGGAAATAAGACAAACCATACATCCACGAAGACAGCACGTCAGAATGGATAACACGCCCTCAACCAGCATAGCCTACTTACCATATGTACAAAGAGTCACAGATCGTATCGGAAAACTCCTACGAAAATACAACATAAAAACAGTTTACAGACCTACAAGAAAAATAGAAGACTGCCTTCGCTCAGCTAAGGATCCTCGGCCACCTCTCTCCACTTGCGGCGTATATCGACTTCCTTGTTCGTGTGGTAAACCATACATAGGGACCACGAAAAGAAGTATAGCCACCCGTTTATCTGAACATAAAAGAAACTGCAGACAAGGAGAAATGGATAAATCGGCTGTAGCAGAACATGCCATTATGAATGGACACCAGATTCTATTCGATGATACACAAGTTTTAGCCACAACTTCCTACTATTTCCCTAGATTATACCGAGAGGCTATAGAAATATACAAGCATAAAGAAAATATCAACAGAAAAGAGGAAGGTATCAAATTGCCTAAGGCCTGGTACCATACACTAGAAAATAAATGCATCAACACTAGGGACAACAAGGAGACGACCATTAGCCAATCAGCAAGAGCCACGCTCACTCACCCTGCTCCCACCACTAGTATCAATACAACGTCCACAACGTCAGCAGAGCTCACTCTAAGTAGATCTTCCGACCAGGAAACACGCCTAGAAGCACTCGCCACTGAAGATGCCCTCCGCAGTTGAGGGCGAAACGTCTGGTATCAACACCAACTATGGACCACGGCCACAGAACCCGGAATCACACAACATTATGATTACCGGCCGTGAAAGCCTGCATTCAACTATGTTGTATCCATCTTGACTTATAATCAGAAATTTTGTTTTCTAAAGATTCCATGTGTAATTCTTGTAATAATAATAATAATAATAATTGATAATAATAATACTAATAATAATTAATAATAGAAAAGGTAAAGAAATATTGGCCAGACCACTAACTAAAAAGTAAAATAAATAAAAATTTCGCCCAACGTGGGGCTCGAACCCACGACCCTGAGATTAAGAGTCTCATGCTCTACCGACTGAGCTAGCCGGGCATCTGATAAATGACTTCGTTCCTATGTTAGCCGTGGCACAAATGACAATTTTATACGGAATGTAGTTAACAAGATTTAATTTTAGAAATACAGTAATAGACTATTTTATTGAATTTGTGTTTATAATTTCTCTACTGGTTACTTTTTATTCTTTACGGTTATAGTGTGTGCCAAGAAATCACTAAAAAGTATATTTTAACCGCAGTTTTTTAAAATATTATTCTGCGTTGTGTCCAAGCGGTCTGAAGCATCATACGCGTACTTGGGTTCAGAGCTTAATTCGAATCCCCATGAGGGAATACATTTTCTTATGGAATTCCGGCTAGTATGGGATCGTTCCCCTCACGACATCATTAAGAATTTGAGCAGCTGCAATAAGTAGCGGCTAGAGATTGAGGGAGCGGCTGGGAAAGTCGAATGTTGACTTTGTCGTCTCTATATTTGCAGAATGATCGTCGTCCTCTGTAATTGATACATGTTGGTGTGAGAATAGCTGTGGACTGGTAGGCTAAGGGCATTTTGAGCCTGTCGCGCTATGGTGTAACGTTTAAAATATTAGAGATATTTTGGGATTCAATGCTTGTTATAAGTAGTCCTTTAAAAAATAATTGGGTGTGGTGTACAAACCGTCGCACAAAATTGTCAATCTTATTTCTTATGCCACTAATGCACTAAACACTTTTAAACACGTTTGAAACATTTTGCAACATTTGTAAACAATCTTGCAACGATCTGTTTTTTATATTTATATATTTACGTAAAACATGATCGTGCTACATTGCTTACTTGATACTTTCTGCTATTTTCCCTCCTCTTCCTATGTTGTTCCAACGTTGCCACCATCAACAACCCAAAATACTCCAGATGTTGCCAACATCACTTCCACGTTCCCTGGATTTCACCTACGTTAGAGTAATTGATTTGTGTTACAGTAATTGATTTAGGTTTGGTTAGATTTTAGGTTCCTTGCATTTTAAATGTGATTTGATACGTAAAATAAATTACCTCTTCGTATCTGTTATTCTATGAAAAATTCAAAATGTCGGACGGTTACCACGTAAAATCATATTTCCACTAGTTCATTTCGTGTTCATTATACATATTTAGACAAGTTCTGGGAATTTTGTGTCAATGTTGGTCATACTGATTTCACATACATATACCGCCAACTGCTGGAGGTTGCATTTATCTTTCTGGGATTACATGAAGCACTAGCGCATGCGCACTGGGATTCTATAGAACTTAGAAAATTTATGTGCGACGGTAATTACACCTTATCCAAATAATTTAAATATAAAGGCAATGTGATCTTATTACAGACCTTAGGAAATCCTTGAACTAATTGGAAGTTTCTAGACAATCAGGACGAGATGCCAGTCAGGTTGCCAGTCCTGTGTGACTCATTCCCGTTAAAGACTGTCAATATCAGCCACCAGAAGGTTAGGCTCGTTAAAAATTACTTGTTCCATCGGGACTCGAACCCGCGACGTTCCGGATTGTGGGCGGTTTTGTCTAAATATTTTAATCTCAAATGCACTCTCTGATATACGTTTATTCCCCGTTTTTGTATTACATTCTATTAGCTGCTTAGCAATTAATATTTCCGATTTTAGTGTTATCGGACTTTTAACATTGCAGTAACTTGTTATTTAGCAAGTTATGCATTTTATATTATCGATACTTTATTTCAAACGACGCTCTTTATAAGACAATTAAATTACATAAAAAGCAAGGCGTGAAAAATCTGAGGTTTGTTGTACGAAAGTTGTCTTTAAAACTTCAGTTTTTCTTAGCACGAAAACAGTTCCAGACATGGTTTTCTCTTTTATTTTTTTCAGGGGCTACAAGATTTTTCTATCTTAAAATTTTAAGAAGCCTAAAATTCTAAATTCTATTTGGACTAATAATTTAAAAAATATTATAGACCCGTAACAAATAGAAGGACGAGAAAAATAAATCGATTAATATTTAAATCTCCATGCATATACACATCTCTATAAAGAATAACTAAAGAAGAAATAAAAATACAAATCCCATAAACATTAATGATATTCAATCAAATAAAAAAGTTATAATAGAATTTAATTTAATTATTGAGTAAGAAAGCTTAAATAATTTTACGGGACGAGAAGACCCTATAGAGTTTAATAATTTTATTGATTTAATTGGTTAGCTTATTATCTTATTTTTTAAAAATTATTTTGTTGGGTCGATGGGGAGATATAATTAACTCCTTTATATATATATCAATAAAACTAAATATATGGTCACACGTAGAAATACATTATATAATGGAAATGGACAGCTAATGACAAATTAGGGAAATTTTGAGGAAGTGGCTGAATTCAAATACCTAGGAACAATAATCACAAATAGGAATGAGATGCACAAAGAAATTAAACATAGGCTCAATTCTGGAAATGCGTGCTATTATGCATTGCAGAGACTCTTGATGTCCCAACTCCTTTCAAAAAACGTTAAACTGAAAATATATAAAACTATTATTCTACCAGTTATATTATATGGATGCGAAACATGGACTCTTACTTTAAGGGAGGAAAGGAGATTACAAGTATTTGAGAATAAAGTACTTAGGAAAATTTTTGGACCAAAGAGAGATGAACAGACAGGTGAATGGAAAAGACTACATAACAGTGAACTACATGGTCTTTATAGGAAGCCAGATATAATAAGAACAGTTAAGTCTCGTAGACTGCGATGGGCAGGACATGTTGCACGTATGGGGAATGAAAGACTTGCATGGAAGCTTCTTGTAGGAAAGCCAGAGGGAAGACGCCCAGTTGGTAGACTAAGAATGAGGTGGGAAAATAACATTAACTATGATTTGAGGGAAGTAGATTATACAGGGAATGATTGGAAAGCATTGGCTCAGGATAGGGATGTATGGAGAGCGTATGTCCGTGCGGCCATGAACCTACGGGTTCGATAGTGCCAGTGAGTAAGTAAGTAAGTATATATACATGGATTTGGTACTTTCACTTTCAGAATTTACCGTGAATAATATTTCTCTAAAGTATGTAGCACTGTATTTGATAGTACTGTAATAATTAAATCCATATTCCGAAATAATCTGTATAGATCATAATATATCATTTTGTGAAAAATGTATAATTCCGTACTTTTATAATATAAATCATAACATTATTCATGTACTGTATGTATATACTGTACGTTAGCATGCTAGTGGAGTACTAAACAAGTTTCCATCTGTACTTGTATATATAATAAATAATCTACATGCTATTGATAAGATTACTAAATTAGGTTATCTTTTTCCAAACTGTGCCCCCATATAAATAGTACTTCCTACCATCCCTCTCAAGGGAAATTGCCATATCTTCTTATTATACGGATGTGCATGTTAATTACGGGAAAATAGGTTGTTTGAAAGTGGCTATAAATAATATATTATGCAGCGCACTTCTACAGGCGCTTAACCCAAGGAGATCGTTAATAGAGAGTCGAAGCGCTCGTCGCCCGGCTAGCTCAGTCGGTAGAGCATGAGACTTTTAATCTCAGGGTCGTGGGTTCGAGCCCCACGTTGGGCGTTTTTTATTTGTTATATAGATACAATTTATTTTATAACGAAATATATTTAATTTATTAAAGTTACTAAAATTAATCTTACTTTTAAATAGGCCTTATGAACAATTTCCATATAAGCTTTAGCAGTGAATTCCTTTTCTGTAGCGGGTATTATTACTTTTTTTTTCAACTAGTTTTGAATTTTAACCTCAGATCAAACGTTTTTATAATATTTAACTTATTTAAAAATACCTATAATTAAGTATTTTTATGAATTTTAGAAAAAATTATACAGACTCTTCTCGTATGTTATAAAGCCTGCTATTTTGTGCCAGAATATAAAATAACGTATTTTAATAATATAAAAACCTCCTTAAGAAGAAAAGGATGTAAATGCAAAAATATCTAAATTTTTAAGAATTTTAGGGTTAATAAATTCTATCTTCAAGCCACAGTTAGTCCAAAAGCATTCAAGACTGAAAGTGTATAAAACACTGGCTCTTCCAACTCTTTTGTATGGTAGCGAAGTATGGACGTTGAAACAGAAGGATATACAGAGACTTAGATCTGCTGAAATGAGATATCTTCGGAGGACTGCAGGATACACACTACTAGATCACAAAAAAAAATGAAGACATCTTAGAAGAATTACACATGGAATCTTTAGAAAACAAAATTTCTGATTATAAGTCAAGATGGGTACAACATGTTCATCGAATGGAAGATCACAGAATACCCAAACTAATGTTAAGATATCAACCTGCAGGAAGAAGAAGACCAGGACGTCCACTCAAAAGATTTTTGGATGGTGTTTCTCTTGAGGCCGAAACAGGTCAACAAATGACCTAAATTCGTGAATGTACTATGATGATGATGATGATGAAAAACCTCCTTTATAATGAATTAATGTTCTGTTTCTAGTTAGGGATGACATATAATTTGTAAGACTGTAATTTTACGAGACTTTTAGTAAACATTTTCTTACTTTGCCCAACTCTTTATTTGTTTGTTTTATTGGAGAGTGGACATTATAAACATAGGAATATAATAATTTTTCTTCGATTCTTATTCAGGTAATTATATTCTTTCTCGGGTGATGTGTTCTTATTATTTAATTTACTAGTGGAAGTAATTGATTATTTTTTATCGGGATGCCATTAGGGAGGAGGCCACTAAGAAGGCCTAGGCGAAGATAACATTTGAATGGATCTTGAGGAACTGAATATCGGTGATATGAACTAGATTGAGATGAGTGAAGAAAACAAAAAAAGAGGAATGATCGCGCCATAATGCTTCCAGTTCCATAAGTTATAGTTTAATTAGTTTAGTAATTAATTAAAAACCTCAGTAACGTGTTAGGTAATTACCGTCACAATTCAAGCTAGGCAGGAAAAAAAAGTTCTGTTGTCTTATTTCTTTATCGGAATTATTTTTCGTTCCGTAAATGACCGGATGCACTCTTTTACTTGTCGTTCGAAGGGAACCATACTCAGAATTAACTACTTAAAGAAATCTAATAATATATTAACTTACTATCCATAGGCGAAAATGAAGACATTAGATCATAGGGATCGACTTATATATATATTTTTTTTTTCAATCATCAAGGCAAATAATGAGTTGGAATTTCATTAGCAGGAGCAATTAAAATATTCACAATTTTATACTATTCATTAAAATAATCACTTTTAAGTCACACCTTTCCCCCCCGCCTCAACGAGATTTAGGCGCTCTCTCCCTACAAGGAAGTAATTGAACCATACTAATCCAGTTAGACTTGTTTTCGAATAGGTGTCATTGGAGTGGCCTGTGGTCAGCGTTCCGCCTCATACTGACATCTAGGAAACCAAGGTAGTACTAGGACTTGAAAATTTATTTTTCTTAGAGGCCTTTTTTATTCAGGCTTAAGGATCTTTACGAGCCTGAAAATCATCAAACTCGGGACCCATGGCTTAAAGTCCCTCTCGGAGGACTTGCTCTTTGGATTTTTCCATCCCGCGACCTCGGGACCAGAGACAAGGAGCATAACCACTAGTCCACCGCGGAAAAGAAATAAAATAAATATCCGCTATATGCCCTAGATGTTAAAGATGTATAAATAAAAAATATATAACATTAAGGAAAATATTGATTTTTGTGTGAATGTGTCCACCGCTGTGATCTCGAGGTAGCGTGCTGCCTTGTCACGCAACGGGCCCGGGTTCGATTCCGGGTCGGGACAGGCTCCTGGGCGAGATTTTTTCGGGATTTTTCCTCACCTGTAAGGCAAATGTCAAGAAGCCTAGGACCTAACGGTCCCCGAAAAATCATCCGGCCATCATAATGATCCTTATTATCTTCATCATCCTTCACCGGTGTGGAAAGCAACGGGAAGCTACCACACCTATAATTCCCTAGTAAAGCTGCAAAGCATTGCATGAAAATGCTATGATTGCAGTGAAAGACCTGCCCTCAGGCAGTATTACTATGGATGGATGGATTGGTGAATGTCAGATAATTCAAAAGAACAAAGAACGTAGGCGTAAATTTCGCACATGCAGACATTAGGGCTGTATTATGTCACTACCCAAGGGAAACATAAAGTCAATGTAAGGTTAAGAACCACGCATTGCTGTAACTCACAATTCGTTCCAGTGAATTTAATGTTATGCAATGAAATATTTTCTCATTCACAACGGATATTGTTTTAGTCATAAAGTCTGACTGCTAATTTGCTATTGTATTCCGACAAGAATGCTTTTATCAACGCAGTTTCACATTCATAATTTGTATTTATGCAACAAAAATGCAGAGTGTTTTGAAATAAATACTGCATGAGGTACCATTTCACGTTATTCGTCGTTTTTGTAAACGTTTCGAATGGAATAAGGACTATAGTCTATTTTTTCTAAGGAAAGATCCCGCAATTATTTTCAAACCGTACAACCTCCCCCTTCTTATATTTAAGACGTTGTGATATGGGGCTTTTCACAACTAATTGCATTGTAGATTCAGATCATATACATTTTACTTTATAATATCCATGCACAAAAATTATATATATGACCACGGCTGTGGTCTCGAGGTATCGTGCTGCCTTGTCAGCAGCGGGTCCGGGTTCGATCCCCGGTCGGGACAGTTTTTCTGGGTGAGGTTTTTATCGGTATTTTTCCTCACCTGTAAGACAAATGTCAGGAAAACATTAAGGCCCAAACGGTCCCCGAAATCATATGGCCATCATCATCATCATCATCCTTCCCCGGTGTGGAAAGCAACGGGAAGCTACTACACCTACAATTCCGTAGTAAAGCTGCAAAGCATAGCATGAAAATGCTATGATTGCAGTGAAAGACCTGCCCTCGGGCAGAAGTACTATGGAGAATATATATATATATATATATATAAATAAAAATAAATGTTTGAATTGGATTCGCCTGGTGGTGTAATGGATAACACGCTGGGGTACCGACCCAGAGTTCCGGGTTCGAATCCCGTCCAGGCATTTATTTTTCTTATCATGTCATATATATATATATATATATATATATATGTGTGTGTGTGTGTGTGTGTGTGTGTAAATGGAGAACAAGAAATAGTTGAACATATAATTAATTAGTGACTAGATACAAACTAGTACATTTCAACTACTCGTATAAGTACAAGTATCTTGACTATGGGGTAAAAAAGCGATCACTCACCCTGTATCCAAGATTACCTAAACTCCACCCACCCTCCTTAAACATCATTGACTTTTCTTCTTTCCATGTTGAAACGAGTTGGCATGATCATTACTTCCTTAGAAAAAAAAACTATAATAAATAATATAACATACAGCCTGTTGTCTTAGAATCAAGCACTTTTGCCACGTCTTTGGGAGTCGCATATTCGATTCTATAGTAATTCTGCCCTAGGGCAGGTCTTTCACTGCAATCATAGCATTTTCATGCTGTGCTTTGCAGCTGTACTAAGGAATTACAGGTGTGATAGCTTCCCGTTGCTTTCCACACCGGTGATGGATGATGATGATAATAATAAGGATGATGATGATGGCCAGATGATTTTCGGGGACCGTTAGGCCCTAAGCTTCCTTAAATTTGTCTTACAGGTGAGGAAAAACCAGGAAAAACCCTCACCCAGCAGCCTGTCCCGACCGGGAATCGAACCCGGGTCCGCTGCGTGACAAGGCATCCCGCTACCTCGAGACTACAGCGGTGGACGAGTCGCATATATAGTCCAATATTTCTTGTATACCTTATCTCAATGGTTGAGTGCAAGATAAGGACTTAACTTTATTAGTCTACTTCATTTATTATTATTATTGTTATTATTATTGTTTTTATATTATGGATGTACGTTTAATACTTTGGCTCAGGAAATGCCAGGTCATGGGAATTCACATTGAAAAATGTATTACTTACATAATCTATTATTTGCAGATGATCAAGTCATTATTACACAAGATAATGATTCATCATAGATGATTAGAAAATTAATCGAGGAATATGAAAAATGGGAATTACAAATTAATATAAATAAAATACATTATTTAACAAAACATATTGATGAACAATACCTCACAGGAATGAATGACATTAAATATGTCAAGGGATTTAGATGTCTACGATAAATCTTAGAAAAAATAAAGTTCAAAACAATTAGAAATATAAAAAAGAACTAGAAGTTCCGGCCACGCGTTGCTGTGGCTAAGGTATACGTTAAAAATTTTAATTAAGTTGCTGTCTTTCAGCCAGATTACTTAAAACTAATACTTACACACGAAATTAATAACATTGAAAATAAAATGAACACTGAACACACTTAAATTATGAAATAATCAATATTTGTAATTCAATTGAAATTCGCGGTTGCAACAAAAACACAGCCATCTGGATCTCTCTTTGTTAATAATAAACCAATTATCTTTCCAAATTACCTTACACCGCCATCTGTTAGAATCGTATGGGACTCACACATAATTACACCGCCATCTGTTAGAATAGTATGGAACTCACAGATAATTATAACTCTTTGTTAAATAATAAACAAATAATTTGCAATAAAAAATAATGCGACTATAAATTTAGTTATAAACTACGCTAAGTCTCAAGTTGGATCAAACTGCACACAATGTGCAAAATTTTATTAAAATCGGTTCAGTAGTTTAGGATTCCATCGCGGACAAACAACGTGACACGAAATTTTAATATATTAAGACAAGATAGCACATGGACGGAGAGTAATTGGCATGCTGAACTTAGTGTTATGGAGTAGAAACATCCCTTACAGAACAAAGATTTTTATTTATAAGGCCATTCTAGAGAATAGACCTATTGTGTAACATAAAGCAGATGCCAAACTAACAGGTTCTTAGCAACAGAGATGGATTACTTGATAAATATTATCGCGGAACTCCAGATTATAAAAAATTAGAAACATTGAAATAGGATAATTATGAAAGTTGAAAGAAATATGTTACAGAGAATTAAAAAAAAAATGATTTAGATGCTACGGACATTCTAAGAGAATGTGATAGAATCCTTAAGAAGATCTTGAAGTGGAGAATAGATGGAGAAGAAAGAAAGTGAAGACCTAAAGAAGGTTGGATGGATGGTGTGAGAAGAAGTGAGTAAATTGGGCCTTACATATGAGGATGTTCAGCGCCGCTACAAATAGAGACGGCGAATTTCTTGAGGGTGACGGAAAACCATTGTCTTAATGGATGTATTCTAAAATTAAAAAAATATGTTTTATTAGTGTTAAAAATGTTTTTACATAACATTTAATATACTACGTCGGTCTAAGATTTATTTTCTAAAGGCATTTGGGGGAAAAAATCCATGCTATACCAATAGAAGATAAAAAGAAGATAAAATATTTATATCATCTACTAATTATTGCTGACACACAAGATTGTGATGAATATTTGACTATATGATTACTTGGCACTTGAAGACTATAATAAATGGGTACTTTAAATTATTTAAAAAAATAAAGCATAATATAGGGCCTACATATGCCATTAGAGAATCAAAACCGAAATTCATAATAAATTGACTGAAGTAAACGTATTTTAGATGTAATTAAAACAGTATTAATAGTTGAGAGTCAAATTAATAATTGAAATTGTTATGATGATCTTGAAGAAGATTTTCGGGCTGTAGGCCGTGGTCGTGAGGCTTGTAGTTCCCAAAATTGAAACTGTATTGAAGAAAAAACATAACGTAAAGGAAAGCTGGCTGTAGCTATATTAAATGGGGTTATCTGGGATAAGCAAATAACGAATAAAACCAAATCGGCGATTTTCAAATCAATAGTGCGCAGTATAATAAAATATGGTGCGGAAACTGGAATTTAAACAAGGATAAGAGTTAAACTTTTTATCCACAGAAATTAATTTTTTAAGACTATTACCAAGAATTAAAAAAAAAATGGATAAAATCAGAAATTAAAATCAAACAAAATATGAATGCTCAAAAGTCAATATTGTAGATTTCAATAAATTCAAGAGTTTAGATTTTCTAAATAGGCCTATACTTTCTAAATCAATGTTAAAAGTAAACATCCCTGAACATCTCCTATCGGAGAAATTATTGAAGGATGATAATAGTGTAGATTGAATTTTAATTTGACTTTCTGGTATCTGTTTTTATTATTATTATTATTATTATTATTATTATTATTATTATTATTAAGGCCCGCGCCGTAGCCGAGCGGTTAAGGTAGGAAGCCTTGGCGCAGAGCTACGGGACTTGCGCTGGTTCGAGTCTCCATGGGGGAAGAAATTTTCTCATGGTATTTCGGCCAGTATGGGACCGGTGCCCACCCAGCATCGTGAGGCAATTGGGTAGCTACAATAAGTAGCGGCTCCAGGTTGAGGAACCAGCTATAACGGCTGGGGGACTCGACATGCTAACCACATGTCACCCCTACACTGGCTGTTGATCATCTACCTCTGTGATTGACACATGTGGATGTGAAGGGCCAGCAGCCGGCTGGTAAAAGGGCAACCGGTGAAAAGTGGAAAGACCCTCAATCAATCGGATTATTATTATTATTATTATTATTATTATTATTATTATTATTATTATTATTATTATTATTATTATTATTCACTTCACGGGCTAGGCAAAAACTGCCTGTTCCGCCCCTCACAGTTGTTCTGTCCATCTTTTTCACTGGCCTTCCTACATTCCTTGAACCTCTTGGCTTGTAGTTGAATGCTGCTCTTGGTAATCTTGTTACATTCATTCTTTCCACGTGTATAAACCATTTCTCTCTATATTCTCTGATTTTCTCATTCAATGGATATATATTTAACTCTGTTCTTATATCCTCATGTTTTATCTGATCCAATCTTGTGCAGCTTTTTATTCTTCTAATGAAGTTCATTTCTGCGCTCTGTATTCTACTTTGTAATTTTTTGGTCATTACCCAAGTTTCGCTCCCATAAACGAATGCAGGAACTGCCAATGTTTTATAAAACTTCAATCTAGTATCTCTTCTTGTTTTATTCTGTAATGTTTTATGTATAGTTTCGCATGTCATTTGAAATTTCGACAGTTTCATATTTATGTCTCTTTCAGTTTTTGTGTTTATAGTAAAATTACAATCCAAATAATTAAAATTTGTTACTTGTTCCAGAGGTTTGTCTATTACGATTTTTGATCTTATATGTTCGTTTCCCCAGAATGCCATTTTTTTTTATATTTTAAAACTATATTCTTGGCATAACTTATTTAATTGATGTAAAGAGTACTGCAAATTATTTTCATTTTCTTGAATAATAACCACATCGTCAGCATACATTATTATTATTATTATTATTATTATTATTATTATTATTATTATTATTATTATTATTATTATATTATTATTATTATCAGCAAAATGTTCAAAATTGGAAAACAAAAAATAATAATAATACCATACGAGAAAAAAAATGAATATTAAATATTCAATAGTAGATTATATAAGATACAAGCAATTAAATTGGTACGAGTATATACGTCGAATGCAAGAAGAAAGGTTATTCAGAAAAACATTGGAATGGTGTACACCTGGAAGAAGAAAGAAAGAAAGGTCTCGAAACTCGTGGATACAAGAAATAACTGAAATGAGAACAAGAAGACTGGAGGATATGGAGTGGATGGATAGAGACGAGTGGAGAAGGAAAATAAAACTTTAGGCACAGAAAGATGTGTAAACATTGAAAATCTGTATATACTATAAATAAAATCATTATTATCTTTTGAGGTTCCCTAATTCTGCCATTCCATTATACAAATATCTTCTTCCAATGCTGTCACGAGCTCCTTTATAGTCAACAAATTTGTTTAAATTTATGTTAATTGAATTATTGGAATTTTATAATTATTTCGTTGGATAAATATTACATTAGCTCTTCTTTAAGAATCTGCTTAATGTATGAATTTGACTTACAATGGATTATCCACAACGAAATCATGCACGATGAAATGCAATTACAACGGGGATGAGTTTGTTGTATAAAGTAATTTGTAAATTATATTCGGAAGTGTAATTCTGCAGTACCTTGGTCGAAAGAGTGACGATCTTTCACCGTAAAAATACAACCGTCAAGAAATGCGGACATGGGTTCAACTGGGGTAAAATATTTAAAACTATTATTCTACCAGTTATGTTATATGGATGCGAAACATGGACTCTTACTTTAAAGAACGAAAGGAGATTACAAGTATTTGAGAATAAAGTACTTAGTAAAATGTTTGGACCAAGGAGAGATTAACAAACAGGTGAATGGAGAAGACTACTACATAACAATGAACTACATGGTCTTTATAGGAAGCCAGATATAATGAGAACAGTTAAGTGTCGTAGACTGCGATGGGCAGGACATGTTGCACATATGGGGAATGAAAGACTTGCATGGAAGCTTCTTGTAGGAAAGCCAGAGGGAAAACGCCCAGTTGGTAGACCAAGAATGAGGTGGGAGAATAACATTAACTATGATTTGAGGGAATTAGATTATACAGGGAATGACTGGAAAGCATTAGCTCAGAATAGGGATGTATGGAGAGCTTATGTCCGCGCGGCCATGAACCTACGGGTTCGATAGTGCCAGTGAGTGAGTAAGTAAGTAAGTGTAATTCTGCAGTGGTTCATAAAATCCAGCTGGTCCTGTAATGGTAAATGTCACTGGTATTCATTTTATTTATTTATTTTTTTTTTTCCAGACCTTTGAAAACATATGTTTCATCATAAGGGAGAATTTCTCATCACCATGCCTCATTTATTCTCCTGGGAGATTATCAGATTGTAGTGATTTGTTATTATTTAATTTTTTCTTAGCTAGATTATTTTCTTCAATTGTTGGAACCTCTGAATTATCATTTTCACAGTATTTCGTTTCCCCCCATAATGAAATCTGCTGACATATTTCTCACAGTCCAGTCTTTTTAATATATCTTGTTCATCTCTTGTAGACCCATCTTTATGTTTACATATTTGTTCTGATTTAAACTGTGCCATGCTTGTGATAATTTATTTAAATAAATCCCTTGATTTGATTCTGTTCTCCCAGTACGAACATTATTATTGGGCTATTATTATTATTATTATTATTATTATTATTATTATTATTATTATTATTATTATTATTATTATTATTATTATTATTATTATTAAAGTCGGCCGAAGTGGTCTAGTGGTTTTGCTTCTAGTCCTGAGGGTCGCGGTTTGAAATCCGGCCGGGATCGATAGATTTTTTTGTAGGATGGAAAAATCCAAGCAGATAGTCTTCCGGGAGGGATTTTAAGGCGTGGGTCCCGAGCCTGAAAACTTTCAGAGTAGATCCTTAAGCCTGAATAAAAATACACCTAAGCAAAATTTACCGAATTTTCCCATCCTAGTACTACCTTGGTTTTCCAGATGTCACTATGAGGCGGAACGCTGAGCCCAGGTCACTTAATGACATCTAAACGAAAACAAGTGAAACTAAATTAGTGTGATTGAATTTCTCCCCTTTCGCCTAAGTCTCGTTGAGAGACACAAGGGTTTACAAGATAATAATAATAATAATAATAATAATAATAATAATAATAATAATATTATTATTATTATTATTATTATTATTATTATTATAACCAGGAAAAATAAGTTACAAATATATAATTCAATAGTGAGAAGTACTGTCACATATGGAGCTGAAGTTTGGAAATTCAACAAAAACTTAGAACAAAAACTTTTGTCGATGGAAATGGATTTCTTGAGGAGAGCAGCAAGATGCTCAAAATTAGACAAAATAAGAAATACTGTCATAAGAGAAAAAATTAATATTGGTTATTCAATAGTAGATTATATACGGTATAAGCAATTAAATTGGTATGGGCACGTACGACGAATGCAAGAAGAAAGATTACCCAGGAAAACATCGGAATGGTGTCCACCTGGAAGAAGGAGGAGAGGAAGACCTCGAAACTCGTGGATGCAGGAAATAAGAACTGGAAAGAGAGTAAGAGGACTGGAGGACATGGATTGGATGGAGAGAGACGAGTGGAGAAGAAAAATAAAACTTTAGGCACAGAAAGATGTGTAAGCATTAAAATTCTGTATATAAATAAAATTATTATTATTATTATTATTATTATTATTATTATTATTATTAAGAACAGTTAAGTCTCATAGACTGCGATGGGCAGGACATGTTGCACGTATGGGGAATGAAAGATTTGCATGGAGGCTTCTTGTAGGAAAGCCAGAGGGAAAACGCCCAGTTGGTAGACCAAGAATGAGGTGGGAGAGTAACATTAAGTATGATTTGAGAGAAGTTGATTATACAGGGAATGATTGGAAAGCATTAGCTCAGGATAGGGATGTATGGAGAGCTTATGTCCGCGCGGCCATGAACGTACGGTCTCGATAGTGCCAGTAAGTATTATTATTATTATTATTATTATTATTATTATTATTATTATTATTATTATTATTATATACAACTTTCCTCATTAGAGGATAGCCTCAAGGACAAAGTGATACAAACAATTTTTTAAATTGATCAAATACATTTAAAAAAATTCAGATTGTAATAAATTGAAAGTTTTCCTATATTAAATTCCACATGTGTTCAAGTTCTGGGTTTTTTACTACAAAAGTAAACAACTTGTTTTGTATTAGTTATCGGTACTCTTTTCCTTGTGACAAAACACTTTATAGGAGGAAATATATGAACATTAAAATTATTCATACTATGTTTTTTTTAAGTGGTATGTTAAACTACCATCTGAAACATTCTATTCAGCTGGATTGAAATTGTATGTATAATATTATATCCATCCATCCATCCATAGTAATTCTGCCCGAAGGCAGGTCCTTCATTGCAGTCATAGTATTTTCATGCTATGCTTGCAGCTTTACTAGGGAATTGTAGGTGTGGTAGCTTCCCGTTGCTTTCCACACTGGTGAAGGATGATGGTGATGATGATAAGGATGATGGCCATGTGATTTCGGGACCGTTTGGGCCTTAAAGTTTTCCTGACATTTTTCTTACAGGTGAGGAAATACCCCAATAAAAACCTCACCCAGAAAAACTGCCTCGACCGGGGATCGAACCCGGGCCCGCTGCGTGACAAGGCAGCACGCTACCTCGAGACCACAGCGGTGGACTAATATTATATAAGCTTGTAAAATAATTGTTTGCGAATAAAATCTCATCATTCGAGACATTGGTGTTACATACACTATTTGGAAAGGATATGAACACATGTTTGCTTTTCTCCGATGAATTAAAATTCGCCCAGTCATACGCCAGCTTCTGTTACATGTAGTGTAATTATCCAAATATAGCAACTTTGCTTCAGATACTTGCTTTGTTGTAGCTATTTTTCGACCGATAACAACGTGTTAATCGTGTACAGCATAGGAAAAATGGATGTTAATTTTGCATTCAATGTAATATATTTTTATTTTACTTTTGAACGAAATTATGAAAATGGTGAATGTGGTGACATGGGCAGTATGATGAAATGGACCTGATTATATAATTTCAAACTGGCATTTGTCATTTATCTACGTATATAATGGAGGTACATTTATTTTTTCTTAATTATCGTGTCTACTTTTTGATGATATGAAATGGTGAAAATAATTAAATGAGTCCCGGTCATGAAGTGCAAAGCCAGTATTTGCCTTTACGACTGAGGAGGAAGAAAAAGAAAACTCTAAAATCGGGTGATCGACACAAGAGTTTGAACCCTATATCTCCCAATTACGAGTGTCAAACGGTACCGCATGAACCAACTCGCTTGGTAACAAATTGTCTTATTCTTCTTCCTTTCATGTGATAGACTTAGTGGTCTGTTACGGTCTCAATCCAACGTTTGAAGGGCCTGCCCAAAGATCTCTTGCCTGGTGGCTGGTAATTTAAGATCTGACGTGGTATTCTTGTTCTGCTCATTCCTTTAACAAGGTCATCATCATTTAGAGCAGTCCTTTGACATCTTCTTTGAGACTTTTTAGTAAGGTTAGTCCTCACAACAGGTTACTGGCCTGAAGTAAGCAAGTCCAGTGGTGGGGTTGCCACCTTAGGCCTCTGGACAAGCACGATTATGATACAGCATTTACTCTGTATCTTGATGGAACGGTTATACCGCCGTGACCCGGTCCCCAGAGCCCCGCTTGTTTTAGGCAGGTTGCACCACGAGCAGGTGGGGTTGGGATTTAGATAGGAGAGGTTATATAGAATGCACTTCACTATCTTTTGCAACAAATTGTCAAAAATAACTTTTGTTGATGAATTAGAATTTTTGTTAAATTGTGTGTCAAAAAAGTATACAAATTTGTTAAATCCTAACATTATATGATTAAACAGGGCATTTTAAGAGGTCCATTCCGTTTGTTATTTTATTATGATCAAAACATTATGTTCGAGATCAATTTTTAAGTGGATACTGTAAAAAAAAAAAGATTAGATAAAATACCAAACATACAAATAAGAGAAGCTGTGGGAGGAGGTAGAGACTTCATTGATGATGATATGAAGAAGCGACAGAAACTGGTGTGGGCACACACACAGGTTACCACCAGGGAGAAAGAGATGGGGACGACCTAAACACGTTTAAAATATAAAATACATATCTGATCTCAGTTGTCCTCAACTTTATGAAGGCTGTAAGATGAAGTACCAATCTGCATGCTGATGATGGAACATATGCTCCGAAAGTACTTCATCTTACAGCCTTCATAAAGTTGAGGACTGAGATCTCAGGTATCTATTTTATATTTTTAATGTTACTAGTGACCTCAACGGCGTTTTGTCATGAATTTTAAAAGTATTGACCTAAACACAGCTGGAAGAATTATATAGGGAGAAAAGGACTGATTATACAGAAATAAATGGAAATTTGGAAAGAGAAACAACACTTAATAAACTTTATTATATATGTGGCACAATTAAAAGAATATTTAAAAACACAAGAATGGAAACAAAACTAAAATTTTATAAAGCAGTAGCTGTCCTCTTACTATTGTATGGTAGTGAATGTTGGGTTTTAACTAAAAGAGAAGAGAATATCATATGAGCAGCTGAAATGAAATTTATGAGAAGTGTGGCTTGCTGCAAACTTTTAGATAAAAGAAGAAGTGAAGATATTAGAGATGAGCTAAATATTTTTAAACTCTTAGATAAAATAAAAGAATCTAGAAAGAACTGGAAAGAACATGTTCAAAGAATGAAAGATGATCGGATTCCAAAAATTATACTTAATTACAAACCAAGAGGAGACAGGAATATTGGTAGACCGAAAAAGAGATGGATCCAACTTTTTGAATGAGAATCTACGTATGAGACCGGAACAAGCCACATGGGCTTATTGTACAGCTGGCTTAACTTGACAGAGAGAGAGAGAGAGAGAGATGGAGATACAAGGGTAGATCGTTGAACACTTTAGTCCAGATACAAAGAAAGAACCCACCCTGTTGTCAGTTTTCCTCTTCCCCCTTTTCCCTATTAACATCTGGTGAAGAAATTCCGACAACACTGGTGCGAGTGAGAGAGTGATTACAGTTGTCTCATTCTACAAATTTCTCGTAAAGTTAAACCAGAGAGACTATAATCCGTGATTGTTGATGATGATGATGATGAACAACACTTGTTTTAAACAATCTGTATAATAATAATACAAATAATAATAATCATCATCATCATCATCATCATCCGGTACCATGGCAGCTGTTGCCGTCTTCCAGAAACCAAACGCCATTCCTCTCTGTCCATCCATTGATCTTCCTCCATTCCTCTGATATTCATAGCTGCTTGTACCCCTTCTATCCAAGTTTTCTTCGGTCTTCCTCTCTTCCTCCTTTCCATTGGGATCCATTCCATAACAATTTTAGGCAATCTTTGTTCTGGCATTATTTTGACATGACCACTGTAATTGAATTATGTAGACAATCATCTTTAAAAATATGGAATGGCTTTTTCAATAATAGTAATAAAAATAATAATGATAATAATAATAATAATATTGGCTAGCAGTGATCTAGGGGTTAAGTTCCTTATCTCTCATCTCGAGAGTTGCAGGGTTCAAACTCGGCCGGAGTCGATGGATTTTTTAGGATGCAAAAGCCCAAAGTACAAGTCCTCCGGGAAGGACTTTACGGTGTGGGTCCCAAGTCTGAAGATTTTCGGGCTCGTAAAATAACCTCAAATCTAAATTAGAGCATCTGAGTAAAATTTTGTCTTTTCCATCCAAGTAATACATTTATTGCCTACTAGATGTGGACATCTCTTGAGTCTATGAGAACTAACCACTTGTCATTCGCTGACATATGTATAACTAACTAACTAACTCACTGACACTATCGTATCGAGCCCATAGGTTCATGGCTGCGCGGACATACGCTCTCCATACATCCCTATCCTCAGCTAATGTTTTTCAATCTCTCCCTGTGTAATCTACTTCCCTCAAATCAGAGTTAGTGTTATTCTCCCACCTCATTCTTGGTCTACCAGCTGGGCGCTTTCCCTCTAGTTTTCCTAGAAAAAGCTTCCATGCACATCTTCCATTCCCCATTCGTGTCATATGTCCTGCATATCGTAGCCTACGAGACTTAATTGTTTTATTATATCTGGGTTCCTGTAAAGACCATGTAGTTCACTATTATGTAGTCTTCTCCATTTACTCTTCTGTTCATCTGTATTTGGTCCAAAAATCCTGTTAAGAACCCTATTCTCAAATACTCGTAATCTCGTTTCCTCCCTTAAAGTAAGAGTCCATGTTTCGCATCCATATAATATAACTGGTAGAATAATAGTTAGGCCCTTGAGTGGTAGACAAGGCCTTAAGGCCTTAACTCTGCCAGGTAAAATAAAGCTATTATTATTATTATTATTATTATTATTATATATATATATATATATATATATTTCAGTTTGACGTTTTTTGAAAGGAGTTGGGACGTCAAGAGTCCCTGTAATGCATAATAGCACACATTCCCAGAATTGAGCCTATGTTTAATTTCTCTGTGCATCTCATTCCTATTTGTGATTATTGTTCCTAGTTATTTGAATTCAGCCACTTCCTTAAAATGTTCCTCATTTGTCAATCATTAGCTTCGCTGACATGTATAGGTAACTATATTAGCTTGGTTAAATAACTTCCAAAAGGGAGCTTCCATGCCCCATGTGAAGATGTAGGCTATGGCTGTGGACAAAAAAGTAATCTTCCTTTCATGTCATAGTCCTGAGATGTCTGTTAAGTTCTACAAAAGATTATCCATCCATCTATTCCTAAACCGTCTACCTCCTTCTTCCTATCAATTCCAGCAATTAGTTGGAGAAAAAAAAAATGCTATAAATACGTAATAATAATAATAATAATAATAATAATAATAATAATAATAATAATAATAATAATAATAATAAATAATGTATACGCTGTATAAACAAACTTTTGGCTGAGTAATACGGGTGCTATCTGCGTATAAAATATCTTTGTTGATATGGCGTCAAACACCAGGTTGCTGATTCGTCACACATGATTATACAGTTTCGCTTCCAAGAATCGTAGTGAATGAAGAACATATTTTTTCATCATTCTAAAAATTGCATCAGAAACATTTCATTAAATTGAGAAATAAATGGTAAATCTTGTTTACTTTACGTTGGATTTTCTAATTATACTTTCTAAAAAATGTTAAAAGGTAAATATCCCAGAGGATCGATACTACTAAAATGTATGGTAAGTTTCCGTTGAGGTAATAAGTGACAATAATAGAATATACGAATAAAAACTATAAAATATCACCTTGTAGGTCCGTCTTCTCAACTTAAGATGTTTTAACACTGTGTAGACCTATCGGGACTAGTCCCATCATCAGCAGAACGAATTAGGTTTGTATTTGTTGACTCTCGTCGACGCACTGACGCAGTTGTGAATATTATTCACTCTGTAGACCTTTCGGGACTAGTCCCATCATCAGCAGAACGAATTAGGTCTGTATTTGTTGACCCTTGTTGACGCACTGACTTACTTGTGAATAATATACACTAGTCCCAAAAGGCCTACAGAGTTTTAAAATATCCTAAGTTGAGGAGACGGACCTACAAGATGACAATTTTATGGTTTTTATTCGTATATTCTATTATTGATCCTGTGGAAGTGCCTTTATTTTTATTGAAGGGTGATGAGAGTGTGAATTGAATTTTAATTTGACTTTATGTATCTGTTGTAATTAATCTTATTATTATATTTTATTTTATTTATATTTATTTTTTGTTTTCAATATTTTAATTTACTTTTATTTATAGGTGCTTTAACATATGAGCCCATATCGTGCTATAGATCTGAACATATATCCAATAGGTATTATATGCATATTCCCTTGTACATTTGCCATGTATTTTCCAGAAATTTACTTTTCATATTTAATTCCATTCTTATTACATTCTATAGGCACTTTTATATTTATGTCATATCGCATTTGTGTATTTATCTTAAGTAATGTCACGAGTGATTTCCAATTTATCTAGATAATCTGGAAATCAAAAGTGTCATTTGTTAGGACTATTTAACGAATAAAATTAAGCTGTTTACTCACATCATTATTTAAATATAGTTATTTAAAAAAATATATGTATATATATTTAATGTAAATGGCGATGTTTGAAAACAAATAAGAAACGATTGGTACGCTTCATTTGCTTCTTTTGTTCATCACTGCAACCAGATCATGTTATTTATTGCCAAAGGAACGTAATATTGCAAGAATACACTCTAGTGGAGAAAAAATGAAACACATGAAACTGTATATTAATTCATCTCTGATGTCCTATGATGTACTTACTTACTCACTGGCACTATCGAACCCGTAGGTACATGGCAGCGCGGACATAAGCTCTCCATACATCCCTATCCTGACCTAATGCTTTCCAATCATTCCCTGTATAATCTAAGTAAAGTGATCCCACAACAGGCCTCAGGAGGCCCTTGGGGTAGTAGGAGGATAAGGCTCCCACTTTTTCTAGACAATCGGCACTTTATGTCAGCCGGGTTGTCAGCCCTGCGTGACGGCCGCCTTTGCCCCAGAACAAGCGTCTGGTACTCATTTCCGTTAGAGGCTGAGTCGACCCCAGGGCCATAGTGCCGCCAGAGGGTTTGGGTCAGTTTAAAAATCCTGACCCCAACGGGACTTGAACTACTTCCCTCAAATCATGGTTAATGTTGTTCTCCCACCTCATTCTTAGTCTACCAACTAGGCGTTTTCCCTCTGGCTTTCCTACAAGAAGCTTCCATATGACAATATTTTTCTGGAATGTTATTCCCTGGGGAAAAATACATTTAAGAAAGTGCAAACAGTGGTTTCTTTTTTTGGTGGTGTAATCAATTGCTACAAATGTTTTTATATTAACTCCCGCGTGCGGTATGTGTTGACATTCATGTACTATATATACAATCTGGTAGCCATCTTTCTTAGAGAGTCAGTCACTGCAAAATAATGCTATGACCTATTTAGAATGTTAAAAAGGAGGTGCTTTCTTTATTATGATAAACTTTAGTTGGTAAATTCTAGGCGAAAAACGAATGTGATTGGTTGTAAATAAAAAATCATTGAAATGTGATTAGTCATTGACTCCCATTTGGGGCATGAGTTAAATAGTCAATTCTAATGATTGGCTTACAATGAAATGGGTCTTGATAATGAAATTCCAACCTGGATTTTGCCTTTACGACTGAAGTGATATCTTAATCAAGAATTTCAAGACACTGTAATAATATCACTAATTAATATAGATCTAATATGTCATTATTAAAAATTAATTTATGGGGATTCTTTACAACATGTGACGCGACAAATTTTTCTCAAGTTCCAATCACACACCATACGCATGTGCCAACAAACGCCAAGCGTTTTACACTACGGAATGCAGTCAACATATACAAGATATTTAACGAACCTAACAGCTAACCTAACGCAATTTAAGCACTCTAACATGTGAAAGAATGCAACACCCAAAAATAAGTAGTAAGTTCTGAAATTCTGAAGTAGGCCTATATGCGTACAGTTAATTAGTACGTACTCTATGTTGGTTGCACTGGAACACGACTTTGTTTTTGCTTAGAATAATGCTGCCACGTCTTCATCCTACGTATGTAGTGAAATATCATAGAAAAATATATTGAAACAATCGTAAGAAAAATGTAAAAAATAATTGTAAATAGTGGGAAATAATTTGAAAAAATGAAACCCTAAGAATAAAATTTGACAGGAGTTTATGAAGGAATTAAAAAAAAATAGTCGCGTCACATGTTGTAAAGAATAGCCGAATTTATTTTAATGAATTATTACATGTGTAATATGAGGTTCTTTAAATCAAGTTACTCGAAGTGTGCTGGTTTTCCTATAAATACAAACAAAACTAAACATATGATAAATGGTTGAAACAACCACCGACACATGCAGTATTAAATGATCGAAAATATGATGTGGTAAATTTATTTATTTATTTTTTCAAATGCCCCAGGTTGTCTTTCGACATTCCTGGTTTATCTCCTGGCATGGCGTACTTGTAACCCACTTCTGAGGTTGGGGCGCCTGGAAGGCGGGGTTACGTTGCCCCGATGATATGATGGGTGATGATGATGACAGGGGTGCGCTAGGAGAGTCCCTAATCCTAAGCTTAATCTAAGATGAATATAAATTGTGATTGCAATGGCCATATGATTTAGGGGACCGTTTGGGCCTTAAAGTTTTCCTGACATTCCCACCTCGAGAACACAGCGGTGGACAAGCTGTTTTTGTGATGTTTAAAAGAAGAGAATGAAATGTATTTTAACAGTTTTGCAATCCTGGTTTATTATTGCTCCAGGTGGTATTTAAAAAAGTGCTTTAACATAGCAAAATGTTACAAGAGAGAAATTTCGTCATATCACAAAAGTTTAAAAAAGCGTCATATTGAAGGCGCCTTCTATCCTAGCTTTTCCTCTCCTATTTTATTTTGTTAGCTAGATACCTCACCCTGTTATTGAGTCATATCTCTATATATATATATATATATATATATATATATTCAGGTTCATATAATTATTACCTTTAATATTGGCATAAAGATAGATATGTGTGAAAATATAGGAGCAGCTAACCGTCGTCTCCATTAATAATATAACAATAGCAAGATAAGGTTCCAAGAAAATCAAAATCTTAATATTAAAAATTTCGTGTCACGTTGTTTGTCCGCGATGGAATCCTAAACTACTGAACCGATTTTAATAAAATGTTGCATGCTGTGTGCAGTTTGATCCAACTTGAGACTTAGGGTAATTTATAACTAAATTTATAGTCGCATTATTTTTTTATTGCAAATTATTTGCTTATTATTTAACAAAGAGTTATATTAACAGATGGCGGTGTAATTATCTATGAGTTCCATACGATTCTAACAGATGGCGATGTAAGGTAATTGGTTTATTATTTAACAAAGAGAGATCCAGATGGCTGTGCTTTTTGTTGCAACCGCGAATTTCAATTGAATTATAAATATTGATTATTTCATAATTTAAGTGTGTTCAGTGTTTATTTTATTTTCAATATTATTAATTTCGTGTGTAAGTATTAGTTTTAAGTAATCTGGCTGAAAGACAGCAACTTAATTGAAATGTTTAGCGTATACCTTAGCCATAGCAACGCGTGGCCGGGACTTCTAGTAAGTTTATAAAAAAACAATTATCAAGCCTGTTGTGATATATGGAAGCGATTCATGTGTTCTTCCAGAAAATGTAAAAATCAATGTTGGGCATGTGGGGAAAGGAGAATACTCAGACAGATGTATGGACTCAGATTTTATAATGGTGCCTGGCGAATTCCAATGAATATAGAGCTGCAAAATATATACAGGGATGTTGTAACTAATTTCAAAATAAGAAGATGGATTGGCTAGGACATGTTGTCAGAACGAATGACGGTAGACTGGCCAAAATTGCATTAAATGTTAAATTGGTTGGAAGAAGAAGAAGAGTTGAAGACACGACTACAATGGATGGATGATGTACACAATGATATCAGACAACTTGGTATTAGGAAATAGGGAATAAAACCGCAAGACGCCAAGAATTGATGGAGGTAATTAGGGAGGCCAAGGTTAAACTTTAAAGGACCATAGCGACAAAGAAAAAGAAGAAAAATAAATGGCATGAGGTTGGATTCAAATTATAGGTTATCGAATGAGTTTATGATAAGAGAAATATCCATCATAGTAATTTTGCCCGAGGGCAGGTCTTTCACTGCAATCATAGCATTTTCATGCTATGCTTTGCAGCTTTACTAGGGAATTGTAGGTGTGGTAGCTTCCCGTTGCCTTCCACACCGGTGAAGGATGATGATGATGATAATGATAAGGATGATGATGGCCATATGATTTCGGGGACCGTTTGGGCCTTAAAGTTTTCCTGGCATTTGTCTTACAGGTGAGGAAAAACCCCGATATAACCTCACCCAGAAAAACTGTCCCGACCGGGGATGGAACCCGGGCCCGCTGCGTGACAAGGCAGCACGCTACCTAGGGACCACAGCGGTAGACAAGTGAAATATATCATTCAAATATTTAAAACAAATTAAATTGCTCCAGATGTTAGGGTTAGTTATATTTTCGTAATCTTGTGACATTTTTTGCGTTTTCCCTGTATATATAGCTTAAGATATGAGAAAGTGTAAGTAAATGGAATGATCCATTTCGTAATAGATTAATTTTCATTATTTCATTTCGCTCAAACTTGGATATATAAGATTATATTTTCATATTTCTTACAAATATATCAATAGTTTCAAGTTTACCCTTGTAATGAATTCGATATTCTTTCTGAACTTTAACTGACTCATTTATTTGACTTGTAAGGATTAAGGAAAATAGCTTTTTAAGTTATCGAAATGGGTTATGAATATATAATTAAAAAGGGTTCTTTCCTTGAAGCAATCGAACTGGGTCCTTGAATTTTAAACATATATAAATTACATAGTCTTTCCTTGTTGAAATTATTTCTTCGAATTACTGCAGTTAACTGAATATATATATTTAAAATGGCTAAACACAATAACATAGAATATAAATAGAACTTCGAAAACAACAAGCAAAAATCAAGAAGAAAATCTCAGAAGCAAGAAACAACTTTTGGGGAAAAAACATGTCAAAATATAGAAACGTTCATTGGGGGGAAAAGAAATACGGAAACTTGGAGTACCTTAAAAAACATTAGAAGAAATGACAAAGAAATGTTTTATAAATATATTAATTTTCAATCATGGGATAGAAGAGTAAATGAAACCTTAGATGAATACATACATTTAGTCTTAGAAATAGTAAAGGATGTTGTGAAATCACTAAAAAATGGAAAAACAACAGGGGTAGGAGGAATATCAGCTGAATTGTTAAAACATGGACCTGAAAAGTTATATGAACTACTAAGAGATTTATTTGAGAAATGTTTTCAATGGGGCGGATGTACCAGAAGATTGGGAAATAGGATACATTTCCACAATACACAGAAAAAGAAAAAAAGATGATTGTCAAAAATATAGAGATATTACAATAAATAGCACAGTAAGCAGATTATATGGTAAAATAATTAAATATTTCCTGGAAATGCAATACAAGGACCTAGAAGCAGAAGAACATACAGGCTTCAGAGCAGTAGATCAACTATTGACCATATATTTTGTTTACAGCAAATAATAGAGAAGAAAAAAAAATAGAACACAACCCCTCCATTTGGTGTTCATAGACATTGCAAAGCTTATGACTGCGTTCCATTGTCACGATTATGGATAACTTTGAAATTAAGCAAAATAAATCCTATCTTGATAAAAGCTATTCAACATTTATATAAAAACTCATATGTGAAAAATGGGAAAATTTGTCAAAACGATTTGAAACCAACAAGGGATTACGCCAGGGATGCAGCATATCCCCCACATTATATAAAATCTACACAGAAAAAGCTATAGAAAGTTGGAAAAACAAATGTAAAACTGTAGGAATTCCAATAGATGAGGAATCATTCTATCATTAATTTAATTTTAATTGTATTTAATTTTATTGTATTATTAGACATTATTTTCATTATTATTCAATTTGACAGATAATTAATTGTTTAGTATGTACTATTATTGTATTTTTTTTATTTATATGTAACATATGTTTGTCTTGGTGGGTGGAAGAGAAGGTCACATGGCCTTAACTCCACCAGGCTAAATACATCTATTCTATTTCTAAAGAATCAACAATATATTCCCTGCAATTTGCGGATGATCAACTTATTTTGGCACAAGAGTTTGAAGACATTGGATATATTACCCGAAAATTGATTCAAGAATGTGAATATGGAAAAAAATCAAATATATGGCCATAGGAGACATTTATCAAGATTTGATACTGAAAGATGAAATGGGTTTAATTATACACATAGAGGAATACAAATATTTGAGAGTAAAAATTACAAAAGATGGGAAGCAGGAAAAGGAAATAAGATTAAAGATAAACTCAGGAAAATATGTAATATCTGCCCCGAATGGAATATTATGGAAAAACATATCAAAAGAGTAACTAAAGTTAACATTTTTAAAACAATAGTTAGAAGTATTATGACTTATGGTTCAGAGGTTTGGACTATAAATTATCAGATGAAAAGAAAATTAATGATAGCAGAAATGGACTATTGGAGATCTGCTAGGATATCAAGGAGAGAGAAAATTAGAAATGAAGTTATAAAAGAGAACATGAATGTACAAAACTCAATTTTAGAATGTATCCAAGAAAAGTAACTAAAATGGTACGGACATATTAGGCGAATGGAGGATGAAAGATTACCAAAAAATAATGGAACGGACACCATCAAGAACGAAAAGGAAAGAACGACCAAATCTCACGTGGATCCAAGGGATTAGAGAAACTTAGAAGGACTGGAAAATAGAGGAAGAAATGTGTTATAATAGAAATGAATGGAGGAAAATTATAAAGCGAAATTGAAGACAAATCATTGGTGCCGGATAAATGTATCAATTTTGTTAAAACCGGAAATATATATTATATGTTATCTTGTATGCGAATCCTATTACTGTACATACAAATCAACATATGAAAAGCATAAATTGAATAGGGACTACAATAATTCCATTAATCAGCCGTATGCAGAACCTGAAGCAAAGAAAAGTGTAATATGAAAATGAAGTTAATTTTATTTAATAAATGATAACATGACAGAAAACCTTATATTTTTTTTAGAAACTCATCACAGTTTTGAGGAACGCGAAAAATAAATTGGACTGACATTACATTCGCTCACCAATATTAATGTTATTTATAATGAAAAAAAAGATCACATCATAATGCGGTGAAATTCCCGCCTTCTCGATTTGTTACGTTTGTGGTCCTAGCTATCAAGATGTTAATGAACATTTGACACGAAATAGTTAATGAAACAAAAATATTATAACATGTTAAAATTTTAGCTTACTGCAGTCAGATTCAACCCAGGAAGTTACTGTGTGTTTGGAATAGGGAACTGGGTTGCCATTTTAACAGTATTTTCTTGAGAGAAATCCTTAAATAAAACTGAAGTATGCAACACAGCAGGTACAGAGTTGTAAGTTCTAGCCGTCCAAGCCACCCCCTCTTAAAGGGGGGGGGAAATTACCACTTGTCACTGAGCTCGTGACCTGTACTATCCTGTGTGAAAATGTCGACTCTCATATTTACTATAAAACTAGTTTGCATGCCATAAAAGAAAAACTATGTTTTTTAATCTATAGTACATAGATTTGGAAAAAGTACTGCTAACCTTGCCCCTCCACTTCCTCCCTAAACAAACAAATACCGTTATTATGAATTTGATAACATCTACCCCCTGTACATAGGGGGACACTGGCTTAGCCCGTAAGGTCTTTAGTAACTTCCTGAGTTGAATTAGAGTGTAGTAGAATTGAATATTGTGATACCAGCCAAACAGACCAACTTTTGAACCTCAGAAAAGGACAAACATCAAATAATAATAACGGCGACTATTTAACTCATGTCGCAAATGGTAGTCAATGGCCAATCACGTTTCAATGAATTCTGTTTTACACCAATGACAGTCATATTTCACCTCGCTCTTTATCGATTTATCTTTATCAGCTTCTGCTTTTGTGATAAAGAAAGCTCCTCCTTTTTAATATTCTGAACAGGTTAGACCATTATTTTTCTCCAACAAATACATTGAATATAGCAAATAATGAATAGATTCAGTGATTTTACTGAGTTGGTTATTCAAAATATAAATGATTAACCTATAATGTTGACTATAATAGTATGATGTTTTTCATTATTTCTCCACTAGAGTGCATTCTTACAATATTGCGATCCTATTTGGCAATAAATAATATGATCGAGTTGCAGTGAATATACATAACCTCACATTTCTAATTTGTTTTCAAACATCGCCGTTTACATTAACTATGTAAATATTTTTAAACACCGGTAACTATATTCAAATAATTATTTTTTAGTAAAGAGCTTAATTTTATTCGTTAAATAGTCCTAACAAATGCCACTCTTGATTTCCAAATTCTCTAGATAAATTCACTTCTCACTTCGTGAGTCGTGAATTGATCGATAATTTGGAAATCACTCGTGGCATTACTTATGACAATAGGTATCAAAATTCAGTCTGCACGCCTGAAAAACATCTTAAATTTATCGATAGATTTTTTTTCTCTCCCTGTTCATTGTTATAGAATACGATGATGATTTGCAAATATCGTTGGCTACATTTTATCTGTGTTAACTGTTGAATACACCCGATTATTAATTTATCATGATGCATCGTGACCAACACTTTGAATCGATTTAGTCGACTCACGGAGTGTAAAACGCTTAGTAGTGTTTTATAGGTCAAATTCTGGTAAATGAAATTCTTGACGCTTTGAGAAGCATTCCAACTATCCATGTGAGGTTTTATGAACACTATCACGCCTGCACACTTCTTCAGGTTCGATCTATAGCTCCATATTTCTTCGCTCTTTAATAATTCAAGAGGAGATAAATTGGAATGACTATTTAACTCATGCCCCAAATGGGAGTCAATGACCCATCACGTTACAATGATTTTTTTATTTACAACCAATCACAGTCGTGTTCCGCTTAGAATTTACCAACTAAAGTTTATAATAATAAAGAAAGCACTTCCTTTTTAACATTCTGAATAGGTCATAGCATTATCTTGCAGTGACTGACTCACTAAGAAATACGGCTACCAGATTGTATATAGTGCATGAATGTCAACACATACCACATATTAATATAAAAACATTTGTAGCAATTAATTATACGACCAAAAAAAACACTGTTTGCACTTTCTTAAATGTATTTTTTCCCAGAAATATATAATTGTCATATTTACATCATAGGGCATCAGAAATGAATTAATATACAGTTTGATGTGTTTCATTTTTTCTCCGCTAGAGTGCATTCTTACAGTATTGCATTCCTTTGGCAATAAATAATATGATCTGGTTGCAGTGACGAACAAAAGAAGCAAATGAAGCGTACCAATCGTTTCTCATTTTGTTTTCAAACATCGCCGTTTACATTAAATATATAAATATTTTAAAATAACTGTATTTAAATAATGATTTGTGAGTAAACAGCTTAATTTTATTCGTTAAATAGTCCTAACAAATGCCACTCTTGATTTCCAAATTCTCTAGATAAATTCACTCCTCACTTCGTGAATTTATCGATAATTTGGAAATCACTCGTGGCATTACTTATGATGATTTGCACGTTTCATTTTAGATGAAATAAATGTTCGGAAATTGAGATGAACCTGTTAAGTTCTTCGCAATCGCCCTTTACACTTTTTTTTTTTTGCTATCTACAGTAAAATACAAACTTTAAAAATATACCTAAATTAATTAGAATACGGTATCTAATTGTTTATTTCCACGTTTTCTCTAAGGACTTCCATGATTATTTTTTAAATAGAAGAAATACCAAAGGTGTTTGAAAACTGGATCAAACTACAATATCTTATTGTTTTTATCTATAGGTCTAGTTTTATCTCAAGTAAATTCATCGTACAGTAATTGTAGAAATGAGTTTGCAGACGATTGTTTTTTTTAATTTTAGACTAGAAAGTTATTATTTTCTTTTATATTTTAAGGATACGCACTTTTCAGTACTAGAGGAAAACAAGGTCTCTTAAAATTGGATAATGTTAGAAAAATGTTATATTCGTATGCCCTAAATAAATTCAATTTAGATTATTTTTTAAAAAAACTTTTTTTTTGAGGACTAAATATGAATACCATATATATATATATATATATATATATATTGCTATGTATTTTATTAAGAAGATTCATCATTTTAGAACATAATAAATACAAATTTTTAAATTAGATCAGTTTAATATATCGTAATCGTTCTTTATATATGCATATTTGCCTCTACCATATTTATCTCGAGGGATTTTTATGCATTCTTTCAGATTTTTTTAAAAGGAACAATTATTTCTTAAATTGGTACAGAGAATATATCCTTATCGTTAATTTCATTTCATATGAGTCAATTTTCATTAAATAATAAACTCCATGGCGCAACAGGCCTAGAAGGCCCTTGGCCGACTGTTGGCTGCTGGCCTCACATCCACATGTGTTAATCGCAGAGATAGACGATAATGCAGCCAGTTTAGGGGTGACATATGGTCAGCGTGTCGGGTCCCTTAGCCCTTAAAACTGGTTTTCTCAACCTGGAGCCGCTATTTAATATAGCTACCCAAATTCCTCACCATGCTGGATGCCGTCGGTCCCATACTAGCCGAAATTCCATTAGAAAATTTCTTCCCTCCATGGAGAGCCGAACCAGCTCAAATCCCTTAGCTCTGCGCCAAGGCATTGTTTTAACCATTTTAACTATTTTTAGAACTGGAGATAATCGAAAGGCATTCTTCAAAATTAAGCACAATTCCAATCCTATCATGTTGCAATAGTTTCTTTACTTAAAACCTAATAACATGGATTGTATATAATCAGTTCAGCAGTAGCAGACGTATATTCTGTGGGTAAAGGCGGCCGTCATGCAAGGCTGACAACTCCGCTGATATCTCGTATCTTGTGCTGATTGTCTAGAAATGTGGGAGCCTTAACCTTCTGCTGACACCAAGAGCCTCCTGAGCGTTGTAGCGGGATCACTTTATCTAGCAGTTACAATTTTTATATTTAAAAGTAATCAAACCATGTATTATTTTAGAGAATTTGAAACTCCCGTTGATAGAGATTGTTTGAAGGTGACTGACTATACCACATGTTTCCGAAGGTGCAAAGCTCCCACCTTTCACATTATAAGAAGGGGAGATACAGGTCAAGAGGCTAGAGTTGGGTTACCAATCGTAACTTACTAGTTAAGATAAATTAAAATTTAAATGTGATCATTTGACCGTAACTCTACAACTTCATTAATATATTATAGACATCAAACACATTATTAGATTAAACTTTTTCTGTTAGGTGTAATGAAAATTCGTCATACGGGAACTGCGTAAATAAGCGAATCCCTCAGAAAGTTGAATTTATGGTCAGCTTTTGCTGGTTTACGGAATACATATTTTTTTTTAAATTAAACCATATATACTCTATTACGTTGTGAGAAAACAAAGATGGCGGCCACTAGAAAGGTACCTAATGACCATATTTCGCTGATATTTGGAAAATACCCTTCTCGTTCAATTTCAATCATATATACCGACTTTTGTTTCGAAAAATCGAAAATTTCTGCTGCTATAGCGATTTTTTTTTTTAATTTTCGCTTTAGATGTATTATCATTACTAAAGCATATGGTCCGATTTTGCTAGTTAACGAACTCGATCTTACTTTTCTTAATCGATTACTTTATGCCGAATTTGGTTCAGATAAAAATTACGGTCACTGGAGTGTTAACATATAGGGCAAATTCGGCTAATTTCGTGACACGGATAATTTCGTTATATATTTTCTTTCGTTTGTAATAAAGTTGTGCTCACAAGAAAAAACAAATTATTTTTCTGTCCCGTAGACAGCAGAAAGTCTACTTTCCAGCTGTGTGTTTTTTTTTTCATATTTGCGATAACAGCGTTCCTTGAGTGTATTTTATGTTAACTTGTAGTGGAAGCGTTTTAATTCATGTTAGCAGTTATTAGATTTAATACTTGTCTATGTTTGAAGAACATTTCTGAGTAGATATTCTTCGACACTAAAGGTGAACGGTTACAATGTCGAAAATGTGATCTGTGGTTACATGAAGTGTCAAGGGTTGACTGTTTATTAATGGGATTTCAAATGCATTGGATGTAGCATGGAGAGTGATTAAAAGTTTGCCACGAATTTACTCTAATACTATCATGAAATTACTAGAGTTCTTCAAACCTTCAGAAAAAATAGATACATAACACTGGTCAACAGTGGTTTTGTTGCCCTTGATATAAGATTAATTTCGGATTTATTTATGCTCACAATTCATGAAACTATCAATGATTTTGGAAAATTTGCTCTGTTTTTTTTTTTACATCTTTGTTTTCATTTTACACTACAAAAATCGGAAGATATGAAAAAAAATATAACAGATATATCTATTATGTAATTTTTTTTGAAAAATTAGTATGCACTGACGTAAATAGAAAGAAAAATATTGAAAATCCATGTTATACTTCAGTGAAATGCCTTTTGTAAGATTTTCTATCAATGATTTTGGAAAATTTGCTCTGTTTTTTTTTTTACATCTTTGTTTTCATTTTACACTACAAAAATCGGAAGATATGAAAAAAAATATAACAGATATATCTATTATGTAATTTTTTTTGAAAAATTAGTATGCACTGACGTAAATAGAAAGAAAAATATTGAAAATCCATGTTATACTTCAGTGAAATGCCTTTTGTAAGATTTTCTTCTATAATTTTTTAGGGGACAATCTCTTTTTAAAGACCAGCAGTAGTCTGCCATCATATGACGGTCCCATCTACCCTGATACCTTTCCTCCATTACTTTTAGATCCTAGTGAAAGCGCACTCCCTGTTCGACGCTATAATTTCCTAAATTATCCCGAAATCTATCCAGGTGACTGTGGAGAAAGTGTAACTTCATGTTCATATCTGCTCCCAGAATCTTGAAGCTTACCAACATGGTTTGCACAATTTCTTTATAATTTGGTGCTTTATAGTTACCAAGAAAATGTTCTACTACCAATACAAAGCCCTTCCAAGCATCACTTTCCGGAACAATCATAACTTTGATAAAATTTGCATCTTTCATCAATTGCCGAATTTGAGGACCATAAAATATTCCGCCTTTTAACTTTTACATACTGAGCTTAGGAAAATTTTCTACAAATGTATTTGAAACATTTTCCTTCCTTGCCTAACGCTTTGATGAATTGTTTTATCATTTCCATATGCACGTCGTGAGTACTTTAATTTTGTCAAATAACTGAGATTACGGCCGATGTGCGGAGTGAGGGGTGTGAGAGTGGGGATCACGTGATGTTTGTATACGCGAAAAAATGCGCAGAAATCAAATCATGACTGGAAACATAAATGTTATTAGTAGCAAGCCGTTTACTGTTTAAGATATAATATACGCAAAAATAATAAAAACTAGAGCACATTCAACACTTTCATGAATATATTCGTAAACTGTGCACTTGAAAACATATAAATTCGCTGAGATATCCAGGACATTTTTTTTTGTAGAGTTGTGTAATTTATGTCATATTGGTAATAAAATACAATATGTTATATTCGACAACTCAGCATAGTACGGGCTTCCAATATAAACCCGGACCGGCCTCACGGGGTTTCACCCGTCAGGCAGCGCTCTCTCCTCGTCCGCATTTCACTCTGTCAGCCGCTCGTCCTTGAACTAGTCAGTTTACTATCGTTCGACAAGATGAGACGTCAGCTGACATTAGAGCAGAGCATTTATGTGTGTAAATGTTATTATAAATACGAATCAGCTCGTCGCGTTCGCGAGGAATTTATTCGGAACTTCCCTGAACAATTACCTCCTTCCAGATCGACAATCCACGATCTTGTGACTAAATTTGAGACCACTGGTTCAGTACAAAATAAGAAACACTCGCTCCCCAGATCTAACAGTGTGTGATTTTTATTTGTGGGGTAGCCTGAAAGACAAAGTGTACAAAACAAATCCGTACACATTGGAAGAACTGAAGAACAACATAAGAAATGAAATCAGAAACTTGACAGTGCCTGAACTACAGCGTGTCAATCTAAATGTGTTTACTCGGTATAATGCCTGTTTAACTGCGGGAGGACAACATTTTCAGCATTTTCTATAAGGTAAGAAACAGTTCAAGGACGGGTGGCATGCAGGGTGAATTGCGGGAGGAAGAGACAGCACTGCGTGCCGGGTGAAACTCCGTAAGGTTTTATATTGGAAGCCCGTTATTTCATTCATATTTCCTTAACATTAACATTCCTAAGATTCTAACAAAAACATTCATAATATTAAGGTATAATAGTCTAAAACTTTAGTATCACGAAATTAGCCGAGTTTCTTATATGGTCATTTTCGGTGTCTACTACAGTAAGTAGGAAGATTTATAAAAAACTAGCTAATATGCGGCGTGCGCTGCTACGCATAAATAAACGAAAATTAACATGATTTTATGTTTAGTTGAATAGGTAAAAGGAAAAATAATTATAAATTTATATATCTTTAGATACCCCGTGCTGATTACCCGGCGTTTCCCGGGAATCTACTTATCCCGATTTACTTGACATAAATAAGCTGAAATACGGAAAATTAATGTGTTTTATGTTTACTTAAATAAGTGGAGGGGAAACATTAATATCGTAATTATTTTTAGATACACCGTGCTCATTACCCGGCGTTGTCCGGTAATCTACTTATCCCGATCTTCTTGGCATAAATGAGCCAAAAGACAAAAATTAATGTACTTCTTATAATTAGTTGATTAAGTACGATGAAAAATAATTATAAATCTATATCGTGATTATTTTAAGATTGCCCATGCTGATTCCTCGGTGTTGTGATGGAATCTACTTATCTCGATCTTCTTGGCATAAATGAGCTGAAAGACAAAATTCGTTATTGTGAGTTATCCGTAAAAGAATACCCGCCATGTGCTCGCACAGGAATCTACGTACTTGTCTCGATCTTCTTGGCATCAATTAAAGACATAAATAGTTATTGTGAGTTATCCGTAAGAGATAAACATATGCAGTCGCGAACTTTTTTGTAGAGCATTTTGAGATATTAAATTCTGTATACATTAATTTTGTGTATGTGTTATAGTTTATGCAGCGTAAGCCATTTAAGCGTTCAAAGAGCTATTTTCTTCACATTTTCCACTACAAAGGACGATTTTTAAGGATGTAGGAGTTGATTATCACAACTCTCTTATAACATATGTTCATCCCGGGAATCTCCTGAACATTTTGCAAAAATCTCCATCACAATCGGATCAACGGTATGGCCGTGCATAAAGTACGAACAAACAAACAAACATTCATTTATATATATTAGATTAATAAATCATTTCATGACTACAATCTCGATAGCTACATTTAATTTCATATTTATTTTTTAAAATCCTGGCCAGAATCATCAGAAAACCACAAAAAGTGTCTTTGTATTTATGTAACGGAATCTTTGAACACGATTTTCACCCACTTGGAGACATTGGATCGATTTGAAACTTTGTATACTTGTAAAGGACCCGTGACACTATAATAATTTCATATTTTATTTCTAAATTCCTGGCCAGAATCATCAGAAAATCAAAAATAAAATTAAAACTGGTATAATAGGTTACGGACTTGTCGACTTTTTAGTCAATCGTTGTAAGAGCTCAGTTGGTAGAGCGGTGAACTAGTGGTATATAATTTCAGTAATCCATAGGTCGCTGGTTCGAATCCGGCTCGGGAGGATTTTTTTTAGAAGAGTAATACTTTTAGCTCATACTACAATAGTATGGAATTTGAAGATATTTACATTCTTATCTTATTCTGTAAAATATTAAAAATAAATAATAGTTTTAAAAAACTAAAACAGCACGCTTCATTAGAAAACCGAACTCAAAAATGAAAAATAATTTTAATTTCCAACACGCTTGGGATAAAATTAAAGTGGTCAACAAAAAAATGATCTCCAACACATATAGAATAAAACTAGAGTTATCAACAAAAAGAAAATAATTTTACCATTAAAAGCGTGGGGTGCTTTTTATGATTTTTACATGTTCTTCTTAGAGACTTTACTTTTACCAATATCTGTTTATTATCAAATATATTAATTGATATGGAGCACCCCACGCTTTTGATGGTAAAGTTATTTTCTTTTTGTTGATAATTCTAGTTTTATTCTATATGTGTTGGAGATGATTTTTTTGTTGACCACTTTAAATTTATCCCAAGCGTGTTGGAAATTAAAATTATTTTTCATTTTTGAGTTCGGTTTTCTAATAAAGCGTGCTGTTTTAGTTTTTTAAAACTATTATTTATTTTTCCTGGTTTTCCTCACTCGTCAAGGCAAATTGTAGGTTGGAATTTCAATACCAGAATTCATTTCATAATATCATTATATAATAGCGCGTCATTTTAAGACTTTTGATATCGAAACATCTATAAATAAGAATGAAAAATCTCAATTATATAGATATAAAGATGTATAGAGAAATATACATCTGAACTTGATATTTGCTTAAGGCACATTATATACTAGGACATGATCCTAAATAGCTTAGTTATATATCGAATGGGCAGTATAACCAAAAATTTAAAATAACAGTTATTCAATTTGGGAATACTTTTAATACCTTTATATCAGAAGTAAAGCCATTATACAAGATGTAACAGAACTCCACCGACAAATTTTAACAAATTACCTAGTTATTTAATACACAAGTGATCTTCTTGGTGATATAATATTAAAATATATATGTAGTCAATATGCCCATTTCACCAATTAATGTTTTAAAATGGTCAACAAGTTTCTACAGCCAAGCTGTCATTCTCAAGACCAGATATTGACAGTCAATATCTGGTCTTGAGAATGACAGCTTGGCTGTAGAAACTTGTTGACCATTTTAAAACATTAATTGGTGAAATGGGCATATTGACTACATATATATTTTAATACCTAGTTATGTTGACTGAGTATAATGATATAAAGCACCCAGGATTTCTGATGGCATTACTCCCTAATGTGTTGTTGATGTGCTAGAGATGTAGCATGCTATCGTCTGTCATTTTTGTCGAAAGCTGTGATAAGATGGGTTTTGATAACACTGGTCAACAGTGCTTTTGTTGCCCTTGATATAAGATTAATTTCCGATATATTTATGCTCACAATTCATGAAACTACTCGTATCAATGATTTTGGAAGATTTGCTCTTTTTTTTAAAATCTTTATTTTCATTTTACACTACAAAAAACGGAAAATGTGAAAAAAATATAACAGATATATTTATAATGTCAATTGTTTTTTTGAAAAATTAGTATGCACTGACGTAAATAGAAAGAAAAATATCGAAACCCCATGTTTTACTTCAGTGAAACGCCTTGTATAAGATTTTCTTCTATAATTTTTAGGGGACAATCTCTTTTTAAAGACCAGCAGTAATCTGCCATCATGTGACGGTCCCATCTACCCTGATACCTTTCCTCCATTACTTTTAGATCCTAGTGAAAGAGCACTCCATGTTCGTCGGTATAATTTCCTAAATTATCCGGAAATCTATCCAGGTGACTGTGGAGAAAGTGTAACTTTATACTCATATTTGCTCCCAGAATCTTGAAGCTTATCAACATGTTTTGCACAATTTCTTTATAATTTGGTGCTTTATAGTTACCTAGGAAATTTTCTACTACCAGTACAAAACCCTTCTAAGCTTCAATTTTCCGGAACAGTCATAACTTTGATAAAATTTGCATCTTTCATCAATTGCCGAATTTGAGGACCATCAAATATTCCGCCTTTTAACTTTTACATACTGAGCTTAGGAAATTTTCTACAAATGTATTTCAAAACATTTTCCTTCCTTGTCCAACGCTTTGACGAATTGTTTTATCATATCCAGAAGCACGTCGTGAGTACTTTAATTTTGTCAAATAATTGAGATCACGGCCGATATGCGGAGTGAGGGGTGCGAGAGTGGGGATCACGTGACGTTCGTATATGCGAAAAAAATGCGCAGAAATCAAATCATGACTGGAAACATAAATGTTATTAGTACCAAGCCGCCTTTACTGTTTAAGATATAATATATGGAACAATCATAAAAAAAACTAGAGCACATTCAACACTTTCATGAATATATTCGTAAACTGTGCACTTGAAAACATTGAAATTCGCTGAAATATCCAGGGCAACATTTTTTTTTGTAGAGCTGTGTAATTTATGATTTTTACAATATACTACATACTTCAGGTGATGATTATTTAATTAATTTTTAATTCTTTGTAATGTGTTAGACATATCCACACGAAGCTAGCTATTGTCTGTTATTTTTGTTCAAGACTGTTACGTAAGATAGGTTATGGTAGTGCGATTTTTACAGTACCTACTTCAGTTGATTAGTTAATTAATTTATAATTTTTCCTTGTAATCATATCATGGCCCAACGGACATGCCACAAGTCTAAAACATCAATAACACATTGCTCTGTAATAACTAATAAATAATCGGAAACCACATGTCCCTTCAGTCATCATTCCTGATCAACGTGTGATTGTTTGTTGATAGAATTCTATTTCATTCATATAGTCTATATTAATATTTAAAAAAAAATATATACACTTATTATATATAGTATATATAGTAGTAGTAATAATAATATAGCAGTATTATTATGAAAATAAGAATTAAAAGAAAGGAATTTAGAAGAAAAAATTATTGGACTTTTATTAGAATTTTAATATATATTTAAAAAATACAAATACATGTGGAGTTCGAGGAATTCTGGCGGAATTTATTAAATAAGGTACTAACAAATTATTCGAATCAAATAAGAATCCTTTGTGAAAGATGTATAAATGGAGAAGATATCCCAAATGATTGGAAGATAGAACTTATTTCAGTTATACACAAGAAGGGAAAGAAAGATGTATATATGAATTAAATTATATAGGAATTATTGTGAGAAACACCTTCAGCAGAATATATGGAAACAATTTAAATCATTTTGTGGAACAAGAATATAGTAAAGTGAAAACGGAAGAACAGGCAGGTTTCAGAAAAGGTCGATCCACCATTGATCACGTATTTAGTTTAAAAAAAATAATTGAGATAAAATCCGTCTTCAAAAAATCAATTTACATACTACCGGTATATTCATTAATATACAGAAATCAACTTTTATAAGATTCATGATATGTTCCGTTGAGGTATTATTCAAAATGAAAATATAAAATTATGAAACATTATCCATGCAATAACAAGTTATTTGACGAATCTTCCTCTATAGAGTAAAAATGGGTAAAACTATTACATCAGGTTTTGGAGTTAACTAAAGATTAAAGACAATGATGTTGTTTATCGCCGACTTTATTCAAAATATATTTACATAACGTCTTAACATACTGGAAAAACAAAATGTTCGCCTATGGGAATAGAGGTAGAAGAAGGTACAGTTTATTCATTGCTATTTGATGATGATCAGCTACTGATGGCAGAAGACCACGAAGATTTAGAGCACATAGCATGAAAACTGAAGGAGGGATACGAAAAATGGGATTAAAGATACATTTGGACAAAACAAAGTATATGGTAAAAGGAGATAAATCAAAAGATCTGGTTTTAGAAGGCCAAGGTGGAATATAAAAGCATGTGATAATTATGTATATTTGGGGACAAAAATATATGCAGATGGAAGTAATGATGCTGAAATTAATTAAAGGATAAACAAGTTCAAATCTGCAATATCGAAATTAAACTATGTTTTATGGAAATATAATGTAAGTTCTAAAACAAAAACGAACATTTTTAATACAATAATAAGGAGTAATACAATAACATACCGCACAGTGCAGTAACATGGGAATTAAAATCTAGAACAATAATAATTGAACTAAATTCTGCAGAAAAGGATGATTTGAGATGTTAAGTTGGAATTTCTATAAGAGATAGAATAAGAAACATTGTACTTAAACAAAAGATGAATGTTCAAACTTCAGTTGTGGGTTTCATAAAAAAAACGAACATGTAAAAAGAATGACGGAAGACAGATTCCCAAGAAGCATACTAGAATGAATGTCATTTGATAGAATAAGAAAAAGACGGCCAAAAATATTGTGGATTGATGGTGTTTTGAGCAGCATGAGGGAAAAAGGATTGGACGATGGACATTGGAATGACAGAAAGATGTGGAAGAAAATGAAAGTAGATTAATTGGGTGCAGGAAGATGTGAAACATTGTGAAACCTGCTTAATAAAATTATTATTATTATTATTATTATTATTATTATTATTATTATTATTATTATTATTATTATTATTATTATTATTATTATTATTATTATTATTATAACCTCGAACTTTATTAAAGTTTTATTGATAATGAAAGAGCAAAATATAAAAAAATAATATATCTATAACTTTGTTTTTTATTATATTGTCTAAGGAAATATTCAATAAGTTTATTTTTAAGTTTTGTTTGTATAAGAAGGAACTTCCAGAAACGAGTTTCTGAAATAGGGAAGGAGGAGGAATAGTGAGATGTAAGATGTGAAGGTACAGCTGGAGTTTAGTTATTTTCGATCGTGTGAATTAATGATGTGAAATAAAATCATTTTTATGTCGAATTTCATAATTGTGAAAATGGACATTTCAATGAATTAGTTATTTTAATACAAGCACATTCTTACAACAGATCAGATTTTTAGTATAAGACAGATTTTAGAAAAGAAATGGGAATATAATGGTACTGTACATCTACTGTATGTAGACTTCAAAAAAGCATATGATTCAATTAAGAGGGAGAAGTTATATAGTATCCTGCTGGAGTTTGGAATTCCTAAAAAGTTAGTTAGACTTATACGAATGTGTCTAAATGGCACAAAGAGTAGGGTGCATGTAGGCAAACAGTTTTCGGACACTTTTAAAATCCAGAATGGGTTGAAGCAAGGAGATGCACTAACTCCTCTATTATTTAATTTTGTACTAGAGCATGCCATTAAATCTTTAGAGAATGAGGAAGGCTTACAACTGAATGGTATTAATAAGCTGTTAGTTTATGCTGATGATGTAGTACTACTGGCCGATAGCGAGGAGATACTAAAGGCCAACACGCACACACTATTGAGTAACACTAAGAAATTAGGACTGGAAGTAAATATCAATAAAACTAAATATATGGTTACACGTAGAAATTCATTAAATAATGAAATGGACAGCTAATGACAAATGAGGGAAATTTTGAGGAAGTGGCTGAATTCAAATACCTAGGAACAATAATCACAAATAGGAATGAGATGCACAAAGAAATTAAACATAGGCTCAATTCTGGAAATGCGTGCTATTATGCATTGCAGAGACTCTTAATGTCCCAACTCCTTTCAAAAAACGTTAAACTGAAAATATATAAAACTATTATTCTACCAGTTATATTATATGGGTGCGAAACATGGACTCTTACTTTAAGAGAGGAAAGGAGATTACAAGTATTTGAGAATAAAGTACTTAGGAAACTTTTTGGACCAAAGAGAGATGAACAGACAGGTGAATGGAGAAGACTACATAACAATGAACAACATGGTCTTTACAGGAAGCCAGATATAATAAGAACAGTTAAGTCTCGTAGACTGCGATGGGCAGGACATGTTGCACGTATGGGGAATGAAAGACTTGCATGGAAGCTTCTTGTAGGAAAGCCAGAGGGAAAACGCCCAGTTGGTAGACCAAGAATGAGGTGGGAGAATAACATTAACTATGATTTGAGGGAAGTAGATTATACATGGAATGATTGGAAAGCATTAGCTCATGATAGGGGTGTATGGAGAGCTTATGTCCGTGCGGCCATGAACCTACGGGTTCGATAGTGCCAGTGAGTAAGTAAGTAAGTAATACAAGCACATTCAGCTGTTAAATTGTCAATATATTAGGGCATTAAAAGTATTCCTTACACGAAGACTGTATTATAATTCGAGGACCATATCATAACTTAGTTTTATTTAGGCATGATATAGGCCTAAGTCATGAAATATCGTTATTTTACGTTTTAAACGTAATTTCTGGCAATTCTTGCAGTGAGATTTCCATAATCTCCCTATCTCTCTCTATTCTCTAAATACATATATTTTTCTTTGCTTTAATTTAATCCTTCCCGTTTAGGAATTTTGTTATCTCTCCCCTTCCCCCTGGCTTTAAAGGGACATGACTTATCAGAGAGGATTTTTAAATCTGTATCACATACCTTTATCCTTTTTTTGATACTCGTATATTTTATTTCCCCTTACATAGTACAGTAAACTGAGCTGACTTCAACCCAATACGTAAAACAAGTTTCATTGTCATTTTTAAGGTAGATAATATAGGCCTAAATGATAACGTAATTATATGTTATATCATACGTATGAGGAAGTTCCTGTACGGGTCTATCAACTTCAAAAATTCAATAGCGCTTAAAATGACCCTTGGCCCACCAGTCGTTTCCTAGGCTCGCATCCACACGTTTTAATAACAGAAGCGGCTACCAGTATATGTGGTCAGCATGACATGTGGTCAGCATGTCGGGTCCTTCAGCCGTTATAGCTGATTTTCTTAACCTAGAGCCGCTATTTATTGTAGCTTCCCAAATTTGTTACGATGCTGGATGGACACCAGTCCCATACCTGCCTAAATAACTTCAAAAAACTTTACTTATTTTCAGAAGGAAGCTATACTCAGAATTTTTTCGCCCTGAAAATAATCTCTTCACCCTGGCCGTGTATGAATCCGTGAAAACTCGAACCAGAAGCCAGTACGTGACCATTAGTCTGCCCGACATCGACAGGTGCTCATTAAAAACCCTCAAATACATAATGCATATCCTTTTCAAAATTTGCAAATCCAAGAATGTACATTAAAAAGAAAAAGTCCGTCGCGCAGGAAGTACGTAAACTAAGCGAATTTGTCAGCAAGTCGAATTTATGGACCCATTTTGCTAGTTTACGGAATATGTATTTATTTTGTTAAATTGGAAAAAAAAAAAAAATCTCAATTTCTGATGTCAGCTTATTTATCAGTATCGGATCGCTGTGAAAACAAATCATTCGATTTGCATATTGTTCTATAATTTGACACCGATTTAAATAATATCTAGCGATACGTTTTCCATTACTTCATTAGAATATTAAAGAAATTAAACGAATGTATCTTACTTATGGAATATATTACAAATATAAGGGTTAATTAAATTGTATGGGATACATTAATACGTACCAAACATGGCAATTGCTAGAGTCAATTTTTAAATACTTGTTTCAAGTAAACCCTTATTTCTAATGGATTTCGCTGATTTTTTTGAGAATAGCAATTGATTATACCACAAAAAAAATACACTGTTTGGACTTTCTTAAACGTATTTTTCCCCCAGAAAAATATAATTGACATATTTACATCATCCATTCATAGTAATTCTGTCCGAAGACATAGCATTTTCATGCTATGTTTGCAGCTTTACTAGGGAATTGTAGGTGGGGGTAGCTTCCCGTTGCTTTCCACACCGGTGAAGGATGATGATGATGGCCATATGATTTCGGGGACCGTTTATAATTGACATATTTACATCATCCATTCATAGTAATTCTGTCCGAAGACATAGCATTTTCATGCTATGTTTGCAGCTTTACTAGGGAATTGTAGGTGGGGGTAGCTTCCCGTTGCTTTCCACACCGGTGAAGGATGATGATGATGGCCATATGATTTCGGGGACCGTTTGGACCTTAAATTTTTCCTGACGTTTGTCTTACAGGTGAGGAAAAACCCCGATAAAAACCTCGCCCAGAAAAACTGCTCCGACCGGTGATCGAACCCGGGCCCGCTGCGTGACAAGGCAGCACGCTACCCTGAGACCACAGGGTGAACATTTACATCATAGGACATCATAAATTAATTCATGTACAGTTTTATGTGTTTCATTTTTTTTTCTCCACTAGGGAGCATTCTTACAATATTGCGATTCTTTGGCAATAAATAATATGATCTGGTTGCAGTGATAAACAAGTGAAACATAACGTTTCTCATTTGTTTTCAAACATCGCCGTTTACATTAAATATATAAATATTTTAAAATAACTATATTTAAATAATGATTTGTGAGTAAACAGCTTAATTTTATTCGTTAAATAGTCCTAACAAATGCCACTCTTTATTTCCAAATTCTCTAGATAAATTGGAAATCACTCGTGGCATTACGTATGATAAAATTTCGAAGTAAATCTGTTTCAGACATGCCTAGAAATTGTATCTTGTTTTTAGATATACAGAAAAAAAAATTAAAAAAAGCAACAACATACGAGTAAAAATTCGTAAAATCTTAGACATAGAAAGTAACGATAACATCTTAGTCAACATTTCTTATGGTTTTTATTCGTCCCGGTGGATTAATGGTTACCACGCTCGCCTCTGGTTCCAAGCTCGCGGGTGCAAATCCAGTCGATGTCAATGAAATTTAAGATCATAGAAATGCTGAGAGTAATTTCTTTCGGAAAGGGTGTAAAGCCGTGTGTTCCATATGGTAGATTTATTGCGCTTAAAAAATCTAAAATCTCAAATAAGAGCCCTCTGAACAAAATTTATAGGCCATTTTACGTGCAAATTTGAATTGGGAAGCCAGTGCCCTGAATTATTAAAGATCGTCGTTAAATAATATATTACTACTAGACTATTTACCTATCAAATGTCCGTCGCCGTGGCGTAGTCGGTAGAGTCCCTACCTTCCACTCCGGCGACCCAGGTTCGATTCCTGGCGGGGTAGGGGATTTTAAATCTCCACCTTGGGTCTGGGTGTGTGTGTCCTGTCCTTGTGTCTATGTGACAATTAAATAAAGTTAACAAACAGGTAAAACAAACAAAGAAAAAGGTAAAACAATAAGGAAAACCAGTATAAACGAAACAAATTAAAAAAGCATAAAATTGTCAATGTCATTCATTATGCAATAATGACAGTGAAATCGGAAATGCACTTGTCCAAGGTTTGGGATCGGGGATGAACGTCACGTTTGGCCAGTGGCCAATGATATTGCACGTTTTTCTGGCTCGGGTAAGCGCTTAGTCGGCGAGCAAGTAGTTCTCTGTGAGCTACGGTCGTCTACGCAAGCAAGCTCTAAGTTTGATGACTGTTTCTTATCTGACATGTTGGTGTCTATTGTAATTATGTGAACTTGTGCATACTCTTATAATACAATATTATTTTCTGTGATATGCCTTAATGACTATAATCTATTGTTAATGTTTACAATACGCATATTCTCACATACATTTGACGCGCTGGTAAGTGTTGTATCACGTGCTTGGATTAATAGACAAGCACGTGTCATTTATGTTTTATTGTAACTAACTCTTTAAGTAGTGTGTAAATGTAAGTTACGTAACATCTGTGATTCTTTGAAGATATAGGTATTCAGAGGCTATCGGTTTTTTAACCGGTCAATCCTAGATCGTTATATCAGTAAAATAATCGTGGAGAATAAAGAATAAACATTAATCTAGATTGTTTTTCGCAAAATAACTGTCGAATTAATGGATTCGCGCATATAATTACTAAATTATAGAGTATTTCAATAATATATCTGGTATCGGCTTGTTTTAGGCTATAATAGAGTCGGAAGAAATTAGAAATCGGACTAAGTTTTAAGATTGTTCAGTTAAACTTAATAAAAATGTTTTTTTTATTTATCTCATACAGGTTATAAACTAGGTTACTCCATTCGTTCACTGAATTGAAGTCGTTCACAATCTATTGAATGTAACAGATTGGAACGTATTCATAAGTTAAAATCTACCGGAAAATACAATTCCACTTTATATAATTCAATTACCCCCCCCCCCCAATTTCATTAACTTCATTTAACCTCTCACCTAAGAGGTTACTTTTCACATGCCACACGCCACCGGGCCACAGTGCACAACCTGTTGTGAGATGGAATTTAATCTATGGATCATGCACGTGCTTTTTGACCACATGAGCAATCAGCTCGATATCAGGTCCTTCTCCGAGACGACACAACATTAAGACGAAACACACCTTTCATACACACACACACACATTCATGCTAAACACGGCGAATATGATGGCCAAATGGTGTTCGGGGACCGTTTGGGATCTTAAAATTTTCTGACATTTGTTTTACAGGTGAAAAAAAAAAATCCTGAATAAAAAATTACCCAGAAAACATGTCCCGACCGGTTATCGAACCAGGTCCGTTGCGTACAAGGCAGCGACGCTACCCCGAGATCACAGAGGTGGGCCAATTTCTATAATAACAGAGTAATAATAAGTAACAACAATAATTCCATTCTATTAATTTAGTTTAAGATGACACCTTATACGTACATTTTACATGCCACACACCTCCCGGGTTTTATGGTGGCACAGGCCTGTCGGGAGAGGGATTTTAAACTATGGGTTACACATATACTTTTTTGATCACACAAGGACGTAGAGGGCCTCCCTGAATGAGTGATCTCCTCAATGTCAGGGCCTCCTCCAAGACAACACAATAATGATAATAATAATAATTTATTATTATTATTATTATTATTATTATTATTATTATTATTATTATTATTATTATTATTATTATTATTATTATTATTATTATGTCCACCGCTGTGGTCTCGAGGTAGCGTGCTGCCTTGTCACGCAGCGGGCCCGGGTTCGATCCCCGGTTGGGACAGCTTTTCTGGATGAGGTTTTTATCGGGGTTTTTCCTCACCTGTCAGACAAATGTCAGGAAACCTTTGTCTAAACGGTCCCCGAAATCATATGGCCATCGTCATCATCCTTATCATTATCATAATCATCATCCTTCACCGGTGTGGAAAGGAACGGGAAGCTACCACACCTACAATTCCCTAGTAAAGCTGCAAGCATAGCATGAAAATGCTATGATTGCAGTGAAGGACCTGCCTTCGGGCAGAATTACTATGGATGGATACGAATAGGCTTATTTTGAAACTGATGGAATTTCTATGCATTTGCTCTTTATTCAGATGTCTTGAGATTGATTTGTATAAACCAAAATATTCCGGCATTGTAAATATGTATTTTGTGATTTTTAGTAAACCGTGTCATTGAATTCTTTGAGAGAGTTGATAAAACTTGAATTTTTGAAGAATATCAATAATATAAAAATGTTTTGCTATCAATATTAAAAACTCAAAATAATAAACTCAAATGAGTGGAGCCTGGATTATTTCTCACTAAAAATATGAAAACATTAGTTTTTAAGTGCTTTAAAACTACTATTTAACTCATGCCCCAAATGGGAGTCAATGACCAATCACGTTTCAATGATTCCTGTTTTACAACCAATCAGAGTCGTGTTTCACGAAATATTTATCAGTGTTAGGATTATCATATATTAAACAAAGCTCCTCCTTTTTAATATTCTGAACAGGTCTGACCGTTATTTTGCAGTGACTGAGCCTATAACAAATACGGCTACCAGATTGTATATAATAGTGCTTACATGTCAACATTTGTAGCAATTGATTATACCACCAAAAAAAGAAACCACTGTTTGCACTTTCTTAAATGTATTTTTTCCCAGGTAATAATCGAGAAAAATATAATTGTCATATTTACATCATACGACATCAAAAATGAATTAATATACAGATTGATGTGTTTCATTTTTTCTCCACTGGAGAGCATTCTTACAATATTGCGTTCCTTTGGCAATAAATAGTATGATCTGGTTGCAGTGATAAACAAAAGAAGCAGTAGAAGCGTACCTATCGTTTCTCATTTGTTTTCAAACATCGCCGTTTACATTAAATATATAAATATTTTAAAATAACTATAGTTAAATAATGATTTGTGAGTAAACAGCTTAATTTTATTCGTTAAATAGTCCTAACAAATGCCACTCTTGATTTCCAAATTCTCTAGATAAATTCACTCCTCACTTCGTGAGTCGTGAATTTATCGATAATTTGGAAATCACTCGTGGCATTACTTATGAAAAATATATAAAGTTAGGTTATAGAATAAATTGTAAAGCATAACAATATTCATGCAAAGTTTATTATTTTTTTTTTGGCTCAACTGCACTTCTACTAGCGCTTGATTTTTCAGTTATGTTGTAAACTATAGCTCTTCTTCTGTATTTACTAACATTATTTAATATTTAAAACTTTTCCAAACAATTTTTATAACATTATTAGACAATTTTGAAGTATTTATTTAAATATGCAAATCGCAATATTATGACACTGTTAGACAATATTGCGATGCTAACTGCTATTTTCTCCACAGAGTATATTACCTAGTCTATGATTTTTCAATCGCAGTTTTGGGCTATCGCGTTGGATCAGCATTAGGGAGTGATAAGTAAGTGTAGACCCATTTTACACGCTTTATATTAGCTTGACCTGTATCTATCTATCTATCTATGTAACGGAATTTTTCAACGCGATTTTCACCCACTTGAAATCATTGGATCGACTTGAAACTTTGTATACTTGTAGAGGACCCGTGACAATACAATAATTTCATATTTATTTAATAAACGTTTGGTAATTTTAATATTGTTAATATATTTTTAACATAGATTTGGGGATTTATTGCAAATATTGGTCACTCAAATTTCATAACGACGGATAGTAATCGAGGATGATAAACGATATGTGGTTCGATTGTGGGTTATCGCTGTCTCTATAAACTCTGGCGCATACGCACTGTTGTTCTATACAACTTTGAAAATATTTCACGCTAGTTTAAGTGCAGTTTTTCCGTTTTTTTAAACTGGATGATAATAATTAGATCAAATAGAACTAGAATGTTATCAATAATATTAAACCAGTTACCTTAGTTACTATTACATTTCTCCGAAAATAAGCCGGCCCCGAGTATAAATCGCATCCTTAAAATTCAGGGAGTAATGAAAAGATTTGGCACAAAAATAATCCGCACATTGACTGAGTGAGAAAAAAATAAAAAAGCGAATGTTTATTTTTTTGTACAATTTAAATCTACGTAGATTAGTAAACATCCCCATAAACAGAGATAATTTCAGTCAAGAGAAATAATGCATAATAAACGTAGCAATAGAGAATGATTTTGAAGAAAACATTATTTACAAGAAAATAAGTGGGTTCAGAAAACAAAATTAATCAAAGAAACTACCCTTCAAAATAAGAAAATTGAAAATACACTAGACTCTCACTAATCCGGCCCTCAGTAGACCGACCTCTAAGTAATCCGGTCGACAACCGGCATAAGCAGCAAACAATTTTAATTTTTGTCAACAATATGCGAACTATTTTATATTAAATAAATGTCAACAATGTGCAAACGATTTTATTTTAAATTTATGTCAACAATATGCAAACGATTATTCTAAATTTATACCTGTGAAACAATATTGTAGCTTCCGTTACAGATCAATATCACGGTCTCGAAAAGAAAACATGTTACCGGTACCCTAGATCTTAAGCAAAAACTGGAAATTTCATTGAGACAACTAAAAGTTTGGGACACGTTTCATAGTGAGTTATAAGTATACTAATTCAAGGACTACATTTTTACACGCTTTATATTACCTTGACCTGTATATATCGATCTATCTATGTAACGGAATCTTTGAACACGATTTTCACCCACTTAGAAACACTGGATCGACTTGAAACTTTGTATACTTGTAAAGGACCCGTGACAATACAATAATTTCATATTTTGTTTTCAAAATCCTGGCCAGAATCATCAGAAAATAAAAAAACTGAAAACTGGTATAATAGGTTGCGGACTTGTCGACTTTTTAGTCAATCGTTGTAAGAGCTCAGTTGGCAGAGCGATGAACTCTAGTGGTATGTAATTTCAGTAATCCATAGGTCGCTGGTTCAAATCCGGCTGGGAGGATTTCTTTTTAGAAGAGTATTACTTTTAGCTCATACTACAATATTACGTATCGAATTTAAAGATATTTACATTTTTATCTTATTCTGTAAAATATTAAAACTGACAAATAAAAAAAATATTAATAGTTTAAAAAAACTAAAACAACACGCTTTATTAGAAAACTGAACTAAAAAATGAAAAACAATTTTAATTTCCAACACTCTTGGGATAAAATTAAAGTGGTCAACAAAAAAATCATCTCCAACACATATAGAATAAAACTAGAGTTAAACAAAAATAAAATAATTTTACCATCAAAAGCGTGGGGTGCTTTTTATGATTTTTACATTTTCTTCTTAGAGACTTTACTTTTACCAATATCTGTTTATTATCAAATATATTAATTGATATAGAGCACTCCACGCTTTTGATGGTAAAATAATTTTCTTTTTGTTGATAACTCTATTTATTCTGTATGTGTTGGATATGATGTTTTTGTTGACCACTTTAAATTTATCCCAAGCGTGTTGGAAATTAAGATTATTTTTCATTTTTTAGTTCGGTTTTCTAATAAAGCGTGTTGTTTTAGTTTTTTAAAACTATTATTTATTCTATGATATTTTAATGTATATAGCCTTGTATTTAGTAAAATATTGTGTGTGTTAACAATTTCATACACTCAATAATCCGGCACTTTCGTTAATCCAGCACTCCTATCTGCAAGGAATAGCCGGATTAGCGGAGAGTCTAGTGTATAAGAAATCGTCCTTTTACATACAATAAGCATACTTTTTTTTTTAACAAATTGGCCCTGAAAAATTATTTTCACCTCAATATTGTATCTACGATTCTTGTATATAAGGGAAATTATTTTAATAAGTGGGGAAATAAATGTATTTTAAATTGTAATTTATTCAACTCTTACTAATATCATCATCATCATCATCATCATCATCATCATTAATAAGCTACCTCTACATGATCTAAATTTAACAAACGCTAGTTATTTGTTTCACAATGTAACTTTTTTCTAACTTATAAAACAGGTTAGTAAATCAAAATCGCAACGAAGTAAGTACATTACTACCCAAGCGTGTTTTTATGTTTTATTAAAGTCGTGTTTTACATTCTGTCTGTGTTTTGTGTTTTATGGGAATATAACGTTTTGCGTTTGTTACATGTTAACGATAAAATATTTCGTGCAGTTCATAACAATAATAGATAATTTTTTATCTACTATTGTAATGTAAGTGCACGATTACTTCGTTTCCAGACAAAGTTAAAAATTATATTCTTATAATTCACAAATACACATAAAACACAGCTTAAAGCTCTGTTAATAAAATTGCCTCTCTAACAATGCGTTCAGTTTTTCATATATACTAATATCAACATTATTATTAATAAGACTTGAAAGCAAATATAAATGTTTCGCCTAATGGGTTGCTGGTCCAGAGGGGTCATGGACAATACGAAGAAGAGATGAAAGCCGAATAACAGCAAATGAGATCCGATTTATGCGCCGTACAACAGGCTATACAAAGTGGGACCATAAAAGAAATGAGGAAATTATGGAAAAGTTGGAGGTAGAACCCATTCTCCACCATATACAAAACTACCAGAGCAACTGGATAGCTCATCTTCAACGAATGCCATCTCATAGAATCCCAAAAGCCATGCTTCATTACTGTTCCCAATGCAAAAGATCGCTGGGACGTCCAAAAAATCGCTGGATGGAAAATTCCTCCTTGAGGTCGTAACAGGCCACATGGCCAAATACTTGCATGGATGATTATGGTTAATAAGAGTTGATGTAACCACAGAATATTCAGACCAAAAACTAGATGCTCTTGGACATTCGTACATGTATGCTGCAGTATCTTCATTTGTTTTACCCCATTACTCATATACCAGTCCTTGGATATAATTACTCATGAAGTTCCCTTAATTTTTCATAAGTAATGCCACGAGTGATTTCCAAATTATCGATAAATTCACGACTCACGAAGTGAGGAGTGAATTTATCTAGAGAATTTGGAAATCAAGAGTGGCATTTGTTAGGACTATTTAACGAATAAAATTAAGCTGTTTACTCACAAATCATTATTTAACTATAGTTATTTTAAAATATTTATATATTTAATGTAAACGGCGATGTTTGAAAACAAATGAGAAACGATAGGTACGCTTCTACTGCTTCTTTTGTTTATCACTGCAACCAGATCATACTATTTACTGCCAAAGGAACGCAATATTGTAAGGAGGAGCTTTCTTTAATGTGGTAATTATAACACTGATAAATATTTGGTGAAACACGACTCTGATTGGTTGTAAAACAGAAGTCATTGAAACGTGATTGGTCATTGACTCCCATTTGGGGCATGAGTTAAATAGTCAGGAAAATTATTCAAAATTACTTGTTCCAACAGCTTATATGATTGAATCTGCTGCATTGTCAAATTCGTTGTCTTCATTTATTGTCTATTTTTGATGGAGACTTGATCAACATTTTGTATTTCCCGTTACCCAAGAAGCTATTCATCAATCATGTAAAAAAATAAGATGAAGTACTCCTCGACCGAGTCGAATAAACTACAATTAAATTTATAATACATTTATTTCCTGAATTATTAAAAATTCTCGTTAAATACGAAACGTAGATGAAATATTATAGAATACACGTTACAAAATAAGCATAAGTTACTCGTAGATCTTAAAGCATCCCTTCGGCCATGGCTTAATTTGATCCCACTCCTTATTAAAGCCCTAATTTTATATCTATCTATATACCCCGTACTTCCCCGTGTGGGTGCTCCCTAGTGGGAGTGTTTTAACCAAGCTAATTTAGTTAACCCATAGATGTCAACGAGTGATATGGGGTCGGTATATCGCCTCAGGGAGACATCTAGGGGTATTATAATTAAGTTATTGCTTGGATGGTAATGATCGGTAAATTTTGCACGAAGGCCGCTTTATTAAGGCTTGAGATTCTTTAACGAGCCTGAAAATCTTCAGACTCTGGACCCACAACTTAAAGTCCCTCCCGAAGAATTTGTCCCTTGGATTTTTCCATTCTAAAAATCCAAGTCTCGCGGAAGTAGAGGCGAGGAACATAATCATCAGCCCACCGCGATCAATTAATTTTGTATCTTAAATTTCTATTTTTTACCAATGTAATTGATCCTACGATAGCATATTGTAAAATATATTCTTCCAATCATCGAGTTTGAATCGGTTCTCCAATTAATTCCACATTTTATTTATTTACTTGCATGTTGTACATACCTAGGCCTGCATACATTTGCAACGAGCAGTATCTTGTGCTCTGGCTCAACAAAATACAAATAGAACAAAACAATATGTAGCATACATCAATATTTGAAATAACTAAAAATTGCATTGTTAACTATTGACATTCACCGCTGTGGTCTCGAGGTAGCGTGCTGCCTTGTCACGCAGCGGGCCCGGGTTCGATCCCCGGTCGGGACAAATTTCCTGTGTGCGGTTTTTTCGGGGTTTTTCCTCGCCTGTAAGACAAATGTCAGGAAACGTAAAGGTCCAAACGGTCCTCGAACACCATCTGGCCATCATTATCATCAATATAATATTCACCTAATCAGCTTAAGTTTAGTTTAAGGCCTTTCCTGGCGCATTTACCATCATCACCATCTCTCATATCATCGGGGCAGCATAACCCTCCCTTCCAGGCGTCCCAATCTCAGAAATGGGTTACAAGTACGTCATGCCAGGAGAGAACACTAGAAATGTCGAAATGACAACCTGGGACATTTGGAGAATATATATATATATATATATATATATATATATATATATATAAGGCATTTATGTCCTATTCATAAAAACAAAAAAGTATTGAAATTAGCATAATTTTGAAACAATGACTGCAGATGTGGGATCAAAAATAAAATTATGTATATATGATTGATTGCAGTTATTTTTGGTGGTTGATCCGAATTACGTACTTTATATATGAATTAGTGTTTACCTAGGCGTGAATCGGTACTCCAAGTTTTATTTATTTATTTACTTATTTACACACAGCATAGGCCTGCATATATAGACCTACATTTCCACCAACACCCGAATGAGTTGCAGCTTCTACTTGGGATCCGTCCAAATACATGCAACAAAAACATGGTACGGTGGTATTGGAAATTACAAAAAAAAAGTTAATTATCATCATCCCTATTAATATTTCACAGGCTAAACCTTTAAAGGGTCGTTCCAGTGTCATAGGTTTCAATTGAAATTTTGGATCCATCTCTTCGCGACTTACCGAAAATTATTTTACCTTTTGGCCTATAATATTATAGGTTAAAATATATATTTGTTTGGTATTGAGTGTCCACCGCTGTGAGGTTATTTTTGGGGTTTTTCCTCACCTGTAAGACAGATGTCAGGAAACTTTAAAACCCAAATGGTCCCCGAACATCATCTGGCCATCATAATCATCATCATATTCGCCATGTTTAGTATGAATGTGTGTGAATTGTGTATTTCGTCTTAATGTTGTGTTGTCTTGGAGGAGGCCCTGAATTGAGCTGATCACTCATTCAGGGAGGCCCTCCAACTCCTTGTATGGACAAAAAAAATACGTATGTGATCCATAGTTAAAATCCCTCTCCCGACAAGTCGTGCCTCTGTAGGTCCGGGGGACGGCACATAAAAATACCTATAAGGTTAGAGGTTATACTAAAGAAGAAAGTATTAAATGCATTCATTCTCTGAACAGTCTCTCTCTGTTTGTTCCTGTATTGCTCTATTTGGTCCAACAGTTTAAAAATATTTAATTTATTCTTGATATTGTATAATTTATTCCTAGGGGAAGCCATTTTCTCATAAAATTTCGGCCTATATGGGATCGGTGCACTCCCAGCATCGTGAGGAATTTGGGTAGCGGCTCCAGATTGAGAAAACCAGATATAACGACTGGGAATCCGACATTATGACCAAATGTCACCCTACACTGGCTGGATGATGGTCTACTTCTGTGATTAGCAGCCGGTTGGCAGACCAATGGCATTCTAATCCTGTCACGTTGTTTTTATAATAATGGCTAAATAAAATTTACATACATTATATATTAATTGTCCACCGCTGTGGTCTCGAGGTAGCGTGCTGCATTGTCACGCAGCGGGCCCGGGTTCGACCCCCGGTCGGGGCAGTTTTTCTGGGTGAGGTTTTTATCGGGGTTTTTCCTCACCTGTAAGACAAATGTCAGGAAAACTTTAAGGCCCAAACGGTCCCCGAAATCGTAAGGCCATCATCATGATGATCATCCTTATCATTATCATCATCATCCTTCACCGGTGTGGAAAGCAACGGGAAGCTACCACACCTACACAATTCCCTAGTAAAGCTGCAAGCATAGCATGGAAATGCTATGATTGCAGTGAAGGACCTGCCTTCGGGCAGAATTACTATGGATGAATATATTAATTAGTTGTGGCTTTGTGGCGCAAGCGGTTAGAAGTTCGCCTCTCACCGCTGGGTCCCGAGATCGAGTCTCGGCCACTCCATGTGGGTTTCGTGATGGACGAAACTGAGCTTGGGCAGGGGTTTTCTCTCGTTTCCCCCTGTCACAATTTCATTCCACCATTTCTCCATACTCATCTCATCCATTTCGTTTAATTTCATTCATCTGCCCCCGCGATGGTGCGTCAGGCGTAGTCGGCCGATATCCTTGTCATTCACAGGCTTCATCTCATCCCTCGATTCGACCCCGAGTTGGACACGAGTTGAGGATATTTATTTTATGGATGAATTGAAATAATATTTTATTTAATGCTTCTCGAATGTAGACCTATGTGTTGTAATTTCAGCTTTGAATTCACCAATAGGCCTAATCTGAACTCATTAGCCTACTGAGATCTGGCTTAATTATCATAATGGAATTAAGTAATCTTTGGCTGAAAGTAAGTCACTACTATGATACACATGTAGTTAACCTCAAAAAAAAAAAATCTTACCGATACTAAATAAGGAGAAAGTGATACGGATTATTATGATATTCAGATTTAGGATCTAAAGTTTTCGGATTTTTTCATAAAGGCGAGGAAAAACTGAGAAACCTCAATCAGGAAATATGTCCCAACCAATGAAAATATAATAATATTTTAAAAATATGAAAATCTGATTAGATATAAAAAATAAACATAAATTAAATATTGTTTTTGTGAAATTTAATTTATCATGTCTAAAGAAGGTACAAAGTACCGAAACAGCTGTAACTAAATTATATTTTAATAAATATGAAAATCACATAAAACTGCAAGTTTTATTTTTATTTAATTAAATAAATTTACATATGTTTTGTTGTCCTTTTAGGCCTTTTTTTGTCAGAATATAATTATTCGTAAGTATTCTGTCTTCGTTTAAATTAACTATAATTTGCCTTGTTTTTATTAATGGATGGCAAAATTATCATTAAATTGTACGAGACAATTGTTAAGAAGTGAAAATAAACTTTTTTTTTTTTTTTCCACATATTGACAATTCAATATAGCCGCGAAAGAAGAGGTGGGCTATTGGAAAACCTATTGATTGTGGGAGTGTTCTAAGTTAGGCTGTTCAAGATTCATTATATTGTCCATCCATAATAATTCTGCCCGAAGGCAGGTCCTTCACTGCAATCATAGCATTTCCATGCTATGTTTTGCAGCAGCTTTACTAGGGAATTGTGTAGGTGTGGTAGCTTCCCGTTGCTTTCCACACCGGTGAAGGATGATGGTGATGATGATGATGGTAAGATGATGATGATGATGATGGCCATATGATTTCGGGGACCGTTTGGGCCTTAAAATTTTCCTGACATTTGCCTTACAGGTGAGGAAAAACCCCGATAAAAACCTCACCCAGAAAAACTGCCCCGACCGGGGATCGAACCCGGGCCCGCTGCGTGACAAGGCAGCACGCTACCTAGGACCACAGCGGTGGACCATTATATTGTAATGTTATATCATTATATACAGATCAGTGGCGTGCATTCAACCCCAGCTACCCCAGCAGTGCTGGGGTAATTAGTATATTAATAATTTTGAATTGAATAAATAATATATTTGCCAAATTCCATTTAAATCAATTATGTGTGAACATAAAAATTCAATGATCCCGCCGCGCCAGCAGACATGTATCGCATTCGGTTTGACGGAGCCTTCTGTGTACATCATCTCCCATTAACACCAGCTATTGCGCTGCAGATGAATCGGCGCAAGCGATAAGCCACACACTATATAAGTCGAGCATTAATCCACTAGACAAAGCTTGTCTTATTCTATCGACTTTTTATTGAATACCAGTTAGCTGTACTCAGTTAACGTCACAACTCGAATAAGTATACAGAAGGTCGAGTGACGTTTCCACCTATCGATTCATGAAACTTTGAAGAAACATGATTGACAGATTTGGGAAGCGCCAATCCCTCAATAATATAATTTTTCGAAATAACATTTCTTAATTTATAATATTTAATTTATGCTAGTTATATTTTTACAAAATAAAATAAATAAATAAATAAAATTATGCTATACGTTTTGTCAGCTATAGCAACTTGAAGCCTTATTTATATTATATAACTGAATAACAATTGGATTATTACGAACATGTATATATTATTTGTGAAAATCAACAGTTGAATTTAATATCTGCACTGAGTTCGTTTAAACGCGTTATTAATACATTTTTACGAGTTTTAAAGTGTTATTGATAAATGTGATTTGTCAATTTAGTAAAAGTGAATACAAGTGACTGTATAATTTACAAACGAGACCATTTTCGTGCAGACCTTTCAACGAGAAAATGAGCTAGTACAACAAGGTAGGCCAACTCCAGATTTGCTGGATCAACAAAAAAAAAAAAAAGGCATTTTAGTATCGTACTATTTGTAAACTGAATAATTCGGAATAAAAGTTATTTATAAACTATAAGTTACGTTTTCGTCATATAGCTGGGGTAATTGCTCTGACCACAGCGGGCCACTGATACAGATTTAGGTATATCCTTCAATGTCAATCAATGAACTGCCTTGGATTAGGCATTATGTCAGTAACTTAAACTTGGTTAAGTATTTATTATAGTCTCAAAGCGGCTCGCTTTGTTTCCCCGCAGATGTTATATATAATTAAATACAAATATGCCGACTACCGCCACTGTAATAATTCCGCATGTTAATCATTGCCAAGCATTGCCGCGCGGCATCCGTTCATATATAAACAGACAACCATCATAGTGAGGCGATTATACATATTAATATATGTATAGTATGAAATAAATTATTTTACCTACAAGAGTTGATACCATTTTACAAATTTGTTTTGAAATTCCGGCTTCATTTATGTTTGGGATACAATATCTCAACTCATTCGTAGGACTCTACTTTCTATCCTTGTATATCAAATAACATTATTGATGAATGGGATATATTATGACAAAATACTAGCAATGGTATGACAATTCGAGAATTATTTTTCCCAACAATCTATGACAGACGTAAATGCCCAAATATAGTTTTTCCAGTTTCATATTAACTCGATTTTTAACCGGACATGGAACATTTCAGGCATATGTATATAATTAAACTTTTATAGGAATAAAAATCACTATGAGGTTTAATTTAAAATAAAATGTTTGATACCTCTCCTCATATTAATCTTCTAAGCGGATGGCGATTTCAGGACCATAGCGGTCCCATCTTCAATACCATCTTGACGACTGATGTTATATTGATCGGAAGACACACTTCTTCATCAGTCGTCAAGATGGGGCCGCTATGGTCCTGAAATCGCCATCCACTTAGAAGATTAATATGAGGAGAGGTAGGAAACATTTGGTTTTATCTTATGTTTACATAAATTTAAAATATCAAATGAAACTTGTGAATGTGGAGAAGCAGTCAATCATGTTCTATTCAATTGTCAATTGTTGTGGTTTGAACGTTACAAACCTGAAACATATTTGAATGTTAATGAAAAAGATCCAGTCCTCTTTGTCATATTCTTAACAACAAAAATGTTACAATTACTTCTTTTCTTCTGTAAATAGTGTTTATTCTCAAATATAATTTAATTTTACTCATTTATTTTTTGTTATAATATTGTTATGTAATTGTCTTTTGTTCTACTGTTTTATGTTAATTTACTTCTTAGGGCCAGTTTCACCAAGAGAGGTAACTATTACGCCAGTTTTCCCCATGTATAATGCATAGCTTAAACTGGCGTAATACAGTTACCTCTCTTGCTGAAAACTGGCCCTTAATGTTAAATAATTATAACCCTTATATACCGTAAGGTAAAAAAGTGTTTCCTATATTGGATATAATAAAAAAAACTAACTCACCATAGTAGCCGTTTTCAAACACAACAATTATGTCCTTTACTAATAACTCAATATCTGAATTTAAAGCATTTTTTTAATCCAATTTGTTGCCAGAGTTACTAAAAGAGCGAGGATCATAACTGAAATCTAACCAAAAGACTTACGCGGTTCCATCTTCAGTTCAGAATTACATAAAAATTGAATAGAGTAAAATTAAATTAAATTTGAGAATAAACACTATTTACAAATGAAAAGAAGTAATTGTGACATTTTTTAATTAAGTTAAAGAATCTAAGTATAAAGTCAAACAATTGTTTTTTTTTTTTACGTAACTCAAAATTGCCAACCCTTAAATTGTTTACCGTCCACCGCTGTGGTCTCGAGGTAGAGTCACAGCCTCATGTGCACCGGGCCTAGGTTCGATCGCCGGTCGGAACAAGTTTCTTGCATAATTTCTTTTTTTGAGAGGGGGAGTTTTTCCTTGCATGTAAGACAAATTTTAAGAAACTTTAACGCTCGAACGGTCCCCTAACAAAATTTGGTCATCATAATAATTTTATTCGCATTGTTCAGTATGTGTTTAGTACGAATGGTGTGTTTCGTCTTAATATTATGTTGCCTCGAAGGAGGCCCTGGCATTGATCTGATCTCATTCGGGGAGGCCCTCTGTGTCCTTGTATGATTAAAAAAGTATACCGTATGTGAGATCCACAGTTTAAAATCCCTCTCCCGACAGGTTGTGCCACTGTAAGGCCAGGATGGCGTGTGACAAGTAAAAAGTACCTATAAGGTGAGAGATTGAACTGAGATAAAGAGGAAGTTATTTGCCAAAGTGAAAATATTTGGCAATTCATGTTTTATTAAATTTATATAATAGTCCGATGTTGCGTATAATTATAATGTAATAGCCAGTGATTGTATTTTTTTTTTTTTTCATTTGAATAATAATGGGAATTTGTATTTCAATGTCACGTCGATTAAACTTGTAATAACAGGAAATGCATATATTGATATAATCCTCCATCATTTCAGAGTTGTCATGTTCTAAAATGATAACAATTTTATACGCAATTTAATTTTCCATTTCCCGTTCCCATGTCATATTTTAGAATTGAGTTCTTATATTATGTGAAGCAGGATTTTAATATCATAATAAACATGAAATTTAAAGTTAATAATTTTGTATTTTAAAATTCTTTTAATATTTAAATATCATTATCATCATCATAGTACATTCACGAATTTAGGCCATTTGTTGACCTGTTTCGGCCTCAAGAGAAACACCATCCAGAAGTCTTTTGAGTGGACGTCCTGGTCTTCTTCTTCCTGCGGGTTGATATCTTAACATTAGTTTGGGTATTCTGTGATCTTCCATTCGATGAACATGTTGTATCCATCTTGACTTATAATCAGAAATTTTGTTTTCTAAAGATTCCATGTGTAATTCTTCTAAGATGTCTTCATTTTTTTTGTGATATTTAAATATAACTTAAATAAAGAAAAACATCTAAATAATTCATTGTTGTTCATTGTTGAATAAAAATGTCTCGGTAACAATTAAAGAAATTGTACTACATAACAGTTTTTGTAAATAATGCTTTTAAAATTGTTTTAAGTCATTGTTGTCAAAACTATAAAGCTTTCTGTTATAACTGTAGTAAGAACACCTGCTTTATTTCATGTTTTTAAATTAAGGTAAACTAAATTTGGATGTTAAAACAAATAACTTTTTGATTTAACAAATCAAATTTAAACCTTATATTTAATGAACTATTAACCAATAGAATTTAAAATTACCATCATATGATGTAATAATGGTCTTAAAATTATAAAAGAATTACACTAGTCATTCTGCATATAACTTTCCACAAATATAGAAGCAAGAAGAGTTCTCAAGATAAAATGTAATATTTAATACAAGAATAATTGATTCCAGAAAAGAAAATAATTAATTTTAATTGACGGTGAAGAATAATACCACCTATATTTACTTGATCTGCTGGGAAATTAAATAGTAAATAAATGAACAATTATTTCTACAAGAAACAGTTTTCAGTGATTTTAAAGTGTTTTCATGTCCAGTGTACCAACTTCCGACCTTAAGAAGAGAATCCGGCTCTACCGAAAATTAAACCTAACCTGAACCAGTAATTCTTTTTGGGATACAAATCCTTCTTCAAAATGTTACTACAACATCAGGCATGAAGATAATTACTTCTAAAAAAATGTCACCACAACGTGGGAAAAGAATTACTTCTTCATATGTCACTATTTCCATTAAATCCAGGTTACATGTTTTTATAAAACAGAAAGAACACGATTGCAGTGAGTATTCCATAGAACTGCGAATACTCGATCTACTGTATATAATAATAATAATAATAATAATAATAATAATAATAATAATAATAATAATAATAATAATAATAATAATAATAATAATACTTTATTTATTCTGGCAGAGTTAAGGCCATAAGGCCCTCTCTTCCACTCAACCAGCACAAATACAAATAAATATTCGACAAATATAGATATACACTATACTAATTATAAACAGTTAAAGATACAATAAATGTAGCAATGTAAATGTCATGTACAAACAACATTTTATAGGGTAATAACAATAATGATACGATAATAATAATAATATAAATATGATACATTATACGGGAAACACCAATTAATATATATATCTTACACTGGATAATAATGAAGTCGAGTTTAGAGCAAATATAAATTTAGATTTCTTTTAAAAGATGCCAATGTCCGGCAGCCCCTTATTTCTTGTGGTAGGGAATTCCAGTTGCGAGAAGTGGAGATGGTATATGGCATGGAGTGATGTGATGTCCTATGTTGCGGTATATTAAGTAAGAGACTATGTTGTGATCTTGTGTTTAAGTATATAATAGTTATCAATGTATTAAAATGACTCATACATGGTGAAAGAGAACTCTACCGACAAACTTTAAGAGGTTGTTTAGGGATATACATGGAATCCATGGTCTTATTACTTAGATTTGAGATTTTAGCATAATTAACTCTTTTGTCCATTAAGCATTAATTTAAAAAAAAAGGAAGGAATGGATGTGCATTAGATTTGGTGTCTGCTGTATGGCAGCAACGAATTTGCTCTCTTTAAACAGACATTGAAATGGTATCTCGCACACGGTGTATCACAGCTTACACGCGCAGTGCATTGACGGATCTTGATAGGTGTAATTTGAAATTTTTCCAGGGTTTGTGGTGATATTCATGCACTGTCAGTCTTGTTACAGCACAGTTTTATCTTGTTGTTTGGTCCAGCCCATTTCCGATTGGTCATCGTATCAGTTGTATAAAAATCGTCCGGTATTTCCTTTTTCTTCTTTTGCCTTCAATGTAGCTTCCTATTTAATAGCAGGAAATTTGTGCGTAAATCTTCCACGGGGAAAGTTTCCCGTGCTAGCTCATATCGACGGTAGGCATTGAAAACCACATAACTCCAACACAGAAATATGTGATGCATAACCTGTTGAGAACACGGACTTCAAATTTATTAATAACTTGACTTGTATTCTGTAGTAAAATATGTGGGAACTATTGCTGTGCCAATTTTTTTAATTATTTAAAACAGTTATTTATTTCTCCTGTAAAATATACCAAAATTGAGTTACGGGGTTTTCATTGCCCGCCATCGATATGCAAGTCTAAATGGAGCAAATTTTGATATCCCCATTGCGGCTTCTAGGAACCTGCCTTTCACTTTTTCTAAGGTGTAAGTTCCATAACCGAGAGATTAAAAAAATCGAAATATGTTTAATGGAAAATAGTGGGGCTATATAGTATCCTAGAATCCCTATTTAAGTAGCGCCCAATTCATGGCTTTAGTCCCTAAAATTACCAATTTGTATTAATTGTATTTTTAAAATGTTCAGTTTAAAAACGTTTAATATGTTAATTTAGAATAATGGCATTCAACGATGCACATTCCTCCACGTCTGTCTCTCTGCACTGTTTATACCCAGGTGGACATTTTAATGGCGGACAGCTGCTAACAGCCTTCAACAGCGCTCCTGGCTTTTTCGATTTTTCGCAGGTGTAAACAACAGGTTGGGTCAGTGAAACAAATCTATAAGTTTTTTTAAGTGTTGGTTAATAGTTTAGTGAAATTTATTTCGTGTTTTCAATAGTATATGATAATGGGTGGAAGAAGTAATAAATCTACTTGCTCAATTGAAGACACGGTAAAACGCGTCTTGTCCGACTCGCTCCAAGACAAGCAGTTGCTGCAGGTGTTGGCAACAATGATTAAGAACGAAGTTGTGGCGGAACTTCAAAAAACTATAGAAAACAACACTATAGTGATTGAAAACCTTAAAAAAACAATCGAAGATAAAGATAGTGTGATAAGAAATTTACAGACAAAAGTGGATGACTTGGAGCAATATCAGAGACGACAGTGTCTACGTGTTTTCGGGGTTGAAGAAGTGGCCGGGGAGGACACTGACATTAAGTCAATGGAAATAGCCCAGAAAATCGGTGTTGATCTCAATATTACTGACATTGACAGGAGCCATCGTGTTGGTGTACGAAGAGAAGATAGGCCGCACCCTATTATTATAAAATTTACTAGTTACCGCAAAAGAAGAGAGATGTTCATAAATAAGAAACAACTCAAGGGATCGGGTATAACAATCCGAGAAGACTTGACAAGAATGCGCCACCAACTATTGAAAGACACTATTGATAAGTTTGGTGTACGCAATGTCTGGACATTGGACGGTGTTATATTCGCTAAGGTTGGTGAATCAAAGAAGCGTATCACCAGTGCTAGTGACCTGTGTTAATTTAAGCCTTTAGCGTATTATAGGGTATGTTCTTTTTTTTTTTATAACATATAATTTAAAAACTATTTAATTATTCTATATCTTATTTTTAATATATATCAACTTTTTTTTTCAATAATTCTTAAATTAATAATTAAGCTATAGCAATTTCTCTAGGCTAATTAGGTTAACATTTACTTTATTTTCTTAGAATAGTCAAATTGATTTTATTATTACTAATATTTATTTTTCTCTGCTCCTAATAGTGTGTTAATTCAGTTAAAATTTTCATTATTTGTAAAAGTTGGTACAATTGATCTTCCAAGTTTTAGTCAAATATTTGAAGTCCCTGGCCTGCTTTCAACACGACCACCCCCCAGGCAAATTCCTACCCTTTCTTCAAATGACAATGCCAATGAATCCTCACATTCTTCTCACCCCACCACTGCCTACCTGCTAAAAGAATGTTTTTCTCCTCGTTCAACTACTCTTAAAATCGCCCATATTAATGCTCAAAGCATTCTGCCTCACATTCATGAAATTCGACATTTATTTTCCGAGATTTCTCTGCATGCGATCTTAATATCTGAGTCCTGGCTTAAACCTTCCCTTCACTCCTCACTTGTTGATATTGACGGGTACACCCTCTGTCACAATGATAGACTAGGGAAAAGAGGTGGGGGAGTTGCGATGTATATCAAATCGAACTTAGAGCCCAAAGTCATTCTTCACTCCTCCCCTGATTACAATGCACGACCAGAATTCCTCTTCATTGAAATTTCAGCTAGTTTACAGAGATGTCTCCTGTGTGTGGTGTACAAACCTCCGAAAGTAGAGTATCTTAGTGACATAGAAACACCCTTATTAAGTTTACTGCCGCATTATCAGCATGTTATAGTAATGGGCGACTTTAACTCTAACTTACTTTCTTCCTCATCTTCATCATCAGAACTACTGGCATTATTTCACGCATGCAATATGTATGTCTTGCCTTTACAACCAACTCATCACACATCGACGACTGATACATTAATAGACATCATAGCCACGACAAATTCACAGAAAATTATAAACTACGGACAAATACCTGCCCCCGGCATATCAGCCCATGACGTCATATATATCGAATACTCTCTCCAGTGTCCTAGGACTCGTCCTAAATTATTAACGTATCGAAATTTAAAAAATATTAACCAGCAAGCTCTAATTGCAGACGCTATCGACATGCCGTGGCATGATATTTGGACCCTATTCACAATTGACGAAAAATTGCTTAAATTTAACAATATCATATTAGAACTTTACGACAAACATACCCCCTTGAAGACTAGACGAATTACTAAATCCCCAGCTCCCTGGATGTCCCACGAAATTCGACTACTGATGGCTGAGAGGGATGCTGCTTTTCGAAAATATAGACGGGACAAAAGTGACGCTAACTTAAGACAATATAAGACATTAAGAAACAAAACGAATCAAAACATTAGGAACGCTAAGTTGCGGTATGCTCATAGTCTCATTGATCCAAACACAAATGCAAGTGATATGTGGAAACGTATTAGATCAATGGGCCTACGGCAGCCGACAACCAAAGGAGAGAGCATTAACATATCACTGGACGATCTAAACCAACATTTCACATCATATGCCACACTTAACATAAACACTACGACCAAACAACAAACTATAGATGAGCTCCTATCCACACCTACTCCTTCCCGAGAAAAATTCTTCTTTTCCTATATAATGCCAATCGACGTTAAACTATCCCTGGACCGCATTAGAACTAAAACACAAGGTATAGACAATATAAAGTATCGACTTTTTAAAGAAAATACTCCATGTCATACTCCCAACTGTAACCCATATATTCAATGCCTCAATTATGACCTCAACTTACCCCGAACTCTGGAAAAAAGCTATAGTCAGACCAATCCCTAAAATTAAATTACCTGTAACACCAAACGACTTTAGACCAATCAGCATCCTCCCAGTCCTATCTAAGGCCTTGGAGCGCATTGTTCATGAACAATTAACTGATTACCTTAACACTCATAACATACTCGACCCATACCAATCAGGTTTTAGGACAGGCCATAGTACGGCAACCGCACTTCTTAAAGTTACCGAAGATACGCGTGAAGCAATGGACAGTGGCCACATGACAATATTTACACTCTTGGACTTCAGCAAAGCTTTCGACACTGTTGACACTGACATATTAATAGCAAAATTACGCGCTCTGAATCTTTCGGACAATGCTGTTAACTGGCTTGGATCCTATCTTCATGGTCGCCAGCAATGTGTATCCAATGCAGAACTTTCCTCATCCTGGCTATCACTGAAGGGTGGCGTCCAACAAGGTTCAGTGTTAGGACCACTTCTGTTCTCTATCTATGTTAACGATATATCCACTAGACTTACCTATTGTCGATATCACCTATACGCTGACGATTTGCAAATTTACATTCACTCCCATCCTGACGATGTACATGACACACTAGACAAATTAAATAGTGACCTAGACTCAATTTCCCAATGGTCGAAGAAACATGGACTTAATCTAAATACTGACAAGACACAGTGCATAATTATAGGACATCGGCGAATCCAAAGCATTATAAATTACGAAAATATCCCTACCATTCTCCTAAATGACAAAAATATCCCCTACAGCTCAGTAGTAAAAAATCTGGGTATCTATATGGACCAACACCTAGACTGGAAAATCCAGGTGAATAATACCTGCAAGAAAGTGTTCTCAATTCTTCACTCCCTAAATAGTTTTAAAAACTTCCTTCCTACAAAATTAAAACAAATACTTGTACAGACTCTTATAATGCCACACTTCGACTACTGCGACATATTACTGACTAATCTTACAACTGATCTATCTGACAGACTACAGCGTGCTCATAATGCGTGCATTCGATTTATATTCAATCTCCGTCGTTATGACCACGTGTCTCCTTCATTTCAGGCCTTATCATGGCTACGCCTAGATGACAGAAGAACTTTACATTCACATACCTTACTATTCCAAATTCTGCACACATATTTACCAACTTATTTAACAACACGTTTTCAAATTTATCGGCTCATCACAATTTAGGAACAAGATCACAAGACTCTTCTTTACTTTTGATACCACAACACAGGACCTGTCTGTACTCTGAATCTTACACAATATCTATGGCTAGAGCATGGAACTCACTTCCCAGTCATGTCAGGGACTGTCAATCGCTATCATTATTTAAATCCAAATTAACTGATATCTTAAGTTCGACACAATGAAAACATTAACTACATAACAACTATATAGAGCATTCTATTAATAATCATGTAGGAAGCTACTTACTTTATTTTATATCATTTTAATTTTATTATATTCTATGTTTTTGTTAGCATTAGCTAGTATTAGATCCATCATCATTGTATTTTGTTTAGTCTGTATTTTAATATCTTAAAATTGTAATATGTACGTAATTTTTGTATAATTTTACTATTCGCTGGTTGAGTGGAAGAGAAGGCCTTATGGCCTTAACTCTGCCAACTAAAAATAAATCATCATTATTATACCTATTAACAACTGTCATCATTATGATTTAAGTTTAGATTCAGTTCTACCTGTTCCCATATCTCAAGATGCCTTTGATTTCTAGTGTTGTTTAGGTTAATATTGGAATAACTTTGGTAAAATATTTGAATCCATTCTGTAGAGATTATTTATCTAAATATTTCGAACGTTAACCTTCCATGAATTTTATCATTCGGTGGGTTAGTGGTTATATTACTTGCCTCTAGTTCCGAGGGACTAGGGTTCAAATCCGGCCGTGGTCGATGGATTTTTAGGATGGAACAATCCAAGGGATAAGTCCTTCGGCAGGGACTTTAAGCCGTGGGTTCCGAGTATGAAGATTTTCAAGCTTGTAAAAGAACCTCAAGCCCGAATAAAAAAGTCTGTGCAAAATTTGCCTAATATTCCTATCCTAGTACTAGCTTGGTTTCCTAGATATCACTATAAGATGAAACGCCGGACCCGGGCCACTCAATGACATCCATCCGAAAACAAGTGTAACCAAATTAGTATGGTTGAATTTCTCCTCTGTAGGGGAAGATTTCCAACCTGTCCCGCTCCCTAGCCGAGCAGTTGAAGGCGCCATGCCTTGGTGCAGAGCTATGATCCGAGTCCCTAAGCCCTATGGGGAAGACATTTTCTCATGGAATTGCGGTCAGTGTGGACTGACCCAACATCATAGAATTTGGTTAACTACAATAAGTAGCGTATCCAGGTTGAGAAAACTAGCTATAACGGCTTGGGACATGTCACCTCTATACTGGCTATACGATCGTTCACATCTAAGATTAATACATGTGGATATGAGGCCAACAGCCGCCTGGCAGACCTTTTATTTCTTGTATAAAGGAACATATGAGAGCATATAACAGACATGTAGATACTTCAAAATATGCTAACCATCTACTTCAATAGTATCATTGTTTTAATTCAAATTTTAAAGTTTTAGATGTTTGTGACAAAGAAAAAAAAATTAGATCTTTTAGAAATTGTAGAGATAAATAGCCTAAATTGAAGAATAGCAATATGCTGTTAAATTTACAACTAGATTTAAATGAATCGCCTCTTTTAAACTTAAAATGGAGATTGTTTGTTAAAATTTGTTTGTTTAGATTCAGTTGCATAGTTACAGTTGTTATATACTTACTCACTGGCACTATCGAACCCGAAGGTTCATGGCCGCGCGGACATAAGCTCTCCATACATCCCTATCCTGAGCCAATGCTTTCCAATCATTCCCTGTATAATCTGCTTCCCTCAAATCATAGTTAATGTTGTTCTCCCACCTCATTCTTGGCCTACCAACTGGGCGTTTTCCCTCTGGCTTTCCTACAAGAAGCTTCCATGCACGTCTTTCATTCCCCATACGCGCAACATGTCCTGCCCATCGCAGTCTACGAGACTTAACTGTTCTTATTATATCTGGCTTCCTATAAAGACCATGTAGTTCATTGTTATGTAGTCTTCTCCATTCACCTGTCTGTTCATCTCTCTTTGGTCCAAAAATTTTCCTAAGAACTTTATTCTCAAATACTCGTAATCTCCTTTCCTCCCTTAAAGTAAGAGTCCATGTTTCGCACCCATATAATATAACTGGTAGAATAATAGTTTTATATATTTTCAGCTTAACGTTTTTTGAAAGGAGTTGGGACATCAAAAGTCTCTGCAATGCATAATAACACGCATTTCCAGAATTGAGCCTATGTTTAATTTCTTTGTGAATCTCATTCCTATTTGTGATTATTGCTCCTAGGTATTTGAATTCAGCCACTTCCTCAAAATTTCCCTCATTTGTCATTAGCTGTCCATTTCCATTATATACTGAATTTCTACGTGTGATCATATATTTAGTTTTACTGATATTTACCTCCAGTCCTAATTTCTTAGTGTTACTCAATAGTGTGTGCGTGTTGGCCTTTAGTATCTCCTCGCTATCGGCCAGTAGTACTACATAATCAGCATACAGTTGTTATATACTGGAATTTATATATAATAACAAAATTCATTTGTAATCATGATAAAATTCGTCTGAAGAAGGTACAAAGTACTGAAAGGCTGTTACGATTTTGTATTTTAATAAATATATGAAAATCATATAAAACTTCAAGCTTTATTTTATTAACGTAAAAATGGATTTTCATCAAGTAAACGTCAAATTAATTGATTACTACATTTCACTCTGCCGTAAACTAATATCAACTTGACCTCACCTAAACCTAACTCAATAAATCACACGCTCCTGTAAACGAATATGGTGTTCACTAACTTTCCTCATCTGAACCTAACAAAATAAATCACACACTCCTGGAAAATAATATGGTGTAGAGTAGCTTGCCCTCATCTAAACCTAATAAACCACACAATCCTGGAAAATAATATGGTGCGTAGAAATTTTCTCTCATCTAAACCTAACAAAGTAAATCGCACACTCCTTCCGATATTCAGATTTTATTTCAGGATGGAAACATGGTTAGACGTTTTCTTCTTAGGAGAGCTGAAATAGGAGAAATGTCGTATTTTAATTACATTGCTATGTTTTAAAAATTACATAGCAAAGAAATTGAAATTTAAGAAAACCTTTTTCTCCTAGGTATCAAATCTATATCTTGTAGAATCCGCAAAACTCTTGTCGTTTGTACCTGAAAAGGGTTAACTACATACTCGTATTTGATCTTCCTAATATCCATTTTAAAGTTTAATTATATTGGATTTTTTTCTATCCCTAATTTAATCTAAATTCTCCACATCGAATTATATTGGATCATATATATCCATGCGCACAGAAAAAGGAACAACGCTCAGCGTTACATCATAGCAAGGAATTCGACGTAATGTGTAGTAAACTAATGGATGCAGATTGTGAAGTAGTGGCTTATAAATAGTTATTTTTCAGGTTTGTTTATGGATGGTCCTCATTTTTTTCATGTGTTATTGTTGGGCATGGTCGGCTGTGATGGACTAGTGGTTATGCTCCTTGCCTCTGGTCCCGAGGGTCACGGATTAAAACCTGGCCGGTGGTTGATGGATTTTTTAGAACGGAAAAATCCAAGGTGCAAGTCCTCCGGGAGGTACTTTAAGCCGTCTGAAGATGTTCATGCTCGTAAATGATCCTTAAGCCTGAGTTAAAAGGTCTCTAAACAAAATTTACCGACCTCAACGTCTTAGTAATACCTTAGTTGTCTGTTAAATGTCTCATCGAGTCGGTGTGTTGACCACATGCCATTCATGACATATATAGCCAAATAAGATAATTAAAAGTTAACTTGGTCTAATAACTCCTAACGAAGGAGAGATTTAACTAAGGAGAGATTATGGCTTAACAATGTGCTGCGCCATTAATAATAATAATAATAATAATTGTTGGGCATGTATAAGCTTAATTTTAAAAACAAAATTATCTCGAAATCGGGTGTTCACTTTTTGCGCTGTAACGAGAAACAAAAGACAGTGTCTAAGATACGAGACAAGTGATAAAGTTTAATTAGGTATATATTTTTATTGACTCGAAAATAAAACAGGCCTTATAGCAGGATTTTAATATCATAATAAATATGAAAGTTAAAGTTAATAATTTTGTATTTTAAAATTCTTTTAATATTTAAATATAACTTAAATAAAGAAAAACATCTAAATAATTCATTGTTGAATAAAAACGTCTCGGTAACAATTAAAGAAATTGTACTACATAACAGTTTTTGTAAATAATGATTTTAAAATTGTTTTAACTCGTTGTTGTCTGAATAATCAAGCTTTCTGTTATAACTGTAATAAGAACACCTGCTTTACTTCAAATTTTTAATGAAAGTAAACTAAACTCTAATTGGATGTTAAAACAATTAACTTTTTGATTTAACAAATCAAATTTAAACCTTATATTTAATGGACTATTAACCAATAGAATTTAAAATTACCATCGTGTGATGTAATAATGTTCTTTAAAAATTATAAAATAATTACACTAGTCATTCTGCATATAACTTTCCACAAAGATAGAAGCAAGAAGAGTTCTCAAGATAAAATGTAATATTTAATACAAGAATAATTGATTCCAGAAAATAAAATAATTTATTTTAATTGGTAGTGAAGAATAATACCACTTACAATTACTAAATCTGGTGGGAACCTACAAAGTGAATAAATTTGTAATTATTTCTACAAGAAACATTTTTTATGATTTTGAAGTGTTTTCCTATCCAGTGTACCGACTTCCGACCTTGAGAAGAGAATCCGGCTCTACCGAAAATTAAACCCAACCTGAACCAGTAATTCTTTTTTGGGACACCTATCCTTCTTCAAAATGTTACTACAACATCGGGCATGAAGAGAATTACTGCGTCAAAATGTCACCACAACGTGAGATAAAGCAATTACTTCTTCAGCCTGTACTTTTTATCTTGCAAGGTTACAACTCCAAGGAATCCTATAAATATTTTGCGATCGTGATGTAACTATTCATAATTATACGAATTACCAATTTTAATAAACATTTATGTACTACAATATCATTACATGTTAGCTCATTGAGCAACTTTCTTATATAGTGAGCAATAAAATATTCGTATACTACGTTTCTTTTAAATAATTATTTTATATTGAACAGTAATTCGCCAGTATTTTAAGTTTGCAATTCTCAAGCGTTGTATAGTAAGCCAATGTAAATTGTAAGTCGTGAAAATAAATTACAACAATAAATGTCATTCCATTAACGCAGTTTTACGTCTCACCGTATAGAAACTTTTAACGTGTCACAAGCCTCGTGGGTAACCTCGTCGGGAGAGGGATTTTAAATGGATCACACTCATTTTTTTCTGACCATACAAGGACATGGATGACCTTCCCGAATGAGTGATCACCTCAATGTCAAGACCTCTTCCGACACAACACAACTTTAAGACAAAACGCCATCCACACACATAAATACATTCGTACTAAATATGACGAATATCTTCTTCTTCTTCTTCACTTCACGGGCTAGGCAAATTGCCTGTTCCGCCTCACGGTAGTTCTGTCCATCTTTTCACTGGTCTTCCTACATTCCTTGAACCTCTTGGCTTGTAGTTGAATGCTGCTCTTGGTAATCTTGATACATTCATTCTTTCCACATGTGTAAACCATTTTTCTTTATATTCTCTGATTTTCTCATCCAATGGATATATATTTAACTCTGTTCTTATATCTGCATTCCTTATCCGATGCAATCTTGTGCAGCCGTTTGTTCTTCTAAGGAAGTTCATTTCTGCGCTTTGTATTCTACTTTGCAATTTTTTGGACATTACCCAAGTTTCGCTCCCATAAAGTAATGCAGGAACTGCCAATGTTTTATAAAACTTCAATCTAGTATGACGAATATGATAATAATAATTATGATGGCCACATGACGTTTAGGGACCGTATGGGTCTTAAAGTTTCTTGATAGATTTGTCTTGCTGGCGAGGAAAATAACAAATTAATACTTGTATTCTCATTCTATTGACAAAAATAGTTTCGTACCTTCTCTTCTAAAAGAAAAGGGAAAGCAAATTGTTCATTCAGTGTTTTGTATGGAGACCATCCGCTTGACAATGGCCCCATTTTGCCTTTAAGTGTTCAAAATCTCTTTTCTCAATGAACACCACTATTTTCTGATCATTTTGTCTAATTGTAGAATGCAGGCTTTCACAGTCAGTATTCATTATAGAAGATTTCGGGCTATAGGGCCGTGTTCCATAACTAGTGTTTTTCCCAGACGTTTCTCCCTCGGCTAGGGATGACATCTTCAGTGGCACGTTCTTCTAGATGATTTTCCTTGGTCGGAAGCTCGGCTGTGTATGAGAAGAACTCGCCACTGAAGATGTCCTCCGTAGCCGAGGAAGAAACGTCTGGAAAAAACTACAGTTATGGACCAAGGTCTTATAGCCCGAAATCTTCTAATATAATGTTGTCTAATGTTTATAATACATTTTATATGGGATTTATGCCACTCGATTGGTGAGATGTTTTTCAGTTGTGCCTGACAATTTAAATTAGCCATATACTTGAATCTCGCGCCATATGATTGGGATAGTTGTCTTGTTAGAATGTAGTCTATAGGAGTATTCCAATCATAATTTGAGAACATCTCATTAGATTATGTCACAATGTGTTAATATTACTCACTGCTGCCAATGTACAATGTGTCCACAATTATAGTATCATACTGTACTACTACGTTGCTTTGGATAACCGTATCTAAATTAAATTGGCGACAATCAAAAGAGCAACTCAAAAAGTTTTGTGCATGTTAACAATGTCAACAATGGAGAATAATGGATAACAATACAGAAACTAAACTAAATTTAATGTTTTTTTGTGGTCGATATGGGTTCATTGTTGGATATTTAGCAGACAGCGATGTCTGCAGCGTCACTCGTGGGGGCCACATTCAATGTCTTAAGAGGTATAGCAGAAACGTTTTAAGTTTCTCTTTTGATTGTCACCAATTTCATTTAGATACGAGAGTATCTAGGTAGTAGTGTAAAGTATGATACTATATTTGTGGACACAGTGTACATAATTTTAATTTCAACCATATTTATTAACCCCAGAATATGCCATACAGCGCCGAACTAGAATAATTTCGCCAGTAAGCTTTATTTTAAGGGTGATGTTTCGTATCTAGTTCAGTGTGGGGCCTTTTCCATACAAATCGCCATCCATGTGAACCAAACGATTTGAATTCATTCTTATCCTAAATAATTATATTTCTCCAAAATTCCGATGGGTTATTGCTATAGGGGAGCACACCTTAACTTAATTGGGCAAGGCAATACGCTACAAGCCGGAAGATTGGGGGTTCGAGTCTCAGTGGTGTCAGGGTTTTTAAACTAGCCTAAACCTTCTGATGACACTATGGTCCTGGGGTCGACTCAGCCTATAACGGAAATTAAGGTGGGAGTCAACCCCATACTACTCCGAGGGCCTCCTGAAGTTTGTAGTGGGATCACTTTACCTTTTTTTATATATAACTGATGTACGCAAGAGAAAACTCAGGTCTCTTTTGCCTGTTCACCTTACTGATGAAGGGCTTTTTGTAATGGTTCTTATTTTATACCCAGCAATATGAATTATATTTCTTTTAGTATGTGAACAAACACTACTTTCTGTAGACGATACAAGATCTGAGGCCAATACTAAAGCACTTATTGAGATTTTTTTTCGAACTTGTTGCACGAGATATCTCTCATCTCTAAAGGACAACCGCTTTTTTTTCGTCCCAAACTTCTTCATTGTCAGTGTTACCAGTTTTCTGGTATTTCGATATTATATACTACACTGTAGTATGTGGTAAATTACAAACCAATCCACTGGTTCTGTAACTCTCATTGTTCGTAGAAAGAAAAAAAAATAGTCCCCTTTTACAATTTTACTTGTACAACTCATAATGAATTAGTAATGTTTGTTTATATCACGAATTCAACCCAAGGAGTTAAAGTAACATGTTTACTATGTTAGTCATTATTCACTGTTTCCTTAGTGCTCGTCATTGTCTATGTTCCTTAATGTACGAATATATATTTGCGTTTACATTTTAGGTGTCTTATTTATACATAGAGTTACATTTTGAAGCTGGGGTGGTAGTTGTAGTATAGTACAACTATTTGTATTAATTTTTTTATTTCCCTTTGAAAATATTCAAATTTTATTTTACAATACCGTATTTTGTATTTACAAAATGTATTTCATCAATTACAAAACTTAATTGTCTGTATCACTTTCTCCTTGAGGCAATCTAATGAGGAAAGTTTTATATAATAAAAAAAAGTGTAATATATGAATATTAGGGTTATTACTTTTTGGACTTACGTGAAATAAAATATTTCCTGTGCAATAAATGGGTGAATTTTTGCTTAAAACCATTGAAAAAGGCCTTAATTTCATTGAGCTTCATGAAAACGTCACCCCCCAAAATTAATATTAAATATTGATATATAAATAGGCCTATATTTGGGGGTGACCTTTTCTTGAAGCTCAATGAAATGAAGGCATTTTTCAATGTTTTTAAGTAACATTTCATCCATCCATTGCACAGGAAATATTTTATTTAACAAAAGTCCAAAAAGTTATAACCCTAATGTACAGGCTACTTTACTCACTGTGTAATGAAACATAATCGCTCGGGTTAGTGTGTCTGAAACGGTAGGGAATCTTGGAAGGCAATTGTTGAGCCTGAGAACACCAAGGAGAAGAGGAAAACCACAGGAACAATGGATAGATGGGACCAGGAGGAGTATGAGTAGAATGGAATTGACGGAAGATAATATGCAAGACAGGAATTTTTGGAAAAATAAAATTATTTTAAGTTGAAAAAAAAACTACTGTAATGTATAAAACAATTGATATATATAATTTTGTGGATGACGAATAATTTAATGTATGCCTTTAATATGCGTGAAATTCTATATAAATGGTTGTTTATTTTAATTAGAATATATTTCTGGAGTTAAAATGTCTGTTGAGGAAATTCCTGGAGACAAATTTGAAAATATAGCTGGCGGTATTGTGGTAGAAAATGAGACAAAGTATGTTGAACGTCTGAAGGATTTAAGATTTTCGTGTTCTGAGATAACTAGACGTGCATTTGGTTAGCGAAGAATAAATATATGTCTTTGCTGCGCGCAAAATTACATATAATCAAGTGTAATTTATTTTGAAATTAGAATCTATTTCTGGAATTATATTGTAATTGTTGTTTAATTTTAAGTTTTTTGAATCGAGTTTCGTTTGTTAATGTTCACATTAACATGTTGGAAATATGGTTGGCGATATGAAATTAACATTAAGTTAAAGAAAAAGTACGTATTCTTTAGTTATAGTATAATATTCGTCCACCGCTGTGGTCTCGAGGTAGCGTGCTGGCTTGTCACGCAGCGGGCCCGGGTTCGATTCCCGGTCGGGGCAGTTTTTCTGGGTGAGGTTTTATCGGGATTTTTCCTCACCTGTAAGACAAACTTTAAGGCCCAAACGGTCCCCGAAATCATATGGCTATCATCATCCTTATCTTTATCATCATCATCCTTCATCGGTGTGGAAAGCAACAGGAAGCTACCACACCTACAAGTCCCTAGTAAAGCATAGCATGGAAATGCTATGATGCAGTGAAGGACCAGCCTTCGGGCAGAATTACTATGGATGGAGTATAATATTTTAATTTTGAAAGAACGTCAATTTTTAGCCGCCTAAAGAAACATCACTAAACTATAAGAATCTTTATTTTCCAAATGATTTGTAATCTATTGTTCCACATTTTATTTGGATTTTTTTTTTTTTCAGTTTTCTACTTTCTGGATCCTACAGCTCATTCTCATAGGCGGGAATATCTCGCTTAAAATTGGTATTTTCTGTTTGATTTTATAATATTACAACAAATATAAAATTAATATTAATGTCCAAATATGTAATACATTTTCATACTGTCAGTATTGGTGCTAAATTCGCTGTAGGCATGAAAAAATCTAAGGAAGTACATTAGCTATTACTGAAGCCTAGTTGATTTCTTAAAATCCTAAAGGGCTACTCAGAACTACATGTAGATACATAACACGTTTGTTCTTGAATTATATTGGTAACACTTAAATATACATGCTATTTGAAAGATTTGCATGTCGCATGGCGTCAAAATTTATATGGTACTTATCTATTTTAAGTGAATATACTTTGGATTAAAAATGACATTCATGTTGTTTATTTTTGACACACAAATTAACATAATGGGACACTTTTAGCGAATTCCGAAGGAAGTAAGGATTTTCTCATTAATTTAATTATTTTACAAATTCTCATCAATTCTACACACTAGACACAAAAATGACCAAATACATTGTTAATAGCAGTTGTTTTTTAATTATTTTTATCCCTTTGTTTTATATTAATCTATTGACTTATTCAATCCATAATTTTTATTATTATTATTATTATTATTATTATTATTATTATTATTATTTGCATTTATATTATTATATTGTCCAGCGCTGTGATCTCGAGGTAGCGTGCTGCCTTGTCACGCAGCCGGGTTCGATTCCCGGTCAGGACAGGCTCCTGGGTGATGTTTTTTTTCGGGTCACCTGTAAGACAAATGCCAGAAAGCTTAGGGCCCAACGGTCCTCGAAAATCATCCGGCCATCATCATCATCATCCTTATCATTATCATCCTTCACGGGTGTGGAAAGCAACTGGAAGCTACCACATCTGTAATTTCCTAGTAAAGCTGCAAAGCATAGCATGAAAATGTTATGATTGCAGTGAAAGACCTGCCCTCGGGCAGAATTATTATGGATGGATTAATATATTATTGTTGAGGGGGGTTAGGTTACATCTTTGGATGTGATTATATTTCCCTTGGTCTAATCCTTTTAAGATTATGAATTTGTGTTTTAACGAGTCTAGGTAGAGAATAAGTTTATCGCGTGTGTTAACGTCCTACCGGCTACAATATTTGTTCTTTTTCGAACCAAACTCGACATATAGCAATAAATTAAGAAAAGTAAAGTCGAGTTAAATTATCCAGATACGTGGGTACTAACCCGATGATGCTAAAATTTAAATATGGCTCTAGCGACCGCAATTTTCGGTTCTTTCCAACGAAATTCGGCGTATTTAATTTAATTACAATTGGACTATAAAGCTATTTTCCAAAAATCACCGATATTCGACCATTAGAAGTGGGAGTTTACCTGAAATCCGACATATAAAAATCGCTCTTACAGCCGCCATATTTGTTTTCGCAACATAACAATATACATACGATTTAATAAACAAAAGAAAAATATATTCCGCAATTCAATCGGACCACAAATTCTACTTGCTAAGGAATTTGCGTAGTTTACTCAGTTCTTGCGCGGCATTTTTTTTATATAAATTGCATAGACTATTTTGTTACTATCATTTATTTACGGCATAGCTTTTCTATTTGCCCAATTACTGTAAACTTTTTACACATTAATATCTTAAGGTACAAGTGTCGCATTGTGTCGATATGTATTTGTTTAATGAAGGGATACACTGTAGTACAAAAATAAAAGTACTATTGATTACATTCCGATGCATTCTGTACATGGAAAATGTACACATCGCGTAACGTTCTTAATATTTTTAAATATTTTATCATCCATCCATAGTAATTCTGCTCGAGGGCAGATCTTTCACTGCAATCATAACATTTTCATGCTATGCTTTGCAGCTTTACTGAATTTGTAGATGTGGTAGCTTTCCGTTGCTTTCCACACCAATGAAGGATGATGATGATGATAGCCGGGTGATTTTCGGGGACCGTTGGGCCGGCCCTAAGCATCCTGACATTTGTCTTGCAGGTGAGGGAAAAACCCCGAAGAAAAACCTCACCCAGAAGCCTGTCCCGACCGGGAATCGATCCTGGGCCTACTGCGTGACAAGGCAGCATGATACCATAGCGGTGGACTATTTTTATTATAATTTCTGTAACTACTCGTATTCAATATTTCCTAATGTTTTTAATATATTATTCATTATCTTTTACGGTCTCACCAAAACATGGAATTCCCTTCCGACCTGTGTCAGAGACTGTCAAACTATAACATCCTTCAAAAACAAATTAAAGAATTATTTAATAACAAACTAACTTATACACCTCACTGATAGTATTCTTTTAACAATTAATAAATTTAATTATCTATGAAAATAATATTAAGATTAACAAATATTTTCTTTTGTTTTGTTTTAAATATTGTACAAACGTAAAATTATTTTTCTTTGTTTTTTACATACATTAGACAGGGACAATTTAATATGTCTTGCTTGTATACACTTTATTATTAGTTTTAGTCTTAATTTTAACTAACATTAACTGGTTGCATTATAGATCGTAATATAATAGATATTATCTTTTTGATCAAATTTTTATTTAGTATTTAATATTAGAGTCAATTGTGATTGTTATATTCTGATGTAATATATGTTTGTCCTGGTGAGTGGAAGAGAAGGCCACATGGCCTTAACTCCACCAGGCTAAATAAATCTAATCTAATATACTCATAACACTGCGGGAAATACTTTGAGGAAAACCCGCATTTCCAACACCGAGATTAGAACTCGAAATCTATTATTCTATTGACAAGAAAGTTGATCAGGCTGCCGACTGTTGGTTCGTGCAGGTGTTACACTTAAAAGCCAGCTCTAAAAAAATCAATAAAATATATCCCGGAAGTTTTTATCAAAGTAAAAGTAAACATTGATGTTTGCATGACTTGCATTTCTATATAATTTACTTGCCATCTGCTTTTGTCATGCAAAGCAAAGTTTGGAACATAATAAGCATTATTGAAATGATTTTGCAGTTAGATCTAGTAATACAATGTATTTAATCCATTTAAAAATAACATAAATGTTAATTTTGTAATTAAAGGAACTGCATCAACACTTTTCTTTAAAGAAAAATGGTATATGCTGATGATATATTATTATTAGATGATAGCGAGGAAATATTAAAAATCAACACACACACACACACACACACACACACACACACACACACACACATTCTATTAACCCTAGAACCACAACGTGCACATTTTGGAGCGAAAACCACAACGTGGGGTCCCATGACCCTATATTAAATAATTATTTTAAGACATTGAACTATTTTTATTTAACTTGACATAATCAAACAACTTATATCTGTATTCAATAAGTTTAAAAAAAATGAAAAATAAATCGTAATGTGAAACGATATGACTTATAGGGCGCTGTAATTAAAAACGTGTTTTTTTTCTCTTTGTTTCGATATTAAACATTTTCTATTCAATTTTTTACAGTTTGTTGCTTACTTTTTCACATTATTTATGTGGCAATGAATAAATAGCACATGTATTAGCCCATTAAGTCATAGAACGAAAAATAAAAATGTTAATATCAACCATTATCTTCAACTCAGTTCTGTTATTAAAAAATATTATTTTTCTCACTTTTGATATCACACATTTTTGTGCTTCGTGTAATTCGTGTCTTACCGCTTACAATCTTCACAAACACTATTTCTGTATCCTGAACATAGACTTCTTAAGTAGGAACAGCAACATGCTACACCTTTCCGGTCCTTGGTTCGAGGACAGAAAACACATCGTCCAGCTGGTGCCGTGATTTGAGTTTCCTCCACTTCACAATCGAGTACTTAGCGAATGTTGCTCCTTAGTTGCCTTGGAAGTCTCTGTTTACTATTCTGAGCCTCATATGTTTTTCACATAGTTCTAGGGCAATATTTTTAGGAAGTCTGAGCGCTTGATCAAGTTTCTATGTTTAGAATTGCATCTAAATATTACATATGCATTTATTGTTGCTGCATCTAACATCCCATAGAAAATTCGTATGGACCATCTTCTAGTTTTCCTAGCTGCAGTCGTTGAATGAGAAAGCTAATCAAACTGATCAACTCCTCCCTTCGTTCCATTATAGAAGAGAATCAACTAAATATAACAAACCAATCAAGGCAGGTATTTCAGCCTTGTTAGTCAGTATTAGTTAATGATGATGAGACTTGAAGCGAGTTTTTTTTTGTCTCTTTATTTCTTCATTTGTGTGAGCTGCAATTTTCTTCACACTAGAATCAGGGAAGTATAAAAATCAAATATATTTTTTCGTTGTCTATCTACACCTTTCGTCCAAGGAAATTGATTCACTATATTTTTCTGAAGCTTCCTGCTTGTCTTAGTATGAAAAGGTTTAGTGAACCATTTACTTCCATTTTAGCCATAAATTACTTTCTTACTAGTATTTAATATATCCTCAGAGCCCCCATCAAATCCACCTTCATCACCACCTCTGCCACAGTATATTTCTCATCCTCACTCACTAATTTTTCAAGATCTGAAAATTCCCCGCTACAACATTATTTATCTGCATCCGACATACATGCAGCTTCTTTTTCAGTCAATCGACATTTATACTCCACCATAACTGTTTAATTTTCCCTGTAGATCACTCTCCTAGAAAAAGCTAATATTATAAAATACTAGGCTATACACTAACCACAACGTGGGGTCATATGTGACCCAAAAGCCTATATTGCATTGTATTGTAAGTCTATGTTTTCCCTTTACAGAGATTTAGGCGCTCTCCCCCTACAGGGAAGAAATTGATCCATACTAATTTAGTTACACTTGTTTTCGTATAGATGTCATTTTTTTAGTGGTCCGTGGTCAGCGTTCCGCCTCATACTGACATCTAGGAAACCAAGGTAGTACTAGGACGGGAAAATTCGGTAAATTTTGCTTTTCATTCAGGCTTGAGGATTTTTTTATGAGCCTGAAAATCTTCAGACTGGGACCCACGGCTTAAAGTCCCTCCCGGAGGACTTGCTCCTTGGATTTTTCCGTCCTAAAAAAATCCATCGACCCTGGCCGGGTTTGAACCCGCAACCCTCGGAACCAGAGGCAAGAAGCATAACAACTAGTCCACCGCGGCCGATTCAAAAGCCTATAAATCTGATTATAAATAGGAGGGCAAAATAATACAACCGCTCCTTCTAAGAACTCATCAAGCACCGAAGATACTAGAAACGGCAGCTTTCTTTACCTTAGCATTTCATGTGCAGAATGAAATTAGGATTCGCAGAGTCACCCGTGACCCCATGTTGTGGTTCTAGGATTAAATAACACAAAAAAAAACTGATGGACAGTTAATGACAATTGAGAATTTTTTTGAAGAAATGACTGAAATCAAATACTTCAGAACAATAATTACTGGGGAAAGGATTTTGAGGTGCGACACCTTTCCAAAAATATAGCAGTTTTCATACCAATAGTTCAATATATGTATTTGGAGGGATGAAATGAAGCGAAATGTACACAATTTGTTGCACCTTTTTGTGAAATTATTACATTTCGCCCCCTTTTCCCCCTCTTTTTTTATGCCTCAGAACCTTTTCATCCGCGTTTTTAAATGATAGGACAGAAAAATTTATATTTTCTCTTCTTGAACAACTTTTTAAAATGTCAATCAGAAGTCAACAATATTAAATAAATATTAAAATATAATTTATGTAGTTTATATCCCTGCAACAATGGCCAATCTGCAGCTATGAAGTCAAATTTAAATTCCAACAATGTTGCTGTAACAGTTCAAAATAATAACTTGTTACTACTGGCAATAATTAAACAGTTTTCTATCTACCGACATGTTGTTGGTTGTGTTTTATTAGTCTGAGCCACAACGTATTTTTATTAGTATTACAACTGGGTTTTCACAACAAAAACATGGCGAATGTTAAGAGGGATAAGTTGTATGCACTTTCAGAATTCAAAATGTAAATTTATCGAAACTGATTGCATCATTCTTCGATGTTCCATCTGCGAAGTAAATATTGCAATAAACTAAAGATATACGAATTAAGTCTTATGGACTCTATAAAGAAAAGAATTTGGTGAAAAATTATATGCTTATTATATAAACTGAATTCATGTAACTGGTTTAAATATTAATTCAATTGTTTCAGCAGCACTCTTTTTGCACCTTTTTGAAGATGTATTTTCATAAACTTTTTTCCCCCATTTTATGACCAAAATTTGCACCTTAAAATCCCATCTCTAATAATTAGAAACAGGAATGAGGTGCAGAAAGAAATTAAATGTAAGCTCAATTCTGGAAACTCATGATGTTATTATTACAGCATTATGTATTACAAGGACTCTTTTACCATCCCAACCTCTATAATAAAGTTAAATTCAAAATATATAAAATTGTCATTCTTCTAGTTATATGGATGTTAAACATGGTCTTTAAGGGAGAAGAAACGATTACAAGTGTTTAAGAATAAAATTCTTAGGACAATTTTGGAGCCAAAGAGAGACAAACAGGCGGGGGAATGGAGAAGATTACATAATAGTGAGCAACCAATAGTTATAGGAAACTGGATATAATAAGAACAGTTAGGTCTCGTAGCCTCGATGGGCAGGACATAGGGCACGAATGGTGAATGAAAGAGAGGCATAGAAACATTCTGTAGAAAAATCATTATAAAAAAAACTCTCCATTATATAGGCCAAATGAGGTGTGAGATTAACCAAGAGTAAAGGGTGGTGAATTATACAGAGTATGATTGGAACACATTAGTTCAGGATAGGGATATATGGAGACCTGTCCGCGACCTCAATAATCTCCGAGTTCGATAGTGTCGTGAGTTAGTTCATTGACAATACGAGTATTTTAAGTGACCCCAAACTTAATTTTCATAATTTGATTTCTCAAAACAAAGTTACTTTTTACAGGCTGGAGTTATATAAACTCCATACCAAACCCTCAAACTAGAAGATTAGTAATAATAATCCCCCAATCACGAATGATTATTCATAGGGAGAACCCATATTTCAATAGGCCTATAGGTTATTTGTTACTGCTGTATGGTGTTAGAGTTCATGAAGGTCTCTCATATGACGTTCCATTTATCCCTTTCCAAGGCCTAAAATTTCCATTTCTAATATTCATTCTTCTTAAGTCGTTCGTTCTTCATGCGATATAACCATCTAAGCACTTGATATTTTACCTTCTAGTTTCCCACTGAGATTTTTAACCAGTCTATTCTTTTCAATTCTGACTATAGTTAGGCAATTCTTTTACTTTTAATTTCTGCTATGGTATTTGTTTTATCTTACTTTTTATGAAATGTTTATTTTATATTATTCTCCATGTTTTCTTTAACAGGGTAAAAGATTATCCTCAGAATTTTTATTTCGTATGTTGCAATCATAATTTCATCGTTTTTCTTTAGACGTCATGTTTTCAAACCATTTGCGACCATAGACCGGATTATTGTACTGTATATTATGCTCCCTTTACAATTCCATAATATGGTTACTTTTCTTTGTTAATCTGTAATTACGTATTTTTATGTAGGGAAGGGGCGCGCCGTAGCGTAGTGGTTAAGGTACTGCGCTACAAGCCGGGGTCGAGGGTACGAGTCCCGGCGGGGTCAGGATTCTTAAACTGACCCAAACCTTCTGGCGGCACTATGGTCCCGAGTCCTGTAATGGAATCAATTTACTTTGCGAATATTATTATTATATTTTCGTAAGTTATCATTTTAAGACAAATGTAGATGCTCAGGTTAAAAATAAATAATAGTTTTAAAAAACTAAAAGAACACGCTTTATTAGAAAACTAAAAAAATGTAAAATAATTTTAATTTGCAATACGCTTGGGATAAAATAAAGTGGAAAACAAAAAAAATCATCTCCAACACACATAGAATGAAACTAGAGTTATCAACAAAAAGAAAATAATTTTACCATCAAAAGCGTGGGGTGCTCTATATCAATTAATATATTTGATAATAAACAGATATTGGTAAAAGTAAGCTCTCTAAGAAGAAAATGTAAAAATCATAAAAAGCACCCCACGCTTTTGATGGTAAAATTATTTTCTTTTTGTTGATAACTCTAGTTTTATTCTATATGTGTTGGAGATGATTTTTTTGTTTTCCACTTTATTTTATCCCAAGCGTATTGCAAATTAAAATTATTTTACATTTTTTTAGTTTTCTAATAAAACGTGTTCTTTTAGTTTTTTAAAACTATTATTTATTTTTTATTTTTTAGTTTTAATATTTTACAGAATAAGATAAAAATGTAAATATCTTTAAATTCGATACTATTGTAGTATGGGCTAAAGTAATACTCTTCTATTAAAAAACCCTCCCAGCCGGATTTGAACCAGCGACGTATGGATTGCTGAAATTATATACCACTAAGAGTTCACTGCTCTACCAACTGAGCTCTTACAACGATTGACTAATAACTCGACAAATCCGCAACCTATTATACCAGTTTTCATTTTTTTTTTTATTTCGAATGATTCTGGCTAGGATTTTAGAAACAAAATATGAAATTATTGTATTGTCACGGGTCCTCTACACGTATACAAAGTTTCAAGTCGATCTAATGTTTCTAAGTGGGTGAAAATTGCGTTGAAAGATTCCGTTACATTGATACAAAAACACTTTTTTTGATTTTCTGATGATTATGGCCAGGATTTTAGAAAATAAGTATGAAATTATTGTATTGTCACGGGTCCTCTACAAGTATGCAAAGTTTCAAGTCGATCCCATGTTTCTAAGTGGGCGAAAATCGCGTTGAAAGATTCCGTTACATTGATACAAAAATACTTTTTTTGATTTTCTGATGATTATGGCCAGGATTTTAGAAAATAAATATGAAATTATTGTATTGTCACGGGTTCTCTACAAATATACAAAGTTTCAAGTCGATCCAATGATTTTAAGTGGGTGAAAATCGCGTTGAAAGATTCCGTTACATAGATAGATAGATAGATAGATACAGGTCAAGCTAATATAAAGCGTGTAATAAGCTGTACTGTATTCATAATCATTTTACATATTAGACCCAGTAATCTGCTGCAGCTGTAAGAGCTTTTTTTTTTCTTGTCTTCTCCAGTTTCTTCGATATCTTGAACTGCATGTTAAGGTCGTTTTAGGTAAACAGTTAGAGGGTAGCATATCCTGGCAACATGTAATTTCCAATTTAATCCTGTATTATCCTATGTACTGGATAATTGTAGCTATTGTTAATTATTTGAGAATCTTTTTGGTTGCTCTGTGGTCAAAGATGAAATTGCCGACAGTTCTTCTCATTTAGATTGGTGCACTTTTCCTTTCACTTATCTTCATTCTCATAAGTAATGCCACGAGTGATTTCAAATTTATCTAGAGAATTTGGAAATCAAGAGTGGCATTTGTTAGGACTATTTAACGAATAAAATTAAGCTCTTTACTAAAAAATAATTATTTGAATATAGTTACCGGTGTTTTAAAATATTTATTTAGGGGTCTAGTTAATGTAAACGGCGATGTTTGAAAACAAATTAGAAATGTGAGGTTATGTATATTCACTGCAACTCGATCATATTATTTATTGCCAAATAGGATCGCAATATTGTAAGAATGCACTCTAGTGGAGAAATAATGAAACATCAAACTATTATAATCAACATTATAGATTAATCATTTATATTTTGAATAAACAACTCAGTAAAATCACTGAATCTATTCATTATTTGCTATATTCAATGTATATGTTGGAGAAAAATAATGGTCTAACCTATTCAGAATATTTAAAAAAGGAGGAGCTTTCTTTATATATTTCTCTTTATCAACTCCTGCTTTTGTGATAAAGAGTTAGGTGAAACACGACTGTCATTGGTGTAAAACAGAATTCATTGAAACGTGATTGGTCATTGATTACCATTTGCGACATGAGTTAAATAGTCTATTAAATGAAATATAGACTAATGGTTGCTGGTATCTTAAAATTAAAAAAAAAATAGTCACGAGCCTCCGCTGAAATAACTAAAATACTAAGAATTGAATGAATCATACTTTTCCGAGACTTGTTAATGGTTATATTTAAATAAAGATGATAATTATGAGATAATAATACTAATGCTCATATAGTAGCTAGTTCTGTGAGAAGTGCAAACTGTTGATGACACTACATTTTTTAAAGCCTTGTTGAATTGATATTAGTTATCGTTAACACTTTAAATGATGCGTGTTCGTTGTTAACGTCTGTAGTTACATAATCATTAGTTATTTCACAATTAATGCGATATTAACACAGCAGTTCATTATGAAAGCATTATATCTAGTTTGTTTTTCTAATTAGATACATGTTCACATTTTTCCGACATAAGATTTTCATACATAATTTTTTTATTCAGCTCATTGTTTTATCTAATGTACGTTATTTGTGAGTCAACCGCTGTGGTCTCGAGGTAGCGTGCTGCCTTGTCGCGCAGCGGGCCTGAGTTCGATCTTCGGTCGGGACAAGCTTCCTGGGTGAGGTTTTTCCTCACTTGTAAGACAAATGTCAGGAAACTTTAAGGCCCAAATGGTCCCCGAGCATTATATGGCCATCACAATAATCATCATTCATGTTCGCCTTAGATTAGGTTTAGGATTAAGAACTCTCCTGGCGCACCACTATCATCATCAATCTTATCATCGAGGCAGCGTAACCCCGCCTTCCATTTTTTATTCAACTCACTGTTTTATCTGATTTATGTTATATGTGAGTCTCGAGGTAGCGTGCTGCCTTGTCACGCAGCGGGCCCGGGTTCGATCCCCGGCCAGGACAAGTTTTCTGGGTGAGGTTTTTTTTCGGGGTTTTTCTTCACTTGTAAGACAAATGTCGGGAAACTTTAAGGCCCAAACGGTCCCAGAGCATCATGTGGCCATCACAATCATCATTCATATTCTCCTGGCACATCACTATCATTATCATCATCCATCATATCAATGAGGCAGTGTAACCCCACCTTCCAAGCGCCCCAACCTCAGAAGTGGGTTACAATTACGCCAATGCCAGGAGAGAACACCAGAAATATCGAAGTGACAACCTGGGGCATTGAAAAAATAAATGAATACGCATTGGCGTAATTGTAACCCACTTCTGAGGTTGAGGCGCTTGGAAGGTGGGGTTACACTGCCCCGATGATATGATGGATGATAATATATGTGTGTGTGTCTGTCTGTCGTGTGTGTGTGTGTGAGTGCGTGGTTAATTATTTGGAAACTGTTTTGTTTTCATTATCCATGTTCTTAGGACTTGCACTTTTACATCGGACTTATCCTGATCCAGTAGTCTATAATCAGAGATCCAGTAGTCTATAATCAGGAACTTGTCCACCGCTGTGGTTTCGGGGTAGCGTGCTGCCTTGTCACGCAGCGGGCCCGGGTTTGATCCCCGGTCGGGACAGTTTTTCTAGGTGAGGTTTTTATCGGGGTTTTTCCTCACCTGTAAGACAAATGTCAGGAAAACTTTAAGGCCCAAACGGTCCCCGAAATCATATGGCCATCGCAAGCATCATCTTTCATATTCATCTTAGGTTAAGTTTAGGATTAGGGACTCTCCTGGCGCATCATTATCATCATCGCCCATCATATCATCGGGGCAACGTAACCCCGCCTTCCAGGCACCCCAACCTCAGAAGTGGGTTACAAGTACGCCATGCCAGGAGAGAAACCAGGAATGTCGAAAGACAAACCTGGGGCATTTAAAAAAAATCAGGAACTTAGTGGCAGGTTTTCTGGATCTGTGGCCAGCAGGATACCAAGCCAACCCGAAGATAACACAAGACAACAACAAGACATACACCCACTATTTCTCTTTATCCTACAAGGGAAACCTGCCTTTAAATTTCTTCCAGAGAAGCATTATGATATACAAAGGCCGTGTCCAAAAAAAATCTGTCATTTTTAACTGCAAGGCACTAAAATCCAGCGTCAAATCTCTCATTTAAACTATAGGGAGGTAATACAACACTTAATTGGTAGATTGGATACCCCTAAGTACCTGCCGTCCACGCAGCGTCCCGCCTCACTTCACTCCGCTCTTACTCATGCAGGGAGTCCATCTGGTACTTACAGTTGTTTGACATTGCTGGATTCCGACTTCGATTTCGATTTCTGTACCTTGCAGTTAAAAACGGCAGATATTTTTTGGACACAGCCTTTGTGCTCGTACATCACGACGCTTGTCTGGGAAAAATTCAAGGTAGGTTTCGACATGCAATAGTTGACAGTTCCCTTTTAGTTTAACCTGTCGCTTTGTAGGTATTTTTAAATTCTCCACGCCACCCGGCTTTCCAATGGCACGGTCTGTAGGGAGGGGATTTGAAACTGTGGATCACACATTTTTTGACCACACAAGGACATGGAACACCTCCCTGGATGAGTGATCAGCTCACATATTCATACTAAAGAAGTCGAATATGATATGGATGATTGTGATGGCCAGATGATATTCGGGGCCATTTGATCCTTAAAATTCCAGGCATTTGTATTATAAGCGAAGAAAAAGCCCGAAAAAAATTCACCCAGGAAACTTGTTCCGTCCGAGGATTAAACCCGGGCACGCTGCATATGAGATAGCGACGCGACGCTTTCCCGAAACCACAGCAGTGGAATACAGTCAGATTCAAGTGAAAAATTTAAAATATTCTACCCCCCCCCCAGGGAAATAAACCTGGTCTTCCGGATTGTAAGATAGGGACTCTACCTACCACACCACGTTGGACTAATTTGAGGACAGGGAGAATAAAAAAGCCTCAATCGGAAAGTTCTTAGGACTTATAGAATGATTTCATTTTATTAATATGCTCCTAATTGTATTGTTTTCATCATGTTTTTTGTGTAATTTATCTGATTTTAATTTAAAATGTGAAGGTAAAATAATCCCACTATAGGCCTTAGGATGTCCTTGGGGTAATTAAAAGTTAAGGATTCCATCTTTATAGAAAATTGGCACTAGATGCCAGTCTGGTTATTAGCTCTGCGCAACGGCCACTTTTACCCCATAATAAACATTTGGTTCACGTTTCCGTTAGAGACTGAGTTGACCCCAGGACCATGGTGCTGCCAGAGGTTTAGGCTACTTAAAAATCCTGATCCCACCGGAATTCAAACCCTGACCTTCTGCCTTAAGAGTACTTTTAGGCACTTCTAAGATCATATCATATCTAGAATATTTGATTTCATGCAATAGGATGTATGGGCCTATTGTGTGTAGTCATGTGTGTTTGGAAGTTGTCTGATTTTTATTCTTTTTAATGGTACTATGCGATTCCAACCCATTTCCTTGATGGCTGAGAAAAACCAGGAAAAGTGTCAGGTTGGTTGGCACCGGATTTGAACCCAGGACCTCCCAAATACCAATACCAACACTACTTCCTGATGCAATTTGTTTGGTATATTACCGTTTTATTATTTTTTACTTTTGTTTCATTTTGAGACATTTGAATATTTTACATCTTTGGTCATAGGATCGCAACTAAGATCTTTAAGTCTACACTTCCATTGTAGTCTTTACTTTCATATCTTGTAAAGATGTAGCTGATATTAAATTTAATTATAAAATATGATTAATCTGTCCATAATGAACTTAATGTATTTAATATCTCTGAAAGAATAAAATACTATCAAAATGCTTACCTTCAGCATGTATTACGAATGAATGAACAGCGCATACCAAGAAGAATGTATAATTATAAACCAAAAGGGAGAAGATTGTTGGAAGACCATTGAAGAGATGTTAGGACCAATTCGACCTATAATGAGATCGGAACAGGCCATTGGGCTTAATCTTGTTGTTAATGATGATGATCTGTCCATAATGTTCTGCCCGAGGACAGGTCTTTCACTGCAATCATAGCATTTTCATAGGGAATTACAGGTGTGGTAGCTTCCCATTGCTTTCCACACCGGTGAATGATGATGGCCGGGTGATTTTTGGGGACTGTTGGGCCCTAAGTTTCCTGACATTTGTCTTACAGGTGAGAAAAAACCTCACCCAGGAAGCCTGCCCCGACCGGAAATCGAACTCGACTTGCTGGGTGACAAGGCAGCATACGGCAGCCTACCTTGAGACCATAATGGTGGACTTATGATTAATAATACATTAAAAAACGGCACAGTACGATATACAGAAACACAGTACATGAGTAAAGTTGTTATCAAAAGCTGGACTTTAGCAATGAAGCCATTAGCATTCTTGCTCTCCAATATTTCTCTATGATGGATCCAACATGTAATACTTAACAGGTTTGTAGATGTTCTTCATTCATTTCTTCATCTTTGTTGCATAGAGGACAATTCCTATTTTATATAGGCCTAAGTGTTTGGCCAAATAATCATGTTCTGTAAGCAGTCTGAATTTTCCTACTGCAGTTTTACGTGGAATTTCTGGAATAATATCTGGTTTCTTTACTAAAATATTCCAATTTTTGTCTTTGGTTTTATTACATAGGTCTTGGTTTTGTTTGATTTTATATTTGTTTTTTATTAGTCTTTTTATCAGAATAAATAAATTTCAAAATGCTGTCATACTCTCTGATTCTAAGGCAGCAATATATGCAATAAATTCACACAAAATTAAGTCAATCCAAATTAAAGAGTGCCACAAAATGATTCAACAACTTCCAAAACTACAGAAAATAATTCAATTGCAATGGATCCTGCACATTGTGGAATTGCTGGAAATGACATGTGTAAAGTAGTGAACATTTTTCTTTGAATACAGTAATACTGTGAATGGTACAGGATAGTATTAATGTGTAGGTCTACAGTTGTATGTACAGTATGTCTAAACAAATTTACACTACTGTACTTTATAAGTTTAGGCTAAATTGTCTCAATTCTGGAAGGGTGGCTTGTTATAATCTTGTATTTTTTTCTGGACAAGAGTAATTTAGAATTGTCTTCTCAATATATGTTTCAACTGCAGATGTTAAACAGTACCCATCTTCAACGTTCTTCGTTAAAAAGTACTGTTTCATTTTCTTACCTCTTCATAGACATTGATGATCTATAACTTTTCATTCAGTGTTAATCGTTTGTTTTTTAACATTTCAGCAAGACGTAGCTTTATGTTCTGAAGACACAAACAGTATTCACATTAAGATGCTGCTCCCGAGACTCGAGTTAAAAATGTGTCATAATAACGTTCAAAATTATTACAAATAATTACGTCGGCAGTGGTGGACTGGTGGTTATGCTCCTTGCCTCTGGTCCCGAGGGTCGCGGGTTCAAACCCGGCCGGGGTCGATGGAGTTTTTAGGATGGAAAAATTCAAGGAGCAAGTCCTCCGGGAGGGACTTTAAGCCGTGGGTCCCGAGTCTGAAGATTTTCAGGCTCGTAAAAAATCCTTAAGCCTGAATGAAAAGGCCTCTAAGCAAAATTTACCGAATTTTCCCGTCTTAGTACTACCTTGGTTTCCTAGATGTCAGTATGAGGCAGAACGCTGACCACGGACCACTCAAAATGACATCTATACGAAAACAAGTGTAACTAATTAGTATGGTTCAAATTCTTCCCTGTAGGGGGAGAGCACCTAAATCTCTGTAAAGGGAAAACATAGGCTTACAATACAATACAATACAATACAATACAAATAATTACATGTACAGCATAAACATTTCTCTTCTCATGCTATCCTTTATTCGGAAGTTTTAATTGTTGATCAGGGATATGTTTTGGTGTCCGTGTCCATTATTAAGAATTTCCATTATTGGGAAGAGATTTCCCCATAATAGCCAATGTTTTTGCAGGGGATTTTTTAAATGTCCATTAAGGGAAGTTCGACTGTATATGTCTCTTAATGCTCTGGTAACTTGAATTTTTGTTTTCTTGGAACCAAATATGCCATATAATTAATTAAAAAGGAAGGTCAAGTTTGTTAACCAATCAAAATTAGACCATTAGAAGTGAGGGTTACTGAAGAAAAACTTTAAAAATTATTTTCTTAACAAAACTCAGTACTTGCCATTGAAATAAAAAAGAGGAAGTTATTCTCCAAACATTAGTGAAATCCACCACTGGAAATGGGAGTTTATCTAAAAGCCATAATTTAAAAATTGCTCTAGAGGCTGCCAAGTTTCTTTTCATAATGTAACTGAATACATACAATTAAATTACCAACCAAAAAGAAGATATAATCTCACACCAGCAAAATTGGACGATAAATTATACTTGCTTAGTTGCATTTAAAGGCTGAAACTGGCCAACAAAGCTTATTACTCATTTCATAAAATAATGAAGAGTAATAACATACACTCGGCAACTAAAATAAGGCATTATAAAGTTTTAATAAGAACAGTTTTGACCTATGGTAGTGAGGTATGGAGCCTCACTAAAAGATCAGAGGTAGCCGTAAATAATTTTGAAAAAAAAAGTACTCAGGAAAATATTTTGACCGATAAATATTAATGGTCAGTGGAATATACGATACAACAAAGAACTGTATGATAAATACAATGAACCTGACCTTGTCAATTTTATTAAGTTAAAGAAATTAGAATGGGCTGGCCATGTACAAAGTCTCTTAACAGACCGAGCACCAAAAAAGATGCTTACAGCAAGTTTTATGGGAAATAGATGGGTTGGAAGACTGAAAAACGATGGGAGGATGGTATTAAGGAAGATGCTGCAAACCTACTTAAGTGTCGCAACTGGAGGCTTGCTGCACAAAATAGAAATGATTGGAGGCCAAAGCTCGAATTTGAGCCAGTCAGCCATTGGATGTATGGGTGGGTGGATATTTGCATTTCATGAGGATTAAAGATGAGGCCATTGGGCAAGTGGAGATTTTCAAATACTTGGGTTGTACTATCAGTAGTAACATGAACTGCTGTCAAGAAGTAAAGCAGAGGATAGTAATGGCAAAAGAGGCTTTTAACAAGAAGAGAAGAATTTTCTGCGGACCTTTGGCATAAGAATTACGAAAGAGGCTAGTGAAGTGCTTTTTGTGTGGAGTGTAACATTGTATGGTGCAGAGACTTGGACATTACGATGGAATGAGGAAAAGCGACTGGATGCTTTTGAGATGTGGATATGGATAAGGATGGAGCATATAAATGAACAGACAAAATAAAAAATAAAGATGTGCTAGACAGAGTTGATGAAGGAAGAACAATGCTGGAACTCATAAAGAAGAGGAAAAGAAATTGGATTGGCCACTGACTAAGAAGAAACTGCCTGCTGATGGTTGCCCTAGAAAGAATGGTCAACGGAAAGAAGGTTAGAGACAGAAAAAGACATCAGATGATAGACAGTATTAAAATAAATGGTTCGTATGCAGATACAAAAAAGAAAGCTGAGTTAAGGAAAGAGTGAAGAATGCTGAGTCTGCAGTGAAAGACCTGCTCTTGGGGCAGAGCACTATGTATATATAGTTGCATTTCCTGCATGAAAAACTTGTTTTTCTTATTTTGAACTACTGATCGTTCCTCTATAGAAGTTGTTTATGTACGTGTGTGTGTGTGTGTGTATGCCCATGAATGCCTGTATGTCTTTCACTTATTTATTTATTTATTTATTTACTTTTTTTCAGGGGACAAAGCAGCAGTCCCAGAACAGCAGTTGATCTCATATCGAAGATTGCAGTGCAATACGTGGAACAGCTAGAAAATTTACTTTACTGATACAGTTATAAGAGAAAAATACAATAATGGAAGAGGCTCAGAGGTAATTATCTCATCACACACATTATTTCTTATTTTAAGTTACCAAAAAGTACAAATAAGCCCTATATTCATCTTCATGGAACAGTTCCTCAAATCCAAAATTAGTTTCTCTTCTGTGTATGGAAATGAGTTGTGGTTGAGGTGATTGCATGTTCAAGTGTTTCTGTCTTTTATATTTGAGAGATAATGATGCTTAGGCAAAAGAAAATGTAAGACCTTGTTCCAGCATATAGGTTACTTTCAGTGGCGGTTCGCGAGGTTAGAAGTGAGTGGGGCACCAGTTATTGAAGTCACACTGGGACACTGGTGACGGTCACTGATATAGATACATTCGTTTGAATTGGAGCATTCACACCAGGACACTACACTGTCTCACCAAGTCACTGTGATGCAGCAGTGTCTCACCCTCGCCACATGTGATGGACACAGTTATTATGTTCAGAGCAGTCACCGCCAGACATTCATTAGTTTGAATTGGAGTGTTCACACTGGGACACATTGCAGATTTGCCAATAGACAGACAGTCATTTCTAAGCACAGTGATACAGCGAAACATTCATACTGTGCACAATTTAGCCATGAGTTTAGATTTTTATAAAATAAATTAAGTATAGTACCAGTATGATTATGTTGTAAATAATACTTTGTTAAAACATTAATAGGCCTATTTCTACATTAAAAAATATGTATTAGACTTACGTGCTGGTTAAATTTCTCTGTTTGCAACATAATGTTCAAGTAATTTAACAAAAATTTATTCTTTTCCTTATCTTATAATAATAATTTAAATAATCTTAACTGTAACCATCAAATCTTTAGAAATGAAGAAGGCCTACAACTCAGTGATATTAATAAGCTGTTTGTTTATGCTGATGATGTACTATTGGGCGATAGTGAGGAGATACTAAAGGCCAACACGCACACACTGTTGAGTAACACTAATAAATTGGGACTGGATGTAAATATCAATAAAACTAAATATATGGTCACGCATAGAAATATATTATATAATGGAAATGGACAGCTAATGACAAATGAGGGACATTTGAGGAGGTGGCTGAATTCAAATACCTAGGAACAATAATCACAAATAGGAATGAGATGCACAAAGAAATTAAGTATAGGCTCAATTCTGGAAATGTGTGTTATTATGCATTACAGGGACTCTTGACATCCCAGCTCCTTTCAAAAAACATTAAACTGAATATATGTAAAACTATTATTCTACCAGTTATATTATATGGATGCAAAACATGGACTCTTACTTTAAGGGAAGAAAGGAGATGACGAGTATTTAAGAATAAAGTTCTTAGAGAAATTTTTGGACCTAAGAGAGATGAACAGACAGGTGAATGGAGAAGACTACATAACAGTGAACTACATGGTCTCGGTAGGAAGCCAGATATAATAAGAACAGTTAAGTCTCGTAGACTGTTATGGGCAGGACATGTGGCACGAATGGGGAATGAAAGACATGCATGGAAGCTTCTTGTAGGAAAACCAGGGGGAAAATGCCCAGTTGGTAAAGTAAGAGCATGTTTTTCCTCTGATGGGATAGCTTTCCTTAGTATAGTGTCCATTCCTGCAATTTCTTCTTTCACATTTTCTAGTAGTTCATCAAATGAAGTTTTTGACATTCGAAAATATTGAGAAAACTTCTTCTCATTGTCTCAGATCGTGATAAAGAGTGTAAAACGATTCTTTCTCCAGTCGATCACATAACAGTGTAATGAACGTTTTGTCTTCATTCTCCTCCTGCTTAGAAGTACTAACAAAAGTTCTTCCTCACTTGAGTCAATTTCACTAACTAATCAGTTGGCAATATCTGCAGTGTTCGACACCAGTGATTCAGGAGTGTTCACCATAATCATTGGTGACTGTCACCAGTGTCCCAGTGTGAAACAAGCCTAAGAATCAATCAAAACAATGAACAACCAAATCAAATATACATATAAATCAATTAACTTACCTGCTAAATTAATATTTGTATATCAAATGTCGGTTGAAAATGAGAGAGATGTTTCTCTTGATAACTAGTTCCCGTGCTTAAAGAAAATATGAAATATGAGGTAAGATATAAAAAATGACTCATTAATTTACGAACTAAGAACCTCATAATGTAATTTCCCATATTTAACTAGGAATTTGTATATCAAGTCTATTCTTCTCTCTTTAGCTGAATCAAATTCCTCCATAACCTGTTTATTAAAATCTGGAATGTCGTGGTCATCACTTTCTCTAGGGAGAGCATAACCAATGCGATCAGTCTTTCAGTTTCCATTGTATTGATTAAAAAATTCTTGAGTCGATTTAAGGTTGAAAAGCAACATTCACTTTCAACTGTAGCCATTGGGATGGTGACTTATTTTCTACAAATTAACACATTCGGAGAAAGTGCAGGTCATATTATTTTTCAAAAAGAACTGCAATAAAGGAAGGATGCCAGATACAACACACAAATCCTCGCAAGAGTACAACACTTGTAGTTCTGTTTTCAGTGCTGTATATTTATTTGTAGAGTGCTATATATGTATTTGTAGAGTGGTTTGAAAGTCATCTTCTGGAAATTTTGCATTGTACTCCTTGAAATTGTGAACAAAAAATAATTCAGCAGCACACAAATGTCCTGAGAATTGAAATCTATCTTTAATACTGCTTGCAATTGTGTTGCAAACTTCAAGAACAGCTAAATGATGTCTAAATGATTTTCAGAAAGTACGTGTTTGTTAATTTTTATGGATAGATGTTTCAAATCTGTCATTCTGGTCTTCATCCACAGTGAATCATCACTCCCCAAACAGAACATAAGGAAAGCAAAAGAATGAAAATTTTTACACGACAATCACAAATCCACTCACATTTTTCATATAAGATCTAGTTTATTACTAGTCATTTATTTTATATGTAGATCTGGTCTCAGTGGATCTAACTGCTTAGCTCTAATTCTGTCTTCATAACATAATTGTTTACTTTGTAAATATTTTATTTCGTTCATCATGAACATTGACAAAACTCGCAATAAGAAGTTGTATCTAATGGTTTATTTTAGGAAGTAATATTTTGAGGTTCTTTTAATCAAGTTTTTTTGAGACTGGGAATAAATCAAAATTAATTTCAGATAAGATGTTTCCAGTCTCAAAAAATTTGATCACAATAAGAACTTAACACCACAGACGTTAAGAATATACAGAAATGTCCTCTATGCTTAAATGTTCTGTACATATGTTGAAGTGATACAAAATATTTAGGAACTGTCTTTGGTAACAAATTGAGTGTCAGTGGTTTCATATTGGCATAATGTGTAAAGATCATGCATGATCATTCATGAGTAACTTAGTACAGACCCTATATGATGATGGTGACTTGAAGCCTGAAGGTGTGAATGGGGTAGGCAAAATAACTAGTTTTTTTTATATTTAAATTAATATTGGGAAGTAAACATTATGAGGTTATATCATTAATAGTGAGTGGAGAACATATTTTTATCGACTCACCTCATATGATTTCAAATTTCTTTTGATACCGTCGGTTTCAGACAATATCACGTCTCTCTTCAGTCATGGCTTCCACTGATGAAATTCTGTGATTGTTGATTTCTCTAATGACATCACCCTACAAATTGTTAGTAAAGAAAATAAAAATTTCAAGAAAATTACTTACCATCCAATAGTACATAGGAAATTTAAAAAAAATATTTGACAAATACAACATTACTTTGGCACCAATAAATAAATTTAGTCTGGAAAAACTTCTAAGTACAAATAAAAAACCAACATCCCAGACAGTAAGAAATCTGGAATTTATCAAATAAATTGTAATGATTGTAGCAAAGTATACATAGGAAAAATAAAAAGGAATTTGGAAACACGCACTAAAGAACATTTTAGAAATATTAAAAATTGTGAAATTGAAAAATCAGCAATTGCTGCACATAGTTTGCTAGAACATCATAAAATTGAAAAAGAGGCAAAACTTTTGAAAACAATTTGATAAACTGTTGGAATTGACAATTTGGGAAATGATATTCATTCAGAAGAATAAATATCGATCTATGAATTTCGATATTCCGGTGGATAAAAATTTAATTACGAAGTTTATAATCCCAATGAAAGATGGCAGCATAAGACGTGATGTCATTAGAGAAATCAACAATCACAGAATTTCATCAGTGGAAGCCATGACTGAAGAGGGACATGATATTGTCTGAAACCGTTGGTATCAAAGAAATTTGAAATCATATGAGGTGAGTCGATAAAAATATGTTCTCCACTCACTATTAACTAGTTTTTTACCTGCACCAAGACAGAGTAACACTAGGCATGTGACCCAGGCTTCACTAATACTTGCAAGCTTACATTCAGAGAATTTTGGCAATGGCAATAAACCACAAGAAACGGAATTCATTGGGAGATTCTAGTCATAAAAGTCTGTGCCCAAAGTAACCTACTTCACATATTTTTTTTTATCCTTAACTTCAAACTCTATGGCACGGCAGCCCTAAAAGGCCTTTGGCCTACCGATTTTTATCCTTAACACTACATAAAATTATATTACCTGTGTCTAAGGTGATATGATAAATAAAGATTATATAAACAAGATAAATTGCAAAAGCATTTTAAGTAATAAATCAGTAAATGTATAAATTATAAATAAGAGATGATGTGGAGAGGCACATGCTCCTGTGCCCTTAAGGACTGGCTGCCCCTCATTATTTTCATTAAGCCAAAAGGACTCTCAAAACATTGAACTGGTAACATAGCCCCTCATATTACATTTCCTCACCTGGCACATGCTGTAGAGCATAGTCCTTATTATTAATATTAATTTTTTTTACTTGGACAATGTCTCCAAAACATGTCCAAAGAAAATTTTATGTGAGGGAGATGTAGACCATATTTCTGATTTGATCTCTTGGTAATATTACCTCATAGTGTTATCCTACCAATTATCATTAATTAACTAAGGAATCCTCATCCATCATGCTCTCGACAGTAGAATATATCTTCTCATTGTACATGTATACTGAGTAATCTGACACAATTGTTTTTTATATTCAATGCCCTAGGTTGTCACTTTGACATTTCTGGTGTTCTTTCCTTGCATTGGGGTACCTGGAAGGCAGGGTTATGCCGTCCCGATGATATGATGATGATAATGGTGCACTAGGGGAGTCCTTAATCCTAAACTCAATCTCAGACAGATATGAATGATAGTGATTGCGATGACCATTTGAGTTCAGGGACCGTTTGGGCTTAAAGTTTCCAAACATTTGTCTTACAGATAATCTAGTGAATGAAATGCCAGATATTCCCTATATAATTTATCCCCTCAAATCATGCTTAATGTTATTCTCCCACCTCATTCTTGAGGTCAGTACTCATTATTTTACCTTAAACTAAAAAAAATATAATGTATGTATATCCCTTGAATATGAGTTTCTATTCCCCAGTAGAAGATAAACGATATATAGGTTTCTTGTAAAATTCATAATAAATAATTACACGACAACCACAATCCATAGGTAAAAAAAAAATCATAAGTAAAAAAAATTAACAAAATGGCATTCAACATATGATAGATTTTCTCAATTATTGTCTTAATAAACTCCATGGCACAATAGATCTAGAAGGGTCTTGACCTACCAGGCCGTTCCTGGCCTCACTTCCATATGCGTTAATCACAGAGATTGGACAATCATCCAGCCAGTGTAGGGGTGATATGTGGTCAGCATGTCTTAGGTCCCCTCACTGTTATAACTGTTTTCTTAACCTGGAACTGTTACTTATTGTAGCTACTCAAACTCTTTATGATGCTGGATGGGCACCGGTCAGATACTGGGTGAAATGCCATGAGGAAATTTCTTCTCACATGGCTCCATAGCTCTACACCAACATGACTTAAATCGCTCGGCTGTGATGCAGGACCAATTTTAGTCTTAATCAGTAGAAAATTTGCTTCGATCAATGTATACTGTGCAGTTCTGGCTTCTTTTGCCGCATTTGAAGGGTATACAGTATATGGTGCAGTAAGAGGGGAGGGCATGTTGCAGGTACTCTGTTTTGAAAACATAATAGTTACTACACATTCTTATTTACTAGTTCTGTGTGAGTGAATAGTTCTGTTGTCTAGTAAGTTTGGAGTAGTCATTATACAATAGCATTGTTTTCATAACAGTTAATTTTATTATTATTATTATTATTATTATTATTATTATTATTATTATTATTATTATTATTATTAATAAGAAAATGTTTTTTGCATGGCTACTAGTTCCCTCCCCCAATGTTCCCTCCTGCCATGCACCTTAGATTTCACCAAGACGGCTACAGTTACCAGAACTGAACAGTAGTTGCTATTTTGATCGAGTAATATTATGTTAGGGGTAATTTCAGTTTATTTTACTGTGCATTCTCATGGCTCAGACTACATGGTCCTATAGAGGATTTTCTTATACAATATTGCACAGAATTTAAGGCCCAAGGAAAAATGGTTGAGGTAGATGAATTTGTCTTTGTGGTTGTCTGCTGAGTCACAGTAAAGAAAATTATAAATCTTTTGGAATTTGAGCTTGAGTAGTTCAGAAATTTGAAATTTTATCTCAATGTATCTTTAATTAGTGGCTTATGTTTTGTTTTATTAATTTTAGGTTGGATGATGAACCTGTGATTTCCAAAAAATATTCTCCATGTTCATTCAGGAGACTTCAGGGTAAGTTAAATAGACAAAACTAATATATTAATCAAGGATGTCCGCAGTAAAGAAAAAAAAAAAGGGGGAAAGCAAACAACATTTATATTTCAATGTAACTTGTAAAAAATGACAGTTGGGCTTACTGTAATGTCCATACTTAACCAGTTCAGTTAAAACTGAAAAAGAAACGCTTTTATTTAGAGGTAGATCATGACAAGAGAGGGAGGGCATGCCACTCCCTTTATACCCGCTTGCAGACGCCCATGAGCCAAATTATAAGAGAAGAAGAAACCGGACACTCCAGCCATCTGTTGTCGAGATTGTTGCTACCAGTAACTTGTGTGTTGTGGATGACATGAACAGAAAAAGTGAGTTTCTTTACTGCATCTAACATCTACCTTCATTTGATTTTCTTTTTCAGGTTTAAAATGTAGTTATATTGAGAATATATATAAGTATATTTTGATTCTTTTTATGCAGTGTTAATGAATTCATCCAACAAAGTTTCAGACATTGTAGACAAGCATTAACAAGTTGAGATAAGTTCTTGTAGCCTATAAAGCCAAATTTTGAAATTATGAGTTAAAATAAAATGAGATGAGAATGGTGAAATGAAAATGTGACAGGGAAAAACAGGAGAAACCCTGAGAAAAACTTGCCCAAGCTCCATTTTGTCCACCACAAAACCCACATGGAGTGACCGAGACTTGATCTTGAGACCCCAGTGGTGAGAGGTGAGCTTCTAATCGCTTTTGCCACGAAGCTGCCCTGAAATTATGAGTTATTTGGCATAAAATATAGTTTACATACTGATTAATAAAAAATTAAACAAAATATCACTTTTTTTCTTGGAAATTCTTGATTCCCAGTATTAGTGAAAATTTAATACACTTGTCAAATAAAGCAGAATTTGATAACTGAAAGCAAAAGATATGAAAGTCTCTTCTTTGAATAAAAGTCAATGCATCAGCTCTCAATTTTGAAAATTCTGCTTTATTTAAAATTTGTTTATTCCAATTTAGTATCTGAATATAAATCCAAATATATGTAACTTAATTTAGAAAATTTAGAAATTCAAATTCACAAAAATTTTGAAAACTTCTCTCGTCCTCACAGCTGGAACTCCAGAAGAACTGAAACAGTAAATTTAAAAGTCCCAAGGTGTAAAACTAGGTATGGTATCTATCAATAGTGCAAATTTAGGCCCAAGAAGTCTATAATAATATTTTTATATAAAAATGTCCTTACCTTATAACATATTATTACATATTATAACATTATATTATTTTGAAAAGATTAAACAATATTTCACAGTCAAAGTTTATGATTTTCTTAACCTTCTGAAATTTACATTCAAGTTTTCTTTACACTTCTATTTTTTAAGTTTTTCTTTATCCAAGTTAACTTCCTCTACTTGCCTTCCTAAATACTTCTGAATATGAGCTTCACTCATTCAGATGATTTTAATTTACTTTTACGTAAGTAAATTATTGTATAATTTAGCAAATGTTTGATTATTTATATTACAAATAATTAGAATTATTTGACTCTACCACTATTTCTCTGTTACCATATATAGTGTGTTTTTTCTTCTGTAATATGTATTTAATTTCATTAAGTAAACAAATATATTTTTTTTCTGAAAGATATGTTGATATTTTCTCAATAATAAATTCCAAATATATTGAACATGCATTGAACTTACTTAACCTTCAAGATGAATCTATGAAATTTACTATTGAATTGGAGAAAAATAATCAAATCCCGTTTTTGGACCTGAATGTATTTACGAATGAACAGCAACAAAAAATTGAATTCAATATCCACAGGAAAGATACCCATACAGATCATTACATTAAATATTCAAGTTTTAATCATATTGCCCATAAATAGGCAATATTGAACAGTTTAATATACAAATTAATGAACATTTCATTAACTGAACAAAATTTTAAGAAAGAATACAATCACATTTTAAACATAGCTACATTAAGGATTGTATCTATGAACACATTAGACCGTAAAAGTCGTTCTCAGCTTGTACTCTGCTGAGAAAGTTGCATCCAAAGATGTTTTTGCGTACTCAAAAATCTGTTCATGCGATAATTGTCGAAATTCCTAAGCTACCTGGCGAGGTGACTTTGCAGAGAACGAATCGTGAGCAACCCAATGGGAACCGATGGTAACCGATGTACTTTGAAACCTTGCTGCTTTATCCAAGATATCGGACCTTGAAGACTTTGATCATGTTTTTGGTATACGTGGAGAAGAGGAATTTGATAGAGTCTACCAAAGAATTCAACTGGAAGAACAGGAGAATCGGCATAATATCGCACGATGCAGACGTCGTCATATACGGTTTTAGCGGGACACAAGCGTAAATGCATTCCTCTAGCAGATGAAAATAACAGAAGTGGTTTTATCACTGAGAATTCTGGGTAATTTCTTGCCAATATTATGAAGAAACTACTTTCAAGCATGACCAGTCAGTGACTGGCTAATTCGAACTTTGCACATTCTCATGGAAAACTCAGCTCACCTGAGACTAATGTATTTGCATGCGGCCCTAAATGGTTTTGGAATTAAGATAATAATAAACAAATTAAAGGAATTAAAAAAAAAGACACCAATTTACTCTGATTCCAAAGAAGGAAAACAATTCAAGGAAATTATTTACAATTCTGGAACCCCAAATTCAACATTACATTGGCACCAATTAACAAATACAATCTGGGTAATCTACTAATAACTAATAAAAAGGTTAGTGTCCGAGTTAGTAAGAAATCTGAATTTATCAAATTAGTTGCAATGACTGCAAGAAAGTATATATTGGGAAAACTAAAAGGAATTTAAAAACACTTACAAAAGAACACTTTAGATATATTACAAATGGTGAAATTGAAAAGGCGGCAATTTAAGCTCATGGTTTACTAGAGAATTACAAAATTGAAAGAGAATCTAAACTTTCAAAACATTTAGAGAATGCTTTGAAAATACCGGTTTGGGAACAAATATAGAATAGAACCATGAATTTTGAAGCTCTCGGTGAGCAAAATTTAATCTCAAAGTACATTAAATAGGCACCAGATGGGCAGTCGGAAGATGTTGATAATGGAAAGATTTCCACAGTTGGAGAGTTTGACTGATGAAGGCAAAATAACTTGTGAAACTGGTATTATGAAAACATGGAACTTTATGTGGTGAAATGCAAAAACATTTTATCCAACTCATTTATAAATTAAATAAAAAATAGAAATTGATATTGATTGTATTAGGACTGAAATCAAATATTTCCAAAAGAAATCATAATGTATATTTTAGTAATTAATGTGAACATCCAGTAAAAAAAAAGTCATAACCTCAGGCCTTCAAATGTTTTATCTCAAATTGTTTGTTTCTTCTACAATATTAGTTGAATTCATTAAAACCTGTATTCAAGGTTATATAAAAATGTTTAAGTATCCATGATAGAAGTACTATGCTTTACAACAGCAAAAGAAAATAGTCCTATAAACAAGGTCATAAAATTAAAATTTACTCATTACATCAGATTTTAATAAGCTTCCTGTTGCATATGACTTAGAAGAGAAGTACACCTGTTCCTGTAGTCTGAGTTTTACTTAGCAAGTAAGCAAATGTGACTTTCATAGGTACTGTGCATTTTTCGGATGTTGGTCTTCTTGAAAGACCTCAGTTTTGCAAGATCTGCTGGAAGACATTCAGTTGATTTCAGAAACAAATCTGAACCAAGACTGTGGTTTCAACATTTTGTATTGTCTCAATAACAGCTGTAGGAATCCTGAATATCCAAGGCTCTGAAATGCAAAAACAAGGTCTGAACCCCAATAATGGTTTTGTGACTATGACCCTGGATTTAACTTTTTTTATTATACCAATAATATATTGTGATACTGCAATCATGATTCAGACTTTGTTTCTGTGATTGAATCAATTGAAGTAGGTACATCATTGAAAGGAACTGCATACAGCTTGGTCTTTTTTTCTGTAATAAAAATATAAGGGGTTAAGGCCAGAGTAGTGAGCAGGCCATGACTAATGTATAACTATGGTAAAAACTAGTTTATATCTCAGAAGATACTAATTTTAGGATCCATGATTATTGGTCTTGTTATTATGCACAATATGTCTTCTTAAAGTAAAGATTGGTCTCATTGTCAGTGTTCCTGGCTAAAGAGCAAGAGGCCTTGGGATCGATTCCCAACCTATGAAATGTGGATGTTTTCTAGAAGGAATTTAAGGAATTATCCATATTTAGTCAAGGTGTAGGTGTGTGTGACTATTTTTGTTTTAATTGCACGAGTGTCACAGGAAATAAAATTTTAAATTGTTAATAATTAGAGAAGTCACAATGACCACTCCACTTGTTAAATATTACATCAATAATATAAAAACAGTGATTTATAAAGCTGTTACTGGCCATTTATTATATGAGTAACAAAAATAAAATTGATTAAAACAATTAAAATAGGAATTAGGTATTGTGATGGTTGTGTTATGATGATGATGATGATAATAATAATAATAATAATCATATTAATAATAATAATAATAATAATAATAATCATATTAATAATAATAATAATCATATTAATAATAATAATAATCATATTAATAATAATAATAATAATAATAATCATATTAATAATAATAATAATCATATTAATAATAATAATAATCATCATATTAATAATAATAATAATAATCATATTAATAATAATAATAATCATATTAATAATAATAATAATAATAATAATAATAATAATAATAATAATAATAATTTAAATGTCAATCTAAAAAATATCATGGTAAAATTCTGTTGAGGTGTTAGTTAGAGAATATAAAAATTATAATATAAAATTATACCTTGTTTTGCAGTCTCCTTTCAACTGTTGAAATAATGAAAACATTATAGACCTTTTGGGACCAGTCCCATCCTCAGCAGAAGGTTGTTTTGCTACTGTCCAGCTAACATCCAGCTACTGACTGATTTGTCAGACAATAGCAAATGCTGAGATGGGACTGGTCCTGAAAGGCTTACAATGTTTTAATTTTCTTAATAGTTGAAGAGACTACAAAACAAGGTACAATTTTGTATTATAATTTTTAATATTCTAAAAACATTTGTTATAATATATTTATTATTATTAATTTGTTACTTATTAAATAATAATAATTATTATTATTATTATTTTTGATTGCGGATGAGCCCATGTAGGACTACACAAAGTACTCAGAGGCGTTTCCTTTGAGCCCATATTTCTTTCATTCTTTTGCTATGAGCTTGTTTTCTATCATCTGTCCAAGTTGTTCCAGTTTTTTTCTTCGGTTTGTCCTCCTGGTCAACTTGCCACTTATTCACCTTAATTCTAAATATATCTCTGTTTGGGATATCTTCTTTAGTAATTCCTGCCAGTTTTAAGTCCTTTTTGACTTCATCAATCCACTTCATAGTATCCACTGGAGCTTTACTTCTGTTTTCGTAGAATTCCATTATCTGTTTTGTAAGCCTATTTGAGTTCATTTGTGTAATATGGCCATAAAATGTTAACCTTCGTTTTCTAATATCACTATGAATGTCTGCATATATTTTTATTTCCTTTTTACTTCCGAGTCTAAATGCTTCACCTATGACTTGTGGACATAAAACTTTTCTTATAATTTTGTATTATTATTATTATTGTTATTGTTATTATTATTATTATTATTATTATTATTATTATTATTATTATTATTATTATTATTATTATTATTATTATTATATTGATGATCATGATATTTGAACTTCTTTTAAAACATATTGTGGACTATAGTTTCAAAATCATACATTGAATAGATTTTGTTAGAACCAGATCCTTAGTGCAGGAGACTAGGAATTGTTGACATACACTTTTTTTTATATAAGAACACACCTTAAAAAATATATAAGAACACAGTCCTATTATTCACACCTTAAAAATATAGTTATGATCCTTTGTGTTAGTACCTTTTTACTAGGAAATCTATGAGTGAGATGTAAAAATATTTTCTTACAATACTGATTTATAGTATGGATCTAATACAGGGTGTTCCAAAATGATGGATGCTGTTTCAAAGTTATTTAATTTCCCTTACATGTGCAGAAGGAATTATTGTCAACCACTAAGTTGGGAACATTTGCAGAAGGATTTTTTGTTGGGTATCTTCTGTTTTGGGTTTAATGGTAATAAAAAAGATTGTTTGCGTGCCAGGAGTATGAAAGGATTTCTCGTTGTTTGAGAAATTGGGTTGCTCAGCTTTGGATTTCGGATAGAGCTGAGGTTCTTTCTCTTCAGGGATGCAAATGAGCTGGCGGGCATAAGACTATGCTAGACAGATTTTGGTAAACATTATTTATTCTTCTCATTGGCACTATTGACGCGAAGTACAATTATAATTATCCAAAGTTGGATAAGGCACTGACCTCAGAAATGATATCTACACTTCAGAACGAAATATCAGATAGTCTATCACTGCTGTTCAAATCGCGAAGTTATAATGATACTAGACTTGAGAATATTGCAAATAATTTACAAGTCCATTATTACAAATTATTAGTGAGTTATGCGCAATTAACGTCTAGTTATGAAGAAGTATTCATGTCGGCGAGTAATTGTTGGTTATTCTTGTATCGGTGAGTATTTTATAACTAACTTGAGATTGTCCGTTTATCTATTAGGAAACTTAGGTCTATCCCCTCTCTGTGATTATGTCATCGTGAGGTCATTACCTTATCGTAATATAACAGTCTTTTAGATTGGCTGATCACCATTTCCTGGATGTGAGGAAGAGATTGCCATCTTCTGATAGGACATGACACCACCAAGTTTTAGTTATATATGCCCTTGTATTAAGTACAGTTTTACCATATGTTCGAACCTGGGAATTCCGATCTAAGTCTGTTTTAGGCTTCGCATCTAATCTCGGGTTGGTTCGTTGACTGTCCTTGTGTCTCCCAGTCTTCCGAGCTTAATTTGTTTTTCTCTCTCTGTAAAAAACACCTGCATGCTGGGTTTACGAAGTTTCCCCGTAATAAATTTTATATTGTATCTTAGCTGTCTACAAATGTGGTGTCTTCAATGGCATGAGTTCGCTACACAAAGTAATCTGGCGAAATAATAGGACTGCAGAGTTTTCTGAATCCTTTTATGTCAGCTCGTCAAGCTGTCACTTGACAATAGGAAAAGGGTCTACTTTCCTAAATGTCTTTTCGTTCTTAATAACAAATCGTTTATTCTTTGACCTTTCATCTTCTCTGTTTCATTTTCTTCTTCTTCTTCTTCTTCCTTCCAAGTATTAGGCCAAGGCCTGTTACGATCCTATAGAAAATTTTCCCTCCAGAACCGGGAAATTCTCATATAAGACTTGAAAGCATAATAATAGTCCCTTCGATTGGTTGCTGGCCAAAGGAAGGCAAGACCAGTGATGGGGCTGCCATCATATAGCCTCTGGTCAGGCTTTTCTGGAGAAGAAATGGAAGAAAGGAAAGACTCCCTAGCCCTCGGATGCCCTAATAGCATCGGGTCGAAAAAAACAAGAGTTAACCAAGTGAGGTTAGATAGTAAAGTTAAAAGAGTGCAAAACACAAGTAAGTGGAAGAAATGTTTTGCTCAGCTTGGGCACCTTGTGGTCGCCATCCACATATCCCCTAGATGAGGACCCCTGAGGTACTGTTTCATTTTATTCTATTCCTACTTAATAACACCAAAATCAAATTCCTTTTGATTTCCCGATTGAAATGAATATACATTCCATATATGTCCGAAGATTACTTCATCTAACAGTGTTTTAACCTAATTGTGATTTTAATTCCTGTCATAGTTCATTAATTATTCGGTTACTCATTTAAGAAGAGGCTGAGTGATAAGATTCGTTACACATGATATTTATAAGAACAAAAATTACATGAGATTAAAGAGAAACTCTTCGAGTTTTCATAACATACTTTATAAGTGTTCGAAGTGAGCACCTTTCATCGCAAGGCACACATCTAGCCGATAGTTGAATTCCTCCCAAATCTTGGTCAGCATATTTGGAGTAATGGATTCAACAGCAGCAACAATCCTTCTTCTCATGTCTGGAAGGTCGACTGGAAGTGGTGGTACATACACATGGTCCTTCACACACCCCCACAGGAAGAAATTGCAAGTTGTGAGATAGGGAGACCGTGGAGGGTATGGGAATGAATCATGTCATCTGGACCGACGAATCATTTGGTGTTTGTGGACGTTCTGGACTTTTCCTTTTACAGATACATCTAGTTGTTTCTAACTGTTCATGCCATCGACAGATAATTTTATCTGTCGGAGGATCAATTCTAAATTTCCATCGGAAAGCTCACTGCACTGCAACAATGGAATCAGACCTCGCAAATTGCAACACAAAGAATGACTTCTGTACAGGAATTGCCATTTTCACAAATTTAATGCTGACGATATAATAATGACAAAAAACAAATTACTGCTTACAGGATATGAAACTTTCACAGTTTTTCTTTCATTATAGCAAATAATCACGCATTCAATTTTGTTTGTAAAGCTATACCAACTACTTAAAACCCCGTCCATCATTTTGGAACATGGTGTATAAGACAAAATAATTTGAGTATTTACAATAAATTTTCCTCTTCAACTGATACAGATATTACACATCATTTTAAACTTACTGTTTTCTGGGCATTGTGACCATGTTCATATTATATTTATTTCAAATAAATCAGACTGATATATACAGGATCCTAAGCAGCAGAAGGGTTCAGATTTTTCTTTACATTCGTATGTCGAGATTGGCATCCTATTAAATAAGTACCAAAATCTGTACATGTAGAGTCCACCATGCTGGTGGTAGATGCCTGGCTATCAGGCCTGGGTTTGAACTGGTAAGATTCAAAATTTTAATTGTAAAATTATTTAAATTAAATTAAATTAATTTAATTGTAAAATTTTCATTCTTGTTACCAGAAGGGATGTGGTATACAATTTATAATTTAATAGATTTAAACTATCCCCAAGAATATAAGAAATTCCCATGCACCATACACTAAAACGTAATTATAGAGGAAAAGTAAGCTAAATCAAGCTAATGGGTTCATATCCCATTTATAGTATACAATTTATAACTGCTAAATTGTGCACAAGATTACTGCATTAAATTGCAAATCCCTCTGAATTATATATGTTGAGAAGGCATATGGTACTGTTGATAGCGATTTGTCCGTCGGGTGGGGACGTTTAGCCCAGCTGCTCCCTCAGTACTTTCCAACAGGTGTAGGTTATGTTATAGCACCAGGTTTCACCTTCTTCCTTCTCTTCATCATTATCCCTCATACAAGACACTTTACACTACACAAACATACAAACACACACTCATTGTACATTCTTCTGTGTACACAATACAAGAATATGCAGGGTGAAAATTATTTAAACCGACAAACTCTAGGAAGTTGTAAGGGACACCAAAAAAAATATTTTTCCTAATGCCATTTTTTTCTATGAGGATTATTTAAACTGGTAGAGGGCGTATTATGCTCTTCAGTTGTCATGACTGCAACTGCTGTTGATGGAGGAATTGTTTTGACCACCAGTGTAGTAGTGAATTGTATCTGTTTACTAATGGAGCGTTACACCTGGAGTGAGTACGCTGATATGTGTTGGCCAGTGTTGTTGGGGACTGTTTAATTGGGACATATCTCCTACCTAGGCCATTAAATGGCAGGCACTATTACAATTTTCTTGCCAGAGCATTGCAAGAATTGCAAGAATTGCTGGAAGACGTTCCGCTTCCTACAAGACAATGCATGTGGTAACAATGATGGGGCACCAGCACATTTCAGTCGTTGTTTGCATTGATTCTTGAACCAACGGTTTTCAGAAAAGTTGTTTGGCAGAGGTGATCCTGTACCATGGCCTGCTCGATCCCCAGATATGACCCCTTTGGATTTTTTGTGTGGGGAGAGATGCGCAACCTTGTTTACACAACCCCTGTTGCATCAAAAAAGGATCTGGTTACCCGGATAGTAGTAGCAGGAGCAATTAACGATACTCCTGGAGTTTTGCCTGTGTTAGACAGAACATGATCTGCTGGTGTAACCTTTGTTTACATGTCAATGGAGGCATTTTTGAACCTCTACTGTAATTTAAGTAATTGCATTGTGTTAATGTGTTGTCTCTTGGTAATAAAAAATGCAAAAGTGTTTGTTGGTTTAATTAATTTGCCACCAGATAAATCTTCCTCTACTGGTTTAAATAATCCTCCTAGGAAAAAATGACATTAGGGAAAAATATTTGTTTTGGTGTCCCCTACAACCTCCCAGAGTTTGTCGGTTTAAATAATTTTCACCCTGCGTCATCTATGTTAAGTGATCTGCTGAAGTAGTGCATAAGTTGAAAATGTACCATATTAACATAATCTATCCAAGTAGCACAGAACCCAAAGCACAAAACACGCAGTGTAGGTAGCATTAGAAAACACACATTCCTGGAGGTCAAAATAGCCAGAGCTACTCCTTACGTCCTTAAACTGTTGGCTTGAATCATGAATCCTTGAATTCATGTCCTCATGGGCCTTCTTGGGGTTTTATTGAAATATCTTTATTTTTAATTTATATTGGTTCTGTTAGACTAGTGGCTGTCATGCTTGCCTTTAGTTTGAAGGCTCATGAATTTATGCTCAACTGAGTTCAATGGATATCCTGATTATGCTTCCTTCAGAAGAGAAGTAAAGTTTTAGGTCCCATATTATACATTTACAAAGCGTAAAAGAAAATTAAGCCAAAAATAAGAAGCCATTGAGCAAAATTTGTCAGCCCTTCCTTTCCAGTTTTAAATTGTGATGCTAATATGCAAGTTGTTAGATGTCATTAAATGAAACACTAATTCCTTTTTTTAGTTTTGTTATTAGTAACTGCATCTCTTAGTACCAAGAAAATCATAAACACACTCCTACCCAGCACTGAAAATTAAATGAACTATCTCATGTTGAAACTTACAATGGATCTCTGCTATATTGTAGGCGGGAATCAAACCCTGCTATGATATAACCGAGAATCAAACCCCTGGGATGCTAGTCTGACACACTGACTGTTACATCACAGAGATTTTCAGTTGTTAAAAATGTCTTTGAAATCTTAAAATAGCATTTGACCTTTCGCCACATTTTACTATAAATATGCTGATTAATTAAATTAGTAATACTTCATGTAACTTTAAAATATGCTCTCTCTATGAAGTCTATTTCGGTTGTTTATAATGGTCTTCAGTAATAATACTGAATACACTGTTTTTTTTTTTTTTACTTTAATATATGATCATTAAATCTGGAATAGCAAGCAACATTGCAAAGATTTGACTTTGCAAGTTTCACCTTGAACTGGTAATAAAAAAGAAGACAAGAGCAAAACATCTGCTTGTTCATGGCTTGTTAATATTACATTACTGGACACAGAATTGCTGAATCACCTAAAATGTCCAGTTTTGTTTTTTATGCAATATTAATTTTTGTTTTTGTTTTAGGTAACAAAACTCATTTTAGTTTCAGATTTCCAGCAAATTAACAATTGATATATTCAGTAACAAGTATTTTTATTTAATTAGATGTCATTATTATAGTAAAATAAGGGCTTATTCATTATTATAAATTAACATTTTTTTAAATATTGTATTGTGTAAATTATATTTGAAAAGAAAAATATACGCCTAGACTGGGGTTTGAACCCAGGACCTTTGACTTTCTATGTCAATGCTCTTCCATCAAACCCCAGTCTAGGCGTATATTTTTCTTTTCAAATATAATTTGTCCATCATTAAGGTGTTTAGAAACGAATAATATTAACATTGTATTGTGTATCCATATTTTACAAGTTTACATATTCATTAACAAACCCATATTTATGTGAGTGTAAGATCAGATTTGTTGTTTCTCACAGAATAACATTATTGTACAGGTATTCCCTTAGAGACAAAAAATAACACAAATATCTCATCCAAATCACACTTTAAATTTGAACAATAATAAAATAAACATAAAAATAAATAAATAAAGAATAATGTTGCCAGAATACCTAAATACCGTAACAACACAAAGGAGATCAATTTGTCTTCTGGTATGACGGATCTTAAAAAAATCATCATTTTCATCATTAAAACTAAAAAAGAATTGGTGGAGTTTGCCTATTGACACAGAGTACTGATACATAATAAAATGTAGAAAATATTTATTGTATTGTATTGATTTGTGTTCCTAATGACTTTAGCTGTTAAAGCTCATCACTAAATATAACATTAATTAACTAACCAATGAAATAATGATTTTAAAATATCACCACAATAATTATGTTTGATTATAGTTTTGTCGACTTATTTTTATTACCCTGAAAAAAACAGTGCTCTGAGAAAAAATTTATTAAGTTTATGCAAAATCTATAATATAATGAGTTATATTTTTGTAATTAGGAATATGTTATACTTTTTCTGATCTATCTGCATAAAACTATTCTTGATTAAAACATAATTATCCCTACAGGATTTTTTCATCAACATATGCTTATTATCTAAAAAATTTATATTTAAGTCTAAAAATGAATTATTCATGCTTTTGATGCCTTAATATTTTTTTCTCTGATACAGACTCAAAGTGAAGAGTTTTTCATCAAACCTATTAACTCCATGGTATGACAGACTGGAAGGGCCTTGGCATACCAACTGTCCCCTGGCCTCACATCTAAGAATAAAAAAAAATGAAGTACTGGTAACAAAGGAAAAGTCCCACACCCTAGCCGAGTGGTCAAAAGCATCATGTCTTGGTGTAGAGCTAGGGACATGTCCTATATTGGATCCCAATAGGAGAAGAAATTTTCTCATGGATTTTCAACCAGTACGAGTCTGCAGCACACCCAGCATCTTGAGGAATTTGGGTAGCTACAATAAGTAGTAACTCCAGATTGACAAAACCAGCTATGATAGTTGGAGGATAATACATGCTGACCACATGTCATGCCTCTACTGGCTGGATGATTGTCCACATCTGTAAATGGCACATATGAATATGAGGCCAGCTGTTGGCTGATAGTCCCAAGGACTTTATAGGCCTGTTGTGCCATGGAGTTTTGAAGTTTAATAAAGGAAAGTGAACATTTTTAATAATGCAATGTTGTTTAATAATATGTTTTAAAGAAAGTTTGGGCTTTAAAATATATTGTTAGGAGTATATTACATTAAATATTAAATTAAAATTGAAGAATAATATATATATTTGTATAGGAAAATTTGTTTTATTTTTAAGCTATAAATTCATCAGATTAATAAACATGTTCATGATCTAGATGTTTGTTAAAGTTTAACTTCAACTTTCTCTGCATTTCATTTACTTAGGGTTCTTCATTTTATTTTGATTTTTTTGGCCAATTATTTTTTCCATTAATCTTTATTTCATATATCTGATAGGTTTGCAAGAATATTATATTTTAAAGGAGAAAAAAAGGAATACTGCATTCGGAAGAAGAAGAAAAAGGAATACAAAAACTGTGAATTTGATGGGATCTTATCTTGAGATTGGACTTTTTTTAAAACAATTAATTTGTATTTTCAATGTTTTTATTTAAAATTAACATTTTAATCCTGGATAGAATCTAATTTAAGAAAGAAAAATTAACAAAATCCTGGTTCAAATGTTAATTTTTCTTTCTTAAATTAAATTAATTTGTATTCCATATATCTGATGGTTTTGTAAGATTATTATATTTGAAAGGAGACAACAGCAATAAAAAAACGGTGAGTTTGATGGACTCTTACCTTGAGATTGGACATTTTTTTAACAATTAATGAGAATGATGTATGTTACAGACATGATTCCTGCAAGATTAGTGTTATATTTCTTATCGTTCACGGGATTCTTGGTCAGCTTCATGATGCGGACAGATATCAACATTGCTATGATAGCCATGGCAAGACTTCCTCCACCTTCACCATATGCAAACACTAGCACACCTCTCTTCTGCTATGATCCAGCTAATGTCACAGACCCATCTTCTGGAGATAACATAACTACACTAGTATGTATTTATTTAATTCATCTCTATGTGATATGTCTATCTCTATCTATCTATCTATCTATCTTCGGGTTTTTACAGCTGCTGCCATCTTCCTGTGCCAAACCTCCAAAGCCTACGTCTTGGGCATCTTCGATGCTTAGCCCCTCTAGCCTATGTGATATGTAAACCTTCAAATCAGCACACATTCCAGTGAAATTTCGTTTTGGGTCTTCTGGCACTTGGCCCTAAAAGAAAAATGGATCCACCATCAACACACTTATAACAATCTTAAATTAAATTATTTTCAGACTGATCATCTTATTTAATGTTGATTTGTTCTTGGACGTTTCAAAATAATTCTGTTATCGTCAGCTTGTCCAGACTGGTTAGATTTATGTTGCACACACTGGATGTCGATGTCAGCTCCATCCTGTGGTTGGCCAAAGAACCTCCAAACAAGGTCACACTCCGTCGGTATTTCAAAATTCATAACTCTGTTGTTTTTGTTCTTCTGAATATAGATTTTTTCTAAATAGAAAATTTTTTGGGAAAAAATCTATATTCAGAAGAACAAAAACAGAGTTATGAATTTTGAAATACCGACGGAGCGTGACCTTGTTTAGAGGTTCTTTGGCCAGCCACAGGATGGAGCTGACATCGACATCCAGTGTGTGCAACATAAATCTAACCAGTCTAGATAAGCTGACGGTAAAACAAAATTGTTTTGAAATATGTCCAAGAACAAATCAACATTAATATTGAGGTAAGATGATCAGACTAAAAATAATTTAATTAAAATAACCTCAAAATATAACTTCCTAAAATTAAATAACAATCTTAAAGCTTATAATATATTATAATATGATGTTATTTGTGGTCTGCTCCAAGTAAATAAAGTCTAGTATAGCTTTTGATGTTTTTATTATTAATTTCATACATCTCAATGATGGATAAATCACATTAGAAGAGAGATTGGTCCCGGGTTCAAGTCTTGGTCTGAGTGTATAATTTTTCTCTTCTAATATGATCTAGTATAGCTTTGCTATCTTTCTGATTTAGGGCAGTTGTTTGAAAAGCTATGGCTTCTGAGATAATTAGGAAAGGGGGGATGTCGCTTTTAGTCACCAGCTAGTTCTATAGTATCTTGACTGCATGTGCTCTCTTGCATTCTATGTCAGCCCTGCCAAATTTTAGGGCACAAGATGCCACTTAAGTATCCTGTAGCTGTATGGGATGCCTTCGCTGCCTGCCATGATAAGGGATTTCAATATACTAATTTATTGAATACACACTTAAGAATAAAACAAAATTATATGTGGAATATGTAGTGATTATTGAAATCATCATCATCAACAACAAGGATTAAGCTCAATGGCCTGTTCCGATCTCATTATAGGTCGAATTGGTCCTTCCATCTCTTCAATGGTCTTCCCAACATTCTTCTCCCTTTTGGTTTATAATTATACATTCTTCTTGGTATGCACTGTTCATTCATTCGTAATACGTGCTGAAGATAAGCATTTTGATAATATTTTATTCTTTCACAGAGATTAAATACATTAAGTTCTGTTCTTATATCTTCGTTTTTCTTTTTATCGGTCCTTTGATATCCTGCTATTGCTCTCAACATCTTCATTTCAACAGCCTCTATTTGTTTACTATCTGCCTTTGTTAATGTCCAGGTTTCACATCCATAGATAAGAGATGGAACTGCCAATACTTTGTAAAACTTCAAAATATTTTCTTTTCTAGTCTTATTCAATAAAGTGCGTTTAATTGTGCCACATAGATAATTGAATCGTTGTATTTTAGTGTGTTTATCTAAATTCCTGTCATTACCTAAATGACGTCCCATATAATTAAAATTCTGAACTTGGTCTATAATTACATTGTTTATCACTATTTTTGTTCTTATTGCACATTTTCCTTTCAGAGCTAATATTTTTGTTTTAGATGTAGATATTCTTAAATTGTATTTTAGAGAGATGTTATTTAAAGTATAAAGGAATTGTTGTAAAGCATTTTCTGATGCTGTCATTATTACTTGATCGTCTGCAAAAAGCAGAGTTGTCAATACACTATTTATATTAATTTGTTCTTGCCATTCATTTATGACATGGTCCAAGTATAAATTAAATAATACTGGTGACAATGGATACCCTTGTCTTACTCCCTGGTTTATTTCTATGTTTTGTTTACTAATTTTATCTCTGCAGTCTATTTTAAAATTTGTTTCTATATATAAACTCTGAATGGCCCGTATTGAAATGAAAATTAAATTTTGAAACAATCATCATCAGCAGCAGCAGCAGCACTACAGCCAATTTGAGCCTTGGTTTCCCTCACAACCCTCTTCCAGGAATCTCTGTCTCTAGCAACCAGCCATCATCCTTCTTGCCAAAATTGCCAACAACTGATCTGTTTTCTCGACAGAGTGCAGTAGCCAGTTCTACACCCAACCATTCAGCAATCCTGAAGGACGATGATTTTCTGTTGGGTTTTTCTTTCCCTAGCTAATAGGTCTCAAGTATAGCATCAAGAACTCGTTCTTTGCCTTCACATGACTTAGCGCTATCCAGGAACAATGACATGGACATGCTTATGTAGGACTTAGTAGGATTAAATGGCATTTCTCGAGTTTTTAAGTGGTACACATCCATCAGCAAGATGTGTACCCTCAGGGCCACATACTTTTGGCCTCCTTAAATTATAAAACACATTTGGGAAATAGCACTGAAATTGGGAAATACATGATAGATGGTATTAAAAACATATGCACCATAAAATAAAATAAGTTAAAATATACCTTCTTAGGTAAAATCTGTATATTTTAACTTATTTTATTTTATGACTCTCCACCTCAACGGTTTTAACAATGAATTTTATTAGTATTGAATATACACCATATTTAACGAAGAAATTAAATACAATAAATTGGGGATAAACATATAATAAACACAGTGGTGGAGCGTGGGATTTCGAAAAGTGTTAGCCTTTGTTTTATTTAAGTAATATGGATATAATAATGTGTTTATTACATTATTTTAATAAGTCATAGAACTTCTAAAAAGAATGACATAAAATGTTAGGCGTATCAAATATAATAAACTACTATAGCTATAGGACTTAGGACATGGAAAAAAGTATTTAAATAATAATTTTTATTTTACATAATGGAATTAAGACTGTAAGGTCCTCTCTTCCACTTCACCAGGTTAAATTATACATGTATTTGATGTTTTGTTACACAGAAGATAAATTATTAATATTGAGTGGAGAACATATTTTTAATATAATTTATCCTTCAGTGAGAAGTGTTAAATCAATAATAAAAACATCAATAGAAGCCCTACTGGCAATAAATGTCTTCTTAACTAAGAGGCCGCCATTTGCAAAGATAGAAGCAAAGGTTTCAAAGCATTTGGCATGAGGGAATTACAACATATATAAGAGAAAAATTTGCGTCTAGATTGCAACTTGCCTCGGTAGCTCAGTTGGTAGAGCATTTGGCCCGGCAAGCCAAAGGCCCCAGGGTCAAGTCTCGGTCTAGGCGAAAATTTTTCCCTTCAAATATATTTTTAATAACTCACCTCATACAATTTCAAATTTCTATGATACCATTGGTTTCAAATAAATTTGAAATTGTATGAGGTGAGTTATTAAAAATATGTTCTCCACTCAATATTAATGATATAACCTCATAATGTTTACTTTCCAACATTAATTTAAATATAGATAAATTATATTTGAAGAGAAAAATTAGTGGTAGAGCATTGGCCTAGAAAACCAAAGGTCCTGGGTTCAAACCCCAGTCTTAGCAAATAATTGTCCTCTTCAAATGTACAGATATTAACAATTATGAATTATCTACAACTTGATGTTTTTATTATTAATTTAACATTTCTCAATGAAAGATAAATTAATTTTGAAGAGAAAAATTTTTGCCTAGACCGGGACTCGAACCCGGGACCCTTGGCTTTCCGGGCCAAGTGCTCTACCAACTGAGCTACCGAGGCGAGTTACGATCTAGATGCAAATTTTTCTCTTATATACGTTGTAATTCCCTATCGCCAAATGCTTTTGAAACCATTGTTTCTATCTTTGCAAAAATTTTTCTCTTCAAAATTAATTTATCTTTCATTGAGAAATGTTAAATTAATAATAAAAACATCATTAGAGGCCTTACTGGCTTTTAAAGTAATGTTAAATTTCCAATAAATGTCTTCTTAACTAAGAAGCCGCCATTTGCAAAGATAGAAACAATGGTTTCAAAAGCATTTGGCGATAGGGAATTACAACGTATATAAGAGAAAAATTTGCGTCTAGATCGTAACTCGCCTCGGTAGCTCAGTTGGTAGAGCACTTGGCCCGGAAAGCCAAGGGTCCCGGGTTCGAGTCCCGGTCTAGGCGAAAATTTTTCTCTTCAAAATTAATTTATCTTTCATTGAGAAATGTTAAATTAATAATAAAAACATCATTAGAGGCCTTACTGGCTTTTAAAGTAATGTTAAATTTCCAATAAATGTCTTCTTAACTAAGAAGCCGCCATTTGCAAAGATAGAAACAATGGTTTCAAAAGCATTTGGCGATAGGGAATTACAACGTATATAAGAGAAAAATTTACGTCTAGATCATAACTCGCCTCGGTAGCTCAGTTGGTAGAGCACTTGGCCCGGAAAGCCAAGGGTCCCGGGTTCGAGTCCCGGTCTAGGCGAAAATTTTTCTCTTCAAAATTAATTTATCTACAACTTGATTAATAATACATAATATACAATATACAGATGACAAGGAAAATCCTCTCCCATGACAAACTTTATTTAGTGGTTGATTTATTGTAACTGATACCCTCATAAGCACTAAACAGTCAACTCTACACAGGACTTACTAAGAGCACACTGAAATGCTATTAGCTGTTTCTGGAGTGTGAATAGGGCAAGCATGCTACCCAAGCTTGAAATGCAGCACGGTGTATTACCGATCAACCTGAATGCGCCTGCACAATTCAGTCTCAGAGTTGCCATCCATGTAAGCCTCGGTAAGCTGGCTAACAATGTTGGGATTTAAAAATGTTCTTATAGTATAAGAATGTTATTTATAAGTATGTTTCATTTTAATTACATATCAAAGACATAAGAATTAAATTAATCGTGATTATTTCATACCTCATACTTCTATATTTCTTTAAATACAGCACTGCAGTATCGGCAATTTCTTATCACCATCATCAGCTGTTTTCACGATTGCCAATTTTTACTTTTGTTGATAATTATCCAAACTGCCATCTGATGTTCTTTTAAAGAATTAATTTCTAAACTACCATCTGGTGTTCATTGTAATGAATCATTTTCTAAACCACCATCTGTTGTATTTTTGAAGAACTTTGTAATCAAGCTAGGTTCATCTGGAATTTCGAAGTTCATAGTTCTAGTATGGTTTTTTTTGAATATATATTTTTTCCCAAACTGTTAAATCTAAAGGTTTAGATAGATGTTTCAAACCTTTAGATTTAACAGTTTGGGAAAAAAATATATATTCAAAAAAACCATACTAGAACTATGAACTTCGAAATTCCAGATGAACCTAGCTTGATTACAAAGTTCTTCAAAAATACAACAGATGGCGATTTAGAAAATGATTCATTACAATGAACACCAGATGGCAGTTTAGAAAATAATTCTTTAAAAGAACATCAGATGGCAGTTTGGATAATTATCAACAAAAGTAAAAATTGACAATTGTGAAAACAGCTGATGATGGTGATAAATTGCCGATACTGCAGTGCTGTATTAAAGAAATATAGAAATATGAGGTATGAAATAATCACGATTAATTTAATTCTTATGAATTTGAACCTCATAATGTTAAAAATTCCCAAATTTAATATATAAACATATCAAAGAGTTTAATTCTAACTTTTGAAAGTGTTAGCTGGGCTAACAGAACATGGAATAAATATCATAAGTAAATTTCTTCGTAGTTGAATATAGGAAATAACATTATGAGGTTCTTAATTCAATGAATGAATGAGTCATTTCTTATCTTACCTCATAGTTTGTTTATTTATAAACACTGGAACTGCAGTTTTTAAGAGGAACATCCCTCTCATTTTCAACTGACAAAATGACTCATTCATTCAATCATTGAATCATAGGTAAAGCAGAAAACAGTCACATCAAATACACACATAAAATTATACAATACAAACATAAGCTTAATTAAACTAATAAAACATAATCTTTGATCATAAGAGCGTCAGTCTGTAATTTAAAGGTGTTAACTTGAGGAAATTATATGATATTTGATGAACTTACAGGAAGAAGGAGAGTTTGATTGGGATGCAACAACACAGTCCACCATCTTGGGATCTTTCTACTGGTGTTACATTCTGTCACAAGTAGTCGGAGGAGTATTAACACAGTATTTTGGCACCAAGACTGTCTTCGGTGTATCACAGTTCATCACAGCAATTTGCTCACTACTTATTCCCTCAGCAGCACCTTTACACTATGGAGCAGTGATTGCATTACGTTCTATCCAGGGCATTGCATCAGTAAGTATAAGTAAAATTCTATATTACAGTAGACTCACTCCTTCTTCTTCTTCTTCTCTTCTTCACAGTTTAGGCTTATTTACTAGCCTGTTCCGGCTCCAAATTGAGACTTACTCTAATCTGTTATTAAAAAACTTAGGGCCGCATGCAAATACATTAGTCTCTACTCAAATTACTTCCAATCACTGGTGAGCTGACTCACCGTGAGCAAGTGCAAAGATTGAATTAGCTACCCACTAACTGGTCATGCGTGCAAGTCATCGTTTTCGTAATATTGGCAAGAAATTACTCAGAATTCTCAGCGTTAAAACCACTTCCGTTATTTTCGTCTGCTATAGAGGAACGCATTTATGCTTGCATCCTGCAAATAATACCGTATACAACGACGTCTGCATCGTGCAATATTACGCTGATTCTCCTGTTCTTCCAGTTGAATTCTTTGGTAGACTCTATCAAATTCCTCTTCTCCACGTATACCGAAAACATGATCGAAGTCTTCAAGGTCCGACATCTTGGATAAAGCAGCAAGGTATGCGGCAAGGTTTCAAACTACATCAGTTACCATCGGTTCCCTTTGGGATTCTCACGATAAGTTTCTATCTTAAGTTACCTCGTCAGGTAGCTTACAAATTTCAACAATTATTATTGCATGAATAGATTTCTGAGTAAGCAAAATCGTATTAGGATACAACTTTCTCAGCAGAGAACGCCTTTTACGGTATAATGCGTTCATAGATTCGACCCTTAATGGCATGACAAGCCTAGAAAATCATTACCTATTTTCCAACTACTGGCCTTACATCCACATATACTATTTAGAGGCAGCCAGTATATGACATATGGTTAAAATGCTTGCTTCTCCAGTTGTTATAGCTGGGTTAATCAACCTTGAGCCACTATTTATTATAGGTACTCAAATTCATCATAATGATGGGTGGATCGGCCTGGTGTACTAGTAGTTACCATGCTTGTTTCTGGTTCCAATTTTTGTGGGTTATTCAAACCCAGCTGAATTTGAATCAATGGATTTTGTAGAGCATAAAAAGTCTTAATATCGGTTCCTTTAGAAGAGAACTAAAACTATGGGTTCTGTGTAAAACTAAAAAAATCCTCAAGCTTGAAAAAAAAAAAACAAAAAAAAAGGTCTCTTAGAAAAATTATTTAGTCCTTTCTGCTCAGATTTGAATTGTGATGCTAATGACCTCGCTGTTAAGAGCATCATTAAATAAAATCATAACATAATAATGCTGGGTTGACCAAAAATCCATTAGAAAATTTCTTCATCCTTGGGGATTCAAATCAGCACATATCTGGTAACTCTGTACTAAATTACTATGCTTCAGACCTCTCAACTACAGCATGGGACATACTCTCCTCAGGGAGTAGATCAAGTATGATTGGCTGTTTAATATTTGTAGAAAATAACATTAATGAGGTTTCTTTTAATTATTATGAGTTATTTTGGCTCACCTCATATTTTTTTATATTCTGCAGACTATAGTTTCATCACATCCATGTGACATTATTGTGTTGCTGTTGTCATCCTGTAGATTGATTTCTACTTCCTCTGTTGGCTGACCGATGAACTTTCAAACTCATATTTTTTTTTATATTCTGCAATAAATATGAAATATTTGATATTGTTTATTTTTTTCCTTTCACTCACCTCATACTTCATAACTCCTCGCAGACCTGGGTTTCGTCACATCATTTGTGACATTCTCAATACTGTGTCACGTTCACAACTGATGTCCAACGGCCTTCTATCCTGTAGACTGACCTCAGCGCCATCTGATGGCTGACCGACGAACTTCTGAATCAATCCCCTCTCCTTATAACTGGGTATTTCAAAATTCATAGTTGTGTTTTCATTCTTGCATATGTAATTTTTTTCCCAAATTGTGAGTTCTTTCGGTTTTTCCAATTGTTTAAGTAATTTTGTTTTGGTTTCTATTCTATTCAAAACAGAATTACTTAAACAATTGGAAAAACCGAAAGAACTCACAATTTGGGAAAAAATTTACATATGAAGAATGAAAACACAACCATGAATTTTGAAATACCCGGTTATAAGGAGAGGGGATTGATTTGGAAGTTCGTCGGTCAGCCATCAGATGGCGCTGAGGTCAATCTACAGGATAGAAGGCCGTTGGACATCAGTTGTGAACGTGACACAGCATTGAGAATGTCACAAATGATGTGACGAAACCCGGGTCTGCGAGGAGTTATGAAGTATGAGGTGAGTGAAAGGAAAAAAATAAACAATATTAAAAACTTCTTCTTAACTAAGAAGCCGCCATTTGCAAAGATAGAAGCAATGGTTTCAAAAGCATTTGGCGATAGGGAATTACAACGTATATAAGAGAAAAATTTGCATCTAGATCGTAACTCGCCTCAGTAGCTCAGTTGGTAGAGCACTTGGCCCGGAAAGCCAAGGGTCCCGGGTTCGAGTCTCGGTCTAGGCGAAAATTTTTCTCTTCAAATTTAATTTAATATTAAAAAACCTCATAGTGTTATTTCCTATCTACATAACTTAATGAAATATTTGAGTTTGGATGTTCATTGGTCAGCAAACAGAGAGAGTATAAATAAACCTACAGGATGACAACTGCAAACACAACAATTAGAATGCATTGACAATGTCGCATAGATGTGACTAAACTATAGTCTGCAGAACATTAAAAAAAATGAGGCGAGTCAAAATAACTAACTCATAATAATGATTGGCTATGTCCAGCTCATAAAATTTACACTGCAGTAGCAGTTCATGAATTTTTTTCTGACAGATCCAATAATATAAATAAAAAGAAACCTGAAAAATGAAATATAAAATTTCTGTATAAATGCACCATGGCTCTGTGAAAATTCTTTTTGTTGAATAATTAAGTAATTTGGGTTGTAAGGGGCAACAATTGGTTCTATTTTTATTTTTTATGTCAAGGTCAAAAGGATAAACGCAAGTTGTTTTAAATCATGAACACTCTTTTCTAACCAACAATGCATTTGGAATGACTCACAAGCCAAGAGCCTCAGAGACACATCAAGAATTTACCTAAATACCTGCAGGCATAGATGACAACTGAGAGCAATTTCAATGATACTAAAGCAGCTGGCACACCTCTGTATCTGGAGAACTGGTATAATTCCCCTGATTTATGTAAGAGAGTTACAGAGCAGGAACCAATATAGTTGGATGCTGTATGATCCAATAGGAGAGATATGCTGGCTGATATAAGATCTACAAAACTGAAATGTAGAGAAAATTTAATTTAGTCGTGCAATAATATTTTGTGATCTGTCGCAGCAGACTAGTGATTATGTTCCTTGTCTCCAGTCCCAAGGATCACGGGTTCAAACTTGATTGGGACTGATGGATTTTTTAGGATGAAAAAATCCAAGGAGCAAATCCTCTGGGAGGGACTTTTAGCCATGGGTCATAAGTCTGAAGATTTTCAGGTTTGTAAAAGAACCTTAAGCCTTAAGAACTCTAAAGAAGCAAAATTTACCATTCTTCATCATCCTAGTAACCTTATTTGTCTACTAGATGTCTTATTGGGTCGATATGTTGCCTGCATATCATTCATGACTAACCCACTGGCATTATTGAACTCATAGGTTCATGGCCACACAGACATCCCTATCCTGAGCTAATGTTTTCCAATCATTCCCTGTATAATCTACTTCCCTCAAATCATGGTTAATGTTATTCTCCCACATCATTATTGGTCTACCAACTGGACGTTTTACTCTCTAGTTTTCTTACAACAAGCTTCCATGCACATCTTTCATTCCCCATTCGTGCCACATGTCCTTCCATTGCAGTCTACAATACCTAACTGTTCTCATTATTAAGCATAACTAAATATAATAAATTAATGAGTCATTTTAACATCTTACCTCATATTTCATGTTTTTCAAACACGGTAACTATAGTTTTCAAATGATCTTGTCATTCATTTTCAACCGCCATTATGACTACCGGATATTCGTTGGAATCTCCCTCTATAACGTTGCCATCTGGTGTTGATTTGACGAACTTCGAGATATCGTTGCCATCTGGTGTTGATTCGATGAACTTCGAGATGAGGTCACGTTCATCCGGAATGTCGAAATTCATAGATTTAAATTTGTTCTTCTGTATAAATATTTTCTCCCAAACTGTCAAATCCAAAGGTTTTTCCAAATGTTTTAGAAGTTTAGCTTCTTTTTCAATTCTATGACCTTCCAACAAACTATGTGCTGCAATAGCTGATTTTTCAATTTCACCATTTTTAATATTTCTAAAGTGTTCCTTTGTGCGAGTGTCCAAATTTCTTTTGTTTTTCCTATGTATACTTTATTGCAATCTCGACAATCAATTTGATAAATTCCAGATTTTTTACTATCTGGGGTGTTCATTTTCTTATTGGTTATTAATAAGTTACCAAGGCTAAATTTATTTATCGGTGCCAATGTAATATTGAATTTCTTGAAAATCTTTTGAAATTTGTTATGTATTCCAGGATGATAAGTGATTTTCTTAAATTGTTTTCCTTTCTTTGAATCAGATTGCAGGGTAGTGTATTCTTTTAATCTTTTTTGTTGTCTGAATTTCTTCAATTTAGTTATAATTATTTCCTTTCCAAAACCATTTAAATTAGCTATGTCCAAAATGTGATTGTATTCTTTCTTAAAATCCTCTTCATTTAATGGAACATTCAATAATCTATATATCAAACTGTTGAAAATTGCATGCTTATGCGCAATATGATTAAAACCTGAAGACTTTATGTAATTGTCAATATGAGTATCTTTTCTGTATATATTGAATTCAATTCTTTGTTGTTGTTCATTCCTTCTTATGTAGAGGTCCAAAAATGGGATTTGGTTATTATTTTCTAATTCCATAGTAAATTTCACAGATTCATCCTGGAGGTTGAGTAATTTTAATGCATCTTCATACATAAGAAGAAATGAACAACAACAAAGAATTGAATTCAATATATACAGAAAAGATACTCATATTGACAATTACATAAAGTCTTCAGGTTTTAATCATATTGCGCATAAGCATGCAATTTTCAACAGTTTGATATATAGATTATTGAATGTTCCATTAAATGAAGAGGATTTTAAGAAAGAATACAATCACATTTTGGACATAGCTAATTTAAATGGTTTTGGAAAGGAAATAATTATAACTAAATTGAAGAAATTCAGACAACAAAAAAGATTAAAAGAATACACTACCCTGCAATCTGATTCAAAGAAAGGAAAACAATTTAAGAAAATCACTTATCATCCTGGAATACATAACAAATTTCAAAAGATTTTCAAGAAATTCAATATTACATTGGCACCGATAAATAAATTTAGCCTTGGTAACTTATTAATAACCAATAAGAAAATGAACACCCCAGATAGTAAAAAATCTGGAATTTATCAAATTGATTGTTGAGATTGCAATAAAGTATACATAGGAAAAACAAAAAGAAATTTGGACACTCGCACAAAGGAACACTTTAGAAATATATTAAAAATGGTGAAATTGAAAAATCAGCTATTGCAGCACATAGTTTGTTGGAAGGTCATAGAACTGAAAAAGAAGCTAAACTTCTAAAACATTTGGAAAAACCTTTGGATTTGACAGTTTGGGAGAAAATATTTATACAGAAGAACAAATTTAAATCTATGAATTTCGACATTCCGGATGAACGTGACCTCATCTCGAAGTTCATCGAATCAACACCAGATGGCAACGATATCTCGAAGTTCGTCAAATCAACACCAGATGGCAACGTTATAGAGGGAGATTCCAACGAATATCCGGTAGTCATAATGGCGGTTGAAAATGAATGACAAGATCATTTGAAAACTATAGTTACCGTGTTTGAAAAACATGAAATATGAGGTAAGATGTTAAAATGACTCATTAATTTATTAATTAAGAACCTCATAATGTGTTTCCCAATTTTAACTTTGAATAACTAAATATATAAAGAAAACCTCATAATGTTAAAATTCCCAAATTTATTATATTAAAATAACTAAATTAACATGGTCTAGTAACTCCTAACAAAGGAGAGGCTAAGGCCCAACATTGTAGATGATTAATAATTGATGGCATAGTCCATTGTTGAGCCATAGCCTCTCCTTTGTCAGGAGTTTATAGACAAAGTTAATTTTAGTTACCATATTTGTCCAAAGATGTCATCCATCCATAGTAATTTTGCCCGAAGGCATTTTCATGCTATGCTTGCAGCTTTACTAGGGAATTGTAAGTGTGGTAGCTTCCCATTGCTTTCCACACCGGTGAATGATGATGATGATGATAATGATAATGATAAGGATGATGATGATGGCCATATGATTTCGGGGACCGTTTGGGCCTTAGTTTTCCTGACATTTGTCTTACAGGTGAGGAAAAACCCAGATAAAAACCTCACCCAGGAAAACTGCCCGGACCGGGGATCGAACCCGGGCCTGCTGCATGACAAGGCAGCACGCTACCTCGAGACCACAGCGGTGGATGTCATGAGTGGCACCATTGTAGAAAGATAATATTATTTTGTGTCTCAAATGAAGGGGACAATAAAGACATCCACTTTTTGTCCTCAAGACATCAGGCAGCAGATATAACCTCAACAAAAAGCTGAGAAGTGTGAAGAAATAAAAAAATCAAGATTCTGCCTGAAATACCAGGATAGAAAGAAAGATGTTGACCTACAAGACCAGATAACTGCCTTTTTCCTATAATGCAACATACTGTAAAGGAGCACAGAAAATTATTTTTCTACTTGCTGGACATATATACGTTTAACTCTTTTGTGGTCTACAATAATTTTATTGATCGCAAGGCAGCATATTCGACCTTCAGATTATTTATTGCCTAGCAGTTACTGGAGACTGTACAGCTGCCATCCTACAATGACAAGGCTCTCCATTATTAAGCACAATCCCTGTAAAGTTACAGATCAGGGAACTGGGCTCTCTTTCCAATGTACTTCCCCAGTACAGACAATGAAAAGAAGTTCTACAAACTGTGCGTTGTGTTTAAAACAGATTAAAAGGAGCAAAACTTATTTTCAATACAGAAATGTGAAGTTTCACTTCATGTCCTGGAATGTTTAAATATTTATCACACACCAAGACATCATTTTGAGTGAGGACAATTATTCTGAAACCTTCTCAAAAATTTCTAAAAAAGAATTATTAAACTCCATTTTGTGTGCATTTTGTGTTTGTATGTAAAGAGCATGACATCTCCCATTTTCTGTGGCCATTTAAATCTCAGTGGAGGGGAAAGTTAGCAGGCACTTAAATAAGATTAATTAAATAAAAATAAATATTTGAAAAGAAAAATATACGCCTAGACTGGGGTTTGAACCCAGGACCTTTGACTCTCTATGTCAATGCTCTTCCATCTGAGCTACCTAGGCCTCTAATCTAAACGTGTATTTTTCTCTTATACATAGTTAATATCCTAACCCCAAATGCTACGAGCCATTGCTACGATTTTTTGCAAATGGCGGCTTCTTTGTTAAGAAGACTTTTTATTGGGAATTTAAACATTACTTATAAAGCCAGTAGTGCTTCTTTCAATGTTAATGTTATTCGTATACATTTGCAAAAAATCGTAGCAACGGCTCGTAGCATTTGGGGTTAGGGAATTACCTATGTATCTATGTATAAGAGAAAAATACGCGTTTAGATTGGAGGACTTGGTAGCTCAGATAGAAGAGCATTGACATAGAGAGTCAAAGGTCCTGGGTTCAAACCCCAGTCTAGGCGTATATTTTTCTTTTCAAATATAATTTGTCCATCATTAAGATGTTTAAAAACGAATAATATTAAAATTAAAATAAAACTGTTTTATTTTTATTTAATTAATAAATATGGATTTTCATCAAGTAAACACCAACACAATTGATTACTTAAATTAGAAGTCATTGTTCATAGTTAAATATGGGAAATAACATTATGAGGTTCTTAATTCATGAATTAATGAGCCATTTTTTACATCTTATGTCGTACATGTTTTCTTAAACTATGAGGTAAGATATAAAAAAATGACTCATTAATTCATGAAAGAAGTCTTTACATTAATATTGTTTATGTTAAAATGAGTCACCACTCACTACATTTAGTTTTTTTATGTGAGTGAAAGTTGTGTGTGGTAAATTATTTGAGAACTATTAAATTTAATTAATATAGAGTTAGAATTTTCATGACTCACCTTATATTTGTATTTAAATATTAAGAAAATTTTAAGAGAAAAATATTAAGAGAGAACTTTAAGACTTTAAAACTTTAAGAGAAGAATATTAAGAAAACAGCATATATAAGAGAAAAATTTGTATTTAGATTGGAACTTGCTCAGATAGCTCAGTCAGTAGAATTGTGGCCTAGAAAGCCAAAGCCCCAGTCTGAGCATATAATTTTTCTCTTCAAATATGATTAAGCCTTTTGGACTCAGGCTACAAAATCTACACCAAGTTGCTCAAATCAAAATTAGCTGATTATTATGACAATGTATTAGATGAAGTGCAAAATGGATTCCGAAAAGGAAGATCCTGTACAGTTGGATACTTCACTATTAAAATTCTAATAGAAAAACACAGAGAGTTTAATATTGAAACACACATGGCGTTTATTGACTTGAAGAAGGCATTTGACAAAGTAAATAGAAACAAATTATTAGAAATCCTCAAATATGATGGAATCCCAGACCAACTGATAAAAGCTATATATGATATTTATAAGGATAATTACATCCAAGTTAAGATTGAAAATAAAATCTCGGAATGCAGACCAATTAATCAAGGAGTTAGATAAGGATGTGGTCTTTCACCAATGCTCTTCATAATATACATGAACACAATTATTAAAGAATGGAGACTACAACCACATGGCAGTATACCACTTAATAGATTATATAATTTAGACACCCTATTATTTACAGATGACATTGTGTTTATAGCGAACTCAGAAGATGACCTACAACGTTCAGTCCACTCTTTTCAGCAAATTGCAATAAACTACAACATGGAAATCTCAACAGAAAAATCTAAAGTCATGGCTTCTTCTTCTTCTTCCTTCCAAGTATTAGGCCAAGGCCTGTTACGATCCTATAGAAAATTTTCCCTCCAGCGTTTCATAGGACGGCCCAGTGATCTTCGTCCTCTTGGTATATAATTATAAACAGCTTTGGGGATCCGATTTGAACTCATTCTTTCAAGATGGTGTTTCCAATTTAGTTGGTACTGTTTAATATATTCCAAAATTGGCGTAGTCTTCAATTCTTTTAAGATATCGGTGTTCCTTTTCCGATCCCATCTGGTGTAACCCGCTGTTCTGCACATGAATCTCATTTCACAAGCCGTTATTCTGCTTTCATGTTGTTTTTTTTAGTGTCCATGCTTCACTACCATAGGTCAACACTGGTCTAGCCAAAGTGTTATATAAACGTAATCTGGTGTTTTTTTGTACAAGGGATGGTTTCATAACTTGATTAATAATTCCTAAACTTTTATTATAACTAGTAACTTTTTCAGGGATATCCTTTTCATCCCAGATAGAGAGATAATATCCAAGATATTTAAATTGATTAGATCTCTCTAAAATTTTATTCTGGAGACAGATTTTACTTTGTATGGCGTCCTTCCCATGAAATGCCATAATTTTAGTTTTGTTAATTGATATTTCCATATTAAATTTGGCACCTATTTTTTGTAAATTATAAATTGATCGTTGCAAATCATTTTCGGAAAGTGCCAGAAGAGCTAAATCGTCTGCAAAAAGAATAGCATCGAGTTTGAGGTTCCTATTGATGGGTATATATCCTCGTTGTGTTTTCCTCCATTCATTTATTAATTTATTCATGTATATAATGAAAAGCACCGGTGAAAGTCCACATCCCTGTCTTACTCCAGTGTTGATCTTTTCCCAAGAAGATAATTTGCCATCTTGTTTAACAGAGATTTCATTATCTTTATAGATGTTGAAGATATTAGTAATATATTGTTGTGGAACGTTATCATCAGCTAAAATTTGTAGTAATATATTTCTGTCTACTTTGTCAAAAGCCTTTATGAAGTCAACGAAGGCGATATGAGTTTCTATATTGAATTCCTTGTGCTTTTCTAATAGTAGTTTTAGAGTGAAGAATCCATCTGTACAAGATCTACCCTTTCTGAATCCATTCTGCTCTTCTCCAATTATATTTTCATAAATTTTTCTCAATTTATTCTTAACTATATTAGCATAAATTTTATATCCAGAGTTCAACAAGCTAATTCCACGATAGTTATCTTTGATTTGGCGACTTCCTTTTTTGAAGATTGGTATTACAATGGATTTGTTCCAGCTTTGTGGTGGTTCTTGTCCTTCCCATATCATATTAAGGAGAATAAGAAATCTGTCTAAAAATTTTTTAGTTGAAAATTTAAATAATTCTTGATTAATGTGGTCTTCTCCGGGAGCTTTGTTACTTTTTAATGATTTAACAACATCAGTTAATTCATCTATAGAAATTTGTTCCAAAGCAGTGTTATTAGAGATTGGTATTTGTAATAAATCATCCTTTTGTGTCCATAAATGATGAAAGTAGGTAAGCCAAGATTCTTTAGATATACAATTTAAATGTGCATTTTCTCTTGAATCATTATTTAAATTTTTTAAAACTTTATATATTTTTGGTTGAGGCCTAGTGATATCATTTTCCAAAAATGAGACAAATTGTTCCCAGCTTTGTCTATGTTTTTTGCGAACTTCAATTTTAGCTATGGCTCTCTTCCTATGATACTCTACTTTATCTTCATCTTTTTTTGTGGACAGAAATTTTTTGTATGCTTCACGTTTATCATCAATTACTTTTTTGATGTTTTCATCCCATATCCGTAGTCCTTTTTTTCGATTCCATTTAGTTTTGATACCCAGGCTTTCATTTGCTGCTTGTGTCAAAATACTTTGTAGAGCAAGCCATTCTTCTTCAATATTTTCACCAACCGGTGTTTCTTGAACTAGACGGTCTAATCTGCATTTGTATAGCCAGGTAATAGTGGGATCTCGGAAAAGACTTACTTTATAAGTATAGTCCACTTTTTCAAATTTTACATTATTAATTTTATTTTTATTTTTCCATCTCGGTGGCATACGAATTGGACAAACAAGTAAGTAATGGTCTGATTCGATTTCAGGTCCTCTGTAAACTCTTGTATCAAGAACTTTAGATGCTAATTTTTTATTACATATAGCATAGTCAATTATTGATTTAAGACCCCTGGCTTCCCATGTATATTTGTGACTATCCTTGTGGTTAAATACTGAGTTCATTATTGTGAATTGATTAAACATGACAAAATCAATTAACCGTAAGCCATTTCTATTACAGGTTTGCTCTCCATATGGTCCTATATATGTATCAAATTTAGTATTACCAATTCTGGCATTTAAATCACCCAAAATTATAATCATATCATTATTATTAATTGTGCAGATAACTTTCTGGAAGTCATGATAAAATTTTTCACTTTCTTCTTCATCTCCTTCTACAGGTGCATATATACCTATCACTGTTAAGTATCCTAGAGATAATTTTATTCGGATTTGAATTATTCTTTCATTCCAAAAAGTATAGCTATGTATTGAATTTCTAAATCGTTTATGAACCATAACGGCTACTCCTGCTTGTGCATGAATATGTTTTTTTACACCACTATAAAACTGAATGTAATTTTGAGTTTCTTTGGTGCCTTGTAATTTCTTTTTTGTTTCTGATATTACAGCTAATGAAATCCCCTTTTTGCACAATATATCATCTAATTGATCATCTTTATAGTTAATCCCTTGTACATTCCATGTGCTAAAAAGCAAAATATTTTTTTTCTTCCAAGAGTTGTCCTTTTTCATGCTTTGGTCGTCATTAGTTTGATCCTTCCGGGAAATTCTCGTATAAGACTTGAAAGCATAATAATAGTCCCTTCGATTGGTTGCTGGCCAAAGGAAGGCAAGACCAGTGATGGGGCTGCCATCTTATAGCCTCTGGTCAGGCTTTTCTGGAGAAGAAAAGAAAATAAAGGAAAGAAGAAATGGAAGAAAGGAAAGACTCCCTAGCCCTCGGATGCCCTAATAGCGTCGGGGTTGAAAAAACAAGAGTTAACCAAGAGAGGTTAGATAGTAAAGTTAAAAGAGTGCAAAACACAAGTAAGTGGAAGAAATGTTTTGCTCAGCTTGGGCACCTTGTGGTCGCCATCCACATATCCCCTAGATGAGGACCCCTGAGTCATGGCTTTCCTAGGAAAAGACCCAGTTCACAGTAAAATTGTTATTAATAATACAATACTAGAACAAAGTAACACATTTAACTATCTCTGATACCAAGTTACATACGAAGAAGAAAAAGATTTTAGTCAAAAAATTATAAAATTTAACAGAGTAACAGGAATTATAAATAATATTTTCAAGCCAAACACAGTACAGCAACACACACGAACTAGAATTTATAAAACACTGGCTAGACCCATATTATGTTACGGCAGTGAGGCCTGGACAATTTGCAGTGTAGATGAACAAAGACTAACTGCGGCAGAAATGAAATTTATGAGACGTACTGCGGGCTATTCAAGGACAGACATAAAAGGAATTCTGAGATTCTCAAAGAATTACAAACAGAATCAGTCATGGAATATGTACAAAAATACAGAAACAACTGGAAATCTCACGTACGAAGAATGAGCAGAACAAGAATACCACGTCAGATCTTAAATTACCAGCCACCAGGCAAGAGATCTTTGGGCAGACCCTTCAAACGTTGGATTGAGACCGTAATAGACCACTAGGTCTATCACATGAAAGGAAGAAGAAGAAGAAGAAGAAGAATATGATTAAAAAAACTGTTAAATTTGTTTACTACATATATTTTAATAACCTAAATATCAATTTGACATAGTATCAAATAAAAAAATTATAAATTCATTAAAGTGGTGATTATATTATTTCCAGGGTTTAACTTGGCCGGCAATGTATGCAATGGTTGGACATTGGATTCCAGCCATTGAAAGAAGTCGCTTCATGTCTTCATTCCAAGGTTAGTTATTTTATAATAAGAAAACTGTCATTATTTGTAAACTATTTACTTGATAAAGTGAATTTAGAATTTATAAAACACTAATATTGTCATGCATTGCTTTCTCAAGAGAAATTTCAAAGATGAAGCTAGGATTAATTTAGCTAGAATTCAGTCGACCTTTATGATCTCAATGTAGATGTGACTTAAATCTAAGGTTTTTGGTTTGAACCGAGGCCAAAAATCATTGGAAGTTTCTGTGGTGAAGAAAATTTTAGAATGTAGCTTCTTTCAGAGAGAAAATATTAAAGATGAATAGCTTAAATTTAAATTCAGTGAAAAGTTGATGTTTTTATTATTGATTTAACACTTCTCACTGAAGGATAAATTATATTTGAAGAGGAAAATTTTCGCCTAGACTGAGACTCGAACCCGGGACCTATGGCTTGCCAGGCCAAATGCTCTACCAATTGAGCTATCGAGGTGAGTTGCGACCTAGACACAAATTTTTCTCTTATATACGTTGTAATTCCCTCGTGCCAAATGCTTGAAACCTTTGCTTCTATCTTTGCAAATGGTGGCTTCTTAGTTAATAAGACATTTATTGGGAATTTAACACTACTTTATAAAGCCAGTAGAGCATTTGGCCCAGCAAGCCAAAGGTCCTGGGTTCGAGTCTCAGTCTAGGCAAAAATCTTTCTCTTCAAATATAATTTATCCTTCAGTGAGAAGTGTTAATCAATAATAAAAATATTAATAGAAGCCCTACTGGCTTTATAAAGTAGTGTTAAATTCTCAATAAATGTCTTCTTAACCCTTTAGGTGTCATGAGCCGATTAGATCGGCTCCTGTGCTCTTGTCCATTACCTGCCAGTCAATATACTTAAACTACTTGCAAAGCCGATCACATCGGCGGGTGCGATTTAAATCTCAGACACAAGAGATTTTACCAGTGGCATGCAGAGTGTTAACTAAGAAACCGCTATTTGCAAAGATAGAAGCAAAGATTTCAAGCATTTGGCACGAGGGAATTACAATGTATATAAGGGAAAAATTTGCATCTAGATCGCAACTTGCCTCGGGAGCTCAGTTGGTAGAGCATTTGGCCCGGCAAGCCAAGTCCTGGGTTCGAGTCTCGGTCTAGGCGAACATTTTTCTCTTCAAATATAATCAGTGAAAAGTGTTAAATCAATAACAAAAACATCAATAGAAGCCCTACTGGCTTTTAAAAGTAGTGTTTAAATTCCCAATAAATGTCTTCTTAACTAAGAATCCACCATTTGCATAGATAGAAGTCAATGCTTCAAGCATTTGGTGCGTGGGAATTACAACGTATATAAGAGAAAAATTTGCATCTAGATTGAAACTCGCCTCGGTAGCTCAGTTGGTAGAGCATTTGGTATGGAAAACCAAAGGTCCCGGATTCAAATCTTGGTCTGGGCGAAAATTTTTCTCTTTAAATTTAATTTATCCTTCAGTGAGAAGTGTTAAATTAATAATGAAAACATCGATAGAAGCCCTACTAGCTTTTAAAAGTAGTGTTTAAATTCCGAATAAATGTCTTCTTAACTAGGAAGCTGCCATTTGCATAGATAGAAGCCAAGGCTTCAAGCATTTGGTGCACGGGAATTACAATGTATATAAGAGAAAAATTTGCATCTAGGTTGGAACTCGCCCTGGTAGCTCAGTTGGTAGAGCATTTGGTATGGAAAACGAAAGGTCCCGGGTTTGAATCTCAGTTTGGGCAAAAATCTTTTTCTTCCAATTTAAGCATCCATCCATCCATCCATAGTAATTGCCCGAAGGCAAGTCCTTCACTGCAATCATAGCATTTTCATGCTATGCTTGCAGCTTTACTAGGGAATTGTAGGTGTGGTAGCTTCCCGTTGCTTTCCACACCGGTGAAGGATGATGGTGATGATGATGATGGCCATATGATTTCGGGGACTATTTGGGTCTTAAAGTTTTCATAACATTTGTCTTACAGGCGAGGAAAAACCCCGATAAAAACCTCACCCAGAAAAACTGCCCCAACCGGGGATCGAACCAGGGCCCGCTGCATGACAAGGCAGCATGCTGCCTCGAGACCACAGTGGTGGACAATTTAAGCATAGAGAGTTTATTTTCACTTCTGTTTTCTTGTTAACTTGTAAATAGCTACTATATATTTTTTGTAAAATTGTACATATTTTAAACTTGGATAGCCTGTATTGTCTGTAAATATTTATCTTCATCATAATAATTTTCATCACTTCATCAATCATGACTACCAATAATCATCATTATCAAATCCACATGAAATAATTTACTTACTTTTAATTTTTGTTAAGTTATTGGGTTTTGGTTTAGGTATAAAATTTTAGAGCTTTTAAAGCAGATAATAATTAGAAGTTTTTTTTCTACATTTATAAAAAAATCAATATTTTTATTACAATAATGTTTTATATTTAGGTTTCAGTTTTGGGATTGGGCTGACATATCCACTGTGTGGATTCCTGATAGCTCACTTTGGGTGGAGAGTGGTGTTCTATGTGACGGGCAGTGTTGGTATGCTCTGGTGTTTGATGTGGTGGGCACTTGCATATGACACTCCTGCTCAGCATCCTCGTATCTCGGCCAGCGAGCGTCACTATATTCAGTCCAACGTTGGAAATACTGTTGTAGGTGAAAAGGTAAGTGGTTTACATAAATCTGATTCATTACTGTAGTACAAATAGAAAATTTAAAAAAAGTATCAGTTGATAGTGTTTGAGAGTTATATTTGGAGATCCCAAGTTCATATCACAGGACAGACCAACCTCAATGGGTTTTCATCAATCGTCAAAGTAAATGCTGGATTGATAAATTAATAGTGAGTTGTGAAAATCATAAACTGTGTTCTTCAAGCACACGACTGAAGTTTCAGGAGGCATCCCTTCTGTATTCAGCTATCTTTATGATTAAGAATTAAATTAAACCTCATAGTTACTTATTTTAGGAATTCTCACTATGAGGTATATTCATTAAGGTAGAATATGTTTATCACTCACCTCATATTGTTCAATATGAACAATATGAGGTGAGTGATAAACATATTCTACCTTAATAAACCTCATAGTATTCTTTCCCTGTGAAAATTAAATATCTTTACGATTATATTTGAAGAGAAAAATTTTTGCCTAGACCGGGACTCGAACCCGGGACCCTTGGCTTTCCGGGCCAAGTGCTCTACCAACTGAGCTACCGAGGCGAGTTACGATCTAGACGCAAATTTTTCTCTTATGTACTTTGTAATTCTTTACGATTGTTGAATTTTGGTCTACACTTTCATCTTCAAAGCTGCCATCTGGTGTTGATTTTGATGAACTTGCAAGCAAGATCTGATCTGAAAGTTCATCAAATTAACACCAGATGGCAACTTTGGAGATGAAAGTATAGACGAAAATTCAACAGCTGTATAGATAGCTGAAGATAAGAGGGATGCCTCCTGAAACTGCAATTATGTGCCTGAAGAACACGAAGTTTATGATATGAGATTTTCACAACAGACTATTAATTTATTAACTTGAAAGTCTCATAATGTTATTTCCCATTATATTATTTTTGGTCTGGACATCTTACCTCAATATTAATGTTGATTTGTTCTTGGACATGTTTCAAAACAATTCTGTTTTATCGTCAGCTTTCCCAGACTGGTTTTATTTATGTTGCATTATGTTGCACCACCTGGATGTCGATGTCAGCTCCATCCTGTGGTTGGCCAAAGAACCTCCAAACAAGGTCACCCTCCATCGGAATATCAAAATTCATAACTCTGTTTCTGTTCTTCTGAATATAAATTTTTTCCCAAATAGTCAGCTCTTTTGTATTTTCTAACTGTTTTAATAATTAGAACCAAAGAACACATAAGAAATATTAAAAATGGAGAAATTGAAAAATCTGCAGTTGCTGCTCATGTTTGGTCTGAAAAACATAATATAAATTCAGACACTAAATTATTAAAACAGTTAGAAAATACAAAAGAGCTGACTATTTGGGAAAAAATTTATATTCAGAAGAACAGAAACAGAGTTATGAATTTTGATATTCCAATGGAGGGTGATCTTGTTTGGAGGTTCTTTGACCAACCACAGGATGGAGCTGACATATTTCACTTCCAATATATCCACTTTCTATCTCTCTGCTTCTGCTGTAATTTTTTCTCCCCCTTCCTGATACAATGTTCAAACAGACCATCCTCATGGGCTAGTGGTTAGCATTTCTGATTACAGCTTATGAGGTCCCGGGTTTGATCCCCAGTCAAACCATAGGTATTTTTCCTTAAAGGGAATTAATTATTCCTATGGTTGCCCATGGACTGGAATTTAGGTTAGGTTTAGGTTAAGAACTCTCCTGGCACTTCATTATCATATATCACTAATCATATCATTGAGGTAACATAACTCTGCCTTCCAGGTGCCCCAACCTAAGAAATGGATTACAATTTTGCCAATGCCAGAGGAGAAAGCCAGAAATGTCATAAAAGACAACCTGGAGGCATTAGACACAACAACAATGTTCAAATATTCCAAAAGCCAATAATTGTGTCATGCTTCATGCCAAAGGTTGTCGTTGCAAGATCCATCTGGCCACTTTGTTTGGTTTCATTAATAATTGTTTATTTAAGCAAATGTGGGTCATATTTGTGTGTGTTTGGTGCTCAGATCAGAATTTTAAAAAAATTACCTTCTAGGAGATTGGCCAAATTCCTTGTCTAAGATTGTACATCCAAAAATTAAAGGTTCAAACCATCTCCATAATTTTTTTATTGTAAAATGTTGTCAAAATGTGGATTTAAAAATTAGCCACAGACTTTGTAACCAGGATTTTTTCTCATCTTTTCATCAAAGATTCATGCCATTTAGTCCAGAAGAACGAGTTATAGGATGCTCCATAAAATTGTTCATAGTAGTTATATGTTGGGTCGGTATGTTCACCATATAGCATTCATGAGATCTGTAGGGCAATAAGCATAACTAATTTTATTTTAGAAAGAAAAATTATGTTGAACCGGGAGTCGAACCCCAGATCTCTGACTCTGTACATCAGTGCGGTAACCGTTATGCCATTCGAACTTCTGATAGGAACGTCAAATTTCTTTCTACTTGATAAGTAGAAAGAAATTTGACATTCCTATCTTAAGTTCGAATGGCGTAATGGTTACTGCACGGATGTACAGAGTCAGAGGTCTGGGGTTCGAATGTAATTTTTCTTTTAAAAATAAAACTATATCCAATTCTGGAACATGTTAATTAAAAATATAACATCAAAAAGCATAACTAAATTAACTTGGTCTAGTAACTCCTAACAAAGGGGAGGTTAAGCCCCAACATTGGCATTATAGATGTAATAGCTATATGTAGGGTATAGTTAACATATTTTTAAAAAGTCTATGGAAAATAAATAATCACACATACATAATACAAGGGTGAATCAAATATAAATCGGAATGATTGTTTACAATTTTATTGAATTAACAAAAAAAATACAAAACCACCACCTCATTTTTCTACAAGTCTCCTGCATTTCCAACACACTTTTGCCATCGAGTTGGCAACTTTTTGATGCAGTCCTTGAAGAATGAGGGATGACGTATAGTCAGCCAGTTGCACACAAACTCCTCTACTGCTGCATTGTCGCCAAACCGCCTTCCTTCCAGGTCTTCTTTCAGTGGCCCAAACAAATGGTAGTCACAGGGTGACAAATCTGGACTGTAAGGAGAATGTTCCAGAGGTGTCCAATGCATTTTTGTCAGTTTTTCTTGTGTCAACTGAGCAGTGTTTGGCCTTGCATTGTCATGCAGCACAATCACATTTCAGATTGGTTTCTGGTGGATTTTCGGAATTTGAGTTCATCACTGATGATGGCTTGAACACTTCCGAAGCTTATTCCAACGTGTGAAGCAATTTCAGAAATTGTTACGCACCAATCCTCCTCAATAATGTCCCGTACAGCACGAATGTTGTCTGCAGTGATCTTGTTCGTTGCCGTCTTTGGTGGGGCTCATTTTCCACTGAATCCCGGCCCGCTAAATTTTTTTGCGCCGATCATACACCTGCATCTTCGAAAGAGTTGCTTCCCCAAACTGCGCATGGAGCCTTCTCAAAATTTCAGAAGGTTTAGTGCCTTCTTTCGCCAAAAACTTAATAATAATGTGTTGCGCAACAGATGTGTGTACCTCTTGCTCGCTCATGGCGTACTGAAGCAAGTGGCCACTCTTTGGAGTGCGACACATCAAGATCCCTACTCCAGACACCCCCACCAACTTCCCCTCCATACTGCAACCTTTGCAGTTTGCTACCAGGGCCTCCAGATACAAATTACGGTTTATATTTGATCCACCCTCGTACAATATAGGCACCTTCGTAACACAAGTGGCTAGACACTTGCTCTCAACTTGTGGGTCTCATGTTTGCATCTTGGTCGCTCTATGTGGGGTTCATGGTAGACAAAACAGAGCCAGGGAAGGTTTTTTTTCAGGGATTCTCCTTATTTTCCCCTTTCAAAAACTTCATTCCACCATTTCTCCATCCTCATTGTATCCATCTTATTCCCTTTCATTCATCTCCTCCTGTGATGGTGTGACAGGCCAATCAGCCAGCATCCTTGTATTTCATGGACCTCCTATATAATAATCATATCATATAATACAATATAGACACCTTCGTGACACAAATGGCTAAACACTTGCTCTCAACTTCTGAGTCTCCTGTTTACATCTTGGTCACTCTATATGGGATTCATGGTGAACAAAACAGAGCCAGGAAAGGTTTATTCAGGGATTCTCCTTATTTTCTTGTCAAAAACTTTGTTCCACCACTTCTCCATACTCATGGTATTTATTTTGTTCCCTTTCATTTCATCTTTTCCTGTGATGGTGTGACAGGCTGATCAGCCAGCATCCTTGTATATCAAATCATCATCTATGCAAATATTAGACCATGTGGCCTGTTACAGTCTCAAAGAGGAATTTTCCATCCAGCACTTTTTTGGACGTCCCAGCAATCTTTTGCTTTGGGGGCAGTAACAAAGCATGGCTTTTGGAATTCTATGAGATGGCATTCATTGAAGATGGTACATCACAAACCTTATATATAATAGAAGCTTCATTTCAATCCATCCTTTGATCTGACATTATACCAGATACAAATATAAAGGGTTTATGGAAATTTAAAAGCAAAACCTAGTTAGAGCATCCTCGTTATAAAATGTGAATGCAGTTTCATTATTTGCAGGGATTCAGGTATTAAAAACTTAATATGAATTTCATAAATTTATGATGGGAATTAACATTATTAGGCTTTCAAATTAATAAAATTTAAATTAATCGTACATCATCTCACCTCTTACACTGTGTGTTTTTCACAGCACAGGACTGGGGTTCCAGGTACAGTTGTCCCTATCTTCAGCCATCTTTTCAACTCAAAGAAAAGATGGCTGAAGATAGGTATGACTGTTCCTGAAACTGTGGTCGTGTGCTGTGGAAAACATGGAGTGTATGAGGTGAAATGATGTATAACTCATTTTAATTTTATCAACATAATATGAACTTAATTTAGGAAATGTGCATTGGAAGCATTTAAAATTGAAGGTCTGTGATTCAAAACCCAACACAAGATAGATTAAGTTATGTAGGTAGGAAATAACACTATGAGGTTTGACGTTTTTCTTATTAATTTAACACTTCTCACTGAAGGATAAATTATATTTGAAGAGAGAAATTTTTCACCTAGACCGAGACTCGAACCCAGGACCTTTGGCTTTCCGGGCCAAATGCTCACCAACTGGGCTACCAAGGCAAGTTACGATCTAGATGCAAATTTTTCTCTTATATATGTCAATAGAAGCCCTACTGGCCTTATAAAGTAGTGTTAATCCTCATCTAGGGGATATGTGGATGGCGACCACAAGGTGCCCAAGCCGAGCAAAACATTTCTTCCACTTACTTGTGTTTTGTACTCTTTTGACTTTACTATCTAACCTCTCTTGGTTAACTCTTGTTTTTTCGACCCCGACGCTATTAGGGCATCCGAGGGCTAGGGAGTCTTTCATTTCTTCCATTTCTTCTTTCCATTATTTTCTTTTCTTCTCAGAAAAGCCTGACCAGAGGCTATAAGATGGCAGGCCCATCACTGGTCTTGCCTTCCTTTGGCCAGCAACCAATCGAAGGGACTATTATTATGCTTTCAAGTCTTATACGAGAATTTTCCGGAAGAAGCTGGAGGGAAAATTTTCTATAGGATCGTAACAGGCCTTGGCCTAATACTTGGAAGGAAGAAGAAGAAATTTCTAATAAATGTCTTTTTAACTAAGAAGCTGCCATTTGCAAAGATAGAAGCAAAGGTTTCAAAGCATTTGGCGCAAAAAATTTGCATCTAGATCGCAACTTGCCTTGGTAGCTCAGTTGTAGAGCATTTGGCCCGGAAAGCCAAAGGTCCCGGGTTCGAGTCTCGGTCTAGGCGAAAATTTTTTTCTTCAAATCTAACTATGAGGTTTATTTTAATTTATGTTGAGTTGTTTTTGACTTGCCTCATACTTCTTAACTCCCTTGCAGACTTGAGTTTCGTCACTGCATTTGTGACATTCTCAATGCTACATCATGATCACAACTGACATCCAACGGTTTCCTCTCCTGTAGATTGATTTCTGCGCCCTCTGCTGACCGACCGATGAACCTCCAAATCAATCCCCTCTCCTTTTCACCGGGTATATAACATAACTATGAATTTTGAAATACCCGGTGAAAAGGAGAGGGGATTGATTTGGAGGTTCATCGGTCTGCCATCAGAGGGTGCAGAAATCAATCTACAGGAGAGGAAGCCGTTGGATGTCAGTTGTGATTATGGTGTAGCATTGAGAATGTCACAAATGCAGTGACGAAACTCGAGTCTGCGAGGGAGTTAAGAAGTATAAGGTGATTCAAAAACAATTCAAACAAGATAGATTGTTTACTTTATGTGACCTTTTTTCAATGATCCATAAACAATTTAGTTTTAGATTTTTTGATATTAATATTAAGATAATATTTTGCCAAAATAAACTAATTCTTATGTATCTTTTCCTTTTCGATCCTTGCTTACTCCTATGTTTTGTTGCCTATTACATTAATTTGTACCTACTTAGTTTTGTTCACTAGTTATATTTTAGTCTTGCATTAGAATTGATTTAGTTACCTAACTATTATTAGTTTTCTATTCTTTTCTTTGTCCCGTTCGTCCCGGAGTATGTTTTGTATTTTCAGGGTTTAGTAGTGCCGTGGCGCTCAATTTTAACATCACTTCCTGCCTGGTCGATTGGCATCACAACATTTGGTCGCATATGGATTCACTACACATTCATCATTCCTGGTCCGATGTACATGAAAACTGTACTTGGCTTCAGCATTCAAAAGGTGATGTATATGTACAAAATTATGACAATGTACAAAATACAACATTTGTAATTCATTCAAGATTATGGTGAAATTCATTGTTTCTTACCTCTCCTCATATAAATTTTCTAAGTAGATCACGATTTCGAGACCACAACAGTCTCATCTTCAGCACTTTCTTGGCGGACCAAGCAGTAGCTGCCCATGGTTGGTCCGAAAAACATTTAATTGAATCAAAAGCCAGTCTAATTAAACAAATAGACAAACAAAAGAAACTAACGGTTTGGGAAAAGATCTACATTCAGAAAAACATAGGAAAACTTATGAACTTCGAAATTCCTGCAAATTTTGACCTGATTCAGAGGTTCATCGGTCCACCAATAGAGGAAAGAAGAAGAGTTTCTTCCAATCGACATAACATCAGTCACCAAGAAAGTGCTGAAGATGAGACTGTTGTGGTCTCGAAATCACGATCTACTTAGAAAATTTATATGGGGAGAGGTAAGAAACATTTAATTTCACCATAAATTAAACCTCATAGTGATTAATTCCTATAAAAGTTAAACATTCAAGATTGTTCTATGGGACAATTTTTCTTTTATTCAATGCCACCACATTGTCATTTTGACATTCTTGTATTCTCTCCTGGCATGGCATTATTATAACCCACTTCTGAGGTTGGAAGGCAGAGTTACGCTACTCTGATGATCTATGATAATGATGCACCAGGAGAGGCCTTCATCCTAAATTTAATGAATATGTTACTGATGGCCAGATGATGTTCAGGGACTGTTTGGGCCTTAGAGTTTCCTGACATTTGCCTTACAGGTGAAGAAAAATCCCAAAAAAAAAACATCACCCAGGAAACTTGTCCTGACCAGGGATCGAACCTAGGCCCACTGCATGACAAGGCAGCACACTATCTCGAGACCACAGCAATGGACAATGGACAAATATGTATATAGCATCATATTACATGCAGAGGCAGCTTTTGGGGAGGATTCCTGGTGCCAAACTCCCTGAAAAAAATTTAAAAATTCTCTTTATCACTTTAATTTGTTGTTAATATAATAACCATTATTGCTGTTCTCATGTGACTCAGATTTTTGAGACCATGTCCCTTCCCTGGTTAATACAAGCTGGTTGACATGGCAATGGCACACTTTTCAAGCTCTTAACATTTTCACTGGCTCTTTATTAAGAAATTATCTGGGCTCGGTCAGCTATGTTCTCAGATCGTGGAATGTTAGTTAACAGATTGAGATTTCATATTTTTGTGGCTGTTGAAATGACGGAATTCAGATATTAATTGCTAATGTCTATAACAATTTTCATATTTAATGTGTTTATCGAAATGAATGGAGACAGATACAGTTCAAGTAATAAAAAAACAATAAAATACACTTACTTACTTACTTACTCACTGGCACTATCGAACCCATAGGTTCATGGCCGCGCAGACATAAGCTCTCCATACATCCCTATCCTGAGCTAGTGCTTTCCAATCATTCCCTGTATAATCTACTTCTCTCAAATCATTGTTAATGTTATTCTCCCACCTCATTCTTGGTCTACCAACTGGGTGTTTTCCCTCTGGCTTTCCTACAAGAAGCTTCCGTGCAAGTCTTTCATTCCCCATACGTGCAACATGTCCTGTCCATCACAGTTCAGTAAATAATAGTGTATGTCACTATAAACATCTAGCCCTTCTAACCCTCAAGGTCAACATATAATGTAACACCCTTGCTTACTTTAGGTACATAGCACAGTTATCCTTTTGATCAAATTTTTTTGAGTCTAGAGAAGTCTAGCAAATCTGACGATGATATAGAAGAATATATCGAAACACGTTCGAGAACAAATCAACATTATATTGAGATAAGATATCTCTAGACTCAAAAAAATTGATAAAAAGAACCTCAAAATATTACTTCCTAAAATAAATAATCCCTTTTGATACTTTTGATATTTTGATAATTCTACAGTAACTGGTCATGGATCTCGAGTCCGAAGATTTTGAAGCTCATAAAAGAACCTCAAGCTTAAATTAGAGCCTCTAAGCAAAATTTAATTAGTCTTTTCCATCCAAGATATATCTTCGTTGCAAACTAGATGTCTCTTTGAGGTGATGAGCTAACCACTTGTCACTGACATTTATAATGAAATGTGTAACTAAAATAGCTTGGTCAAATAAGTCCTACAAGGGATCACCTTTGGCTCATGTGCTAGTGTATGGGTATAGAGAGACATAATAACTGGCAGGCCAACAGTTTTAATAAAGAGTGGGAATGATTGTAATGTTATTTTTAATGATATAATGTTATTAGATTGAAAGTGTTTTCAAGTATTTGGCCTGTGATATAACTTATGAAGAAGAACAAGATATAAATAAGAAAAATAGAAATTTCAATATATTTGTGGAACAATCAGACAAACACTGAGGAACGAAGTTAGAGAGGAGATGCAGCTAAGATTTTACTCAACGATGGCACTACCAGTGGCGATGTATGGAAGTGAGGCCTGGGTCCTGAAGAAAAAAGATGTAAAATTCAGGCAGGGGAAATGAGATTCCTATGGGCTTGAAAGGTTATACAAGAGAAGAACATATTAGAAATGAGAATGTTAGAGAGGAACTAAAGTATAACCACTTCTTCAACAAATAGAACAACACAGGAACAATTGGATAGAACATCCACAAAGAATGACAGAGGATAGGATACCAAAGATGGCACTGATGTATAATCCTGGAGAACGAAGATCGGTTGGAAGACCAAGAAAGTGCTGGGCTGAACAGATGTGAGATCGGAACAGGCAAAGACCTAATCCGTGAAGGATGACGATGATGATGATGGATTGAAAGTGTACAAATTATGTGGATTTGTTTTTATTTAACTAAAAAAGAGAGCTGTCAACCATTGTATGCTGAAACTTACCTTGAAATTTGTACCAGAGAAGCGCTGTGATGTACCAAGGCTGTGTTCAAAAAAAAAAAGTGCCATTTTCAACTGCAAGACACTAAAATCCAGCACCAAAGATCTCATTTAAACTATGGAAAAGTAATACAACTGCTGACTTGGTGAAGACAACCTGCCTGCATGCCGGTCCTGCCACATACCAACCCTGACAACTTGCCTGCACGCTGTGTCCCTCCACACTACAGTTCTTTACTCACACAGGGAGTCCATCTGCTTCACATAGTGGGTTGCCATTGCTGGATTCTGACTTCGATTTCTGTGCCTTGTAGTTAAAAATGGCATGTCATTTTTTTGGACATGGTCTTGGTTCATCAAAACAATTTTCTGGGAGAAATTTCAAGGTAGGGTGTCCACATGCAATTGTTGAGGGTTCCCTTGTAATTTTAAATGAGAAAATATAATTTAACATAAAATTGAGGTATTTATCAAAGAAATTGAATTGGTTTTTTTGTACTTCACATCATATCAGCTCTCTTTCCTGGACGAGTTTTCATCTTCGGCCATCAGGATGAAGCTGATTCCTTCAAAACTGATCTAGGAAAGAGTGACATGTAAGAATCAATTCAAATTTTTTGAGAACGTATATTAAAAATGCTGGGTCGACAAAGTAAAAAATTAATATTATTCAACTACAAGCCCATTGAAATAAAACTTCTTCAGAAACTAGTGATCGAGAAATGCTATTAAAAGAATCATTGCATGGAGTTCCAGTTCAAATACAAAGTAGTAGTAGTAGTAGTCTAATACCCATTAGCTTGGATGTGTTCCATTTGCTTTCTTGCTTCCCAATAGAGTCCTGCCAGAGTTCTTGTAGGTACATCTTCAGAGCCTCACAGCTAGCAAGATGTTCAAATACAAAGTAAACTCAAGTTTTTTTTTTTAATTTGTAACCAGCATTTATTAGATTTTCAGGTTCAGGCATGTATTTTATTCCTGATAACAAACCCTGCTCTATACAATTTGTGCCAGCCACCACTGAATATATGCATTCACTGAGTGGGCAAGAATATAATTACCATGATTTTTTTCAGTGTGCCCAAAATGAAATACAGATTTTTTTTTTGAAAAGGAAAATTAACGTTTGAACTGGAAATCGAACTATGGACTTCCAACTCAGTATGTCATTGTGCAGCCCACTACCATTCCAAACATGGCACAAATGCCAACGTTTCTTTCCGCTTATACAATTCTCTAATGTCTGAAGGCAGATAGCCAGAGCTATCAACAACGCCTTTAGACAACTTCTATTTGAGGTATTTTTAATAAATTTGTCCAGGACTGGAACATGTTAAAACTAAATATAACATAAAAATATGAAATATAGATTTTTTATTATCAATTTAACACTTCTCACTGAAGGATAAATTAAATTTGAAGAGAAAAATTTTCGCCCAGACTGAGACTCAAACCCAGGTTTTCCATACCAAATGCTCTGCCAACAAAAATTTTTCTCTTTAAATTTAATGAAATATAGATGTTTGTTCATGGTTAAGCTGCAGTACTGTCAATGGAATAAAATTGTTATTGGTCTTGAGTCAATAAAACAATTTATTGGCTTGTGAAATATTAATAATAATTTAGGAAATTAGTTTCTAATCTTATAATGATATGTTGTTAATGTTTACAGAATGGTTTGATGTCTGGAGCTCCATTCCTATGCAGTTACGTGTCATCTGTGTTGTTTTGTTACTTGGCTGATGTTCTAGTGAACAATAAGCTTCTTTCTTTAACCAATGTGCGCAAGCTGTTTACTGCCATATGTGAGTGTTTTAATTTGAAAATTTTCTGTAAAACATTGAAATATACTATACATGTTCCTATGACTTTTTGTATTACTTCATTCATAGCTTGTGTTGAACTAGATGATAAGTAGGCACACAGTTCTACTTGCATAAACATCTCCTTCTCTTTAATAGTGAGTGGAGAACATATTTTAATCGACTCACCTCATACATTTTCAAACTTCTTTGATAACAACGGTTTCAGACAATATCATGTCCTTCATCAGTCATGGGGTCCACTGATGCAATTCTGTGATTGTTGATTTCTTTAGTGGGAGCACAAGAGGTGATGTCACTAAAGAAATCAACAATCACGGAATTTCATCAGTGGACGCCATGACTGATGAAGGACATGATATTGTCTGAAACCGTCGTTATCAAAGAAGTTTGAAAATGTATGAGGTGAGTCGATTAAAATATGTTCTCCACTCACTATTAATGATATAACCTCATAATGTTTACTTCCCGATATTAATTTAAATCTCCTTCTCTATTATGTTTGCAGTGATGCCAGATCCAATAAATTTCAATGTCTCTGAATATACTACTATCAACTGTGTACACTTGGAACTCAAGTCCAATACAAATGCAGTTGTCATACAGCAAATAATCAATTTTTTTATCCATTTACATTTATACAACCTTGGTTGGCAGTTCTGTGTTTTCACGAAGAGCTAATATACATACAGGCTAGCAGCTAGAGTAGTGTTACCAGAAAGCATAGATTAAAAAAGCAATGTTGCTGAACAAATCACCAGTTAAATATTATTAAAATTACATATCACCTCATATTTTGTCTTCTTTTTCAAAATTGTTGTTTTGTCATCAGTGATTCAACGTTTCCTCCTCCATCTGTTGGTAGACTGATGAACTCCTAAATCAAATCATGTTCCCTGGGAATGTCAAAATGTATTAATTGCTCCTTCTTTTTTTGATTGTAAATCTTTTCCTAAACTGTGAGTTCTTTAGGTTTTTCTGTTTGTTTAATTAATTTTGCCCTTATTTTAATTTGATGATTTTCTGACCAAACGTGAGTGACTACTGCAGATTTTTGTACTTCTCCATTTTTAACATTCCTAAGATGTTCCTTCACTCTCATTTTCAAATTTCTTTGTCTTCCCTATGTAGATTTTTTCACAATCGTCATATTTTATCTGATAAATACTTGATTTGTTTTTTCTTCTATTTTCTCCTTTTTGTTGGATTTTATTATTCTTCTTCTTCTTAAACTTAATTTGTAGGATTTTCATCCTGTTTATTTCCAAAATCACTCCTCGGAGGAAGACGTATTGGATGTGCATTCACTGTCTATCCATCTCTTGGCTGGTCTTCCTCTTGTTCTTCTCCCGTCCATTGGTCTATCTTCTTTAGCTCTTTTTGCAAGCCGGTTTTCTTCCATTCTTTCTATATGACCCTTCCAATATTTTCATCTATCTATAATAAATTTGGTTATGTCTTGAATATGGCATTTGTCCCTAATTTGTGTATTGTGTATTTTATCAAATAATGTTTTCCCCTGAATAGTTCTTAAGATTTTCATTTCGCATGTGCTTATTATTTGTTTAGTTTTTGTTGTATCAGCCCTAGTTTCTGCTCCATATACGACAACTGGTCAAACTATCGTTTTGTATATGCGGGTTTTGCTTTCTATTGACCTATGTTTGTTACGCCACATTAAATATTTCATATACCCTGATATTTGTGCTGCTTTATCAGCTTGTTTCTTTACTTTTTTTATTAAATTTTTAGTGTTTGTTATTAATACACCTAAATAATTAAATTCTGACATTGTTCTATAATTTTTCTTTCCACTTCTGATTTGCATCTTACTGGTTCTTTTGATATTGTTAAGCATTTTGTCTTATTTGTGTTAATTTCCATATTGTATTTTCTGGCATTTATATTAAATTGATGTAAAGATCTTTGTAAATTATCTTCAGATTCTGAAAGGAGAACGACATGATCTGCGTAACATATTAAGTGAAATCTAGTGTTTCTCATTTTATAACCCAAACGTGGTGGTATGTTTTCAATAATTTTATCCATTATAATATTAAATAAGAATGGACTTAAAGAATCACCTTGCCTGATGCCCTTTGTGAGGGTTATTTCTTCAGTTTGCTGTTCTTTTACTTTGATTACTGTTTTGCAGTGTGTGTTAATTGATATTATTGCTCTAATCAGTTTATTAGGAATTTCATTCTCTCTCAAGATATGTACAACATCTTCAAGCTGTACTCTATCAAAAGCTTTCTTCATATCTATGAAACATAAGAATACTGGTTTATTGAATTCCGATGATTTTTATTATTCTTTTGAAGCCAAATTTATTTTTTGGTGCCAATCTTATGTTATCACCAGTTTCTGTTTATATTATCAATAAATTTTAATGTTTTTTTTTTCTGAAATAAAATTTTAATGTGTCAGTGTATATTAAAGTAGTATAAAATAATTTCAATAATTAGCAGAATAGGATACATATACCACAGAATGTCTAACAAACTAGTGAAAAATTAGATCATTCACTTATGTCCAAAAAATCTTTTTCACAATTAATAATCAATTTAATCCACTTATAATATAAATATGGTACCATATTTGTCATATATAATATGCTTCCTTGAATAAGATCCCCCCAAAAATTATCATAATAACGAACTTCAATTTTAAAAACTAGATCATATTTAAAGAGAAAAATTATACGCTCAGACCGGGACTTGAACCTGGGACCCTTGGTTTTCTAGTCCAAGTGCTCTACCATTTGAGCTACCTGAGCAAGTACCGATCTAAACGCAAATCCTTCTCTATATACGTTGAAATTCCCGCCCACCAAATGCTTTGAAGCCTTTGCTTCTATCTTTGCAAATGGCGGCTCCTATATTAAGAAGACATATAATTTTTCTCTTTAAATATGATTTATCCATCATTGAGATGTATGAAATTAACAATAAAAACATTTAAAAACTAGAGTTTAAAAAAAAAGTACCTTAGCTGAGCATTTAAATAATTTCCACTCTTGATTGTCAATGTTATGCTATACAGTGTGTTAAGTTATGTAGATAGGAAATAACACTATGAGGTTCTTTAATATTGTTTATTTTTTATTATTTCACTCACCTCATACTTCATAATTCATAGCAGACCCTGGGTTTCTTCACATAATTTGTGACATTGTCAATGCTGCATTGTCAAGGCCGTTGGACGTCAGTTGTGAACGTGACGCAGCATTGACAATGTCACAAATTATGTGAAGAAACCCAGGGTCTGCTATGAATTATGAAGTATGAGGTGAGTGAAATAATAAAAAATAAACAATATACAGTGTGTGTTCATATTTTTTTAATGGCAATTCCATTTTCATGATTTTGTTGAACTGAATTCAGCTTTTCAGCTTCTAATTCCAGCATTTTACACTTTTGCCATGTTAGTGTACATTTACACTTCTTCTGAGATTTAGCGGACATAAAAAATGGCATTTTGCTGATCTGTAACTATGTTCATTAACTATTATATAACATGGAAGTTTAAAATCCATGATATAAGAATTACACTTGTTTTTTAAAACTGTAAACTTATGAATTGGGGTACGCCATAGTGTAGTGGTTAAGGCACTGAGCTACAAGCCGGAGGGTCGAGGGTTCAAGTCCCGTTGGGGTCAGGATTTTTAAACTGACCCAAACCCTCTGGCGGCACTATGGCCCTGGGGTCGACTCAGCCTCTAACAGAAATGAGTACAGGCGTAAAGGCGGGTAAAGGCGGCCGTCACGCAGGGCTGACAACCCGGCTGACATAAAGTGCCGATTGTCTAGAAAAAGTGGGAGCCTTAACCTCCTACTACCCCAAGGGCCTCTGGGCCTGTTGTGGGATCACTTTACTTTTTTTAAACTTATGAATGGTACATATTGACTTATTCAAAATCAATAAAAAATGGGAGATAATTGATTTGATAATGAAGCTACAAAACAACTAAAGAGTGATGAAATAATTAAGCTGCATTGGTGAAATTCACTAGTTACAAAGTTTTCATTTGATGCCTATTCTCCCCTCTCTCTTCCTCTTCCATTACATTAACTTGTCAGTGATGATACATCATTGTCATGAAACACAAACATGATTTCCAAAAACTTATATATATTAAGTTTTTTGAGTCTGTACTATCTTACCTCAATTTAATGTTGATTTTTCCTCGTTCCTAAAATAAAACATTACTTATATATATATATACACTGTATATCTTGGCAGATAAGATGATAATTGAACCAAAAAAAAGCCCCCAAAATCCAGAGTCATCTTATAGGACAAATACAAAAAAATTATATACACTGTATATCTCGGCAGATAAGACAATAATTGAACCAAAAAAAAAAAAGCCCCCAAAATCCAGGGTCATCTTATAGGACAAATACAAAAAAATTAGATTGAAATTTATATAAATTAAAACCATTATAAAATTAAAAAAACTCACCAATGTATTTAAAATCCTGCAAAATCCTAACATTCATCATCATCGGCAAATAACTCCTCGCTTTCATTGTCGAGAAGCTCATTATGTGGGTCCCATTCTTTATCTAGCGAGTCAATTTCCGCTTCATCATCAGTATCCCATAACAAATCGTCCTCGGTGCCATCCATAGCATTAGAAATCCCACACTTTTTGAAGGATTTGATCACTGTTTCCACTTTCACTTTTTTCCCATGATTTGATTATGAAATCACACAACACATCAAGTAACGCAGCCTGCATAGCTCCACCTTTTGCATACAACTTTTTGCCTCTCATCATCCAGTTATTCCATTGTTCATGCATGTGATCTTTGAATGGTTTATTCAGAGAGACATCTAAAGGTTGTAGCATTGAAGTTAAACCACCTGGTATAACAGCAATTTTAGTTCCATCCGTTCTCATGAAAATGTACGAAAATTCCTGTTGGGAATTTTACCTTAGGGGTAGTTTTCCTCTTGAAAATGACCATAGGTTTTAACTTTGTTCCATCTGCCACGCATGTTAATACCACTGTAAACCTGGTCTTTTCATGACCTGTACTTTATAACTTGAATAGTTCTTACACTTTTTTTTTTTCCACAGTTTTATTGTTTATCATATCAAAGTTCATCGGTGTTTCATCCATATTTCCAATATTAGATAATGGAAAGGTCAGCTGCGGGGACTAGTGGTTATGCTCCTTGCTTCTGGTCCCAAGGAATGCGGGTTCAAACCCGGCCGGGGTCGATGGATTTTTTAGGACGGAAAAATCCAAGGAGCAAGTCCTCCGGGAGGGACTTTAAGCCATGGGTCCCGAGTCTGAAGATTTTCAGGCTCGTAAAAAATCCTTAAGCCTAAATGAAAAGGCCTCTAAGCAAAATTTACCGAATTTTCCCGTCCTAATACTACCTTGGTTTCCTAGATGTCAGTATGAGGCAGAACGCTGACCACGGACCACTCAAATGACATCTACACGAAAACAAGTGTAACTAAATTAGTATGGTTCAAATTCTTCCCTGTAGGGGGAGAGCACCTAAATCTCTGTAAAGGGAAAACATGGGCATACAAAAAAAAATAATGGAAAGTTATATTTTTGCCTCATACGAATAATGAACTTGTGAAAATTCGTGACTTTGTGGTCAAGATCTTGAGATAATTTCTGCACAATTTTTGTTTTCTGTTGTATTACTAGATTTTTTCTGTTCATGAATCAATCGCACCAACCTACTGTTGCTTTAAATTCTTTGTCTTGTTCTGGATTAGCACGTGCCCACTTCAGAGCATAAGCCGTAATCATATTTCTTGTTACAACATAACAATTCTACCTCTGTTCTTCTGCCCATCCTGCAACATTATTTTCTAAATCTGGCCAGCAAGCTATTCCTCTCCTCATAGAACATTTTATCATTGGCATTTCTTTAAGTGTCTTCATTCTTTCTCCAATCTCTTATCATTTTCTCTGTTATATCGAAAGCCCTTGCTGCAGCACAATTGTTCAATTCTTTAGCCTTTTTTTATGACTTTTAACTTAAAGCTTGCTTCTTATTTCCTTCTTTTTGTTGGTTCCATAATTAGACCCACACTTTATCAATTTTCTGATGTTTACACTTAGGATAAAATAATAAAAATTACTTGAACACACGACACACAAATAACAATACAACCACTGATTGCAACTGACGTAATGATTGTGCAGTGACAAACCGATCAGTTGACATGTGGGGCGGGGGAACTGTTAGAGATTTAGTGAATCCCCATGAGTACAGCTATTATCAAACCAGTCCTGAAAACACCAGTTATTCAATTCTTTTGCAGTCTCTTTTGTGTAGTAAATTAACATGGACATTATTAATATTTAATTTTAGGAAGTTATATTTTGAGGTTATTTTAATTATATTATTTTTGGTCTGGACATCTTACCTCAATATTAATGTTGATTTGTTCTTGGACATGTTTCAAAACAATTCTCTGTTTTATCTTCAGCTTTCCCAGACTGAAACATGTCCAAGAACAAATCAACATTAATATTGAGGTAAGATGTCCAGACCAAAAATAATATAATGGACATTATTGCTTATACTGTGTTGTTTCTTTTAATTATTAATATAGTATTATTATTACTATGCATGATGCGAAGAGCACTGTATAACATTTAAATATGCAAATTTTGATTTGGGTTTGATAGTAGCATAACAAGAAATTTCTCACGTGGGAAGTCTTCCTTCCTTATCATAACGATCTCCTTTTCCCTCTACCACCTTCCATGCGACAGGTCTCATCTCTCATGCTAGTACAACTTATCGAAAGTGTAGCAGTGTTTCTGGTTGAATGAAAATAAAATGTATTTATTTATAATGAAGGGTTAAAATGTTAACAATATATAACATAAAATTTAATTTGAAAAATTACAAATACGGTAATTTTGTATACGCTATACAGTAAGCTAGTAATGATCACTGATCTAAACTAAATTTATAGGCTGTTGATAGTTTGGGGGTCGTCGTATAGGACAGATATATGCTAAAACTATAAAACTTTGACAAAAATCTATGTCTTATTTGCCGAGATATATGGTGTGTATTTATATATATATATATATATATATAAAGAACTAGGCCTATCTTTATTGTAAAAGACACATACTAATTTCAAGGCTTATTTTTTAAAAAAAAAGTGTGTTATGCACAGACAAATGTGGTAAACATTGTGTCTTTGAAATTTTGTGTCTTTCGTTAGATTTTTTGGAAATACTTTACAACATGTGACGTGAAAAATTGTTCTAAGTTCCAATCATACATCATGCACATGCGCCAACAAACGCAAAGCTTCTTGTTACTCATGCATCTATGTTTTTTTAACACAGAACTGCAGTATCGGAAAATACATCATTCCCATCTTCAACTGTTACACGACTGTGAAGATGGGAATTATGTATTTCCCAATACTGCAGTTTTGTGTTAAAAAACATAGATGTATGAGGTAAGAAGAATTCACGATTCATTTGATTCTTATTAAGAAAACACCATAATGTAAAAAATTCCCAAATTTATTATGTTAATTAAATTAAACGCAAAGCTGTTTACACTATGGAATCACGGGATGCAGCCAACATATATACAATATTTAATGAACCTAAAAGCTAACCTAATGCAATTTAAGCACTTTAACCTGTGAAAGAATGCAACACCCAAAAATAAATAGTAAGTTCTGAAATTCTGAAGTATATGTGTACAGTTAATTAGTACATATTCTATGTTGGCTGCACTGAAACGTGTCTTTGTTGTTGCATAGAATATTCGTTAAAATCAATATGGTTGCCATGTATTCATGCTACGTATGTTGTTAAATATCATAGAAAAATATATTGAAATAATCATTAGAAAAAATGTAAAAATCATTGTAAATGGTGTGAAATGATTTGAAAATGAAACCCTAAGCATAAAATTTGATAGGAGTTTATGAAGGAATTAAAAAAGTCGCGTCACAGGTTATAAAGTTTAGCCGATTTTTCAATTAATATTTGTACATCTAGTGTATATGTTCTATTAAACTTTAATTTCAGCCCAGATAGTGCCTGGACTGTTAGTGCTAGCTATTGCCTACTTGGGTTGTAATATCACACTTGTCCTCATTGCGTGGTTCTGTGCTGTCACTCTAATCACTGCTTCATATGCCGGTGCTATGGCTAATGTAGTCGACATAGCTCCAAACCTTGCAGGTAAGAAATCATACTTCAAGTACTATTTGCTAGATTATAACATCCATCCATAGTAATTCTGCCCGAGGGCAGGTCTTTTACTGCAATCATACATTTTCATGCTATGCTTTGCAGCTTTACTAGGGAATTGTGGGTGTGGTAGCTCCGTTGCTTTCCACACCGGTTAAGGATGATGATAATGATAAAGATGATGATGATAATGATGGCTGGATGATTTTCGGGGACCGTTGGGCCCTAAAGCTTCCCGACATTTGTCTTACAGGTGAGGAAAAACCCCAAAAAAACCTCACCCAGGAGCCTGTCCCGACCGGGAATCGAACTCGGGCCCACTGCATGACAAGGTAGCATGCTACCTCGAGACCACAACAGTGGACATGAAATTATTTAGACATTTAACCCAGGAATATCAACTTTACGTATTGCAAATTGAAATTATAGTACATATTCTATCAAATACACATGCTGTATTCACTTTATATGATATTAGGCCTTCTTCATATTTTTCTATGATACTACAGCCCAAATTGAGCCTTGGTTTCTCTCACATATTGCCTCCACTCTTCTCTATTTGTAGCATCTCTTTCCAAGTTCCTGCTATCCAGTATCTTCTCCCATCTTTTCTAACTCCATTCAACAATCTCTTCCTTGGTTTACTGACTGACATATTTCCATACTACTGTACATTTTCCTTTCATGGATTTTAAAGATATACTTTGTTTGTCCTTATAACATGACCTGCCAAACTGCAATCTTCTCAATTTAGCTATGTATGTTTTTATTATTGATTTAACATTTCTCACTGAAAGATAAATTATATTTGAAGAGAAAAATGTTTGCCTAGACCGAGACTTGAACCCGGGACCCTTGGCTTTCCGGGCCAAGTGCTCTACCAACTGAGCTACCGAGGCGAGTTACGATCTAGATGCAAATTTTTCTCTTATATACATTGTAATTCCCTATCGCCAAATGCTTTTTGAAACCATTGCTTCTATCTTTGCAAATGGCGGCTTCTTAGTTAAGAAGACATTTATTGGGAATTTAACATTACTTTATAAAGCTAGTAAGGCTTCTAATGATGTTTTTATTATTGATTTAACATTTCTCACTGAAAGATGAATTATATTTGAAGAGAAAAATTTTCGCCTAGACCGAGACTCGAACCCGGGACCCTTGGCTTTCCGGGCCAAGTGCTCTACCAACTGAGCTACCGAGGCGAGTTACAATCTAGATGCAAATTTTTCTCTTATATACATTGTAATTCCCTATTTATAAAAACATCATTAGAAGCCTTACTAGCTTTATAAAGTAATGTTAAATTCCCAATAAATGTCTTCTTAACTAAGAAGCCGCCATTTGCAAAGTAGAAACAATGGTTTCAAAAAGCATTTGGCGATAGGGAATTACAACGTATATAAGAGAAAAATTTGCGTCTAGATCGTAACTCGCCTCGGTAGCTCAGTTGGTAGAGCACTTGGCCCAGAAAGCCAAGGGTCCCGGGTTCGAGTCTCGGTCTAGGCAAAAATTTTTCTCTTCAAATATTAGCTATGTATCTTTATTAAAGTCTGCTCTTTGTATAATGGGCGTCCCACTCCAAACTGGGCTGACAGACATGCATGCTCCGAGCAGTGAGTCAGCATGAGGTTATGAATAGACCGCTTGGAGCGTTCATGTCATCTGCCAGCCCAGCTGGAAGTGGAATACACAGTATATTATATATTTCATTATTATGTATAATTCTGCATAACCCATTATCATTAATTGGGTTTAAAATTCTCTTCATTACATTTTTTCAAAAACATTTTCACATATTTTCTATTTTATTTGTTTAATACCCATATCTTACAAACATATATAATATTTGTAAATATTAGGCCTACACCTAATAATAATTTTAATAAATATTATTTGTTTTATCAATGAATACGACAAGAATTCCAAAATGGCTAAGTAAGGGTTTGGTTATATTATTTTTGGTCTGGACATCTTACCTCAATATTAATGTTGATTTGTTCTTGGACATGTTTCAAAACAATTCTCTGTTTTATCTTCAGCTTTCCCAGAAGATAAAACAGAGAATTGTTTTGAAACATGTCCAAGAACAAATCAACATTAATATTGAGGTAAGATGTCCAGACCAAAAATAATATAATTAAAATAACCTCAAAATATAACTTCCTAAAATTAAATATTAAGGGTTTGGTTGGTTATGTACCAGTAGAAGTTTTGATGCACTTAACCATTACCAACTTAAACAAAGTGACATATTTTGCCATATATTAAGTTGAAGAAAATTGCAGTATGGTTTCCAGTATTGAATGCAACATAAAAGATAGAAAATTAATAAACACAACAAAAAAAAACAGGTAATGGTAGAAAAATGTAAATTTGGTCTATAAGGACCAAATTACTTCAATTGAATTGTCCTCATAATATGTATATATAATTTTTGATAAAAATAATAAAAAAAAATTGTGAAAAGCAATTAGCACATTTCAATGAAATTATGCTAAATATCTATGTCAATAATATAGGAAAGTATAATTTCTGTTTTGAAAATGTTATTTTTCTTCTATTAAATCCAATAAGAACAATTTTTTTTAATTCATTTAAATATTTACAGAAATATTAGTTGTGATATCTTAAGAGATTACAAAAAAATTATTGAAAAGTTATCGTATAATCATTAAAATTAGCAGTTAACAAAGAAGTTATAAAATTCTTTTGCAATATGCATTCTGTAAAAGTTAAAATTAATAAAATATTGTTTTTTTAGGACCAATTCTGGCCTTTGCTCAGACAATTCACATGACAGCAAGCTTCCTGTCACCAATAGCAGCTGGAATTCTATTGCAAGAAAGCGTATGTATTCAAATATCACACAATATTTCAAATTTCCTTAACCGTTATGTCCTAAAGCACACATTTCGTAAATACTCTAGAATTTATGCCTACTTAAGTTATATATCCAGTATTTCTCAACTGAGAGTTTTTCTCCCTCTTACAGGGAGTAGAATATCTCTGGGGAGAACATAATCACAATTTAATATTTTGAAAAAGGAATTCCACTACACTTGATAGCAGTAATTAACCTTTTGAACGCCATGCCCGGCGTGCGCCGGTGAAAGTGTGTGTACAGCGGTACGCCACGCCCGGCAGGCTCCGGTTTTCAATCTTATTACTTTAAATATTTTTTTCCCGAAATTTTTACTTCAATAAACTAAAATTATTGTTCGTTCCGTGTTTGTACATCCTTTCTTAGCAATACTTTGCACATCCCTTACAGAATAACAGTACAGGCTGGTTGTAAATCGGTTTTCTAAAGGAGGGTGTACATTCATGTTTCAAGGCCTTTTTTTTTTTTTGCTATGGAATATTGCAATTTCAGAATTTTCTCTTTATTTATTTTATTTTTAGTTGAAAAGATACCTGACCAAGGGGTAGGTCGTGCTGTGGAATACAGTGATTCATGTCTCGAAGTTGATGAAAATACAATACGCGAGTTTATTGTGTCAGTTTTATCAGAAGACGAGAGTGACAGTAACAGTTCATCAAATGGTTATTCGTTTGACGAATGTGATAGTAGTCCTGTTATTAAGAGAATATTATTACAATCTAAGCCTGTAAATAGTAAAGCAAGTGATGTAGACCTAAATGAACAGAGTGTGACTGACAGTGGTGGGTGTGTCGCACCAGACGAAACACGTGGCATAGAACAGCTGTTTGACTGGAATTGATTCGAACCCAGGACCATAAAAAATGTTCAACAATATTTAATATTATAAGTGTTTAGTGATAATGCCATCAAAATTATTCAGTAGAATAAATGTTTTAGTGATAGTGATAACAAATTTCAATAACGACACCGTTCTGAATTCGAACCTGGGATCTTTACAAGTGGAAGCAACACCGCCTAACCTTCAAATAAATGTATAATAGTGAGTTTAAATTAAATTTACCATGGCATGTAGATAGTTAAATATACTTTATATAGGTTTATATTATATAGTATGGCGTAGTACTTTAAATTTAAAAAACCTGGCACCCACAGCCCAGCTGGCAAAAGGAAAACTCGGCAGTCAAAAGGTTAAGAAAATGTATGAGAAAACGAAAATAAAAAAAAACAAAGGGAACCAATATATATAACAGGAGGAGTTAGACAAGGTTTTCCACTATCAACCACTCTTTTTAACATTTATTTCAACGACATGACAAGATCATGGAAGCAAATGACAACTGGGGGAATTAACTTAGGTAATATAGTAATAAGTACCCTTTGCAGATGATCAGATTTTAATAGCAAAAACAGAGAACGAACTACAACGAATGCTATATAAACTAAATGAAATATGGTTGGTTGGTATCTAATGTCGAGCACTTGATAATGAAATCATTTGCTCTCTTGCACTCCAATATTTAGCAGAAAGGCTGGTCTCTTCTACAAAAGCTGGACAACGGAGGAGATGGTTTCTTTCCATATCTTCATTTAAATTGCAAAAAGGGCATTTAGGTGAATCTGTTATGCCAATTCTGTGTAGGACTAAATGAAATATAAAAAAAATACAACATAGAAATATCCTCACAAAAATAAAAAACAATGTCCTTCAAGGGCATTCATCCAGTTCGGACAAAGATAATATTAGAGTCCGGAGTTTCAGGGTCCCCTTTCGAGGGTTCGTTGATAAACATATTAGAAAATAAACCAATAGAACAAGTGGTAAAATATAACTTCCTGGGTTGCAAAATATTATACACAGCGGAAACAGATGTAAATAACAAACAAAATAAGTTTAATTATATAACAGGAAAACTAAAAAGAACTTCGAAAAATAAAGTCAGGAAAGAGTGTATAATGAAATTATACAAGACAATGGCAGTGCCTATTATTACTTATGGATCCGAAACATGGACAGTGACAACACAACAATCTGCCAGAATACAAGCTGCTGAAATGAGATTCCTCAGACCAATAGCAGGATATCAAAGAACAGACAAAAAACATAACACAGAAATAAGACAACAACTAAAAGTAGAGGAATTAAACACAACAATAGAGAAATACAGAACAAACTGGAAAGAACACTTGGCAAGGATGACTGAGAATAGAATACCAAAAGCAGCATACAACTATTCACCACGGGGAAGAAGAAGTTTGGGAAGACCAAAGATGGAAAGAGCAGCAATTTGGAGCCAGAACAGGCTAGTAAATAAGTCTAAACCATGAAGAAGAAGAAATCTAAAGCTGAATTAAAGATTTTTTTTTTACTTTATAGCAGTGACGCTCCTTTATTTTGATGTTGTAATTAAATTTTTGACATTGAGCAATACAAGCCTAATACGACGTGAAAATAAAAATAAATACTTGGACGAGGCATAAATAAATCAGTGGCTAGTAAATGGCAGGATGATTTTATGGGAAATAAATTTAATTTTAATTTCATCTTTAAACTTTGTTCTTTCTTAACTAATTCATCCATTATTAAACTACCAAAAAATATCAACAATTTTAAGAGCAAGTGGTTAGCATAATACAGTAGTGCCTTAACCTTTGTTTTAGCACATATTTCAGTTTTCTTTGCAGGTTCCACCATTCTAAATTCAAGTAGGTATTCAATTTCCTGAACAGACTGTGTGGATCCATTATTTTTAAATTAATTTTATTCCAACAAATTTATTTATGTTATATGTTTCAGCAAACTTTGGAACATTGGCAGCAAGTTTTCTGGGTTGCAGCTCTTGTTAGTTGTGGTACATACATTTTCTTCCAAATATTTGGTACGGCAGAAATACAAGCATGGAACTACCCTGAACAGAAAATACCCATGGAATCACTTGAACCTCTACAGCCTGTTAAACAAAATGGAGTTGTTTGTAAAGAACATGACGCTGACGATGGCTGAGTTAAAATCTCTACAATCATTAATATCATTGAGAATGACATTTCATTCCAGCTGGAAGAGGAGGGAAAGCTGTAAGGGTTGGAGAAGTGCCTTACTTAGGGAACAATAACATGTTCTATACAGTTAGAAAGTATGAGAACTAAAGTTTCAGTGATGTTTTTTATCATTTATAATTTTTCCTTTATATGAAGAGAGAAGTTTATGTTAAGGGTACTGACTGTCCTTGAAGCTTTCCCTCTGAAGTGGGAATATTCCCATATACATAAAATATTCTTCACAGTGTGAACATTGAATTATATTGCTCTCCTTGCAACATTTCAAATCATAATGAATACATATTTTTAATTTTTACATAAATCTTATTTTTTGTTATTTTTTAGAGTATTTAGAAAATATTTAATTTCAATTTAATTTTGAAGAATATAGTTATTTAATGAAGTCTGAAAAAAAAAAGTTAAACTGAGTGAAATTCCTCAATAATCTGGTTAATTTTTAATTAAATAGATTTTTAAGTTTTTTTTTAATTTTAGCTTTTGTGGAGATTATCGTAAATCTATTTCTTATTAATTTTTGAACAGAAATTTTTTTATCATGAATTAATTATGGGAAATAACATTATGAGGTTTTCAAGTTAATAACTAATAAAAAAAGTGAGTCGCATCTCACCTCATACTTCATATTCTTCAAGCACGGTATCACAGTTTCAAGAGTTATGACTCGTAAAGATGGCTGTATAACAGTATAATGAAACCATCTTTAGTACAGATTCACAGTAGCCTCTGCCCGCTCCTGGAATCTCCTTCCTCAAGATATCAGGGGTTGCCGCACACTTGGTACCTTTAAGTCACGCTTATACAGTTACCTGTTGTCTAATAATTAATTTTTCTCTATTTATTTAATTTTATACTATGTCATTAATCTTTTCCTGTTTTTTTATATATATTGTACATATATATTTAATTCGTTAAATTTAGAGTAAATCAAAATACATTATAAATATTAATTGTATTGTATTCATAACTTGTAATCGTTTATATTTATAGATATATATTGTAATTTAGATTTAAGACTATTTTTTGTTTGTATTTTTTTTTAAACCTGGTTGAGTGGTAGACAAGGCCTTAAGGCCTTAACTCTGCCAGGTAAAATAAAGCTATTATTATTATTATTATTATTAAGAACACAAGATTACGGCTTTATAAGGTTCTCGCAACACCAGTATTAAGATATGGTAGTGAAGCATGAACAGTACAAAGAAGAGATGAAAGCCGAATAACAGCAAATGAGCTGTGATTTATGCGCCATACAGCAGGCTACACAAAGTGGGACCATAAAAGAAATGAGGAAATTATGGAAGAGTTGGATGTAGAACCCATTCTTCACCATATACAAAACTACCAGAACAACTGGAAAGCACATCTTCAACGAATGCCGTCTCATAGAATTCCAAAAGCCATACTTCGCTACTGTCCCCAAGGCAAAAGATCGCTGGGACGTCCAAAAAAGCGCTGGATGGAAAATTCTTCTTTGAGACCATAACAGGCCACATGGCCTAATACTTGTATGGATGATGATGATGATGATGAAAAATGGCTGAAGATGAGAGGGATGCCTCTTGAAACTGTGGTGCCATGTTTGAAGAACACAAAGTATGAGGTGAAATACAACTCACTTTTTGTTAGTTATTAACAAAAATGTTTGCCTGAGCTGGGTTTAGAACCCAATATCTCTAGTTCTATGTATTATGTATTAGCATCCCTGGGTTCAAATCCCAGTTTGGGTGAAATTTTTTTTTTCTCTTCAAAAATGATTTATCATTCAGTATGAGTGTATAAATTTACATAAAACATCACACTATATTCTTATATTTAAATTAATATTCAGAAGTAAACATTGTGAGGTTATATCATTAATAGTGAGTGGAGAACATATTTTTATATCATATGAGGTGAGTCGATAAAAATATGTTCTCCACTCACTATTAACACTAGATTCTTATTTTATTTTGTCACTAAAAAATAACTAAACATCTAAAATCTTTTAAACTTAATAATCTTCCTTCTTTTCTGAAGTTATACTAGGAAAGTTTCATTCGAAGGGAAAAAAAAAAAAAAAACTAACTCACTAGCTCTATCAAACCCGTAGGTTCATGGCTGTGTGGACATAAGCTTTCCATACATCCTATCATGAGCTAATGTTTTCCAGTCATTCACTGTAAAATCTACTTCCCTCAAATCACGGATAATGTTATTCTCCCACCTCATTCATGGTCTACCAACCAACTGGGCATTTTCCCTCTGGTTTTCCTACAAGAAGTTCCATGCACCTCTTTCATTTCCCATTCATGCCACATGTCCTGCCCATCACAATCTATGAGACCTAACTGTTCTTATTATATACGGCTTCCTATACATACCATGTAGCTCACTATTAAGTATTATTGATTTCGTACATCTCAATGATGGATAAATCATATTTGAAGAGAAAAATTATACGCTCAGACCGGGACTTGAACCCGGGACCCTTGGTTCTCTAGACCAAGTGCTCTACCAACTGAGCTACCTGAGCAAGTACCGATCTTCAAATATCACTATTAAGTAGTTTCTCCATTCACCTGTCCGTTCATCTCTTTTTGGCCCAAAAATGTTCCTAAGAACTTTATTCTCAAATACTCATGATCTCCTTTCCTCCCTTAAAGTAAGAGTCCATGTTTCGCATCCATATAATATGACAGTTTTAATTTTCAGTTTAATGTTTTGAAAGGATAATTCATATTTGAAGAGAAAAATTATACGCTCAGACTGGGGTTTGAACCCAGGACCTTCGGGTTTCTAGGCCAATACTCTACCAACAGAGCTACCTGAGCAAGTTCCAATCTAAATGCAAATTTTTCTCTTATATACGCTGTTAATTCCCACGCACCAAATGCTATGAAACCTTTACTTCTATCTTGCAAATGGTGGCTTCTTTATTAAGAAGACATTTATTTGGGAATTTTACATTACATTATAAAGCCAGTACGGCTTCTATCGATGTTTTTCTATTATTCATTTCATACATCTCAATGATGGATAAATCATTTTATGTTGAGTTGTTTTTGAGTCAAAAACAACTCAACATAAATTAAAGAAACCTCATAGTGTTATTTCCTACCTACATAACTTAATAAATGGATAAATCATATTTGAACAGAAAAATTATACGCTCAGACTGGGGCTTCAAAGAGTTGGGGCGACAATAGACTTGTAATGCATAATAGCACGCATTTCCAGAATTGAGCCTATGTTAAATTTCTTTGTGCATCTTGTTCCTATTTGTAATTATTGTTCCTAGATATTTTAATTGAGCCATTCCTTCAAAATTGTCCTCATTTGTCATTAGTTGTCTATGTGTTAACATATATTTAGTTTTATTGTTTACTTCCAGTCTCAATTTCTTATAAAAAAATTAAGATGATTTGTTCAGTGGTGAAGTTAAGTCTACTAAAGGTATAGTAATCAGGGAATTGTTAGAGCATGAGCAGATAAAGCTAAAGGTTCTGGGTTCAAACCCCAGTCCAGGCATATATTTTTCTCTTCAAATATAATACCAAAATTTATCTTGATGAGAAAACAAGATGTGAGGTTGGTTGAATACTTCTAATTCAATCTCTTATTAAAGAATCTCATAACATTATATCCTATCAATTTTGATAACATACATTCAGATTCATAATGTTAGCAACATATTCCTGTACCTAATTATTTAATTTTTGTTTTTTAAATATCTTTGTTGTTCCAATGCAAATTTTCATTCCCTTCTCTTGCATGATATGTGTGATATGACTCAACCATCCAGTCTTCCTGTTGAAGTTTATTCCAGTAACTTTAATAGCAATCTACCTTCCAACATTCTTATTACATGGCCATATCATTTTAGTTATTTAATGAATAAATTGTGAGCATTTTTTCTTTATTCTCATTGATATATATATATATAGTGCGATCAGTATAGCACTGGACAGCAGACGCGGGGATTTCACTATATACTGCTGATGCACTCGCAGCAGGGAATGGACAATGTAGGATCGTGGTGATACATCCACACACATTTTCATAACTATTTTACAAATTGTCGTACTTACCAACTTCATTGAAGCAGGTGCTAGAACTGTTCACCTTCGTTGTCCATACATTTTTGACACCTCTTTATAAAATTTGTTGTACAGATTATGGGCTGTTGAACGTGATGGAATTTTTAAACCCGGGAATCATGTTTCAAAAAGTCTTTGTACTTGGCTGGCAGACTGAGTTAACAAATATTGATCATAAATAAATACACGTTGTTCTGTAGAAAAATTATTAGCCATTATACAGTTTACACTTTACACTTATACACACGTCATTGAGTTTACATTTATACACGCCTGTTTTATAAGATACACATTTTAATATTGAAATAACTTATACACACGTCATTCTGTACACAAGGAAAAGCGAGTGAGCATCTTATTCACTCAAAGCAAATGATCTGACTGCGACTGTGAACACATGGGATGTGCTTGTTATACCGCTGAGTGAACATTTCATGTTCCGTGTCTGCACATGTAAGCCTTTGTACCCTGTGTCTGCTGTCCAATGCTATACTGATCGCACTGTAGTGTGTGGTGTGTGTGTGTGTGTGTATATATATATATATATATATCTGATTTTATAAAATTTTGAAATTATTAATGACCATCTTAGAAATCAATTTCTTTGAAGAACAATTTTAACTTTATGTCCATGTTTCAATTCCATTCTCAACACTGCCAGCAATGAAAATTTATATTGTATGAATGCTGTCATCAGTGACAATAGAAAATAATTTCTTTATCATTATTGAATTGTTTTATTATTAGAGAGTAAAATGTGAAAAAAAAAAAACATTGTGCATCTTGTAAATGATGTAATATTAAAGCTTTCGGTGCATGGGATAGTTAAAGTATCTTTATGGAGTAAAAGATAGTTAAATTATCAATTTATGAGCTTTCAACTTCTTAATCTGAGCCTATCTTTCTGGTAAGAATAAGAACTATGGATGGTATGTATATATATGATTAATAAAGATTTCTTGGAGTTTCTGCGCCATAGATTCAAGATTTGGTCTCTGGTCACTGATTCCGATGTTTTGGCATGATCCCACACGCCATTATCAAGAACTGATTCCGATACTTCAAGAATATTCTTGATAATAATAATAATAATAATAATAGCTTTATTTTACCTGGCAGAGTTAAGGCCTTAAGGCCTTGTCTGCCACTCAACCAGGTTTTAAAAAATACAAAAAAAAGTCTCACATCTAAGTTACAATATACATAAACAATTACATGTTATAAATACAATACAATAAATATTTATAATGTATTTTAATTTACTCAAAATTTAACGAATTAAATATATAATATGTACAAGATATAAAAAAAGAGAAAAAAAATTATTAATGACATAGTATAATTTTAAATAAATAAAGAGGAATTAATTATTAGACAACAGGTAACTGTATAAGCGTGACTTAAAGGTGTCAAGTGTGCGGCAACCCCTGATATCTTGAGGAAGGAAATTCCAGGAGCGGGCAGAGGCTACTGTGAAGGAAGTAGAATAAGAGGAAGTGCTATGAAGAGGAATTGTTAGCAGACTGCTATCTTGTGACCTAGTGTCAATATTGTGGTAAGAGGATAACTTCTCAAATCTGGATAATGGCATGTGGGATCATGCCAAAACATCAGAATCAGTGGCCAGAGGCCGATCTTGAATCCATGGCGAAAACCAAAAAAAAAAAAAAAAAAAAAAACTTCATTAATCATACTTATATCTGCGAAAAAAAATATATATATCCACTGGCATTGTATATGAATAGTACAATAGTAGGTAACTTCTCAGGAAGATGTTAGCAGTTGAAAGTTTGAAATTGATAAATTAACCTCGATTTTGATTAAGCATATCAAGATTTTTAGGTAATCTGTAATCAGTCAATAAGATTTATAAAATATGTGTTGCCAAGATTTGAAAATGTTGCATATTATAAAAATGAAACATGACTATGACAGAGGAGAATATTACATAATGTTTAGCTTTGCACACTGTATTGGTGCATTTTATGACAGCAGGTCTGTCTAGCTTTGTCCTAATGTTTAATGTTCAGATTTATATATTATAAAATCCTGTATCAATTTGACATACACATTCCTTTTTATTTTAGTTTACATAATAATTGTATTGACAAGTGATAAACCATGAGTTATTGAAGTTCCAATTTTTTTATATATATATGTTTTCTGTGTTATGTGGATGTAATGAGCAGTTCTGAACTTGATTGAAATTTGAGCTCTCATTTCTGTTAATATATGAGATCAATCTCATGTTTGGTGCTTCATAAAATGTGATACAAATACTAGAATAATAATAATTATTATTATTAGAGATGGTTTGATACTGAAATATCTTAATATTCAATATATGCAAATTTCTTCCATGCAATCACAAATTCATTTGAATTAAGATTATTATTTCTACGGTTTATAAGTTTGAGGATTTATAACGGTTAAAATTTCAATTTATAGTTAAATATGAGAAATAACATTATGAGGTTCTTAATTCATAAATTAATGAGTCATTTTTACATCTTACCTCATATTTCATGTTTCTTTAACCCATCAACGTGGACATTTAAACATTGCGTTCCCTTCCCAGATGCAGAAGGACGTGTTAAAACGTCAGGACCTTTAAATATCCAAATGCAGATTGCCATGTGAACACGCGTGGTACATCTATGATTTCCAAAGCCTATAACTAGGTTGTTTTACATGTTGGAGAACTTATTTTTGTCACCCTGTTAAGGAAATATTCCCCTTCATGTTACGACATAATTTATGACAGGGCAAGTGGAGTGAGGTGGCTACTTGTAAGTGAAAGGAAATACTTTTTTTTTTCAGCCAGACCCTCTTCTGAACATATCCTGTGCCTTATTTTTGCCGAAAAAGAATAAATATCTGTAAAGTGTCTCATTGTGTGGTCTCAAACGTTTCTTTTGAAACAATTATCGCAGTCTTTGTGAAACCGTGGCTCATGCCTGTGCAGAAAACCAAGTGTTGTCAGGAGAGAAACATTTTAAGTTTGTCAACAAAATGTTAGATGAGATTGATAAACATAGTGATTTAGCGTCTATATCAGATAGTATAGGATGAGAGGAGCTGGTTTCTTGGTGTGCACCTGACTATCAACACTCATCCTCCTCACGAGATAAGTGATAGTTGACATCTTGCTGTGTTGACGATGGAGGTATTCAGACACTTACACGTGTTTTGATTGCTAAAGTTGACTAGGGGGAAGGGGTGGGCCCCAGAGTGTTTTGTGTAGGGCAAATATGGACACGTTTAATTCAATACGACAAGAGACCTTCTGTGGACACATCAGTGGTCCACAGTTCGATTCGATGTTGCTGGGACCTTTGTTGCTATAAAATTCGAGGAAATATTTGACCTATACGTTGTTGAAAGAATATATTATTGTTGAAGTAAACAAATAAATAAGCCCCCGCCTCGCTCCCCTAAACACGCAATATCAAAATCGACTTTTTCCGTGAGCAACAGGATATTTATAACCAAGGTAAGATTACAAATATAATGTAACTCAATATAATTTTATTAAATAAATTTGGTATACATCAAAAAATAGCTCCACATAACAGATAACTTACAATGGTCCTTTATAGGAAGCCTGATATAATGAACATAAATTAGGTCTCGTAGATTGCGATGGGCAGGACATCTGTCACGAATGGGTAATGAAAGACGTGTATGGTAGCTTCTTGTGGGAAAACCAGAGGGAAAACGGCCAGTTGCTAGACCAAGAATGAATGGGAGAATAACATTAAATATGAATTGAGGGAAGTAGATCATACAGGGGATGATTACAACACATTAGCTCAGGATAGGGATGTATGGAGAGCTTATGTCAACACGGACATGAACTACAGGTTCGAGAGTGTCAGTGAGTTAGTTAGTTAGTTATCTAAAATAAGTTACTGGGTGAGTAGTTTAAAAATACTACCGTGCAGGTGGACTGCATGAACTTTTAAATGACCGCACAGAAGGGAGGAAGCCGGTCTCATATATGTACGTCAAACCGCGCTCAGGGGTTAAACACGGAAACTAGTTTTCAAGAGAACCATCTCTCTCATTTTCAACCGACATTATGACTTCATAACGTCATAATGTCGGTTGAAAATGAGATAGATGGTTCTCTTGAAAACTAGTTCCCGTAATTAAAACATTTTGTCTGTTCATTCTTACCTCTTAGAATTGTTTTTGTCGAACATATGTTTCAGAGCTTCTTAGCCCCATCGTCAGCGATTACAGACATGAATTTTCTCATGTTGTCAGCCCTGATTCTTGATTCCTGCTCTCTCTGCCTCTGGTCCAATGAATTTACTAATGAGGTTCCTTTCTGCGGGAATTTCAAAGTTCATTATTCTTTCCTTGTTCTTCTGTATATAAATTTCTTCCCATATGCTGAGTTCATTTTTGTTTTCTGTTTTAATAATTTTGTTTTTACATCTATTTTGTGTTTTTCTGACGAAACATGAGCAGCCACTGCAGATTTTTCTACTTCCCCTTTTTTTTTACATTCTTTATGTGTTCGTTAGTTTTAATGGTTAACTTTCTTTTTGTTTTCCGTATGTATATCTTATCACAGTCTTTACATTTTATTTTATATATTCCTGATTTTTACCATCATCAATCTTTCATTTTTATTAGTTTTTATTAGTTTATTTAAACTGTAATCATTCTTTGGTACTAAATTAATATTAAATTTTCCAAAAAAGAATAATAATAATTTCTAAGAGGTAAGAATGAACAGACAAAATGTTTTAATTATTATAGAAACCTCTTAATGTTACTTCCTATTGTATTTTAAAATAAAAACTAGTTCCCGTGTTTAAAGAAGCATGAAATATGAGGTAAGATGTAAAAATGACTCATTAATTTACTAATGATTTTAATTTATACATATTTATAAAATGACAATAGGAATTAACATCACTAGGTTCTTCATAATAAATAAGTTGAATCTGTTTTTATCTTACCTCACAGAAGTTAAATTCTTTTAGGACATGTTTCAAAATACCTCTGTTTTTTATCATCAGTTTGTCCAGACTGTTGATTTGTAAGTTGTTGGCCCTGGATGTTGACTCCTACTCCATTTTTTTTTGTGGTCCAAAAAACTTGCTTATCAGATCTCTCTCCCCAGGAATTTCAAAGTTCAGGATTCTATCCTAGTTCTGGATGTAACCACTGCTGTGGTCTCAAGGTAGCATGCTGTCTTGTCATCCGTGGGCCTGGATTTGGTCCCTGGTCGGGACAACTTTCCCGGTGAGGTTTATTCATAGTTCTTCCTCACCTGTAAGACAAATGTCAGGATACTCTAAGGCCCAAACAGTCCCCAAACATTATCTGGCAATCAGTATCATATTCACCTCATTACATTAAGTTTAGGATTAAGACCTCTCCTGGTGCATCATTACCCATCGTCATCACCCATCATATCATTGGTTCAGCATAACCCCGCCTTCCAGGCAGCTCAACCTCAGAAGTGGGTTACAATACGCCATTGCCAGGAGAGAATACTAGAAATGACAAACTGGTGGCATTAAAAAAAAATAGATCTTTTCCCAAATAGTGAATTCTTTAGTTTATTTAGGTGAACTTTTATCACTCACCTCATATTCTTCTCTGAATTTTTTAGTATTTTCTGACTGTTTTAATAATTTGGTGTTTACATCGATTTTATGTTTTTCTGTCCAAATGTGAACAGATAGTGCAGATTTTTCTAATTTCTACATCTCCTTTTTCTACACTTCAACTAATGTGTTCCTTAGTTCTAATGGTTAAATATCTTTTTGTTTCCCCTATGTATATCTTATCACAATCAGCATACTTTATCTGGTATATTCCTGATTTTTTGCCATCATTGATCTTTTCATTTTTGTTGGTTTTTATAATTTATTTAGGCTATAATAATTTTTTGGTGCTAATTTGATATTAAATTTTTCAAAAATCTTTTGGAATTTATTTTGTGCCCATGGATGATATGTGATTTTCCTGTATTTCTTTCCAATTGGGTTTTCTATCTGAAGAGTGCTTTCATTCCTCAATTTTTGTTTTTTCGCACTTATCAATTTTTTATATCATTTTATCCTCAAAACACATTAGAACACACTAGAAATGTAAAAAAAAAAAAAAGAAATAGAAAAATCTGCAGTAGCTGCTCATGTTAGTCAGAAAAACATGAAATCGATTTAAACACAAAATTATTAAAACAGTTAGAAAATTGACGATTTTATTATTAATTTAACACTTCTCACTGAAGGATAATACTAAAGAACTCACCATTTGGGAGAAGATCTAGAATCATGAATTTTGAAATTCCCGAGGAGAGAGATTTGATATGCAATTTTTTGGACCAAAAAAAATGGGAGTAGGAATCAATATTCAGGGCTGACAATGTAAAAATCAACAGTCAGGTCAAGCTGAAGATAAAACAGAAGATTAGTTTTGAAACATGTCCTAAAAGAACTCAACTTCTATGAGGTAAATGAAAACAGACTCACCTTATGTATTATAGGCCTGTATATTTATTGAAAGCAGTGGTTTGTTATCTTTAAGAAAATTGGAATTGTGACTGAAGTTTGATTAACGGAATAATGATTAATAACCATTAAAGCTATTAAATTGGAATTGTGAACTATATTTATTGTCAGTGGAAAATAATTTCAGGAGGTACTCCTCTTACTTCAAAATTTTCCATATTCACCTGATATTGAACATCATTGTTCAGTAGACATTTTCTGCATGATGTTTCTTCTGTTGACTCTTGCCTCCTTGTACCCATGGGCCTGACGAATAGTTAAAGATGAGAAACAGCAAGCAATGGTTCCACACATTTTATAAAAGTAAGATTACTTACATATAGAGGTTTTTTTTATTTGTAAAGACTTCATTCATGGTATCAAACCTTTCTCACTCAGAGGTGGCCACTGGAAGTGTATACACAATTTGCATAAATGCCTTCAAATAAGGGTCATCACAATGGTCTATATATTCCCTGAAGGCATTTACACTTTTCTTCTTGTCTTTTAACTGAAAAATATCACACAGATTGGTTATACTTCTACCTTCAATAATATTTGTTTCTCAGGCTAATGAGCTGTGGTTGCAATTTTCAAGTCTGTTTGTTTATTTGTTTGTTTGTTTGTTTTCTGATGGCGAGATTTGATGCTTAAGTCATTTTCTCTCTGGCTTCCCACCAGTAGAAGCGAACAAGGTCCTTAGAGTGTTGTGCAGTTGGATTTAAAATTGGACAGACTAGAAGGTGGTGTTTGTCCATAATTAGGTCTAGGTCTTTGCATATGACACAACTGTCTGATTGGAAAACGTATATCCTGTGGAGATGGTGAGCCAGGCAGTCGTGTTCCAACATCAGTCTGAATTTCGCTACTGCTTCCTTGCGGCCTTTGTTTTACTTCTATGTATAGTTTATCAATTTTTTTTCCCATGATTTCCCTCTGGCTGTTGCAATGTTTTCTTTCAGGTTTTCCATTTGGAATGCTTTCTTAATTTCTTCTATCTTTTTATGGAGGTTTGATTTGGGGTGGGTTATTATCTGTATTTTGGTACCCTTTTTTGGCAAGTCCATCAGCTATTTCATTGCCAACTATTCCATTGTGTGAGGGTATCCACTGGAAGGCTATTAATTTGTTCTGGTTGTTCAGGTATTTTGGGGGCATGCCATAGTGTAGTGGTTAAAGCACTGCGCTACAAGCCGGAAGGTCGAGGGTTCGAGTCCCAGTGGGGTCAGTATTTTTAAACTTACCCAAATCCTCTGGCGACACTATGGGCCTGGGGTTGACTCAGCCTCTAACAGAAATGAGTACCAGACACTTGTTCTGGGGGTAAAGGCGGCCGTCATGCAGGACTGACAACCTGGCTGATATCAAGTGCTGATTATCTAAAAAAGTGGGAGCCTTAACCTCCCACTACCCCAAGGGCCTCCTGAGGCCGGTAGTGAGATCACTTTTACTTTCCTGTTTAGGTATTTTAGAAGTTTACGGCATTCTAGAATGGTTTCAATTTGTGGTGTTTGGTTGGAGGTTATTGCTTGTATAGCGGCCTTTGAGTCTCTGCCAGAATAACAGCTTTTGTGCACATTTTCATTCAGAATAGGAGGTTCTGGAGTGCTACTTCTATGGCTTTTACTTCACCCTCGAAGGCTGTATTGTTTGTGCCTACAGGTAACATATTAGCTAAACAAGTCTTCAAATAGTGCTTCCAATCATCATGTTTGGATTCTAAAGAAGTAAAGTGTGAAGCCTGGCTACATTATGCACTAACCATTGCTTCAGATTTTATGCCACGCCCCTTAAAAATTGCCCACTGTGAACTTTTCTTACTTTACTATTACATTGTAGAGTTGTGTTCTTGAATATCTAAGATTTTACTGCATTGTTGGCTTGTTCTAAATATAGACCTGGACACTTTATCATGGATTCTACAACTCTGTTTGTTCTCTTAAATTTCATTGTCTGCATCTGGGAATGTAATATCTCTTTCCCAAAGGCTTTCTTTCAGAGAGCACTGTTTCAGCATCATATAGAAGATCTAAATTTTTAATAAATTCATTAGTAGTCAGGTTGCTTCTTTCTTTGCCATCTCCTTTAGGATCAATTGCAGATTGTGTAAAATATTTGCATGATCGAGCAATAGTTCGTAGCATTTGGCACTCGGGAATTAACAATGTATAAGAGAAAAATTTGCATTTAGATTGGAGTGCTCAGGTAGCTCATTTGATAGAGCATTGGCATAGAAAGCCAAAGGTCTTGGGTTCAAACCCTAGTCTGAGCATATATTTTTTCTATATTTGAAGAGAAAATTTTTTGCCTAGACCGAGACTCGAACCCGGGACCTTTGGCTTGCTGGGCCAAATGCTCTACCAACTGAGCTACTGAGGCGAGTTGCGATCTAGACGCAAATTTTTCTCTTATATACGTTGTAATTTGAGAAATGTTAAATCAATAATAAAAACATCATATATTTTTCTCTTCAATTATAATTTGTCCTTCAGTGAGAAATATTAAATTAATAATAAAAACATAGTTTACTAAGACCTTTTTTGTAAATTTTAAACTGGAGACTATAATCTGTTTTGTGTTACATTTTTTGTAACTATTGGCAATATTGAGATATCACAAGTATTATAATTCCATCTCTAATTATTACGTATATATTTGTATGTTATCTAAATATTATAATTATATGGTAGCAAAAATTTTCACCTCTGTTAATAGTACAAGTGAAGAAGTTACAATAGTATTATGTAGAGGGATGTGAAGATTTATCTCAGGTATTCCTTCGCATCTTAGTAGTGCGAAGGTGAAGCATTTCAACCAACCTTTATTATTAGTACTTAGCGATCCTCTTAAAGTGCAATTGAAACTAAAATTATCTTTAATATAATGTGACTTGTGAAAATTTCTGAATGAATGCAGTTGATAAGATTTTCTAGTGCACAAAGTCTGAGTACATTGCACAATATTACCGGTACTTAATTTGTGAATTTTATAAAACATAATTAGTTCATGTTTGTAGATCTGGGAAAACATGAGTAAAAGGTGTGGTTCATTGATTGATTCTTAAGAGTCTGGATATTCCTGCAAAATGAAGAAACAAACCAAGTTACTTTGTCATTTCAGTATTCATTATTTCCTGAAATCTTAAGAATCCTTTATATATATATTACACCTGCATGAAAAAAATAAATGTTCTGTTTTGTAATTCACCATTTCCATATGTTAAAATCTTATTTTTAGCTGTATCAGATATTCCATTATAGATATCAGGCAGTACAAATTAAGTTATTAAGAAATATACTGTAGAAGAACAAATGAAAAATAAAAAAGTTGTTTAGAGAAGAAAATAAGTAAAATTGAATGGCTGTATTAGGAAAATGGTAAGAGATTTCATTATGTGTTACATATAACTAAATCACTTCTGAGTATATGAGAGAATATAAAGTATACTTTAAAAAAAATTAGTATACTGGGTGTTTCTAAATGAATATCGGAGTTTTAAGGCTTTGCAGTATTTATTACATTTAACATACAATTATAAATAATACACCAAATGAAAGGGCAACTTAAACAGTTTTTGTTATAAGTGTTCAATGTGAGCACCATTCATGACATTGTACACATCGAGTTGATAAGCAAGTTATTTTTTTTTATTTAACTTTTATAGGAATTAATCACTATGAGGTTTAATTTATGGTGAAATTAAATGTTTTTTACCTCTCATCATATACATATTCTAAGTAGATCGCGATTTCGAGACCACAACGGTCTCATCGTCAGCACTTTCTTGGTGACGGATGTTATGTTAATCGGAAGAAACTCTTCTTCTTCCCTCTGTTGGTGGACCGATGAACCTCTGGATTTGACCTGATCCAGAGGTTCATCAGTCCACCAACAGAGGGAAGAAGAAGAGTTTCTTCTGATCGACATAACATCCGTCACCAAGAAAGTGCTGATGATGAGACCGTTGTGGTCTCGAAATCGCGATCTACTTAGAAAATTTATATGATGAGAGGTAAGAAACATTTAATTTCACCGTAAGCGAGTTCTTCCCAAACCTCGATCAATGTGTCTAGAGTAATTGTTGCAACAACTGCTTTAATCCTCTGTCAAGTCGGGTAAGTCAGCTGGTAGCAGAGGCACATACACATGATCCTTTATGAATCCCCATAAGTAAAATTTATATGGCGTAAGATCTGGTGAATGTGGAGGCCATGCGAAACCAGCTCTGTCATTTGGCCAATCCAGCGGTCAGGTACAACATCGTTAACCAATTGCATACGTCCTGATGCCAGTAAGGCAGCGTGCGATCTAGCTTCCAAATGAAGTTCTCTGGTTCACATTCTTCCAGTTGAAGAAAGAACCATTGTTCTAACACATCAAGATAAGAAGCACCAATTACAGTTGCTTCACTGAAAAAGAAAGACCCATAAACATTCTGCCAGGATATGACACAAAAAACATTCAATTTAGGGGAGTCTTGTTACAACTGTACGATCTCGTGGTGATTTGCTGACCCCTAGATAAGAACATTATGCATGTTCACATGTTCACTTAGGTGAAATGTCGATTCATCACTGAAGATGACAAGATCCAGAAAATCTTCATTGTCATGCAGCAACATTGCATATGCAAAGTTGGCATGTAAACCGTAGTCTGTAGAGCTTGTAGCAACTGCAAATGATAAGGGCATAGTTGTAAGCATCTCTTTAAAAGTTTCCACACAGACGTCACTGGAATTGCTTATTCACGATTAGCCTTCAAAACTGATTTATTGGGACTGTGTGTGAAAGTCTCTCTTGCTCGTTCAACACATTCTTCAGTAACTCTTGATTGTCCCATACTCTTCCCTTTGCAGAGACAGCTTGTGTTTTAAAACTGATGATATCATCTATGGATGTTGTTATCACTTGGTGGATTGCAATTGAAACAGTAATATTTGAAGAGAAAAACATGCACCTAGACCGGGGTTTGAACCCAAGACCTTTGGCTTAATACATTAAGCTTGTTACACTCTAACTACAGATTCAGTCTTTGCAAAATGTAAAACACAAAAAGCTTTCTGTTCACTAGTCGCCATCTTTGCTACTAGCACTTTCTAATGACAGACAGAGGAAACACTACGGGTCGAATTTATAAACGTATTAGACAGTAAAAGGCGTTCTCTGCTGAGAAAGTTTTATCTAAATACATTTTGCTTACTCAGAAATCTATTCATGCGATAATAATTGTAAGCTACCTGACGAGGTACCTTAAGATCATAGCTCAAGATAGAAACTTATCGTGAAAATCCCAAAGGGAACCGATGTAGTTTGAAACCTTTGCAGCTTTATCCAAGATGTCGGACCTTGAAGACTTCGATCATGTTTTCAATATACGCGGAGAAGTGGAATTTGATAGAGTCTACCAAAGAATTCAACTGGAAGAACAGGAGAATCGGCATAATATTGTGCGATGAAGACATCGTTGTATACGATATTATTTGTGGGACGCAAGCGTAAATGCATTCCTCTATAGTAGACGAAAATAATGGAAGTGGTTTTATCGCTGAGAATTCTGGGTAATTCGTTGCCAGTATTACAAAAACATCGACTTTCATGCATGACCAGTAAGTCAGCCATTAATTCGATCTCGGCAATTGTTCACAGTGAGTCAGCTCACCAGTGATTGGAAGTAATTTGAGTAGAGACTAATGTATAAGCATATGACCCTACATGTGCATGCATGTGTACAAAACTGTTTGAGTTGCTCTTTCATTTGATGTATTATTTTAATTGTACATTAAATGTACTAAATACTACAAAGCCTGAAAACACCAATATTAATTTAGAAACACCTGGTATAATGTTATTTTCCTTTTCAAATATAATATGTTATGTCTAGAAAAATTGGTATTTTTTTAACCTTTTAATATTAGTTTACATCTCACAAAGTAGATAGATGAAATTATTTGAAGGGCATTTATACTTTATCCACACTTTTAGATGACCCATAAAAAATTGTTGATACAATTTATTTCATGGACTTGACTTTAAAGATGTATTCTAAATACCATTATCAAATTGTTTGAGTGATATTCACAGAAAATACACATAATTTTAAAATTATTTCAATATTCTTAAAATAACATATAACAAACAAAATTATTAGAATTGGAAATAAAGTTCTTCTTTTATTTATATTTTTATAAACAATTAGCAGTTTGTATTCTTTATGAAATATGTATGATAGGCTACATATTTTAAATAAGAACAATGTAATAGAATAATTGTCAGAGCTGGATACTTTTCTTCATTTTGTATATTGATTATCCTGTCAGATGTTTTCTCATTCATATTAAAAATTAAATTATTTTAATTATAATTATTTGATTATATATATATATATATATATATAATATTTATGTTTAATAATTCAAATTCTTTGAAAAAAATTATAATTATAATTTTTTAATATAATAAATTTGAGAATTTTAACTTTGAGATTTCATTAATAAAAAATCAAATGAATCGTGAATTCTTCTTACCTCATACATCTATGTTTTTTTAAACACAGTACCGCAGTATCAAAGAACCATCTTCTCCATCGTCAGCTGTCACGACTTGTCAATTTTTTCTTTTGCTGGTAATTATCCAAACTGCCACCTGGTGTATTTTTGAAGAACCTTGTAATCAAGCTTGGTTCGTCCAGAATCTCGAAGTTCATTGTTCTAGTAGGTTTTTTTTAATATATACTTTTTCCCAAACTGTTAATTCCAAAGGTTTAGGTACATGTTTCAAAAGTTCTATCTAAACCTTTGGAATTAACAGTTTGGGAAAAGATATATATTAAAAAAACCATACTAGAACCATGAACTTCGAGATTCTGGACGAACCAAGCTTGATTACAAAATTCTTCAAAAATACACCAGATGGCAGTTTGGAAAATGGCTCCTTCAAAAGTCTAGAAAAATTGGTATTTTTTTAACCTTTTAATATTAGTTTACATCTCACAAAGTAGATAGATGAAATTATTTGAAGGGCATTTATACTTTATCCACACTTTTAGATGACCCATAAAAAATTGTTGATACAATTTATTTCATGGACTTGACTTTAAAGATGTATTCTAAATACCATTATCAAATTGTTTGAGTGATATTCACAGAAAATACACATAATTTTAAAATTATTTCAATATTCTTAAAATAACATATAACAAACAAAATTATTAGAATTGGAAATAAAGTTCTTCTTTTATTTATATTTTTATAAACAATTAGCAGTTTGTATTCTTTATGAAATATGTATGATAGGCTACATATTTTAAATAAGAACAATGTAATAGAATAATTGTCAGAGCTGGATACTTTTCTTCATTTTGTATATTGATTATCCTGTCAGATGTTTTCTCATTCATATTAAAAATTAAATTATTTTAATTATAATTATTTGATTATATATATATATATATATATATATATATATATAATATTTATGTTTAATAATTCAAATTCTTTGAAAAAAATTATAATTATAATTTTTTAATATAATAAATTTGAGAATTTTAACTTTGAGATTTCATTAATAAAAAATCAAATGAATCGTGAATTCTTCTTACCTCATACATCTATGTTTTTTTAAACACAGTACCGCAGTATCAAAGAACCATCTTCTCCATCGTCAGCTGTCACGACTTGTCAATTTTTTCTTTTGCTGGTAATTATCCAAACTGCCACCTGGTGTATTTTTGAAGAACCTTGTAATCAAGCTTGGTTCGTCCAGAATCTCGAAGTTCATTGTTCTAGTAGGTTTTTTTTAATATATACTTTTTCCCAAACTGTTAATTCCAAAGGTTTAGGTACATGTTTCAAAAGTTCTATCTAAACCTTTGGAATTAACAGTTTGGGAAAAGATATATATTAAAAAAACCATACTAGAACCATGAACTTCGAGATTCTGGACGAACCAAGCTTGATTACAAAATTCTTCAAAAATACACCAGATGGCAGTTTGGAAAATGGCTCCTTCAAAAGTACACAGATGGCGGTTTGGATAATTACTGGCAAAAGAAAAAATTGATAGTCGTGAAAACAGCTGACAATGGAGAAGATGATTTTCTGATACTGCGGTGCTGTGTTTAAAAAACATAGATGTATGAGGTAAGAATAATTCACGATTCATTTGATTCTTAATAATTTTTTTAAATTTGTTTAAAAGTCATTACTTTATTTTTCTTCCAAAGTTAATTGAAAATTAATAAATTCATTTTTCAGTCCTTTTCATATTTGAGCTGGCTCGTAAGGTACTGCATTCTGGTTAACCAGAGTATTTATTCTTAGTGAATTAGATTTATTAACCCCACAATCAAAATCTTTAGCTGTGTAATGGCTTATTGTTGTAATTTAGATATTCAAGGGTATAAAGTGTATGGATCAAACCAATTGCACTTTAAAAACCTCAAGATGAGAAATTGTCTCAATTTTAAAAGGAGGATTGATGTTTGTGAATGAACATTTCCTGAAAAGAGCCAAAAAGGTGAATTTAGGACAGTATTGCAAAACCATTCCTGTTATAAGATATGTAACAGAAAAGTTGGTAGGAATAAAAAACTAATGAGGTATTATATCACCTCATATTAGCTCTCTTTCTTGACCAGTTTTGAAGGAATAACCAACAACTGGTTATTCCTTTGAAACTGGTCCAAGAAAAAGAGCTGATATGAGGTGACATGTAAAGAAACAATCCAATTTTTTTTTGTAAGATGTGTGTTTATTTTCATTGAATTTTAGTTATAGTCCTTAGAATTATATCAGAGTTAATGGTTTCAGTTGAAGAGGTATTGTATTTAATTCATCAGAAATATGACCTGATGATCTAACATATCAACCAGCCAACTCAAATATTGAAAGCATTGTGTTTGATGATAAACATAAAAAGTAAAATTGTAAGCTTAAACAGCCGGTATTTTGAATCTCATTAAATTATTTTTCTGGGTTAAATAGCCATGGTCCAGTTTTATTGAAACTCGAGATTTCATCTACTACTGTGGTAGACACCCTCAGGAGATTCTGTGTGATATCTGATGACAGCAAGAAGTTAGCAGATGGCATGCAGAGTCTCCCTAGGTTGTCTACCATAGTAGTAGACGAAACATCGAGTTTCAACAAAACTGGACCATGGTCATTTAACCAGAAAACCAATTTAACAAGAATAAAAAAGTAATAAATAAATTGAGTTAAATTTAACAACTCATCTCATAATTGTAGGTTATGTAGATGTATCAAAACTAGTCTTCAAGAAATCTACAATTATGAGGTAAGTTGTTAAATCTAACTCAATCTGTTAATTGAAATAAACCTCATAGTGTCACTTCCTTTAACTATTAATGATGAAAAAGTAACTTCATAAAAGATTGTGCAATTAATTTTTTATTTATTTTGACACAGTACATTTTGTTAAATTCTAATATCATTAACTAAATATAAAGAATTGATAATCCAAAATTAGCATTTTTTAAAAATTACTTAAATCATGGCATATCAGAGATTTAAAGCAAGAATTAAGTACATAATTGACCCAATGATACCAGTGATGTTTATATAAATTAAGACACTTAAAAAAGAAAAATATGTCCTACAGTAAATTGAGATATGGAAATATTAAATTACGTAGTTCTTTATCAGGTAATAACTAATAACCAGATTTTGAAGGGGTTAGCTTTTTTTTTGTATGTGTTCATAAGTATATATTTTTAAAGAACTTGAAATATTTTATGAAACAGTTTAAACTGTTTGTATCTTCAAGATAATATTTTTTAACTTCCTTTTTTCAGATCTTGTTCTCTTTTTCCAGTACCACTTTTTATTAACAATTAATGTCATCATTTATAATCTATAGTTTTATTTATTTTTATGGTAGGAAAATGCAACATCCAATTACATTGATATTCATTTCGGGAAGAAAAAAAGGAACATAATCTTTAGATTTGATAAACTAATGAAGTATTTTGAAGTTAAAAACTCAGTCAGTACCCATTGGGTTTAATTCCTCTAAAAAAATTTCATTCTGGTTTTCAGTGTAATTAATACACTTTAAATTTAAAGATATGAATCTTATTTTTAAACATATTGGAATAGTGAATGTAAATAAGGACAATTCTTTCTCAATATATTAATGTAAATTAGTGGCAAAACTAAGATTTCTGATGCCTCCTCTGCTACATGTCTTACAAGGTCCTTAATTTCATTCTAAAAATTTCACTTTCTACGACTATGACTTCAGTTCTTAACAATTTAAACTTTATTAAAAATATTTAGGCCTATTTATCTTAAATAGACGTATCCCAAATCTCAATTTGAATTTCTTTTCTGTTTCTACAGTATAACCTGTAAAACAATAAATCTTTTAAAAATTTATGATTACCATGTACAAGTATAAAGTGAATTGAAATTGAAATGAATCAATACCAGCAAGCAGTATGACTCACCAATATAGTTGATTCCCTGTTACTTCTTGTGTTATGTCTGTCAGAACTGGATCTTACATTGCTTTCTTTTGAATATAATAAATCACTACTGAAAGAATGGTTAGATTTACAGACGTTCGAGAAAGATTCAACAAAAATTGAATTCAACATCCATAGAAAAGATCAACAGATAATTACATTAAATCTTCAGTTTTTAATCATATAGCACATAAACATGCAATTTTCAACAGTTTAATATAGAGATTAACATTCAATTAAGTGAAGAGAATTTTAAGAAAGAATACAATCACATTTTAAACATAGCCAAATAAAATGACTATGGAAAGGAGATAATAATAAATAAGTTAAAGAAATTCAAAGTAATTAAAAGAATACACCTCCCTATAATCTTATTCCTAGAAAGAAAACAATTCAAGAAAATTATTTACCATCCTGTAACACATAGAAAATTTAAAAAACAAATATATATATATATATTAACAGATTAAATATTACATTAGTATCAATAAATAAATTCACCATACCAATAAATAAATTCAGCCTGGGTAAACTTGTGATAACTACTAAAACAGTTAATACCCCAGATAGTAAAAAATCTTGAATTGATCAAATTAGTTACAATGACTGCAGTAAAGTAGGAAAAACTAAAAGGAATTTAAATATTCGTACAAAAGAACACTTTAGAAATATAAAAAATGGTAAAAGTGAAAATCGGCAATTGCAGCTCATAGTTTGCTAGAGAATCACAAAATTGGAAAAGATACTGAACTTTCGAAACATTTAGAGATAGCTGTGGAATTAACAGTTTGGGAAAAGTATAGATTCAGAAGAACAAATATAGATACATGAATTTTGAAGTTCCTGGTGAGCAAAATTTGTCTCAAAGTTCATTAAACCAGATCCGATGGCAGTTGGAAAATTGGTGGTGATAGCAGAGGTTTGATAGTTGCGGAGTTTTGGCTGAGGATAGAAGAGATGCCTTCAGAAATCAGTACTGTAAAGGTCATGAGTTTTATGATGTAAGATGTAAAAAAGAATTTCCTATTTATTTATTTATTTATATAAAAAGATCCATGTGGCTTACATGGCTCTCCAGAAATAATTTTTAATTTCGTAATATCATCTAAAATTGCCCTTATCAATAGAAAAGCATGTTTTTAATTTAATTTTAATATTTCAAGGAAATAACACTATGAGGAAAATGTTAATTTAAAGATATAACATAAAAATATATATAAAGTTCATTTTATCTATCTATCTAGAAAACATGTGCATTCATTTGTGTGAGGTACATTGCTGTATTTGTTCACACTTAAGTCTTTCCAGGAAAATGTAACTATCTTTGCATTCACTTGTCTCTTCTTCACATGGAATGAATACTTCACCAGAAACAGATACCCCAAGCTGCATTAATCAGACTTTTTAATGAAAGTGTTAATTTTTGTTCGTTTCATTTCCTTATTTACATATAATATTTTTAAAGAGAAACTTAAATATTCACATACACCTTTTGGGACATGCACTTTTGAACTCAACAGTTACCACACTACCGAATAACTGAAAGTCAAAATAATGATACAATACATTATAATTTAACTTTTATAGGAATTAATCACTATGAGGTTTAATTTATGATAAAATCAAATGTTTCCTACCTCTCCTCATATAAATCTTCTAAGTAGATTGCGATTTCGAGACCATAACCGTCTCGTCTTCAGTACAATCCTGGCGACTGATGTTATGTCGATTGGAAGACTCACTTCTTCTTCCCTCTGTTGGTGGACCGATGAACCTCTGGATCAGGTCAGGATTTGCAGGAATTTTGAAGTTCATAAGTTTTCCCCTGTTTTTCTGAATGTGGATTTTTTCCCAAACCGTGAGTTCCTTTTGTTTATCTATTTGTTTAATTAGACTGACTTTTGATTTAATTAAATGTTTTTTGGACCAAGCATGAACAGCTACTGCTGACTTATAATAGGATAATTAAAACCAATAAAAATTAAAGAATTGAAGAAGAAAACAAATCAGGAATTTATCAGATCAAATGCAGGGGTTGTGACAAAATTTATATTGGAAAAAAAAAAGAAGAAATTTGAAAATAAGGGTGAAAGAACATCTTAGAAATGTCAAAAATGGAGAAGTGGAAAAGTCAGCAGTAGCTGCTCATGCTTTGTCTGAAAAACATTTAATTGAATCAAAAGCCAGTCTAATTAAACAAATAGATAAACAAAAGGAACTCACGGTTTGGAAAAAAAATTCACATTCAGAAAAACAAGGGAAAACTTATGAACTTTGAAATTCCTGCAAATCCTGACCTGATCCAGGAGGTTCATTGGTCCACCAACGGAGGGAAGAAGAAGTGTTTCTTCCAATCGACATAACATCAGTCGCCAAGATTGTACTGAAGATGAGACCGTTATGGTCTTGAAATCGCAATCTACTTAGAAAATTTATATGAGGAGAGGTAGGAAACATTTGATTTTATCATAATACATTATACATTTAAAATTATTTCCAGAGAGCCACATAAGCCAACTCTGGCAATATGTACCCGTTTTTGTAATACCATACATTCTTGCTGGGCTGACTTTAAAGCAGTGCATCTGTTATAATATTTCATTACTCATATGCATATTTGATTATTGATTAAGACATCTCCTATTAATTAATTATGTATTTACAAATTATAAGGATATTTAAATAAATAGGATAGATAGAATAAGGAATTACAAAATCAGGGAGACATTAAGTGTAGAAAAATTAACAACAGACATAGGAAAAAGTAGACCAAAATGGTTTGCACGTTTAAAAAGAATGGAAAAAGAAAGACTACCACAAATACTGTTAAATCTTAAGATACAAGGAAAATGACCACGAGAAAGATGGATTAACCAAGTGAAGAAAAGTCTACAAGAGAGAGGATACGACTGGGAGGATGATGATTTAAATAATTTTATATCAACAACTATGTTCACATTATTTCTGCTCAGAGTTCTTGGGGCTTTTAGTATTGGAATCCTCCACCCCGCACTGTGAGGTCTGCAGGGTCATTAGTTTTGCCACTGATCTAAATAATAATTCTAAATACTTTTTTATTGCATTATTCTGCCTATTTATATTAATTTTTTGGTAGTATGTTTTCCTTTAAAATCTGGTTTGTGGTAATATTACCTCATAATATTAGATTTCCTGTTTCATGTAGCTACAAGTTTTCCCGTCCATTTAGCCTTAAAGCATGCATGAACTATTACATTTTTGATTTAAAATAATCCATCTAGCGGTGAAGTTACTATATCTGTAGTGGACCCCATACCTAATTATAATGTGAGAGTATGAATGTGTATAACATTCTTTACACATTGAATAAATTTGTACTTTTATTCTTGTAGACTTAATATTGTAATTTTTAAGATATTCTTTTTTTTTGTTATGTTTTGATAGTGATTGACAGGAAATTCATTGAAGGAAATAGAAACATTCACTTAAAGCAATTGAGGAAGGATTTCAGAAGAACCGAACTGTTTTTTTTAATAAAAATCAGTTCACATTCACATTCCCTCTCTAACCGTTTGGCTTCCTCAATATCCAAAATGAATAGTTTCTCATATTCCTGTTAAAAATTACAGTTTCCAATATTATTTTGAACATTGGAATTTATAATTTATTAAATATTATGTCGTATTTAAACACATTTGATCTTGTGTCTTATTCAATGATGTCCAAAATATTTTCCAACCACTATCCTTTCCTAAATCTTCACTTACTTACTTACTTACTCACCGGCACTATCAAACCCGTAGGTTCATGGCAACATGGACATAAGCTCTCCATACATCCCTATCCTGAGCTAATGCTTTCCAATCATTCCCTGTATAATCTACTTCCCTCAAATCATAGTTAATGTTATTCTCCCACCTCATTCTTGGTCTACCAATTGGGCGTTTTTCCTCTGGCTTTCCTACAAGAAGCTTCTATGCAAGTCTTTCATTTCCCATACGTGCAACATGTCCTAAATCTTCACTACTATCTATTATACAATCAACCAGGCTCTGTAGTTGCAATATAAGAAGTAACTTTTGATGTCTTGAATACAATGTATGTAAATAACTGGAATTATGAACAGTAAATTGTGGCATGTAGACAGACAAGATTTTGGACAAATTCAAATTCCATGGGTAGTTGCTCCTGATTAAAGGTAACCAAAAGTGTTTCAGCTTACTTATAAAATTGAAAAATATTGAACCTCTAAAAGTTGTAGTTGTAGTGGATGGTGGGCTCACATCTTGGGGAAACCAAGAAATGATAAAAGGCTGCATTACACAATGATAAAACATACGCACACAAACATTCACATTATTACAAATTCACTTAATCGTTGATGTCCACTTTGAAATTTTTGTTGTAACTATGCCAACTGTATTTTTTTTGCCGAAAAATAATTAATTAGACATCATTTCTTTATATTTAAAGAGAAAAATTATACGCTCAGACTGGGACTTGAACCCGGCACCCTTGGTTTTCTAGTCCAAGTGCTCTACCATTTGAGCTACCTGAGCAAGTACCGATCTAAACGCAAATCTTTCTCTATATAATTTTTCTCTTTAAATATGATTTATCCATCATTGAGATGTATGAAATTAATAATAAAAACCTCATTTCTTTACTTACATTTTAATCCAAGTTGAATTGTTTTCTTTGAAGTCATCAGTACTGTCAAATGCATCCCACCCAAAGACTGAATATTACCAGACATGTATTAATTTTTAACACCACTAAAGAAAAAAATTCTGCGTGAGCTGGGATTTGAACCCAAGACCTCCAGCTTGGTGCTCTATCATTGAATTATCTAGCCAACTCCAGGAGCAAGCACAAATTGCTTCTTTAATCCCTGCATCCCAGTAGTACTTGTGAAACTTTATTCACAATACAATAGAGTTGTATCTATACCAAGAAGATGGGGTTTACAATATGCTATAAGCTAATTATGAACATAATATGGAAATTAATATACACACAAAAACCATCTGTAACCAGTGGATGCCTGGTTTTATTAATTTTCATAAGATATTCACAATTAGCTTATAACACAATGTAAATTCCATCATAATGTCACTTTGATGTAGAAGCAATCTGTTATTTTAATTCCTGTTTTCATGACTATTTAACTCATGCTCCAAATGGGAGTCAATGGCCAATCACGTTTCAATGATTTTTTACTTACAACCAATCACAGTCGTGTTTCGCCTAGAATTTACCAACTAAAGTTTATCATAATAAAGAAAGCACCTCCTTTTTAACATTCTGAATAGGTCATAGCATTATTTTGCAGTGATTGACTCTCTAAGAAATATGGCTACCAGATTGTATATATAGTGCATGAATGTCAACACATAGCACATGCGGGAGTTAATATAAAAACATTTGTAGCAATTAATTATACCACCAAAAAAAGAAACCACTGTTTGCACTTTCTTAAATGTATTTTTTCCCAGGTAATAATCCAGAAAAATATAATTGTCATATTTACATCATAGGACATCAGAAATGAATTAATATACAGTTTGATGTGTTTCATTTTCCCTCCACTAGAGTGCATTCTTACAATATTGTGTTCCTTTGGCAATAAATAATATGATCTGGTTGCAGTGATGAACAAAAGAAGCAAATGAAGCATACCAATCGTTTCTCATTTGTTTTCAAACATCGCCGTTTACATTAAATAAATAACTATATTTAAATAATGATTTGTGAGTAAACAGCATAATTTTATTCGTTAAATAGTCCTAACAAATGCCACTCTTGATTTCCAAATTCTCTAGATAAATTGGAAATCACTTGTGGCATTATTCATGATGATATCCTTGTAGATTGGAGCACTACCTATTTATTAATTTTATGACCATCAACACACATCGTGGGAGTAGATCTTGTTTTATTAGTATTTCAGCATTACCAATTTTATTGTGTTAGCCTACATGAGCTACAATCTTTTTCCACCAAATTTGGATTGCAATTATTATGTCACCATGACATGGTATGTCATCAGGTTACATATAGAGGATGTGGCATTTGGATATGAATGGTAACTGCAAATATATTGAAAAAGCAGTTATGGTAATCTGACTAAAAGTAGTTCTCCTGCTTGAGGGTTTGCTGCGAGACTAAGGCTCGAATCTATGAATGCATTAGACCGTAAAAGTCGTTCTCTGCCTGTAACTCTGCTGAGAAAGTTGCATCCAAATACGTTTTTGCGTACTCCAAAATCTATTCATGCAATAATATTTGTAAAAAATTCCTAAGCTACCTGGCGAGGTGACTTAGCAGAGAAACGAATCATGAGGGACCGATGGTAACAGATGTAGTTTGAAACCTTGCTGCTTTATCCATGATGGAGGACCTTGAAGACTTCGATCATGTTTTCGTTATATGCGGAGAAGAGGAATTTGATAGTCTACCAAAGAATTCAACTGGAAGAACAGGAGTTAATTATTACACAAAATTAATTACTATAAATAATTTTGTGGAAAGCAACGGGAAGCTATCACACCTATAATTCCCTAGTAAAGCTGCAAAGCATTAGCATGAAAATGCTATGATTGCAGTGAAAGACCTGCCCTCAGGCAGAATTACTATGGATGGATAGATAAATAATTTATTGAATCTCTCATTTAACATTAATAAAATTCATAGTAAAACTCTGCTTGAGGTGTAGTTACAATATTAAAAATATAATATAAAATTATGTATGTTAAGGTCCATCTCCTCAAATTATTAGATTATTATTAAAAAACTGTAGATCTTTCGGGACTAGTCCTATCATCAGCAGAAGGAACAGGTATATTGGCCTCAACTCTCATTGAATTACTGGCTTGCTTGTGATAATTTTATAGACAGGATTATGTACACTGGGTGCATTCTCTTTAGAATCAAGTTATTATTTATTTCTTTTAGAACTTCAATCTCTTCCAATATGTTTATTTTCGTTGGAATATTCTCTCTATGCAGTATTGTGAGGGTGTTGTTAATATCTTGCATATGATGTCCTGCCTGAATGATATGTTTGACATAACTGGATTTCCCTTCTGCATATAAAAAATCTTTAAAATGTTCTTTAAATATAATATTAAAACTTCTGCTGAACCAGCAAGTCTACTTCAACAAGGATTGATGAGCTGCTTCCTTCTACTGATGATGGGATAGGCCTAAGTCCCGAAAGGCCTACAGTTTTTTAATATTCTAAGACCTTTAAGGTACATATTATATAATTTTATATTATCTCTCATTTAACTTTGTACATTCTGCATTTAACATATCTGACGGTGAATAAAACTTTCTGACTGTAAATATTTTTTTATAGACAACTGTTTAAGGATCATTATCATGTGAGATTATTTTAAAATTTAATCTAAGCTCAAAGTTTCAAGGTTTGAATCTACCAACATGCAAGATGAATAAGTTTCAATTATAATATGTAGTAAAGTAGAATTAGATGTTAGAAGCAGAATTGGAGTATAATAAAGTAGGTAGAAAATGAAAGAGAAAACAGTAGAAAAGAAGTGACACATGGTAATAAATACAGAAATACAAGAAAACAGTATCCTACATATATATATATATATATATTTTAATTTCATGTGCAGTATCATTTACTAGGAAACATCCAATCAATACTGATAATACCATTAATTTTATAATAAACTAATTTGACCAGCCTCATGGGCTGGTGGTCAGCATTCCTGACTACTGTTCACGAGGTCCCGGGTTCAATTCCCGGTCCTTAAAGAGAATTATGCCTGTGGTTGCCCATGGTCTGGAATTTAGGTTAAGAACACTCCTGGCGCTTCATTATCATTCATCACCCATAATACCATCGGGGTAACATAACTCCACATTCCAGGTGCCCCAACCTAAGAAATGGATTACAATTATTCTGTCAATGCCAGGGGAGAAAGCCTGAAATGTCATAAAAGACAACCTGGTGACAAACAAAAAAAAAACTAATTTTAAATATAAAAGAAATTAAATTGCATATTTGATTTTTGAGAGCCTTTCAAACCAGGGAGTATATGGGACCTTAATTAAAGTAGGAAACACGTTTTCAGTGTTTATGACATGTTACGTTTCAAGATTAAGAGTGTCAATTAGAATCTACGGTTTCCTTATTTAAATACAGATAAGTTCCATTAACTTATCAAATTTGCTTTTGAGGAGTTAATGTTATAAATTTGAATTTGTATTTTTTTTCTATAATTAATTTGAAATCAGCGGTCAACATTTGAAAGTTATTAAGCGGGATACTGGAAAATTATGATTGGTTAAAGCAGACGTTTCTTCTTACAAATGGAAGGTATAACTGAAGGAACAGGAAGTTGTTCTATATTGTTTCAAAATGGCAATCAGGGGATCTGGAAATAGCACTCAAAATATTGCTTTTGTGATGTGTTTATTGAATCTGTTTGTGTTTCACAGTTAAATTAATTGAGATATTGATAATTGGTGAATTTACGTGCTAAGAAGTGCTTTAATTTGTATACTGTCACTTCTTTAGACAAATCACATTTCACAATGACAGATGAATACAGTACCACTGAAATTTGTAGACTATGTACAGTGAAAAGTGGCACGCGAATGCATATATTTGATAAAGAGGGAGAACAAAGACAGTTATTATTTAAAATAAGGACTTGTCTTCCTATAGTCGTGAGTAAGATCCTTGCTTACTTTTGTGTAGCCATTATTATTATTATTTTTTTTTTTTGACAGGCATGTCCTACAGTGAAATGAAGAAAAGTAAAATAATTGAATTATTTTATTAGCTAAGCATTGTTGTAATTACATTTAGTGTACAATTTTGCTCATTACAGATATCGAAAGATGATTCATTGCCAAAGAAAATTTGTCACCGGTGTGCTTATAAACTTGACATGTTTTATGAATTTAGGCTTAACTGCTTAAATTCGGAAACTTTGCTTAAAAATCATGTGGCAAGTGGACCACAGGTATGTAATATTAAGAATAATATTTTGTTAAATGAAAGTGATCTTACACATGTGAAAATATATTGTGGCATGTAAACATTTACAGATGAAGTGATGCGTATTAATCTCACTCGCGTATAGGCCTAATGTGTATCTTTTTTTTCCCCTTTTAATATATGCCTATCTAAGTATAAAAAAGTAAGTTTTTGTACAATATGTTTATTCTATGAATATTTCGTATATAATTATATGCAGTGTATCTATCGAGAATTCAGATATCGATATTGCATTTAAATGAATAGAATACTATGAATATTATTCGTTCATTCCTTTGTGTTTGTGTAATTCTTACGAGTAATTTGAAAGTATTGGTTTTATATCTATATCTTCGATTATACATTTTATTGGGGATCTTTCAATATTATGTTACAAAAAGGCAATTTAATATTGTTACGTCAATGTAGTAATCGATGTTTGGAAAGTCGAACATGCCTGTATTGATCCCCGCGGCGCTCGGCAGGGAAGTTGGTTCCTACCTCATTTGCAATTTTCTTTGTACATTACGTGTTTTGTGAGTTACCGATGAATTGACGCGTGATTGGTATTCAATGTTTGTTAATTAAGACGTCAATGTAATCAGCGTGGCATTTCATTAGCGATCGGCTACAAACTCCATTAAACTATAGGGTAAGAATAGCATTTGACTTTTGACAATTGAACCGGCGAATGGGTTTTGACCTTCATGGTAACGCCATTGAAGGACATTTTCGTTTACATTAACTTATTAGACAAGTGGTGTTTAAAAATTTATTATTGCGTTATATTTATTTGAAGGTGGGTGTTAAAACAGAGAAAATGAGCGACGCACAGAAATTGGCATATACTGAAGCCATGCAACAACACATGGCTCAAGCAGCTTCAATTCAGTGCAAAGGACAAGATGAGAAAATAGATAGAGGGCCTAACAAAGACTCCAATGATTGTCAGAATATAATGGGCGGAAGAGTGGTCGAATATCCAACAACACTTAAAGTTCCACATGTTTCTCAGCCAATAACAGATCATTATGGTAACAAACCAAATCCTGAATCTACGTTTGTCATCCCAGATGATGGAATGGGCTTTGATGATGGAGTAAGGGTACTCAGGGCTCTGGGAACCTGGTAAGTAATATTACTTATTGGAAAAATTGTAATTTAGGCTTTGCAATGAATTTTTCTTTAAGTTCTACAGAATCGTAGTGTGCATGCGCAAAATTTAATGTAGTTGCTAGATAGATAGAAGAACTGTCTGTGCAACCGGTATGACTTAATCTACGCCATAAATTCCCAGACATGTTTTTAAGAATGTATGTACACTAACTTTTCTGGAAATAGTCGGTTATTTGGAAGACACAAATTCTTCTAAGTTCCACAGAATCGCAGTGCACATGCGCGAGTTGATGTAATGGTTAATGTAACCTCCGGTAGATGGCTCTGCAGTCGGCATTACCAACTTTGAGAATAAATTCCAAAATGCTAAAAAAATGGACGTAAACTAACTTGCCATTTCCTAACCAAAGAAAACAATTTACATGCATATTATTTATTCCCAAATGCTAAAAAAATGGACGTAAACCAACTTCCCATTTCATAACCTAACAAAACAATTGGAAAAACTGCACTTACACTATCTCAAAACTGCAAATACACGGTAGCAGTTAGAAGTAGCAGCGATAACGTTATCATTGAATGATAACCCACAAACATCATAGTGAGTTACCAAACATTTATTAAAAATGGGTGTACACTTACTTATCACTCCCTAACGCTGATCCAACCAGCGATAACCCAAAACAGCGATAGAAAAATCATAGACTAAGTAATATACTCTGTGGAGAAAATAGCAGTTAGCATCAACAGTCTCATAATATTGCGATTTGTATATTTAAATAAATACTTTAAAATTGTCTAATAATGTTATAAAAATTGTTTTAAAACGTTTTAAAGTATTAGAAAATGATGGTAAGTACAGAACAAAAGCTATAGTTTACAACAATATAACAGAAAAATTTTGAGATAGTAGAAGTGCAGTTGAGCCAAACAATTTACATGCGTATTATTTAATAAACTATAAACTAATTTTACGTACACTAACACTAAATATGGTTTGAAATTATTTTCAAATGTTGATGACTCCGATTTGAGAGCCACCTAGCAGATGTTACATGAAGCATTTCCGCATGTCTAGAACTCAATGCACAAATTTTACGTAATTTATAAATATTTATTAATCGTATGAAATGTTTATAAAATGGCTCCAAAATGTTTAAAATAGTACAAAACGTGTATACAAGTGTTTAGTGCATCAGTGGCATAAGGATGTAAGTGTAGAATTGTGTCCGCCACAAAACCTACCACGGCATAAGGATGTAAGTGTAGAATTGTGTCCGCCACAAAACGTACCACAGACACTTTTCCTTTCGTAACCTAACAAAATGAATTATACTCGGATCAACGGATCTGTGCCCCTACAGTGCTGACATCGTTCTTAGAAAAGTACAAGTCTATACTCACACCATTTCACTGCACTCCTCTCCCACTACGTCAAACAGCCACCTCGGTAACTTATAGAGTAGGGATGTTGCCAAACTTCCCCCAGTATCATGACTCTTGAATATTGAATAATGTAAGGTTGGAGTTGAGATGACAACACTGGAGTGCAAGTGCAAATAATGACCACAAGAAGGCTCAAAATTGTAAGTAGTGGGAGGGGAGAAAGAGAGAGGGGGGAATGCAGGGAGGGAAATTATTTACCAAGTCAGAAAAGGAAGTAGGCTTAGGTCGCATATCTCATGGGGGCACAGATCTCTTGGACAGAATACATACATACTGTTTAATAAACTAGTTTGGGGGAAAAGTTTACATTGTCTTAACCAATGAATTTTTCTAAGTTCTACAGAATCATAGTGCACATGAAAAACACTTAAAGAAAATTCGGCTCAACTGCACTTCTACTAGCGCTTGATTTTTCAGTTATATTGTTGTAAACTATAGCTCTTCCTCTGTATTTACTAACATTATTTAATATTTTAAACTTTTTCAAACAATTTTTATAACATTATTAGATAATTTTGAAGTATTTATTTAAATATGTAAATCACAATATTATGACACTGTTAGACAATATCATCATCATCATAATTGGCTCGACAGCCCCATGTGGGCCTTGGCCGCCTTTAGAAACCCATGCCAGACTTCCCTGTTCTGCACCTCATTCTTCGAGTTTTTTATTTTTAAAATTTTAATGTCTTGAATTATACCATCCTCCCATCTTAATTTAGGTCTTCCAACTTTTCTGGCCAATAGTGGTTGTTCATTGTAAATTCTTTTTGTAATCCTTTTGTTGTCCATGCGAATAATGTGTCCAGCCCATGCCAATCTATTAACTTTAACAAAATTCAAAATATCTGGCTGATTGTACAATTTATACAATTCATTATTGTATCTCTTTCTCCATGCATTATTTTCTTTCACGGCACCAAAAATAGATCTCAGTATCTTCGTTTCAAAACGCCCCTAATAATTCCTCATTAGATTTCAACATGGTCCAAGTTTCTGATGCGTAAGTTAACACTGGTCTAAGGAGAACTTTATACATGAGTATTTTTGTCTTTCTAGATATAAACTGAGATCTAAACATTTTTCTGAGTCCAAAAAAACATTTGTTTGCAGCCATGATCCGTAGATGTATTTCAGCCGAATTGTCATTTGTACAATTTACTTCAGAGTTAGACAATATGCTAACTGGTATTTTCTCCACAGAGTATATTACTTAGTCTATGATTTTTCTATCGCTGTTTTGGGTTATTGCTGGTTGGATCAGCGTTAGGGAGTGATAAGTAAGTGTACATCCATTTTTAATAAAAGTTTGGTAATTTTAATAATATATTTTTTAACATAGATTTGGGGATTTATTGCAAATATTGGTCATTTAAATTCCATAGCGACGGATAGTAATCGAGGATGATAATCGATATGTGGTTCGATTGTGAGTTATCGCTGGCTCTATATACTCTGGCGCATGCACACTGTTGTTCTATAGGACTGAAAATATTTCATGCTAGTTTAAGTGCAGTTTTTCCGAAAATCTGCTAGATGACAGATGTATATGTGAAATTGGTATGATCAACCTTTGCAATAAATTCCCAAACATATTTATAAGAAATGGAATTACACCAACTTCCCCCTTCCTAACTAACAAAATAATTATTTAATGAAGTGTAAACTATTATTATTATTTGAGTTCAATGCAATAGTTTGCATATGTAGATTAATATTTAGTAATTGTAAAAAATGTTATAAATATCTTGCAAAAAGTCCATTGCTGTAGTCTCGAGGTAGCATGCTGCCGTGTCATGCAGCGGACCTGGGTTCGATCCCCGCTCGTAACAAGTTTCTTGGGTGAGGTTTTTTTCGGGTTTTTTCTCACCTGTAAGACAAATGTCAGGATACTTTAAGGCCCAAACGGTCTCCGAACGCCATCTGGCCATCATCATCAATATCATATTCACCTCATTAGATTAAGTTTAGGTTTAAGGTCTCTCCTGGCGCATCATTACCCATCGTCATCACTCATCATATCATTGGGGCAGCATACCCAGCCTTCCAGGTGCCCCAATCTCAGAAGTGGGTTACAATATGCCAATGCCAGGAGAGAATACCTCAAATTTCCAATGACAAAGAGGTGGCATTGAAAAAATATATATATATATAATCTTGCAAAATTGTTTAAATTAGTACGAAATGTTAGTAAAGACAGGAAATTTACGTAGAGCAACTGTATTTAAAGAATGTTAGTAAGGAAAATCATAGTTCGGGGTATTTTAAACTTGAGTCCTAGAAATGTTAGGGAATTTATTGCAAAATTAGGTCATGCTGGTAACACAGATAGTGTTTCCATCTATTGGCAAAGTCTTGTGTATGTGCACTACGATTCTGTAGAACTTAGAAAGAATAATTGAGATTTAAATACCAAATTTTGCATGCACAGATATAAATATCTAAGAATTGTAAAAAAATGTTTCAAGAATCATTATGAAATGTTATTTATTAGTAGTAGAACAGTGTCATATGAATGTTGTATGGTATAGCATAACGAAGCATTCATTGTAGTTCAGCCTTACTTTTGCACAGGAATTGCGAATGTGTGTATTTATATATTCATAATTTACCCTCCTGGGCCAGCAACCCATAGAGCGAAAAATTTGCATTTGCTTTCAAGTCTCAAACAAGACCAGTATTAAGATATGGTAGTGAAGCATGGACGATACGAAGAAGAGATGATAGCCGAATAACAGCAAATGAGATGTGATTTATGCACCGTACAGCAGATTATACAAAGTGGGAACATAAATGAAGAAATTATGCAAGGGTTGGATATAGAACACATTCTCCACCATATACAAAACTACCAGAACAACTGGAAAGCCCATCTTCAATGAATGCCATCTCATAGAATTCCAAAAGCCATGCTTCGTTACTGTCCCCAAGGCAAAAGATCGTTGGGACATCCAAAAAAGCGCTGGATGGAAAATTCATCTATGAGACCATAACAGGTCACATGGCGTAATACTTGCATGGATGATGATGACCTAACAAAATAAAATGTATTCACATGTCAAACACAGGTTAGATTTTCAATTTTTGAGCTCTCAGCTTCAAACTCTGAGGCCATCTTCCTGGAATGTGATTGGAGCCTGGTATACCATACTTAATTTTTAATGTTATGTAATTACTTGGTGCTTTAAGATAAATGAATAGGAGACCTAATATATTATGACAATCCTGTTTTATTTTATTCAGTTTGGTTATTGTATTTATAAGAATATGGATAAAGAGACACAATGACAGGATATAAGTAAATTTTTCTTTTATTGAAAATGTGAATATAATATTTTGTTTTCAGAAAATTAAAAATTAAGGCTATTTAATGCCAGGTATCATTGAATCTTGCAATAGACCACTAATTACTAACTGTATCAAGTAATTATTGGATAATTTGTGCTAGCAACATTGTTGCCAAACATGTTCAGTCATGTTTCTGCTACATCTGATTGCTAACATTTATCAGTGGCAGCTTGCGACATAATTTATTAGTTAAGCTCTTATACTAAACTTAATTTTCTCTCAAAAGGAAACTGTGAACCATTGCATGCTGAAATCTGCCTTTAAATTTCTCCCAAAGTGTCCTAAAAGTGAAACTGTTAGCGAGTGAGAACTGAGTGAGAAAATTTAGAGTGAAAGAAGAAATTATTTTTCAAGCAAATTATGTATGAACATGGAGAAATATTGTGTATAATAAAAAATAATTGGAAATTTTGTGGAAACATCTATGAAGTTAATTTAAAGAAATTGACTTTTTTCCATCACTAGCACCATTCCTGGCAATATGTGAATCAATATTTCCAATAAGTAAATATTTGTGGACCAGCCATGGTGGATTAGTGGTTATGTTCCTTGCCTCTGATCCTGAGAGTTGCGGGTTCAAATCCAGCCGAGGTTGATGGATTTTTTTTTCAGTTGGAAAAATCCAATTAGCAAATCCTCTGGGAGGGACTTAAGCCTGAATAACAAAATCAAAATTTACCAACCTCCTTCATCCTAGTAATACCTTAGTTGCCTGCTGGATGTCTCATTGAGTTGGTACGTGACCGTATATCATTAATGACATCTTTGGGGAATAGGAGTAATTAAATAACTTGGTCTAGTAACTCCTAACAAAGAAGAGGCTAAGACCCATTGTGGATGTTACAGAAATATTTGTGGTCAAAATTCTTTTCTATCATGTGATTTTTTTATTAGTGAAATCAGCTTAATTCTGTTTTATCTTATTGCTTTATGCTCAGGTCACCGGATTATTCAACCAATCCTCCTCGGCCAGGAATGATTCCAGGCCCAGAACATCATTATAATGAAGGCAATAGTGGTGTTGGTGTTCCAAGAAAGCTACCAGTGGTACCAACAAATGCTCCAACAACTGTTCCTGGAGGGGCTGTGTCAGTTGCAAAAGGTCGTGGAGTCACCAACAAACCAGGTGGAGAAAGCAGTAGTGGTAAGAGCTTTGCATGTACAGTTTGTGGGAAAGGGCTGGCGCGTAAAGACAAGCTTGTAATACACATGCGCATACACACGGGGGAAAAACCTTATGTATGTGAGGTGTGCAGCAAAGCATTTGCACGACGTGACAAATTAGTCATCCACATGAACAAGATGAAGCATCGTACGCCATCAAATATTGCTCCTCTAGGCAAGCGAGGCGTCGTGGATAGGTCAGCAGATGGGAAACAAGTGAAAGCTGAGAAAGAACCAAGTCCAGTTGTGCAACCACCACAGACACCTGGCGTAACCTGGAGTTGTGAACTCTGCGGCCGCGTTTTTGGCACTCGGGATGAATGGACTGCACATGCAAAAGGACACTTGGACGAGAAAATGATGAGCACAACTCATCAGCAGCAGCAGCCATTGCAGAATCCGAGCCAGTTGAGCGCTGGGTGTCCGAGCGGTATGGCTCCACCTGCTCCATATTTCCCGCCACATGTCCAGCCATATGCAAGCGAACGCCATTTCTGTCTTGTATGTAGACAGGATTTTGGTAATAAGGCAGATTTTATGTTCCATGTACGAAGTCACTTCGAAGGAAAACCACCGGATTTGGACCTTCTGGCTCGTAGCTGTGGAGGCCTTGTTGATAGTTCTGGTCTCTGTACATAGGAAGGTTCATACTTTGGGTATTAATAATACTGCAAATATAAAATATTGTGGGTTGATAAACCTCCATGTCTCCCAGTATCAAAAACTCACTAATTTACAATAGAGAAACTCTTTGTATTAAATATAGCAATTCAAAGCATCAAATTATGGAGTGGATAACCAGTTTCATTAATTAGTTATGGGAAATAACATTATGAGGCTTTCAAGTTAATAACTAAGGCTCGGAAGTTGAGTAGAAATCTTTTTTTTATTTTATATCTGAAGACTAGGCACAACATAATTATATATATATATATATATTACGTACATACATTTTGGGCTATTGTAAGCCAGAAAATGGTAGGTTTTATTTGTCCTTTTTCGACGTTTTTTGGCTTATTGGTCCTTTTTTAGCTTTTTTTAAGATTTTATTTTTTTTTTGTATAATTCAAGAATCTGTAGAGTCTAGTTTCAGTGCCAACTTCTTTTAAAAAACACTCTAGTTTTACTTTCTAAAGACTTTTCACATTCCAAACTCTTTTGTTCTGTGAGAAACTATTGAACCTTCACAAAATGTCCCATTTCACTTTAAATTTTCTAAGAAGTTGCCACTTTGTGAAAATTACCTCAAGCAGAGGGTGAAGGCAGCAAGGTTGTCTTTATCCATTTGTAAGCAACTGCAACACTTTTTACATCTTTTTCCAGTATTTAGGTCTTTTATAGGCATGCAATAGGTCCTCAAGTTCCGAACCCTATTAATAACTAATAAATAGTGAGTCGTGAAATCTCACCTCGTAACAAGCGTTTGATTATACACAATATTGCAGTAAAGATTTTTTTGAGCATTTGTGTCGAGAAAAACTTAGGGCCCATAGCCTGAAATTTATATTATTATCTTCTACGTATTTCCCAAGACCATTGTGCTAATCTGCCTGCTTTTTGACCAGAAGGTCCTAGTATATGGAAGAGTATGTAGGAGCTAGGAGGGTTGGTGATGTACAATTTTATAAATACTAGATTGTGCATCAAATGCCTGGATTAAATTCCAAACTCCTCTACAGTACATATGCATTGACAGTAATTTGTCCGTCGGGTAGGAACGTTAAGCCTGGCAGTCCCCTCGGTGTTTTAACAGGAGTAGGTTACTTTCCAGCTCCAGTTTTACCATATCCATTATCTTCATTACCACCACCCCTCATGCAACACACAAACACTTATTAAACAGATTTAAACTTCTGCTGAACCAGCAAGTCTACTTCAACAAGGATTGATGAGCTGCTTCCTTCTACTGATGATGGGATAGGCCTAAGTCCCGAAAGGCCTACAGTTTTTTAATAATCTAAGACCTTTAAGGTACATATTATATAATTTTAATATTATCTCTCATTTAACTTTGTACATTCTGCATTTAATATATCTGACAGTGAATAAAACTTTGTGACTGTAAATATTTTTTATAGACAACTGTTTAAGGATCATTATCATGTGAGATTATTTTAAAATTTAATCTAAGCTCCAAGTTTCAAGGTTTGAATCTATCAACACGCAAGATGAATAAGTTTCAATTATAATATGTAGTAATGTAGAATTAGATGTTACAAGCAGAATTGGAGTATAATAAAGTAGGTAGAAAATGAAAGAGAAAACAATAGAAAAGAAGTGACACATGGTAATAAGTACAGAAATACAAGAAAACAGTATCCTACATATATTTTTTTTTAATTTCATGTGCAGTATCATTTACTAGGAAACATCCAATCAATACTGATAATACTATTAATTTTATAATAAAGTAATTTGACCAGCCTCATGGGCTAGTGGTTAGCACAGATTCTGTGATTTTACTAAGTTTTTTTACTAAAACAATAAACTAAAGCATTCGTACAAAATTGCGATCCTATTTGGCAATAAATAATATGATCGAGTTGCAGTGAATATACATAACCTCACATTTCTGATTTGTTTTCAAATATCGCCGTTTACATTAAATATATAAATATTTTAAAATAACTATAGTTAAACAATGATTTGTGAGTAAACAGCTTAATTTTATTCGTTAAATAGTCCTACAAATGCCACTCTTGATTCTTGCATTCAACTCATCTAGTGGTAGGTCAGCTGTTTCTACCTGTAGTTTATTTTGACAGAGGCCTATTGATTTTAAATTTTCCACATGTCAGTTGAGTTGGACATAGATTGTGTAATAATAGTATGGGCATATCTTAGTTTTGCATTCCTGACAGTCTGGTTGACTTTATTCCTCAGATGTTTGTATGTCTATAAGTCTGTCAGTTCTTTATTCCTCCTGTATTTCCTGTATGCTGCGTCTCTCTCAGTCATAAGCAAGCGGATATTATCAGACATCCAGGGTGCAGGTGGTCTGTTTATACGTTTAGTCTTGATAGGTGCTTGTTTGTCATACAATTGTAAAATCATGTCATTAAAATTTTCAACTTTCTCGTCTACAGTCCTAAGTGTCCATATATTTAAGAGAGAAAAATTAATGCTCGAACCCTGGATCTCTGATCCTGTACATCAGTGTGATACCAGTTACATCATTCGAGAACCGATAAGAATCATAGTCAGTCATAATGTCGGTTGAAAATGAGAAGATCTTTCTCTTGAAAAGTAGTTCCATGTTTAAAGAAACATAAAATATGAGGTAAGATGTAAAAAATGACTCATTAATTTACCGATAAGAATGTCAACATTTCTTTCCACTTATACAGTTCTCATTTGTCTGAAGGCTAATAGCTGTTGCTACCATCATGCCAATTGATGTCTTCTATTCAGAAATATTTTTATTGGCTATTTAACTCATGCCCCAAATGGGAGTCAATGGCCAATCACATTTCAATATATTTTGTTTTACAACTAATGACAGTCGTGTTTCACCTCTCTCTCTATCGATTTCTCTTTATCAGCTCCAGCTTTTTCATATTCTGAACAGGTCAGAGCGTTATTTTTCTCCAACTAATACATTGAATATAGCAAATAATGAACAGATTCTTTGATTTTACTGAGTTGTTTACTAAAACAATAAATTAATAACCCATAATGTTGATTATAATATACAGTTTGATGTTTCATTATTTCTCCACTAGGGTGCATTCTTACAATATTGCGATCCTATTTGGCAATAAATAATATGATTGAGTTGCAGTGAATATACATAACCTCACATTTCTGATTTGTTGTCAAATATCGCCGTTTACATTAAATATATAAATATTTTAAAATAACCATAGTTAAACAATGATTTGTGAGTAAACAGCTTAATTTTATTCGTTAAATAGTCCTAACAAATGCCACTCTCGATTTCCAAAAAAATATAAAAATTCTCGGGTTATGGTGCTCATCAGCTGAGATCATGTTTAGCTTTGTAACAGAAATTTAAGTCCATCAAATCCATGAAACAAGCAAGCAAACTTAATTTCTTAATTAATAGTGAGTGGAGAACATATTTTTAACGACTCACACTATTAATGATATAACCTCATTTTTATGATATATGTAAATTTATATGCTCAGATTGATTGATAAATAATTTTTTTGAGAGAAAAATGTTCAACTAAACCAGGATTTGCACACAATACCTCTGATTTTAAGCACAGTCTCACTAGCCTTTGTATTATCCTTTCTGTAATAATGATAACATAATAAAACATTAAAAATCACTTGAACTGATATCTAATATATAAAAATGAATGTTTGTTTGTTTGTTAGTATTCTATGTGTGGCCATACCGTTGATCCGATTTTGATGGGGATTTTTGCAAAATGTTCAGGAGATTCCTGGGATGAACATAGGCTATAAGGGAGTTGTAATACTCAACCCCTTCACCCCTAAAAATCTTCCTTCATAGCGAAGAACATGAAGTAAAGTACCTATTTTGATGCTTAAATGGCTTATGCTGCCTAAGCCATAATAAATACACCAAATTAATGTACATAGAATTGAATATCTCAAAAAACTCTACAAAAAAGTCTGCAACAGCATATGTTTATCTTTTACGGATAACTCACAATCATTTTTGTCTTTCATTGATTCCAAGAAGATCGGGATAAGTAGATTCCCGGGCAAGCATGCCCTGCCATACCGTTCATCCGATTGTGATGGGGCTTTTTGAAAAATGTTCAGGAGATTCCAGGGGTGAACATAGGCTATAAGGGAGTTATAATACTCAACCCCTTCACCCCAAAAATCACTCTTTGTAGTGAAAAAGTGAAATAAAGTCCCTGTTTTGACTACTTATTTTAGGAATTCACACTATGAGGTATATTCATTTAGATAGAATTTTTTATCGCTCACCTCATATTGTTGTTCTTATTTGACTATAAACTAGTTTCGGAACATAGTTTCTGTTCCATCCTCAGTATTGTCACGACCATTGTTCTGTCGTCTTGAAGAGCTGTCTTTCACTCCTTCCATTGGCAGGCTGAAAAACCTTGACACCAGGTCATTCTCACTGGGAATTTCAAAGTTCATCAATTTCTTCTTCTCGCTCTTTTAAATTTAGATCTTTTCCCAAACAGTAAGTTCTTTTGGTTTTTCTATTTGTTTTAATAATTTAGCTTCTTTCTCGATAAGATGTTTTTCAGACCATTCATGGGCAGTTACTGCAGAAAAAATGTCATATTATTAAAACAAATAGGAAAACCAAAAGAATTTACTGTTTGGGAAAAGATCTACATTCAAAAGAGCGAGAAGAAGAAATTGGTAAACTTTGAAATTCCTGGCGAGAATGGCCTGGTGTCGAGGTTTTTCAGTCTGCCTATGGAAGGAGCGAAAGATACGACAGAACAACGGTCGTGACAATACTGAGGATGGAACAGAAACTATGTTCCGAAACTAGTTTATAGTCAAATAAGAAGAATAATATGAGGTGAGTGTTAAAAAATTCTACCTAAACCCTATTTTGACGCTTAAATGGCTTATGCTGCCTAAACCATAACAAATACATCAAATTATTGTATATGAAATTGAATATCTCAAAAAACTTTACAAAAAAGTCTGCAACAGCATATGTTTATCTTTTACGGATAACTCACAATAACCATTTTTGTCTTTCATTGATGCCAAGAAGATCGGGATAAGCTGATTCCCAGGCAAGCATAGCAGCTCATGGCTGGTGGTAAAAACACATTAACATTTATTTAGGAGTAGCAGTGTACACTGGGTATTAGCTAGTGCATAATAAATCTAGTTAATTAAGAGAGGCATAATGTTAAAGCACAAAACTTTTATGGTGAGTGTACTGGAATCTATACAACCTGCAGCTTATTAACCCATTCGCTTCAGGTTTAAATACTCAATGTATTTTTCCAGAAACCGGATTTAATTTACCGTAAATTATATTGTTTATTTATTCAAGCATTCAAAACGAACAAAAGATAACGGCACTTGAGATCACAATAAGGACGAAGGTCAAAACACATTCCTCTAATATTAAAAAATGTTAACAAAATATTACCCTGTCAAGGGATATACAAAATATTGCGAAATGTGTAACAGCAGATTCAAGCGAGTGTTGAGTTGAAGCCCATTTAACTGCCGGCGAGTCTAACTCGTCTTCTGATGCAAATGGGTTAACTAAATAGTAACTTCACACAACAAATGCATTCTTAAATAAAAAAATAATATAAAGAAAGAATCTAATATTGTTTATTTTTTATTTCACTCACCTCATACTTCATAACTCCTAGCATACCCAGGGTTTCGTCACATCCTTTGTGACATTCTCAATGCTGTGTCACGTTAACAACTGACGTCCGGCTGCCTTCTATCCTGCAGACTGACCTCCGCGCCATCTGATGGCTGACCAACGAACTTCCAAATCAGTCCTCTCTCCTTATAACCGGGTATTTCAAAATTCATAGTTGTATTTTCATTCTTGCATATGTACATTTTTTCCCAATTGTTTAAGTAATTTTGTTTTGGTTTCTATTCTATGTTTTTCTGACCAGGCATGTGCAGCTATTGCAGATTTTTCTGTTTCTCCATTTTTAACATTTCTGAGGTGTTCCTTTAATCTTGTATTTAGATTCCTTTTTGTTTTTCCTATGTATATCTTTTCACAATCTTGATACATACATAGGAAAAACAAAAAGGAATCTAAATACAAGATTAAAGGAACACCTCAGAAATGTTAAAAATGGAGAAACCGAAAAATCTGCAATAGCTGCACATGCCTGGTCAGAAAAACAGAAAAGAAACCAAAAGAAAATCACTTAAACAATTGGAAAAACCGAAGGAACTCACAATTTGGGAAAAAATTTATATATGCAAGAATGAAAATACAACTATGAATTTTGAAATACCCGATTATAAGGAGAGAGGACTGATTTGGAAGTTCGTCGGTCAGCCATCAGATGGCGCGGAGGTCAGTCTGCAGGATAGAAGGCAGCCGGACGTCAGTTGTGAACGTGACCAGCATTGAGAATGTCACAAAGGATGTGACGAAACCCTGGGTATGCTAGGAGTTATGAAGTATGAGGTGAGTGAAATAAAAAATAAACAATATTAAAAAACCTCATAGTGTTATTTCCTATCTTCATAACTTACTTAAGAATCTAATACTTTATTCTGATGATGAAGATTATGATGTTTGGATTTTTCTTTGATTTGCAAATGTACATACTGTAGTACAGTGAGTTTTTGATATTGGAAGATAAAATATTATCATTGTTATTCAGAAGTTGTGTAACATTGGTAGTATATAATGTGTATTATATAAATGATAGCGGAGATGAGCATTTCTCTGGAACTTGTGAGACCATTGTTGTCATGTACCTCTTGATAGAAACTTCCTATGTTAATTCTGCTTCCTAGCATAAGCAAAGTCTCGATCTACCTCAGTGATTCCCAACAAGTATGTACACTATAAGCACAGCAAACGGGTTATAGAAAGTGCAGTCATTCAAGATTTCTTTTGCTTTTCACTTTAATTTCAATAGCTTTCCAAGCTATTCTTCCTTCCTTCCTCCCTGCCTCCCTTTTTTTCTTTCATCCTTTTTAAAGCCTCAGAACATTTTAATCTAAATGAAAAGCTTATCCCAGACAAATTTCTCCGTCATAGAAGTCCTTGCAAATATCTTTGTAACAGAAAAAGGCAACTAGATACTCACAAAATAGAATTAAACCATTCATGCATATCAGTAACTAGATAATGCATTTGTGTAAACCATCTGCACCTTCATGATTCTATCCTAGAATGCCATTGTAAAAATTTGAATTCTGATGTGCAGTAGAGTTGAGATCACAGAAATAATTTATCCTAAGGAGTGTGTCAACAAGATGGACAATTGAAGTTACGACTTAGATGTTTTTTAATTTATTCACATCTTTTACATTCATCAGAGAATTTTTTTTTCAGAACTCACCTCATAAATTTTGTGTGTTTTAGACGACATCTCATCCATCATCAGCCACAACTCGGACTGATAAATTCTTCGGCTGTTAACTATTCTATTGTCAACATCTTCTGTACTGCCATGTGTGGTTGAATTTAATTTAAAACTTTATAAATTCAACCATAGATTCAATATTGTCAACATCTTCTGTGCTGCCATGTATGGTTGAATTTAATTAAAAATGTTATAAATTCAACCATAGATGGCAGCACAGAAGATGTTGACTATATAATAGTTGATGGCCGAAGAATTTCATCAGTCTTAGTTGTGACTGATGATGGACGAGATGTCGTCTGAAACCATGGTCTTGTGAAAAGCACAAAATTTACGAGGTGAGTTTTAAAAAAAAATTTCTCCAATGAATTAAAATGATTATTAAAAAAGCTAACTAACTCACTGGCACTATCGAACCTGCAGGTTCATGGCCGCAAGGACATAAGCTCTCCATACATCCCTATCTTGAGCTAATGTTTTCCAATCATACCCTGTATAATCTATTTCCCTCAAATCATAGTTAATGTTAATCTCCCACCTCATTCTTGGTGTACCAACTGGGCGTTTTCCCTCTGGTTTTCCTACAAGAAGCTTCCATGCACGTCTTTTAAAATGATTATTACCTCATAATATTTACTTCCCAACATTAATTTTAATATTACTGACATCTTGTTGACTGTACCAAATGATGATGTTTTATATTCTGTTTGTTGTGCTTTGAGCGTAGCTCGAGTTCATTGTAGATGAAGACTGAAACAAATTGAGATTCATAATTTTGTAAATTCTTGCAGTGTTGTCTTCTCCTCATGATGCTCTCTTAATCATCAATTCAAACCTGTTAATAAAATAAATATTGTCTTCTGCACCTCAGGAAATTTAATACAGCAGGATATGACTAAACTAATGAAAATTATTATTTTTAATAGATTTTTTTATTTTAATATTTTGCTCTCGCATAAAAATGTTTTTGAAATAGTTGTATAGAAGTTTGTCTATTTTTGAATGTTGATAAATGTTCTAATATTTTAATCTAATTTCTATTGCTTGTAGTAATTTTTTTTGTAAACCATATTTCAATGAAATAGGCTACAGTATTTTATAAAATTTGATTATGTAACATTTCTGTTGCTCATGGTAAAAGTTCAATTACCTGTGCCAAAAATGTATTTTTTTTTTAATTTCTGGGTCTACTAGTACACTAATCTACACCAGCATAAAAACATTACTGCATAAAATAATTATGTAAAGTTTGTGATATAATGTTAAGTTCATCCCTTATAACTCTTTATGTGCCATAGCTTTCCAAGTGTTGCCTGCATTCTTCTGTTTTTCTCCATGCTCTCATTTCCAAAATTTATTGAATTGACTACATCTTCCCATTTGTTCTTATGTTCCTTTGCTTATTGTTGCTTACCTTTAATCCATTCTAATCAGAGCTTGTTTAAGAAATTTGGAACATTTTATTTTTACAGGGTAGATCGTCAACCTTAGCACCCAACATCCAACCTAGAGGGTCCTGAACTCTTCCATCAGGTTTATCATATTTTAGTTGAATAACTTCATATCAAGGTACCAGGCATTCACCTTCATCCTTCCCAATAGAAATATAACTATTTGTTTGTTGTGAAGCAGACAAGCTGCCAGTTCTGGCATTTCTCGGATTTTTACTGGTTTAACAACGCGTCCTTAAGAACATTCTTCCGGCCATTCACTCTCCTGCTTTATCTGGGGTTGGGACCAGTGGCAAGGCGTCAATGGAAGCATTGGATGCGGTACTTCCCTATAATTTTTACAAAAAATAAAATATTTTAAATATTATTTAAAATTATGAATAGTAAGTAAATAATATATAAGTTAAATCTGTACGCTAGTGTCATCTATTGGAGCTCTTCCAAATTACATCATCCATTTCCGGTGGCTTGGATGCGCTACATCTAGCCAAGTATTACCGGTGTAATTTCAAGCGGGAGTAGTTGAGAGAAAAAGTAAAGTTTGTTATCCTCAGTTAGTATTGAAATAGCAAAGTTTTATTAATTTATTTTACTTAGTTTAATTGTTTATAATATATAGTTTGTATGTTATATTTTATTGTGACCTTGTCGTTAGACAAATCGTGTGAATGTAAGTAGTGAATTTTCAAGTGTATCTTGTAATTTATTTTATTTCGTGTTTTGACATGAGTGAATTGTATAGAAGCTTGCTAGTGATGAGCTTCCAAGAATCCTCTCATGCTAAAGGGTGTCCCAATAAGAATGCCAGATTTAGTAATACACAAAATAAACTATATTTGAAAGAAATGACATATTCATACATGAACACAAAGGGTACACGTTCCGATTTAAGTATGGAAAATTACATCTGGCATATGTCCTCCACGAGATGCTCTGCAGCTAGTGACTCTGTCCATGAAATTTGTGATTACTTTTGCACAGTCTTGCACCTGGAGTTGCACAGTGTCAGGTCACATGACCTTGGTGGCCAGTTTTGGTCACCTCTGTGCGAAAGGACTCAGTTTGGAAATTTCTCATACAACAGATGAATAGTCTCGTTGGAGGTGTGGCATGTAGCGTCATCTTGCTGGAACCACAACTGTTCGTAATCAATGTCATCCAAATAAGGCCACAAGAAATTTCTAACCATATTACGGTAATGTTCTCCATTAATTGTTGTGGCATTACCATTGTCATCTTCGAAAAAGTAAGGCCCTATCACTCCACCGGCCCAAAGTCCACACCAAGCAGTCACTCATTGAAGGTGTTATCCCTTTTCAAGAATTTTTTTTAGTGTTTTCTGTTCCCTAAATGTGACAGTTCTGTTTGTTTATGAAGTCTGAAAGATAAAAATGAGCATTGTCACTAAAGGTAATTTTGTTGGCAAAGTTGTGGTCTGCATGTTGCCTCTCAAGAATCTACTGAACAAACTTTCTTCGTTGCAAATGGTCTGTTGGTTTCAGTTCTTGGGTTAACTGCACTTTAAATGCATGCATATGCAGATCTTTCACGAGAATCATCTGCAATGAGCTTCTTGCAGTGGATTAGTGGTTATGCTCCTTGCCTCTGGTCCCAAGGGTCACGGGTTCAAACCCGGCCAGGGTCAATGGATTTTTTTAGGATGGAAAAATCCAAGGAGCAAGTCCACCAGTAGGAACTTTAAGCCGTGTGTCCCGAGTCTGAAGATTTTCAGGCTTGTAAAAGATCATTAAGCCTGAATGAAAAGGCCTCTAAGCAAAATTTGCCAAATTTTTCCGTCCTAGTACTACCTTGATTTCCTAGATGTCAGTATGAGGCAGAACACTGATTATGGACCACTCAAATGACATCTATACGAAAACAAGTGTAACTAAATTAGTATGGTTCAAATTCTTCCCTGTAAGGGGAGAGAGCCTAAATCTCTGTTAAGGGAAACATGGGCTTACAAGATACAAGAAGAGAAATGCCTAACTGCTGTGAACGTCAAAGAATGGATTTGTTCGGACTCACTTGAACACTATCTCTCACAATGACGATGTTCAGAACAGACCGCATACGACGAGTGCGTTTGGATGTTGGAATGTTTGCAGTGTTCCCTGTTGCCTCGAATTTCGTCATCAGCCTCTGAACAGTTGACTCATTAGGCGCACAAAGCCTTCGAAAAGTTTGAGCATAACACTTACCATTCTGATAATGAGTTTTCACAATTAAAACTCATTGTTCAGAAGTGTAATGCTCCATATCCAGTAACTGCAACAAATATAGAAAACAAAAAGTGTAGGTAGAGTGCTGCCAACCTCATAGTAATAAAAATGATGGCCAATTCAAATCCTGCATCTTTATTGGTACACCCATTGGTAGCTCTGTCACAAACCGAACATTCAGACGGAGTTGGAACAGCATCATGAACCTATAATATGTGAGTGTGCTATTGAAAAACTTTTACAACGCCCATTTAATTCACTTTCATTTCAAGACAAACTAAAATTAATAGAAAATTGTAGATATACACAGCCTCTCACTGAATTAAATGCTCAATATAAAGGCCGTAAAATTTTCACAGGACATTTCGATCCAAATTTCTATGAAACCATCTCCTGGTTATGTGGTTGCAATAATCTGAAAAAAATTGTTCTGCTGGCCGTGTCCTTTGTTCTCACCTGAAAAGAACATTTGGAATAAGACAGATTTTGAGGATATAAATATTTTTCATGAAGCCCAAAAAAGACACAAACTCTCATTTCTTCACATAAGCCTTAAGTAGTTGAAACAGTTTGCCAAAACTATAATTGAATTGTGTCTAACATCTCTTTTTTGTATAAAATCGTGTAATTTTTTGGTAAAGTTTTTTTTTTTTTAACTCGTGCCTAGCCACTGCCCAGAGTGTACTCAGCTGCCTCTCTAAGAGGGTTTCTGAAACTTTGAGTTCAGAGTTATAATATTATACTACATCAGTCCTTGGTGCTGAGCTATGAGACACATGCTGCTTCCAGTTCCCTTAGGTCATGCGTGTCCAACCTTTTTTGGAAAAGGGCCACTGTTGTTAAGGTGAATTGATTTGCGTGCCGCATGATCTGATTTTTAAAAAATATTAAATAGGATCTAAGATAAACCAAATACTGTTATGTTATTTTTATTAAAATATTAATCATTACTAGTTAAGTAATTTTTAAAATTAAATTATCTTTTTTCATGTATAATCTAATACTAAATTCTAAATTGAACAATATAAATAAGGTATGTTTAATAAAAATTTTGCTCCACCGCTGCGGTCTCAAGGTAGCATGCTGCCTTGTCACGCAGTGGGCCCGGGTTCAATTCTCGGTCAAGACAGGCTCCTGGGTGAGGTTTTTTTGGGATTTTTCCTCACCTGTAAGACAAATGTCGGGGAAACTTAGGGCCTAACGGTCTCCGAAAATCATCCGGCCATCATCATCATCATCCTTCACCGGTGTGGAAAGCAATGGGAAGTTACCACACCTATAATTCCCTAGTAAAGCTGCAAAGCATAGCATGAAAGTGCTATGATTGCAGTGAAAGACCTGCCCTCGGGCAGAATTATTATGGATGGATAACTTAGAAGTATCACTGCGGGCCAAATGTGATGTGGTAGAGAAATATCATTGCAGGCTGCATGCAATGGGATTGAGGGCCGCGGGTTGGACATACCTGCCTTAGGTAAACAAATTTTCTCATGGACTTACAGCATTGCGAGGAATTTAGGCAGCTATGATAAATAAAGGCTCCTTGATGAGAAAACCAGGTATAATAAATGGGATAGCAGACATACTTATCACATGTTATCCCTATACTGGTTGGATGATTATCCATCTCCGTGATTGACACATGTGGATAAGAGGTCAGCAGCTAACTGTAAGCCAAGAGTTTTCCAGGTCTAGAGTTTAGTTTAGTTTTAGAAGACCAAGAATTTATGTTAGAGCAATAAAAGGAAAATTCTTTTGTTTAGTAGTTTTTAAAAAACACTTTTTCCAGAAGAACATGATACTCGTAACTGGTCATCAGAGTTGGATTTAGTATTATTTAACCACTTACATTAACTACCTGCCAAATTCACCTTTGCAGGGATGTACAGAGTGATCTAACAGATTACCCAAGCAGCTGGGTCATCAAGTTTTTATCTTCTTACTCTCTGTATTTTTACCTTATTACTCTATATTTGATTTAAATATTTAAAATATTAAGGTAGAATTTTTTATCACTCACCTCATAGAACAATATGAGGTGAGTGATAAAGAATTCTACCTTAATGAATATACCTCATAGTGAGAATTCCTAAAATAAGTATTTTTTTTTGTATTGTAAGCCTATTTTTTCCCTTTACAGAGATTTAGGCGTTCTCCCCCTACAGGGAAGTATTTGAACCATGCTAATTTAGTTACACTTGTTTTCGTATAGATGTCATTTTGAGTGGTACGTGGTCAGCGTTCCGCCTCATACTGACATCTAGGAAACCAAGGTAGTACTAGGACGGGAAAATTCGGTAAATTTTGCTTAGAGGCCTCTTCATTCAGGCTTAAGGATTTTTTACGAGCCTGAAAATCTTCAGACTCGGGACCCACGGCTTAAAGTCCCTCCCGGAGGACTTGCTCCTTGGATTTTTCCGTCCTAAAAAATCCATCGACCCCGGCCGGGTTTGAACCCGCGACCCTTGGGACCAGAGGCAAGGAGCATAACCACTAGTCCACCGCGGCCAAAATATTACTAATTAAATAAGAAGGAATTGTGTCAATAATTTAACAAAATTTAAAAGACTACTAGAAATGGCAACTATTGTCTAAAGTTGAAAAAAAAACACCATAAAAACTATTAAAATAGTCCTTCTACCATAAGAGTTTACATTTTCAGAACTTAAATCAAATCCATTTAATGTACCATTACTTTTAAGAAATGGAATCAGTTATACACTGTACCTTGTATTTTGTTCTCCCAACTGAAAGATATTTTGAAGGGTATTTCCTCAATTTTCCTCTAGAAACATCTCATCTCATATTTTGCTCTCACACCTAGAACATGTTTTGATGGACATTTCCTCAATTTTCTCCAAAAACAAAATGTCCTTCAAAACATTTTCCAGGTGAGCAATAAAAATATGAAATAATAAAATAGCTCTTAGTGTTACTTCCTATCAATTTTGAAAATAAAAATATCTTTATTTAACTTTCACAGGGAAAGAACACTATGAGGTTTAATTTAATAATTAAATTAATGTTTTTATTACCTCACCTCATATCCTTTTTCTTCTATACTGCAGTTTCGGAGCTTATCTCCATCATCAGTAGCCTCTGGTCGACCGGTGTTATGTCGTTTCTTGGCAGTTTCCTTCTTACTTCTATCGGTGGACCAATGAACCTTTGGATCCCGCAAATTTTGACCTGATCCAGAGGTTCATTGGTCCACCGATAGAAGTAAGAAGGAAACCGCCAAGAAACGACATAACACCGGTCGACCAGAGGCTATTGACGATGGAGATAAGCTCCGAAACTGCAGTATAGAAGAAAAAGATATGAGGTGAGGTAATAAAAACATTAATTTAATTATTAATTATAAAAATATCTTACTATTTAAAGTAGAAAGTAATCTTTAAATGTTGATGACTTAAGCGGGTGACTATATATTTGGCTGTACATATGTAAGACTTGATTTGAGAAGCTATGATGAATTGGATTTTATCTTCAGTAGTGTAAACAACTTGGGTAGACAAGTTATCATAATTTATATTTGAAGAGAAAAATTATACACTCAGACTGGGGTTTGAACCCAGGATCTTTGGCTTTCTAGGCCAATGCTCTACCACTGAGTCACCTTAGAAACTCCAATCTAAATGCAATTTTTCTCTTATACATGTTAATTCCTGAGCGCCAAATGCTACGAGCATTTGCTCGATCATGCAAATGGCAGCTTCTTATTTAAGAAGACATTTATTGGGAATTTAAACACTACTTTATAAAGCCAGTAGGGCTTCTTTCAATATTTTTATTATTAATTTAACACTTCTCATTGAAGGATAAATTATATTTGAAGAGAAAAATTATATGCTCAGACTGGGGTTTGAACCCAGGACCTTTGGCTTTGTAGGCCAATGCTCTACCACTGAGCTACCTGAGAAAGTTATAAGTTAGATGGTCAGAGGTGTACCTTACCATCATTACAAATAGGTTTTTTTTACAACAAACATCACCAACCTGTGCTTGTATGGATGTCACTGCAGTTTTGATTTTTAGGTGTTAAGTAACTTGTATTTATTAACTACCCTATCAGTATTACAATAGCCAAATGCAATGCATGTTCAAATTTGAAAAATTAATTAATTCTAGAGTTAATATTGTTGCAATTGTCCACCGCTGTGGTCTCGGGGTAGCGTGCTGCCTTGTCACGCAGCGGGCCCGGGTTCGATCCCCGGTCGGGACAGTTTTTCTGGGTGAGGTTTTTATCGGGGTTTTTCCTCACCTGTAAGACAAATGTCAGGAAAACTTTACGGCCCAAACGGTCCCCGAAATCATATGGCCATCACAATCATCATCATTCATATTCATCTTAGGTTAAGTTTAGGATTAGGGACTCCCCTGGCGCACCATCATCATCATCATCATCATCGCCACCCATCGGGGCAACGTAACCCCACCTTCAAGGCGCCCCAACCTCAGAAGTGGGTTACTAGCACGCCATGCCAGGAGAGAAACCAGGAATGTCGAAAGACAAACCTGGGGCATTTGAAAAAAAATATATATTGTTGCAATTCATCAATATTGTTGATAAAAACTGACGTCTAGCGTACTTTTTATTTGTTGGTTAACATTTTCAGTAGTTTGTTAATGCTCAGTGCTGTTTGATGATCATAATTAGAAAATTGACTGCAATATTTAATATGCGCTACTAATATTATAAAGACTAAGTAATGATATTGTATCATCAATAGTATATTACGATGCGAGGTCGGTAAGTGTTTTTACAGAATTGAGGAAAATGTTTAAAAACCGAGCAATAGTGAGGTTTTTAGTTTCCTAGATTCTGTAAAACACTTCACAAATGTGCATTGTACATTATTTTTTGCGCGACGGTGTTTTCAAAATAATAAATAATAGTAAAATAATATCATCTTTGTTGGAAATATTTGCAATCATTATAATAATAATAATAATAGCTTTATTTTACCTGGCAGAGTTAAGGCCTTGTCTGCCACTCAACCAGGTTTTAAACAATTGACTAACATTAACAGTGTGGGCAATGTTTATTAGTTGAAACAACAGGAGGCCTTGAGACCATTTAGTGTTAAATTCTCAGCAAGTACTTGTTTTATATTGTTTCAAATAACTACAGCTCATTTAAAATGCAGTGATTTGTTTTGTATAATGTATATTAACACTATCTTTTGGATATTTTTTATGTATACATTGCATGTAGTATATGTAGAGGGCATGTTTGTAATATGTAACATTTACAGTATAGTTATTTTGGTTGGCAACCCTGAAATGTAGGAAGTTATGGTTGCCTTTACTGTAAGTACGACAAAATGCACTATTGCGCAAAAAGCATTGTTTCTTTAATTATTCATGATTTAATTCAATAAATTAGCTATCGACAAATGGAGACATGATAAAACATTATCCAAAGTACTAGTTGTTTTATCAGTAATTGATATTAAATAACACTAGCTAACTAACTCACTGGCACTTCAAACCCATAGGTTCATGGCTGCACAGACATAAGCTCTCCATACATCCCTATCCTGAGCTAATGTTTTCCAATCATCCCATTATAATCTATATCCCTCATATCATGGTTAATGTTATTCTCCACCGCATTCTTAGCCCACCTACTAGGTGGTTTTCCTACAAGGTGTTTCCATGCCCATCTATCATTCCCCATTCATGCGACATTTCTTGTGTATCTCAGTCTTTGAGACTTAACTGTTCTTATTATATAAGTAGTAAAAACACTATGAAGTAATATCAAGAGATTGAACAGAAATATGCACCTTGTCTCATATTAAATTTTCTCACCCGAATATGTTTTGGAAACAATGATCTCTGAAACATATCCAAGTGAAAATATTTTATATGAGTTTAGGTGCATATTGCTGGTTCATTCTCTTGAGAAATAAACTAACTACTCTATGGTATGATTTACTCTTAGATGGACAATTAACTCTCTGGCACTATCACAACCGAAGGTCCGTGGCCATACTTGTACATCCCTATCCTGACCTTTTTCCAATTATATATGAATGAATCTATGAATGTGTGTATGTATGTAAGTGCCAACATAACACTCATATGCCTGGAACAATTTCAACTAAATTTGGTACACATATTAATTACAATCTGGAAAAGTGGCTATAATGAGTAACAGAATCCTAGCACCTTTGGGGGGGGGGGATGAGAGGGATTAAAAGAAAAAATGATCAATAACAACCTATATTTGTTCCAGCACAATCCTAGAATACTGGAGTAATTTCATCCAAATTTGGTAAGCATATAACTTACATTAATAAATTAATGAGTCATTTTAACATCTTACCTCATATTTCATGTTTTTCAAACACGGTAACTATAGTTTTCAAATGATCTTGTCATTTACCGTGTTTGAAAAACATGAAATATGAGGTAAGATGTTAAAATGACTCATTAATTTATTAATTAAGAACCTCATAATGTGTTTCCCAATTTTAACTTTGAATATAACTTTCAATTTGGAAAAGGTTCCATCGATGTAAGAGAGGCCCCTAGCACCACTACAAGATGGTTGAGAGAGGGTGAAATCTAAAAATAATAATAACCATTGTTGAATTCAGAGTTTTAAGATCTGTAAGCCCAATGGTGGCAGTCCCGGTGACATTTAAACCCAAATTTGGCCCCTTAATGCCCTTGTGAGAGGTGAGAAGGAATGAAAAATAAATAACACAATGATTGAGATTAGTGTCAAATCCATAGTTTTTAGAGTAGCTGAGCTGATTGACTATCCCAATGCCATATAAGTTAGGGTTTGACCCCTAGCACCCTTAAGGCATAGAGGGTGGGAAGGGGTGAAAAATAAAATGACAACTATGATCCAAGTTCAGTGTCAAATCCATAGTTTTTCATAGTTGGTAAGCTGATAGGTGACAGTGCAGATTCTTACAGCCCAAGCTTGAATCTAGCACTTGGGGGTGGGATGAGTAGGGGTGAAAAAATAATATATCCAAAATAACTGAGATTAGTGTCTTATCCATATTGTTCGGGATCACGTAAGCTCAACTTTGACTTCTGGCATCTCTAGGGATGAGAAAGGGTGAAAAATATTTCTAAAATTGCCATGTTTATGGGGTCACTAAACTCATTGGCCACAGTCCTGATGACATTTATGCCAAAGTGGGGTAAGAGGGAGTGACATGTAGATATAATCATAAAGGACCTATGTTAGTGTTAAATTAATCATAGTTTTCAGGGTCACTGAGATGAATAGTGGCACACTTGATGTCATTCAAGCCCAAGTTCAGTCACCATCTGCAAGAAAGAGTGAGAAGAGGTGAAAAATAAAATGTCGAAAAATAACGGAGAATAGTGTTGCACTGTGCACGATCCTACCAATTTTTATAATTACCTTGAGTTTGAAAGTTTTGAGTAACTATATCCACATTCCTTTGCCCGGGCCCATAGAAGGCAAAGATTAATTCACCTTTCCTTAGTAAATTATTTAACATATAGTACTGAATGCTAGACAGTATTATAATCGTGGAAGCTAGAAGGAAAAGGGAAATTAATTTGGCTTGAGAAAGCTTTAGAATATAAATCAATACCAATCAAGACTAGCTATGCAGTTGGTAAACATAAGTTAACTAAAAAAAAATGTAACTTTTAATTAGAGTCATAAGTCAGATAATTGAAATACAAATAATATAACAAAAGTATATCTTCTTGACCATTGAAAGAAAAGATATTAATGAAATAATATAAATCGGGCATCAAAAGAAAAAGGTCAATAATAATAAACATACATACATACACACACTCAATCCAGTCCAGCCAAGGGCTAGGGTTCACATTCCTGGTTGCCCTACCCTGGCTTATGGGACTGAAGAAAACCAAACAGCTCTTTTCAGCTACCGTCGATCTGACCACGACGATTCCAAAGTTGATGATGACACTGATATTAACTTGCACAGCTTATTTGAGGCCTTCGATAACAAGGGGAAGATGCGCAGTCACATGCAGCACATAAAGAAGGAAGGGGGGGTGTACGTAGGAGAGAGGACAACGAAGACAGGAATTTGGCACTGTTCTATAAGATCACTGTAGAGGGAAGACACGATGACATAGTTGTTACGTAGTTTTCACATACTGAAAACATGATTTCGGTACAGTATTAAATCCAGTTTTTGGGATCACTAAACTGATTGGTGCCATTAAATTAGGGATAAATAAATTGTGAGAATCAGCTGGTTTCCTATATGTATTCAACTTTCTCAAATTACCGTTAATATTATTCTTTCACCTCATTCTTGGACTAGCTATTGAGCGGTTTCCTTCTCTTTTCTACAAGCAGTTTCCATGCCTCTTTCTCATTCTCAATTCATGCCATATATCTTGTGCATCACAGTCTACTGGACTTATTATTGTTCTTGTTACATCACATTTCTAATAAAGATAATGTAGTTCCTATTATGTAGTTTTCTCCATTTACCTGTCTGTTCATACCTCTTTGGTCCAGAGATTTCCCTAAGTTTTCCTTTGTTCTCAAATACTCATAACTTTTTCTCTTCTCTTAAAGGAAGAGACCATGTTTCACATCCATATAATATAACTGGAATAATCATTTTTATATATGTTTACTTAGATTTTTTGAGAGAAGTTGAAATTGAAATCAATATACTTTTTTTTGTGAGTTTTATAAAATTTGTTATAAGTTTTATGGAACATTTTACCATGAGCAGTGGCATATACATGTTTCCAGTTCTACCTTGTTAATATTTGGTTCAAATCATAAAATGGTTGGGAACCACTGACTATGTTACAAGATATCAATGAGCTGCATTTAGTATTTTAGCTGTTGTGTATTATTATAAAATCATGTACGGAAAGATCATATGTAGGAATACTATAAAAAGAAATTTGGAAGAAAGAAGTGATTAATTTTTTTATTTAATTTTAATAAACTATTAGAAATGTTAAGTTGTATATTTACTCTTTTTATAATTTAAGAAGTTTTCTGACTTATACAATAAATCACTTCTCTTTTCCATGGTTTTCTTTATTAAGGAATTTTACCTTTGTTAGATACATTTTATAGCCATTTTATACAATTTTTTGTTGTGTTGATATTTCTTCCTACATAATTGGTTTTATTTACAAAGGAACAAAAAATGTATGATGTAATTAATTTAGGTAAATAAGTGCTTGCATAATTCACTAATAATTTTATAAGTTACTTTGCAGGAAATCATGTATCTTAAACTTTAACTGATATTTTCAGTAAAACCAAAACGGTGATTTTATAATTTTGAATTTGTAATTTGTGTTGAAAAAAGAAAAGTTTACATCTACATAATTGTGTTAAATATCAATTAATTGTTTGGTTATACATACAAGTTTAATTTTCAATATATATATATATATATTGAACTGCGTTAAATTAACTTAAGGTACTATGTAATTAGCTAAAAGCACAAAATTAATACAGTGAATTATGAATATTTTCTTATTTAAAATTGTTTGACATGGTTTAGTTAGTATATGCTTGTATCTAATCAATTTGGCTCTTTTCATTTAGGGTATTCATTTGAATAAAATATGCAAAAAGCTTAAAAAAGAAGAAAAAACTTCTGAAATAGTAAACAAGATTATTCCTTATTGTGAATGATTTGTGTAAATTCCATCCATAGTAATTCTGTCCGAGGACAGGTCTTTCACTGCAATCATAGCATTTTTCATGCTATGCTTTGCAGCTTTACTAGGGAATTATAGGTGTGGTAGCTTCCCGTTGCTTTCCTCATCAATGAAGGATGATGATGATGATGATGGCCAGATGGTTTTCGGGGACCATTGGGCCCTAAGCTTCCTGACATTTGTCTTACAGGTGAGGAAAAACCTCACCCAGGAGCCTGTCCCGACTGGGAATCGAACCTGGGCCCACTGCATGACAAGGCAGCATGCTACCTCAAGACCACAGCGGTGGACTGTGCAAATTAATGAATTCATTTTTTTGGTGGCACCGTAAAGTTTCAACATTCGATATGTTTAAAGAAGTTTTAATTATAAATAACTGTTGCATCCTGGATTTTTTCTTAATTGAGAACATCAGTTCATTGGAGGTTTCAATAGAAGCAGAGGAGTAAGTGAATTTGTGGGTCCTGGGTCTCTCTCTCTCTCTGTAGTATAGTAGAGAGCAGGATTATTAGAGTGCAGCAAAATGTGTTGCATTGCTTTACTGGATATAGTGAGGTTAATTTCTTCCACTTACTTGTGTTTCACACTCTTTTAACTTTACTATCTAACCTCACTTGGTTAACTCTTGTTTTTTTGACGCCGACGCTATTAGGGCATCCGAGGGCTAGGGAGTCTTTCCTTTCTTCCATTTCTTCTTTCCTTTATTTTCTTTTCTTCTCCAGAAAAGCCTGACCAGAGGCTATAAGATGGCAGCCCCATCACTGGTCTTGCCTTCCTTTGGCCAGCAACCAATCGAAGGGACTATTATTATGCTTTCAAGTCTTATACGAGAATTTCCCTCAAACGCTGGAGGAAAAATTTTCTATAGGATCGTAACAGGCCTTGGCCTAATACTTGGAAGGAAGAAGAATATATAAAATATAAAGAAACTCATGACACGACATGCCTAGAAGGCTCTTGGCATGCCAGCCTCATGTCCACATATGTTAATCATAGAGGTGGATGACCATACAACTAGTACAGGGAGTGACATGTGGTCAGCATGTTGGGCCCCCAGCTGTTATGTATGGTTTTCTCAACCTGGAGCTACTATTTAGTGTAGCTACCCAAATTCCTTAAGATACTGGGTGGGCACCAGTCCAATACTGGCCGAAATATACAACCAACTATATTTTACATACGGTTCAGAGACATGTAAATGGACATAGCTAGATATGAGTAAATTGTAGGATGAGATTTCTGGGATGCAGAAAACTGTCACAGGAAGAGATAAAATATGAAACATAAAAATTTTAAATACACCAGAGGTGGAATAACTAGAGAAATAAGTGAAAAACGGCTACAATTGTTTGGACACTTGAGAATTGAAGAAAGCAGCTTACCTAAGTGATCTACAGATGAACAAGAAAGGAAAAAAAGACCAATTGGAAGGCTAGGAAAATATAGAGCAAGTGAAGAAGAGTGTGAAAGATAAAGATGTGGTTCAGAGTTAAAACTTGATAGAAATGAAAGCCAGTATGCCGGACATGGCTAGAACATTAAAGTGGATAATTGAGGTTGGCAGTCAGTGCTTTCAACAGTAGCTGTGAGTTCTAATTTCCTTGTTTTTTAGCATTACCTGGCTAAACTCCTTACAGGGATGCTGATTTCATCTGTAATTTAAGCTAGACTTCTTTTATCCACAACATGCAAACATAAAGCATTCCTTATTGTATCAACAATGCTTTGCCCATCCAGACTTTCTTTTATAATTTCTCATGATAAACTTGCTACAATAATAATAAGTACTGTAATAAAGAGAGAAAATACAATAGACATATATGGTTAAAATGTGTAAGGTGAAGGGGGTAAGTTCGCAAGAAATGTGTTCTATGCTAACATACCCCTAAGCTGGTATGCTAACTTGCACCAACTTACTTTTAAACAAAATGTCTGCCTCACTATTCTATAAAAATGATAGATTCCAGCACTTAAATTCAATCTTTATTGACCACTCTATCTATTATAACTGTTAAAAATGTCTAAACATATTTAGAGCTTCACAAGAATAACAAAAGCTTTAAGTGAAAAAAATAGGACCTAGGCAGGAAATGAGAAAACTAGCTGTCTGTCCTTAGAGTTCAGATCACGCTGAAACTGCTAGGAATATTGCATCACCGTTGATGGTTTGACAGTCAAGATGCAAGTACTCAGTATTCACTAGGGAGAAAAAAAAATAGCTGAATGTCACCTTACCCCTTATGCCAACTAGCCCCGATTTCCCCTGTGATAAATTATAGTAAGAAAATATGGCAAATTCACTGTATTTCTTATATAGTGTATCTCAAATTAATGTACAGTATGCAGTTCTTGAAGCACTACACTTCAGTAATTGAGTCAGGCATGAAATGAATGTCATTTATTGAAATCACACAAGCATTAATAGGTTATATTATCAATTTTATTAAGTCTTGTAGTGTCTGATATTAAACTATTGAAAAAATCTGCTTATTATCAGCTTCATTTATCACAATTTTTATTCAAAGACTTCTGTTTCAAGTAATACTGAAAGCACCTGGTTTTAGATTTTCCGAGCTAAGTTCCAGTTGTACTGTAAACAAACTTGTATAAGGTATTTCTCTGCTGACTCCTTCTATTGGGGAAACTGTGGTACTACTTGTACCCATTACATTACTGAATTATGTACTATCAATGATAGAAATATTGTTCTTAGGCAACATTGTATTTTATGGGAACTAAGTCTGAATACAAGATACGATGATAGAATACAAGATATGATGATACCAATAATTAGGAACTTCCTTTGTTTCTTATTTATATATGTGCCTACCTAATCAGACGTTTAAGATTTTTCCCATGGCGCCGTTAGATATCCTTTATTTACAATTTCATTACAAGCTGAATTTATGCTCCATGCTAGCACACCTGTAAATTCTGCTTTTATTTTCACCACATCTTGAATGGGTAATGTAGGAATTTTTTCACTAAACTGTTTGAAAAATTCAAAATAATTTGTTTCAACTTTTTAAAAGGTTTTGTTTCTGATGTTTTAGAAATTCTACAGATATGGCCATTTTGAAGCAATTGAAATTCCAATATGTTCTGCATTGTGCATGCATAAAAAAACTGCTATGTAATCTATTAAAATTGTAATTACTGTATATTTTGATGTTCATTTTTCTTTTCAAAGTATGATTATATATTTTTAAGATTCTCCCATTTAACTTATATATACATGTACTAGATGATATATATTTTCTTTAATTATAGTGTTAGAGAGTGAGCAACATTTTCTTACATGCTCAAAGGTAAAATTGTTATTTGACCTAAGAAAATGCAGTCATGCATCTGCTTTGTTTATCGTACAACTGGAATTAGTATAGCATGATTACCGTAATACAATATATGAGCAGTTTACTATTTGACTGTAGGGTATGTATACTATGAATAAATATTTAACTTCCAATTTAATTTTTTGGCTGCTTTTACCAATCAATTTCACTTCATCTCAAGTTATCATAATAAGTAGCATTCACTGTTCATATAGTTTTGTTTCTTAAACTCTTGTATGTTGACAATTTTTTTTTTTCCCCATGTGCTATCCCTTTGACAATGTAGCACACAGCAACAGTCTGTATTGTTGCTAACAGCATCATCAGTCTACTGCCAGTTCCTCCAGTGTTTATAGTTTTATGTTATACATTGTGTTCTTTAGATGAAGGTTCGAGTCTAGGGTTTTAATATAATTTATATATATTCAACACAATTTCCTTTTTGTCCTATCCATTGTGGAAGGAAAGCATGATTGAGAAAATTTCTCACAGTTGAAAGTTGGTTGTACCGTATTGTTTATATTGTCTTGAAAAAAAAATGGTTCCTAATTTTTTCAACTCTGTCTTAATCATAAACTACAATTTGTCTGATTTGATTGCTGAGGTAGGCCCTGTACATTCAATTTGAGACATCTGTATTTCTTTTGGCTATCTATAGTTTTATGTATATATAGTGTTAAGAATATCTACTTATTTAATGGTAGAGTACATTTTTTGTATGTTTTTATATATTTTTTTTATTACTATAAACTATGAAAAGCTAGCTTCCATTTTTTATATTTATTTTCTTTATATTTAGAGCTTGAATATTTGATAACATGATATATAGACCATATCTCTGTATACACAGAAGTACAAGTTTCGAACAAATGTTCCTAATAATCATAAACAAAATATTGGAAATGCTCTTTTTCTGTGGTAGTTCCTTTGAGGGACAAAAGTGGCATCACTTAATATAGACAATTTTAAGTTTGGAAATTTTCCAAGACTGCTTATTAGTGAAAGTGGTAAATTATGAGATTTATACTTGTGTCTATAATGTAATGAATTCTGTTGTGTGTTATGGAAACAAATAATGTACTTAATACTCAACTGTGTGCCATTATGTTGCACATAAAGCTGATTAGTATATAAGCGTCATATAATCGGAAATGTAATAGTTAGTGTTGGGATAATCACTTGATTTTTAATCAAATAAAATTCATTTGACTATTTTCATAATCAAAAAAATAACAATAAGTGAGTCAATCTATTTGTGGCCCTATTATACGGCCTTCCATTAGAAGTGTAATAGAGCCATACAACACATCTTGTATGTTATAATGTAGATATTTTTGTCTAAACCAAGAAGGTAATCGGCACAATTATTTGTGTCTATAATGCACTGTATATATTAAAATCTCCTAGCAGGTTTCTGTATGTTGAGTGGTTCTCATGTTCACAACTTGTGGTGAGGCCAGTTGAACCAACATGATGAGTGGTGGAGACAGACCAATTTATATCCAAGCCATTGATTCAAAGTAGGAACACGATAAACTTAGATTAATAATATTTAATTCACATGTGAACTATACATTCCAAACAAAATGGCTCCTTTTCAATGCGGAGCAAAACATCAAATTGAGACGTGTTCGATGCCCATTAGGAGAGAGTATGTTTGTCCAGTAATTAAGCTGCTATATACAATAATAATCGAATTATACAACAATTGCCAAATCAGTGTGGCCATCGAAAATATATGTATGTGCATATCTGAGCAAATATAAATTATTATACAAAAATCAAAATTGTTTAGTTTAAGAACTAAACACTTTTCCTGCTAACTCAAGTCCAAATTTGTGATTAGAAATCATAGAATATACATACATTTTGATTGTTGTGATTCACTCATTCAAACTAGGTTTCTCTCTCTCTCTCTCTCTCTTTTTTTTTTTTTTTTTTTCCCAGTCGTACAATACAAAAATCTTATCTTGAGTATGGCTTCCTTTGCAAGGGAAGTAAAGTTTTACAACATACTGGTAAGAATACAAGAGTGGTATAAATGAACTGCTCATTTGGAGATGAAAAGTTTCCATAACTATTTGCACTCCTAGTGGAAGACTATATTACTTTGTAGGGCCCATATGATTAATTTTAATAATTTGTTTGTATTGATAATCAAAAAAATAATTGGTTCTTGGCAGAATGAAAATGATGGCTAGCATCCTACTTTTGTGAGTTTATTATGATGTTATTACAATAATTAGTATATGTAATTTTCTAAGAATCTACTTTGTAATACTTGGAAGGAAGAAGAAGAAGATACTTGATCAAAATGAAAGTGGCCGCTGTCTACTGAATTAAGGTTTGTTTGAGTGTTTTCAGATAAGGCATTGTTTCACATTGTTGGAGCTCGGTCTGAAGTGTCGATATCTATAGATAAATTGGAAGAGTACTGCATGTTAGTGTTGCAGCTTAGTGGTAACTTTGTGGAGCGATATTCATTCAAATCCAACTATTTACTTTTTTATTTTTTTGAAGAGAGAGAAAAATAATATATGTTGTCTCCATTGTGGATTTTAGTAATTAACAACAGATTAATGAATTTATTATACCATGACCTTCTCATTATTTATTTTTACTTTATGGCTGTAAATAGAAAGATTTTATTTTCAGCAAAAATATCTTTTGGGATATAAACTAACACTGGTGCTTGTTAAAAAAATTTCAAAGGATTAAAATAAAACAAAAATCCACAGTTCAAAATTTTGCCCATCGTCCTCCCAACTTGATCATATCTTGCAATTGAGTGGGCATGAAATTGACTAATATTTTCAAATAATGCCTGTTCTCAGCCACAACATCCCAGTCATGTTGCTTAATAATCCTCAGTATGGTTATCTTCAAAAGATAAGTAAAGTTGTAGCGAGTTCCATGCTGTAGATATACAATGCTGGGGACAACACATTACAGAAATTTGGGCAAAGATCCAATTTGTTTTATAATTAAAATTCGTGGAACTAAGAATATATTCACTATTCAAGAGTGTGGCCACTTTCATTTTGACCAAGTGTACATCTAACCAGATTTGGTCCAAACTCTGTGAAGATTTTTTAGAGTAATTAAAATGAAACCATTGGACCATATGAGGAATATAAAAGAAATGTTCATTTTTATTTTCTAAATATAATTTGATTGAAATGAAACCATTGGACCATATGAGGAATATAAAAGAAATGTTCATTTTTATTTTCTAAATATAATTTTATTGAAATGAAACCATTGGACCATATGGGGAATGTAAAAAAAATTGTTCATTTTGATTTTCCAAGTTTAATTTTATTTTTAAAAATCATCAGATCACTATGGTCCTGAATTTTAAAAAGAGAAATTCTGATTTGAAAAAGTACAAAGGTACATGAAATTTTAACACAATGTTAAATTACTTTTAAAATACATAAAATTATTTCTTTCTTTAAGAATTAATTCATTTTTTGAAAGGATAATTAGTTCTTAGATATATAAGAGTTTTATAAGTAAAAGAATGATAGAAATTCATTTTGATTTGATTATCCCATTGCTGGTAATAGTATGTAATGTTTAAAACAAATACTTGATAATGAAAGTGGTAAGAAATAGAATGTGTGGTTGATAGTAAGTTGACAAGTTGCACAAAATGTATACATTACCGATGATGTCTTCATTAAGCTCATCGCAAATGGTTGTTGTATATTAGAACATGCCTTCTGTCAATGTTTATATCCAGTGCTAATGCTCATGCACTTTGCTATTTATATATGAATGCAGACTACCATATTTTTTGCTGTGAGAATTGTTCCATATTGGTATTCAAGTATACTTGAATATTGTACTCATATGTTATGGTTTATAACAACTTCTTTTCCAGATATTTAATGTTTATAAATAGTATGAGCTTTAATTATTATAAATGGGGTTTCAAGAAACCTACCATAAGAGTAGAGTATATAAAAACAATATTTTACAATTCATACTCATGTATGCACATGCAGTGATACTCACTTAAAATGAGTCTGTAGTATATATTATACAATCACCCAATTCCATTTTAGTAATTTGACAAATCATATTTATATACACCTAACTAAAACTCGTGAAAGCAAATTAATACCGCATTTGAAAACACTCAGTGCCAGTATTAAATTATTTCAATTGTTGATTTCCACAAATAATATATACACGTTCACAATCATTCTGTTGTTGAGTTATTCAATTGGATGATATAAATAAAGCTTCTTAAATTAATAGGTTGCTATAGCTGACAAAGTATACCACATAATTTGATTTTATATTGTTCCTCTGTGTTTTGTAAAATATAACTTGCGTACATAAAATAATTTTTTTTTGCAAATGCTCCAGGTTGTCTTTCGACATTCCTAGTGTTCTCTCTTGGCATGGCGTACTTGTAACCCACTTCTGAGGTTGGGGTGCCTGGAAGGCAGGGTTACGCTGCCCCGATGATATGATAGGTGATGATGATGATAGTGGTGTGCCAGGAGAGTCCCTGATTCTAAGCTTAATCTAAGGTGAATATGAATGATGATGATTGTGATGGCCATATGATGTTCGGGGACTGTTTGAGCCTTGAAGTTTTCCTGACATTTGTCTTACAGGTGAGGAAAAACCCTGATAAAAACCTCACCCAGAAAAACTGTCCCGACCGGGGATTAAATCCGGGCCCGCTGCGTGACAAGGCAGCACGCTACCTCGAGACAACAGCGGTGGACTATGAATATAAAAATATTAATTCAAAAAATGATGTTTTTGAGATACTTGTACTTTTCAAATTGTTTCTACTCAACCAATCGCATTTCTCGTCTCGCATCAGCAAAGGAATCCTTCATGAATCGATAGATCGAAACTTCATTCGACCTTATGGTTATTGATCAACTTGTATATTTTGTTTTCAAGTTGTGACGTAATGACTTCGTCACAAGCTACATCTAGTGTAGTGATAACCCACTAGTGTTTATCAGCCACACATCGAAATACGCTTGCGTGAATTCATATGTAATTAAGTAACTGGTGTTAGAAGGGATAATGTGAACACAGGAAGCTCCGTCAAGCCAATAGATGACTGTTGGCAATGGCAGGAAATTTGAAATTTAATGTTAATGCGTAATTGATTTGAATGAAATTTGGTAAATTTATTAGTTTATTTTAATCTAAAATTATGGTTATACTAATTACCACAGCAGTTGAATGCTTGCCACTGGTAAAAGTGTTATTTGAGGTTAAATAAAACAGCTTACACAGATAGAGCAACAATTATTATTGTGGTATTATAATTAATATTTTTAGGAAGTAATCTTATGAGGTTACATTTAATAACCATTAATGAAACTGATATTAACATTTCACCTCTGGACTGTCGGATACGAGTTGAATATAGAAGGGAACACTTCTTCTTCTTCTTCTTCCTTCCAAGTATTAAGCCAAGGCCTGTTACGATCCTATAGAAAATTTTCCCTCCAGCGTTTCATAGGACGGCCCAGTGATCTTCGTCCTCTTGGTATATAATTATAAACAGCTTTGGGGATCCGATTTGAACTCATTCTTTCAAGATGGTGTTTCCAATTTAGTTGGTACTGTTTAATATATTCCAAAATTGGCGTAGTCTTCAATTCTTTTAAGATATCGGTGTTCCTTTTCAGATCCCATCTGGTGTAACCCGCTGTTCTGCGCATGAATCTCATTTCACAAGCCGTTATTCTGCTTTCATGTTGTTTTTTTAGTGTCCATGCTTCACTACCATAGGTCAACACTGGTCTAGCCAAAGTGTTATATAAACGTAATCTGGTGTTTTTTTGTACAAGGGATGGTTTCATAACTTGATTAAGGAACACTTCTGAAACAAATTCTGAAGATCTATAGATCATGAGGTGGAATGTTAATTTCCGTTTCATTAATGATTATTTGGAATTGTTGCAGAAAAATTCAAAAGGGTTACAGAATATACACCCAGATTAAAGAATGATATATATGTCTCATGGGCTAGTAATCAGAGTTCCTGACTACAGTTCATGTGGTCCCATGGTGTGGATTTAGATTAGGGCTAAATTTAAGCACTTTTCTGGTGCAAATTATACATTACCTATCATATAATTGGGGTAACGTAATTCTACTTTTTAGATGCCCCAACTTAAGAAGTGGGTTACAATTTTGCCAGTGTCAGGAGAGAATACCAGAAATGTCATAAAGACAATCTGGTGGCATTGGTATGTGTGTGTGTGTGTGTATATATATATATATATATATATATATATTATATACACAGTGCACAGACAAAGTGTATGAAAGCAGTAGATATTTCATACTCAGCACATTATATCATGAAGTATTGTACCATAACTTACCTTCATTTAGATGCTGAGCGGGCATGTTAGTTCCGAGTATGGCGGACATGCTTAGAAATTTTAATCACCACCCTTATCTCACAGTGAACTATGGAACATTAAAATATAAAGTAACTAAACTGAATAAGAAGAGCAAATTTAATTACTGTAAAACACAAAATATATAACATAAAATTGAATACGCCTTAAATAATGTACAGATGTGAGTGACATCGTGGACTGTTCCTAAATTCTCAGGTAGTAAGCTATTGTATTGCTTGCAATTGCCCGTGCCCCCCTTCGTCCCCTGCTTTCATTCTTCTCGTCTGTGGACAATACATACACACATACATATACAGGGCAATTCAAAATGAATGGAGTAAAAAGAAAACATTCCTGTGACTACTGTTTTGAATTTATTTTACAAATGCAAATTTAGCATGAAAAGTTAACAATCCAATTTTCATGGATGTTTGCAGATGTTCAATATGGGTTCCAATTTTGACATGATAGATGTCTATATATTCCATTTCTTGCTATAATTGTTTCAAGATAGCCTGACCAATTGTGTTAACTGCTTAGATTAACTGCTGTAAGTCCTATGGAAATGGGATTATGTACACCATGTCCTTCACATACTCCCAAAAAAAAAAAAATCACATAGCGTATGAGTGACTTGGGGTGTCAACATTAATGGCATATCATTCAACCCAGCGTGGCCAATCCAGCATTGTGGAGGATGCTTGTGTTGCTGAAGAATAGGTTGCAATATGATTTTTTTTATTGCTTGAAACCACCATTTTGATTAATATCTCCTATAATAAGCATTGGCTATATTTGTTTTAATTATTGCAAACCGAAAGTTAACCTTTTCATGGTAAATTTGTATTTGTAAAATAAATTCAATACAATAGTCATAGGAATGTTTCCTTTTTTGTCCCATTCATTTTGAATTGTCCTGTATAAAGGTTTCATTGTTAGGAAGAGAAATTCTTTAATCAATGAACTCTGAAGAGGCAAGGTCTACAGAACTAGTATGTCACAGACACGCAGAAGACAATACAGAGGTCCTATGGTTAGCAAGTCACAATCCCTTAACCTCACAGTTTTCTTAACCAGATTTTGCTACTTCTCATATCAAGTAAAAGACAACTCAATTGATTGGACCTCTTGATGTGCTAATCAGACAGATAATAATTTCACCATAGAGAAAGCTGAAATATTACATTTTATATTATCATAAGTAATGCCACGAGTGATTTCCAAATTATCGATAAATTCACGACTCACGAAGTGAGGAGTGAATTTATCTAGAGAATTTGGAAATCAAGAGTGGCATTTGTTAGGACTATTTAACGAATAAAATTAAGCTGTTTACTCACAAATCATTATTTAACTATTAGTTATTTTAAAATATTTATACATTTAATGTAAACGGCGATGTTTGAAAACAAATGAGAAACGATAGTGTACGTTTCTACTGCTTCATTTGTTTATCACTGGCAACCAGATCATACTATTTATTGCCAAAGGAACGCAATATTGTAAGGAGGAGTTTCTTAATATGGGAATTATAACACTGATAAATAATTTAGGTGAAACACGACTCTGATGGGTTGTAAAACAGAAAGAATCATTGAAAAACGTGATTGGTTCAGTGACTTCCCATTTGGGGCCATGAGTTAAATAGTCATTATTATATTTCTTTAGCTTTTGATAACTTTAAAACCAATTTTAGTCCCACTTCCAATAAAAAAATTATAAATGAGAAAATATGGTAAGATTGCTCTAGCATGATTGTGTTTATAGAAGTTTAAGGATGTATTAGTTTAAATGCAGAATATTTGTAATTTTAGAGCTGTCTCCATATCATAGTATGAGGATTAGCATTGGATATAACATAAATTGTTTTGAAAATGTGTAGTTTTGATAAAATATGCTGTTGCTTAAACAAATCATGATGTGTTTATTATTGCTTTCCTGTTATAAAATTAGTGGCTGCTCTGTCTAAACTTAACGACAGTACAATTTCAGACTCAGTGCAGAATTAAGTGTACTCAGGATGACATAATGTTAAGTCACATTATAACAAAATGCTACTTTATTTGTAGACACATGCAGTTTGGTATTTCAATTCTGAGTATACTGTTGTCCTGGAAGCTGGGAAAGTTAAGAGGGAGTTGAAATAGACAATAGGAATGTCTTGTTGTGGAATTTAATCATTTGAAATTTCATAACAGCCACAATGTGTACATCTGGGCCATGTCTCCACCCCTTGGGATACCTCGGTCAAAGACCATACTCCCAAGTCCCCAGTATCTTGTCCTCCCTATCTATTTGCATCCACGTTCAAAGATTCTCAGATTAAAACCAACACCTCAGGGAGAAGGTGTTGGAGTCGCAACTTCAGGGAAATTGCTGAGCTACATAGTACGTCAGGTCGCTCATTCCTGACGACCCCACAGTTGGTCCACGGGCTCCTCGAGCCTAGCTGGGAGGACTGCTGTCGCAGATCCACCGTAATCTACCTCCAGGGATGCATCCTGCAGCCGTTGTGAGACTGGCTAGGGCTTGAATCCTCAAACGCCCTGCAGTGTGAGACTTAGTACATCCAGGTGCTCATCTCTTGGTGACCCCCACAGTTTGTCCACGAGCCCGTAGGTTTAGCCGGGAACCAGCACAGTTGCTCCCCTCAGTGTGTACAGTGAAATTAAAGGATCTTTGAACTTCTGACAGTTCAGTATTTGAGAATAATTGTGGGTTTGTGTTGCTTCAACCTCGTCAACAGCCAATCACTCTATAATCACCTCTTACCCTCAAGTCCACAAACTCAAAAATTGCTGTAAAATATTTTTAAATGTTGCATGTTTACTAAAATAGAACATGTGTCTATTCCATTCTATTGTGTTCTGCCCTAGGGCGGGTCTTTCACTGCAATCATAGCATTTTCATGCTATGCTTTGCAGCTTTACTAGGGAATTATAGGTGTGGTAGCTTCCCATTGCTTTCCACACAAGGGATGATGATGGCCAGATGATGTTCGGGGACCTTTTGCATCTCGAAGCTTCCTGACATTTGTCTTACATGTGAGGAAAAACCTCACCTAGGAAGCTTGTCCCGACTGGCAATTGAACCCAGGTCCGCTGCGTGACAAGGCAGCATGCTACCTCGAGACCACAGTGGTGGACTCAACATGTGTTTACAGTGCATATTTTGTTAATTGTGTTTAGTTTTAATTCCTATTGTAAATATTAGTTTCCAGTTACTAGTGAATACAAATTAATATCCCTAATTTTAATATTCACGACAAGGTGTTACCAGCTGAATTACCAATTCTGGCAATCTGGTTCTTCTGTGATGCCATGTATACAATGTAACAACATTGTACCCCTACTCTAGTCTCCATCTGTAGCTGTCAGAAATCTGATCTATTAATTCCACTGTACCATAACAGAAATAAACACCTTTGCTGTGTGTTAATAATGACTTTGTTTTGTGTTCATTTGATTTTCTTTCAATTTTAGTTTAAAGTAGCATAGTTTAGTTATTTTGTCCTATAACTTATTTTTTTAACTGTCATGATTTAATAACTTAGTTGCTTCTAAAATAAGAGAAGGGTGAAATGTTTTCATAATGAGAAACTGGTGATTCTGCCTTCATAAGATTTAAGGTATTGCAATCTCAGAATTCCTTCCAGTAGAATATTTATAAATTAAAAAATAAATTAAGTGATAACATTTTTAAATTCTATTTATCTTGTAATTTTGCTAAAGAATACCTTTATTAGTCCGATTGAGGGTCTTTCCACTTTTCAGCGGTTGCCCTTTTACCAGCCGGCTGCTGGCCCTTCACATCCACATGTGTCAATCACAGAGGTAGATGATCAACCCTTTATTAGTTACAATTTCAAAAACAGTATTTATATTATTGAAGAAAAAAAATATTGATACTGAACTAAGGGGTCTTTGCTATGTAAATAAGGTTAAAACATATTTATATAGCATGATTCAGCATCCCTATTATATGGCTGATGTTTATAGAGGACTAAATAGATAAAGTTTCAGTAAAGAAGCTGTGTTCAGAAATGTAGGCATATGCTGTTGGTGCTATGATGATAACATGATTTAAAATCTTCTATTTCACAATAGACAACCCACATTTAAAATGTTGGTGACTCTCAAGTCAGACATCTGTTTATTACTTACTTAATACAGGCTTTCCACTTTACAGCAGTTTGTCTTTGATTCCTGCTTTCCAGAGATTCCTATCTTCCCATTGTCCATCTTCCATACCCCTCTTCATCATGGCATCATATATTCCCTCATACCATGCTCTTCTACTTCTCCTCCTCCCTTTCCTTCTGCCTGGTACCATCCAATCCAACATCCGTTTAGGCCACTGGTCTTCCGACATCCGTTGTACATGTCCATACCACTGTAGAGCTCTCTTTGTTATCCTATTGATAACAGTTTCTTGTGCATCCATTTCTTGTCTGATATATGTATTTCGAATATGTTGTAGCCTGGATATTCTCATACTTCTCCGTAATCCATCCATTTCTGTCGCCAAGATTCTTTTCTGCATCCTTTCATTTATTGTCCAGCTTTCTGATCTATATGTGAGTATACTTTCTATTATTGTCTGTATAATCTCTTTTTTTGTTTTTCTGGTCAAATTTCTATTCCATAAAGACCATTCAGGGATCTGATCGCCTTCCTTGCAACAATTTACTCTGTTAATAATATATTTTTCACAAGTACCCAGATTTATCTATTATAGATCCAATATATTTAAATTCTTCAACACGTTTACTTATCATATTATTTATTTGTAAGTCTTCTGAATTTGCTCCGATTACCATATATTCTGTTTTATTATAATTTATCTTCGGTCCACCTACCTCGAATGCATCTACCAACTTTCTAATCATGTATTCTATATCTTCTTTATCTTGTCCTATTATAATCTGGTCATCAGCAAATAATAAATTGTGCAGTAAATGGCCATTAATGTTGATTCCCATTCTCCTACATGACTTATTCCATTTCATTAATACATCTTCTAAATATATCTTGAACAATGTTGGTGACATCCTGCATCCTTGTCTTAATCCTTTTGTTATATCAAATCTGTTTATTCTGTTTACTATCTATCAGGTCCCAGGTACTTGATTTTCCAGCAGAAAGTAAAGATGAAAGCAGTGCACTTAATTTTGCTTGAATATTTTAATAAATGTAGAATGGAAGAGTTAGATAAATACATGGCTCATTAGATCTGGATGAAGTAGATATTTATATTTTCATTGTTGTAGCACTAAACTACATTTTTGGCAATGGATTCTTGTTCAAAACTTTACCAAGTATCCTCCCTGTACAATCTCTAGAACTGTATAACAGGAACTCTGAATATACTCATTTTCTAGGTGTCGGTGGAAATGACATAGCATTCTATTATATCTGTACCTCAGATGAATATATAGAGTGATTTCTCTAAAATTGTAAAAAATGACTAGTTAGAAAGGCAGACAATGTATAGAGGGATATGTTGTATTGACAATGGAGGATAAGTATAATGTATTTCATTGTTTGCCGTGATAACTCGTAGGTTGGAATATTTAGTGACCAAAGAGAGAGGATGGACATGCTCCCTTTACAACCATCTGAGATAATAACTGTGTTTGAAATTTTTTTTTTTTTCTGACTTAACATTTTGTTACCCTGAGCACTTCAGCTATAATGATGCTATGATGGATATAATTGGAGTTTTCTGTTGCTCCCAAAGAAACTGTAAAGATAATGAGTGTATCTACTTGTATGTATGTACAACAGAAGCTGAAATCAGTGTTTATTAGTATTACCACCACTTATTTTGAATCCAACATTTTTTGCTTATGTTGGTATTTCTAATATATATTTTTGTTTTCAATTTTCATCCGTTATTATCATCTTGTAGCTCACTTGTCAGATGGAAAGAACCTGACTACAGGCTCAATGGTACACGTTCACTCCTGTGTTATGGAGATTTTTCTTTACTCATTCATGTCCAGGTTACTACTAGCCTGCTTCAAAGGAGTTCTGGAATTTACCAGAGCTGTCTAGCAGACTTGTTTTCTAGATTCTTGCATCCATAAACTCATGAACCTCCATGTCTTTTACATTTTATTGGTAATATTGACATAATATATATTTTACATTAATTATAATTGTTTTATGCCTAACTTGTTAAAAACAACTAAACTGAAAATCATTTTCCTTCTAGCTGTTCCATCTTAAGCTATAATTGACTAGAGAAAAATTATTACATCTGAGACAGGATTTACATTCTGGAAATCATCATCTCCTCCTTTATCTCCTATCATGAGCATAGGGCATCCATAAAATGTCGCCAACAGATCCTATTTTGAGCCAACTTCTTTACCTCTCTCCAGGTTTTCCCTTCCTATGCAATTTCTTCAATGATGGTTCCATTTCTTCCATGTCTTTTCTGGTCTGCCTCTTTCCGTGTGTCCTTGGCGGTTCCAATCCATTGTACATTCTGGAGATATGTACCATATTTCGAATCCTGGCTGTAGTATAACATTTTTTCTATAGCTATGTGAACAATTTCTTTGAAAATGACTTTTCATAAATTACCAAATCAGCTAAATGAAAACTTTAAACCTTGTGAACAATGGAGTTGCATTGCAATTTATTTCTTCCATCCATCATGGCATCATATTTAATTGCTTAAGTACAAAACCTCTCTTTTAAGTACAAATCAATGCTACAGTGGCTTCCATATCTAGTCTGCTTCCTTATTAGTATTGAAACTCTAGATAGCTGATTGAATCATTTTCTGTAATTTGTTGATTTATCTTCAGCACCTAGTCAAAGGCCAAAGATGTTTTCCTGCATTTTTAAATTTTCTTTAAAAAAAGTTTCTTATGATTAAAGTATTAAAATATGTAGGCAAGATAAACTTCTGTTTAATTAGGGAGAAATTGTTAAATATTGCAAGTGATGATTTTTTAATGTGCTTTTTCTTTTATATGTCCTTGAAATGATGTAAATATGCATAGCTAAATAAAATTAAATGTAACCTAAATGTAGTTTTGGTTACTCTCTTGTACTAACACAAGTAATGAGATCATTAAGAGACCATATATTTGTTATTCGTAACTGGCATGTAATCTGTTGTAAATTAATAACAGTTTGTTAAAAGCATATGGATTCTGATAATGAACAAATTGTGATTTAAATCCATTTTTAATCGTGAAGTATAAACGAGATAGGAGAAGAAATTATTAAATAAGTTCATAAATAGAGCTCATTTCTTCCCCTCCAGTAGAGGTATCCCCATTTATCCTTAATTCCCTGTGTGAAACTTGGTAAAATATCCTGTTTCATCCTGTTATAAGTTATTTTACTTAAAAAATGTGCTCTTGAGGGCTATAAATTAAATATCACACATTCTGTTAAGTGATAACGTTAGTTTCCATTATTTGCTTGGTTATAAGGAACTTTACTGGAATTTCGAGATTCTGTGAATTTTAGATGTGTCAGAATGAACAGAACTCTTGTTTCAACATTGGAAATTACATGCCCACCGCTGTGGTCTCGAGGTAGCGTGCTGCTTTGTCACGCAGCTGGCCCGGGTTCGATCCCCGGTCGGGACAGTTTTTCTGGATGAGGTTTTTATCGTATTCGCACTTGAGACTTCTGAGTGATATTTTTTTTACTTGGATGGGTTACCAGCCCAACCGCAAAACCCCCAACCTGGAGGACCAGGTTTAATTTCGGAGTTGCCTTTCTCCTAGACAGACTGCCTTACAAGGCTACAGAGCTCGTCTGCCCCGAGCATCTGGTTTTATGGCGCCAGAAACTCGCCATTCACCCTCCATCTTTATAAAAATCAGTCCCACCACGTGAAGGTAGATGGAAGGGTTTGGTACTTACAAAAAAAAAGATATCTCACACATTCAAGCCACTGAAATAACATTTTTAAGATCTGTAAAAGGATGTACACGCATGGATAGATTACACAATGAATCAATAAGAAATGAACTGGAGATATTTTCAATAGTTGATAAACTAGAAGAGCACAAATACCAATGGAAAGAACATTTAGACAGAATGGACAATACAAGATTACCCAAAAATATCAACACCTACAAACTACATGGGAAAAGATCTTTGGGACGGCCAAGGAAACGATGGACTTGAGACCGGAACAGGTCACATTGACCTAATTCTGGAAAAGAAGGTTTTTATCGGGGCTTTTCCTCACCTGTAAGATAAATGTCAGGAAAACTTTAAGGCCCAAACGGTCCCAGAAATCATATGGCCATCATTATCATCCTTCACCGGTGTGGAAAGCAACGGGAAGCTGCCACACCTATAATCCCCTAGTAAAGCTGCAAAGCATAGCATGAAAATGCTATGATTGCAGTGATAGACCTACCCTCGGGCAGAGTTACTATGGATGTATATGAAAGACGAACTGCTGTATGATAAACGTCCAATTTCATCTCGTAAATTAATAAGAATAAACATAACCCTCTGTTGGTGTCTGACGTAATGCCACATAAAGAGATAAGATCTCTTATCACGGCTGAGCAGGCCCGTCGCACCATCACAGGGGCAGATGAGACGAAATGGATTGAATATGAAATTGTGGCGGAGTATAGTTTTCGGGATGAGAAAACGGGAGAAACCCCGAGAGAAAAAAAATACTTAACTGATTTATTTACTTAGAATTTGTGCCCTTGATGGCTTTAAATTCATGGAATAATATCACTACAAAGGTTGGTTGGTATGTTTTTTTCTCTCTCATCTGAATGACAATATTATCGAGTGGGTCGTAATAGAAGAAAAAAATACCCGGTGATAGAGATTGATCTTATCGATTATTATCGAGCTATCATTAATTTTAAAGTTAATTTTTGTTGTGTTGGCCACATTGGTAATAAGGAGGTATATCATTAAGTGGTCTAGTGAAATTTCGTGACTGAATTTCAGATGCATTTAAAATGAACGGACCCAATTTTTTATTCATTTGCCTTTGATCTATTTAGTGGAAGTCGATGTATGTGATTCGATCGGGTTTGGTGCGATTCGCTTGTGGATATGCATTTACATTGACTAGTCGGTTTATATGTCATTTGACAATGTTAAGTGCGTATTAAAATGTTTGAATACACTAGTGTGGAATCTGCAAATGTCAGAAAATTAAACATATAAGTGCAGTCTACCAGAAATGATGCTGTGGTAAGTCTAATATGACGTAATAATAAAATATGAATCTGGTTAAGCCCTTGGAAGAATGCTGGATAATATTGTTTGTCAACCAGCTATTTCATTTAAATGAAGGTAAACGGTGAACTATTAGTTTACATTGTAACCATGGGAATGTTACAATAAAAACGGTATATGCCTAGGCGCCATTTTTAATTATCTTTCCTGATGTTAGTATTAGTTTTCAAACTACAGGTCCTGTAATAAACAATTATATATGCGTTTTACATTTACGCACATCGATCTTAAAACATAAAAAAACTAATCAAAATAACTCTCCTAACATTTATCATTTTTATCTAGCATAGGTTATTAGATCTAATTTCGGCTAGATTGTATGTGGGAAGTGTAGAACAAAATGTTCCACTTTCGACTTAAACCCTGGCTACATAAACACAGGAGCAAATTCCGCAGACAACTTGTTCTTTGCCGGTTTGTGGTGCCTGCCACACAGATGCGACAGTACAAGCAATCACTCGTAGTTTTGCGCAATCCTTTAAACGAATTCGCTGTCAATACAAATAGCTAGCTACTCATTTACTCTCGCGGGATTGAGTTGACTCCGCCCCAGTACTTATAAATCTACTCAGATATTTTATATTGTAAAGCGTGGATCGAGACCCTCGACATACTAGTCGAGACACACTAGCTAATCATAGAGACGGCCCTTGGTGTAACTATTTAGACATTTTCTTTAATTAATTTACAGTTTTTTTAATTATATTACGTATAACTTAAGCACATAGAATTAATGTATAGACCTAATTTATAACAGCCGCATGAAAAATGGCTTATTGGCTGAGGGATTAATTTAGTATAAATAGCCTTTCTCTTGTCTACCGCTGTAATCACGCGTCGCTGCCTCATATGTAAGGCTATTTTTAAAAAATGCACTTAAACTAGCGTGAAATATTTTCAAAGTCCTATAGAACAACAGTGCGCATGCGCCAGAGTTTATGGAGCCAGCGATCACCCACAATCGAACCACATATCAATTATCATCGATTACTATCCGTCGCTATGAAATTTAAATGAACAATATTTGCAATAAATCCCCAAATATATGTTAAAAAATATAATAATATTAAAATTACCAAACGTTTATTAAAAATGGGTGTACACTTAGTTATCACTCCCTAACGCTGATCCAATCAGCGACAACCCAAAACAGCGATAGAAAAGTCATAGACTAATTAATATACTCTGTGGAGAAAATAGCAGCATCACAATATTGTCTGACAGTGTCATAATATTGTGATTTGAATATTTAAATAAATACCTGAAAATTGTCTAATAATGTTATAAAAATTGTTTGAAAAAGTTTAAAATATTAAATAATGTTAGTACATACAGAAGAGGAGCTATAGTTTACAACAATATAACTGAAAAAGCAAGCGCTAGTAGAAGTGCAGTTGAGCCCTATTGTTTTATAATATAAAATATGTACATATTTATGTAATAACATTATGTAAAATATGTAAGATTACATAAAGATTCTTTAAAATATGTAATATTAAATACATTAAAATTTAATTTTATATACATTTATATTAAACGTTAACTCTAAGATCAAATAGATCATGTTTCTGTTATAAAATGATCCCACTGCAAGTTTTAGAAATATTGGGAGGTTAAGACAATTGACAGGAGATTTCAGCCTTGTGTGATAGCCGTCTTTACCGCCACAACATAGTATGGTATTAATGTTTATAGGCTGAATCGACCCCAGGGTCATGATGCCGCCAGAAGATTAAGCAGTTTAAAAATCCTGACCATCGGGTCTTGACCCTTGATTTTCCAGCTTATAGAGATATTGCCTTAACCAATTATGCCACGGTGTGCCCCATATATATGTTTACCAATTCATTCATAAACAAAATAGATCGTTCAGGTTTTAAGAGATCTTGCTATGTGGAACCCTATACTCAAGTTTTCAGAGTCTTCCTGCATCTATGTTTATCGTGTTTAGTAAATGAAATTCTTCTTTGACCGTTTCTCAGCAGCTTTTGTATAGTTGGAAAAAAAAAAAGTTTAGTACACAATCAAGTATCTGAGTTTTATAATGTAAACAAATGTCAGAAATATTATTTTTAATTATTTTCCTCTTATGAAAATATTTTTAATTAAGAGGCATAATATGTAAATTTACATAATACATCTTAAAAATATGTAATTATTATTATGATCAAATAGTAACGATAAATTTTCATATATAAGTAAGTTTCTAATTCGCGAACATTTATCAATTTTACCTATGTAAGAACACAGGTAATTGCATACAAATTCCAGTCTTACTCATAAGCAGCAGGCCCAGGTTCGACTCCCGGTCCGGACAAGTTTCGTGGTTGGTTTTTAGGGGTTTTTCTTCACCTGTAAGACATGTCAGGGGATTGTAAGGCCTGAATATCATCTGGCCATCATAATCTTCATCATATTCGCCATATTTAGTATGAATGCTTTTGTGAATGATGTGTTTCGTCTTAATGTTATGTTTTCTCAGAAGAGGCCGAAACATTGAGCTGATCACTCATTCGTGGAGGCCCTCCTTGTCCTTGTGTGGCAAAAAATTGTGTGTGGTCCACAGTTTAAAATCCCTCTCCCCATAGGTCATACCACTGTAAGGCCCGGGTGGCGTGTGGCAGTAAAAAGTACCTATAGGGTGAGAGTTAACGAAATGGAATAACCTTGCTCTTGACTATGTCGCAGATCAATAATAATTAATGTATTTTTAGTGTGTTATCGGTCACATGAATTAGTAAATAAAATAAAAAATTCTTGTTTATGCCATTGCAACGGATCTCATAAAATATTTATTTATTTAAATCTACTCGATGATAAATTGTTCATTGAATGCCAAACGTATATTAGATTTTAAAAACGGAAATTTCGGTGAAATCGCTTTGCATTGCTATACTGTTGTTTTTGCTCTGAAGAGCAATAATGACAATTTCCCAGAACAGTATAGTATTTCTGTATTTTTTTCTTCCTTTATCGCAGTTTAACCTCTCAGCTTATAGGTCCTTTTGGCTCAACAGTATATTACCATCCCCTTCATTTTCCATAGTATATTTTTGTAGCACTGTTACTCTACGTACTTCTTCTTTCTTTACTAATATTTTGTAGTGTTTTAAACTTTTTGAACGATACATATAACATCCTTTTACAATTTTTACGTGTTTACTTATTTATGAGAAACACAGTAACTTTACATTTTTAGACTATTGTGAAACTCTCTAGCTATCTTCCCTCCTCACTAGCTATTTTCCCTTCTCTTCTAATGTTGCCACCATCAACAACTCAATTACACATTTTTGTTAGATTAGTGTTAGTTTGGTTAGTGTACGCTTCAGTAAATAATATGCATGTAATTTATTTGTTAGGTTAGGAAAGGAGGAGTTAGTGTACGTCCATTTCTAATAAATGTTTGGGAATTTATTTCGAAGGTTTGTCATTCCGCACGTGTTGCCACCTAGCGACACCTCTATAAACTTTTTTGTAGGAATTCAAAGATATGTGAATACACTTAGCGACAGCTATAACTCATGCGTATGTGCACCGTTTTTCCAAATTTTGACACAACGTTGTATTCGAATGCGCGAATGTTGGATTTCAAACGACTTCAATTTTCAGTACGTATTGCATTTGCTATGACTATCAATAAAGCGCACGGGCAATCTTTGCAAGTGTAGGGTTTGAATTTAGAAAATACCTCATGTAAATTCGTTCAAATTGGAAAAATGGACAAAGATTATACGCACTGCAAAGCAATAAGATTTAAAGGAGAAACCCGGGAAACTTCTTTTGAACATTATCAGAATTTCCAATACAACGATTCAACATAACCTTCATGGTATATTTGTTGTGTATCTGAGAGTCAGTCAGCCCCATATTACGAGCTGGCGAGCACGTGTTGCCATGGGAACTGCGCTTGTGCTTCACGCACTATAGGAACTAAAAATATTGGTAGCATTAGTTCTCAACGCATTCCATAATTCCAATCCTAACATCTCCAAATTGGGTGTATTTAACCGCGAAATAAAGTATGGTGTAACATTAGACACAAAGAAATCAAGTCAATTTTAGGTAAACGACTAGAAATAAAAATTAAGAACAGTTGTTAAATAAAATAATTCAGTACATATGAATGCAAGGGAGTGACGCCCTCAGCCATCTCTGGTAAACAGCTATACTTATATATGTTAGGCCTAAGTGACGTAATTTTTGTTAACCCTAGTATGCTTAATATAGAGCGTTTATAAAAAAACATAAATACTAATTTTGAAATATTCAACTAGAATTTTACAAATGATTACTTACTCTTGAAACATCGTTAACAGTTAATGACACAAATATCATGCGTTTAATTTCCAGACCCATATTTGATAGATAATGTGTCCCAGTTGTCCTCGAGAGTGCAATTCTATTTCTCGCGTACTGGAGTTGTAGATTTTCTTAACTGAATTAAACTCTTTTTAGAAAATACACATTTAAATCTTAATATTCAAGGTTGCGTAGTCGATAGGCCGAAAACCCCTGAATTTTGGTTGTCACCTGTTCAGCAGCACAAATTACACTGAGCAACAAAACATAATTTTTTTTGTCTCAGAAAGAAAAATATGTAATTCTGATAGTATTTTTTCTCCTGAATTCAAATATGATATCGGTTTTTCTCCATCACGCAAGGTTTCCGAGAGACAGGAATTTATAATTTCAAACACTTTAATATTTTCTACATTCGTAACTACACAATATTCGAACATTCGGACTCGTCTAGAAAGTAAGAAATGACGATTATCTGCTATATTTCGCCTGTGGAGCATCCCTCTTGATGGTCCAACTATAATCGGCCAGCATATTAGGATTATATTTGCCTTGATATCTCTTTTCCATAGCTGAAATCTCCTGAGTTAGCTCATTTGATTTTATTTTATAATGGACAAATGGGCGAAAAAGTTTGTTAAAAAATAATTATTTAAATCCATTAATTGAAATAAAAAAACTGTGGGTGATGGAGAAATTCCGAATACATATTTGAAAACACGATAAGAATCTGCATTATGTACAACTATTGGTACTCATGAGAAAAAATTATGTTAACCAGTGTTATTGGCTATAATTTTAAAAATAATGGAGAATAACACTTATTTGAAACATTTGCTGCTGCAAGTGGAATTTGTCATGAGTCGGTTTTAAGTAGTTGTTTTAATGGGTTCATAATAAATATTCTTAAGATTTAATTTCTTTCGTGCTCCCTTAAAATGTGGAGTATGTAGTTTTGTCTCTCATTAAACTACGAACATCATAACATTTCAGGTAATAAGTTAAGAGTTTATGACTATAAGGTCAAAATGAACTTTAAAACACGAAGGCTCTTTTATTACATTGGAGAATACTATTTTAAAATTCCATATTAGAGAGTAGACTATTCATGTATTTCATGAGTATAGTAATTAATTTTTTATGTTACAGGTTCTCGAATTCTACAAACTATAAGCCTACATGCATTTCATGAGTTCAGTAATTTATTTTTATGTTATAGATTACTTCATAAGTTCATAATATATTTGTTTATTGTGAAGTTCGGAATCTTTGTATGTTTATATTTATACATTCAAGGACCTTGGTGGTCTGAGGTAACATGTTCACTTCGGAAAGTCGCAGGTTTCGTTCCGAAGAAAGTCGATGGAATGTTCTTTTTTCTTTTAGCTCATGCCTTCTTTCAGTATCGATTTTTAATAATATGCTCCAACAATCCTAATTTTTCCGCATTTCTTTCTCCCCTTATTTCTTAGAATTTATTTCCTCTTTTTCAAACACCTCTTTTAATTAATCTTCTTTGGTAATCTGTTTGATCCATACATTACCATATCTACATATACTACTTTATACTAAGTTTCCTTGATTTTTCAACTTATAAGTTAAAAAGTAAAGTATTCCCACTACAGGCCTCAGGAGGCCCTTGGGGTAGTGGGAGGTTAAGGCTCCCACTTTTTCTTGACAATCGACACTTGATGTCAGCCGGGTTGTCAGCCCTGCGTGACGGCCGCCTTTACCCCCAGAACAAGCGTCTGGTACTCATTTCCGTTAGAGGCTGAGTCGACCCCAGGGCCATAGTGCCGCCAGAAGGTTTGGGTCAGTTAAAAATTAAAAATCCTGACCCCACCGGGACTTGAACCCTCGACCTTCCGGCTTGTAGCGCAGTGCCTTAACCACTACGCTACGGCGTGCCCCCAACTTATAACTTGGATGAGGAAAATTTGAGGATGCGAAAAATTAAAAGACGTAATTTTTCCGTTTCCGATCGATATGTTGTATAGTGGCGTACTGCGTAATATACGAAAAAACAGTATTTTATCTCGTGTTATATGACCCCATTTAGGGCCAGTTTCACCAAGAGAGGCCAGTATAAGCTATGCATTATACATGGGGAAAACTGGCGTAATACAGTTACCTCTCTTGGTGAAACTGGCTCTTAGTGTAGAATCAAAGTAACTCCACCAAACGCCTATCATTTACCCTTCTCGGTAAACTAGGATTCGTGGAATCCATTTGGAGCACTGGACATGGTATAGTACTCGTATTTGAGTAAATTAAAGTATTTGTACTTTTTTAAAAGTATGTTTGATTCCCTACAAGCACAGTCGAATTCAAACATGAAATGTAAATATCATCATCATCCATGCAAGTATTAGGCCGTGTGGCCTGTTAGGGTCTCAAAGAGGAATTTTCCATCCAGCGCTGAAATGTAAATATAATAACCCGAAAGTCGATGTACGTGATCTTCGTCCAATGAGTACAGTATTCTTACAATCGGATAACAAACAAGTTGTCCATTGTTTAAAAATTAAGACATCGACTCTATAAATGATCTTGACTGTGCGAGTGGTTAGTATTTTTATGCTATCTATAAATAAAGCGTACCTTTATTCGGTAGAATGCCCATGTAATGTAATCACTTTATATGATACTTTATTACCTTGTTTTCAGTATACTGTGAAGTCTTAAATTTTCTCTGGCTAAGAAATAGCAAGTTCCTTAAACAGAATTTTACAACTTATTTATAGTAACTATAAAGAATAAGTCTATTCATAATTCATTTCTAAGTGACATTTTGAAACTATAGATAATAATACAAGGTTTTGTATTTTAGGTATTACATTTTCATATGTTGGGAAATAACCTTATCAACAGCGTAATCGGCCGCGGTGGACTAGTGGTCTCCTTGCCTCTGGTCCCGAGGGTCGCGGGTTCAAACACTTGATGTGTTGGAATCGGAGGAAGACCCATAACGAACTACATAACACCATAGAATAGACTTTCATTTCATTCATTCCATTAACGATGCCAAGCGCAATAGATCTCTTAAGGTTGCATTGCTAAGGCAGATTGTCCTCTCAATAAATAAATAGAATATATTATTGTCCCTAGGTATTTGAATTTCCCTCATTGTCACTAACTGTTCATTTTCATTATATAATGTGTTTATATGTTTAACCATTATGTATGTATATATATATATATATATATATATATATATATATATATATATACTTTTACTGATATTTACTTCTAGACACGATTTACTGGTGTTACTCAATTAAATATGCTTGTAGATCATCTATCGCCAAATAATATACCACTGTTAATAATAATAATAATAATAATAATAATAATAATTATTATTATTATTATTATCATCGGCATATACCAATAGCTTATTAATGCCATTGAATTGTACGCTTTCTTCATCCTTTAAAGATTTTATGACACGCTATATTACAAAAATATAATATTAGTAGATACAATTCATCTCCGTTCTTTAACTCATTGTGAATTTTAAAAAATATATACCGGTATCTGAAAATTTTTGGCTACCCGCACTCTACTCTTTGTGCCATTTATACACTTTTCTTAAGTTTTACTAGCTTTTTAAGAATTCAGAACTCTAGCAGGATCTATAGGTCTACAATTTTTCCCTCTTAATTTGTTTTTTTTTTAGGTCTACATTTAGTTGATATACACTGCCGTTACATTCCCATTTATTTTCTAAAAATCTGTCTTATACTAAAAATCTGATCTATTTTAGACCTATTTCTTCTAAATCCGTATTGATGGTCATCTTTTACGTCGTCAATACAGGAAATAAGTATGAAACTTAATATATTTATTAGAATTTTGTACGAAGTTTATAATAATGAAATACCCTTATAATCGTTGCAATCAGTTTTATCTCATTTCTTATAGCCTAAATTCGTATGGTATTCGATTTTTTTCTATTCGTTTGGAAGAGTATCTTTTTCCAACGTCATACTAAGCAGCGATGTTTCTTGTCCATCAATTCTTCTTTCCGTGATTTTATCAGTTCTGCTGGAATCTCATATGAATCTGATGCTTTGTACATCTTTAATTTCTCTATCGCCACTTCAACCTCTAATGCACTTGACTCTGTAACTAATTTCTGCTATCGGTAAATCGTCCTCTTCAATATTTTTTTTTGCATGTACGTTTAATGATTAATTTTATTATTACTATTATTATTATTATTGTTATTAATATTATTATTATTTATTAATACTATTATAAAGTAAAAGTAAGGTCTTAGGCCGCCTTTACACCCAGAACAAGCATCTGATACTCGTTTTAATTAGAGGCTGAGTCGATCCCAGGGCCACTGTATTGTCAGAAGGTTTGGGTTAGTTTTAAAATCCTGACTCCACAGGAATTCGAACCATCGACCTTGCCTTAACCAACTATGCTAGAGCGTACACCTATTATTATTATTATTATTATTATTATTATTATTATTATAGAATTAAATTTGTTTCACTAACAAAATTTTAGTATTTTTAAATTATATTTTTTTCTATAAAAATTGGGTAGTAAATTAACAAACTTCAGAAATACGATGTAAGGACAAAATGTATTTTTATTATCCTATTAAATGTTGTATAAATCTATAATTGATTAAATAATAGTGTATGAACTAATGTAATAAGGAACTCACCCGGGTTCATGACACTGAACTTCTGACATTATAACGAAGGTGAGAAATTAAATGATGGAGATAGTAGCTTTCTAAAATGTATTGTCTGTTTCACACCATCATATTTTATTCATTTAATCAGACTTTAAACGAATAATATATAATAGTCAATAATTTTACTTTTTATCTTATTCTTCTTCTTAGTTTAGCCTCCCCGAATGAGTGATCAGCTCAATTCAGGACCTCCTCCGAGACAACGTAACAATAAGACGAGAAACACCATTCACACACACATTCATACATGGCGAGTATGATAATGATGATTGTAATAGCCAAATGATGTTTGGGGACCGTTTGGGCCTTACAATTTCCTCACATTTGTCTTAAATGTGAGAAAAAAACCCGAAAAACCTCACCTAAGAAACTTGTCCAGACCGGGGATCGAATCCGGGACCGCTGTGTAACAAGGCAGTAATTTTTAATTAGCACATACATAGTCCTTCCGTAAAGAACATGCATCTTCAGTTGACTTTGTTCCTCAGGTTCCAAAAAAGGCAAAAAAAAAAAAATCTATCAACTATCCTTTTTAATACATTTATGGCGTCGAAATGTCGCCGGTACCAGAACAGAACACTATAGGTGTTTCATTAAAAGTCCATTATCATAACTATGGGGTTAAAAGTTTGTTAAAAATAATAGTTTACGCGAGATAAATTATTATTTATTATCATCGTGAATTATAATTCATATATTGCTATAATTATAGTCTATGTGAGCAATATATGTACAGTATGTCACATAATTACAATATTCTAATATTCATTTAAAACATACATTAAATAAATTGCACAGTCCAATAAGATATATTATTTAAATAAGCAGGGTCTACTCAAAACAGAAAAAATATTGAATATCATTTTAATAAATAGTTTGATTTTCAAAATATAGTAATTTGTGAATTTGTAACTATAGTGGATTAGAGTTGTCAACTTAAAAGCTATATAGCTGTATTATAATATATAGAACTATTCTACTCGAATTTAATTATGCAACCACAAGTTCCATGACTTAAAAACAGTTGAAACATTTGAATCGCTATTATGGAACAGAAATTTAATATATATTTAATTTTTTTTCTTTTTTTTTCAGTTAGGCTATCTATGATTTTTTAATATTTCACAAATTACAAGTAATATAATATTTAGAAAGTAACATATATTTAATCTGGGTTTCTTGTGTGGATAGTATTTTATCAGGGAATTACTTAATTATTTAAGTGATAAATAAATTAAAAATATTAAGCATAATATTTATTTAAAACTAAGTGCCTTTAAAATAAATTGTTATAATGAAGAATGTATAGTCTATGTGAGAAATTGTGCACATTTAGTGTTTTGATTTTATATTGATAAGCCTAACTGCGGAATTTTAAAATCATATGGGCGTATCATTTTAAAAACATGTAGACTATTAATTAATTTAATTTTCCAAAGGATAAGCTTATGTGAATAATATATGAAACAACAACACGCTTTTGAACTTTAGGTCAGACTAATTAGCCTCTCAGAGGTAAGCTAAAATCTCACCAATCGATCGGAAAAAAGAAAGATTGTTAGAGGATACAATCATCATAAAGAAAAAAATAATAAAAAGTAAATGTTACTTAACAACAGTTCACTAAGTCTCATGGGATGAATGAACGCAATTATGTAGGGCCTATGTATTTTAGTTAATTGAATTGGGAAGAGATAGGAGTCTAGTTATATGGTCAAACTGATTTTACTCCCTGAATTGTTTCCAGTATACATTTTATGAGAGATTAAGTGAGATCTGGGATCAAACTGGCCACGAATGAGTAAGGAAAGATCTCCAGTCCTCCGCTGCCCGGGATCGAGCCCTGATCGTCCATCTTTAGTCAGATAGGCATATGCAAATATGGAAACTAAAACATTATAAAATCAAGGTGAACAATAATATTATTTGTAATTGATTTACTTAATGTAATTTTTAACATAGGTTTTGATTGAACATAGCAAGCCATATAAACATCTGGCCACTATAATTCAGTATGACAGTGAAAATTCGCATTGTCAGAGCAAGGAATTAAGTTCCAAGCACATAATTTTCTTATTTTAACTAGTCCCCACCTCCATCTGAACATGACTTTTTTTTTATTACAGCATGGTTTACCCCCTCCATGTATCATTTGTGACCTTGAAGAATTGATTATTCAGGATTGGATGGTATATTCCCCCTTAAGAATAATAGGCAATTTGAATGACAAAATAACTTCATGACACTCCGGAAATAAAATAAAATCATTAACTTATGATGACTTATCTGGATCGTTGAAATTAATTTTATGCTGGTTCCATGATTTTATAATGCTTCGTCACGTTTTTCCGCCAATTTAATAGACCGCAAAAAAACTGGTATCGGCGAAACAACAATAGTTTCAAGCGCTGTCTGGTGATTTGTTACGAGTTTGACATTGAAACTTGTCTATATGTTGAAATATTCTCATTCTCAAATGGATATGAAGAGCTCTTGTTTTTTTGACTGCTCGTTGCTATCCCCCGCCAACCCCCTTCCAAATACCAAGGTGACTACTATAAAAGCAGTCGATCTTAATATTATAACTGGAGTTATCTTAAATTTGTTGGTAGAGTTTAGGCATTTTAAATGAACATGGTAAGGAATTAAACATGGAACATTTTTATTAGCGTGTTGATATTTTTTATATTCGTTATGGGGTGTCCAGAGTTATGTGAAAGTGTTTATTCTGCGGCAGAAACATAGATCTATATAATCGTGTGAATCTAATTACATACTCAAGGTTGAAAAAAATTCATTTACAATTTTTTGGTAGGAAAAATGAAACATAGGGCTATAATGTATATAAAAATCTTAAACTCGTTTTGATTCTTAGAGTTCATAAGTTGTCACCATAGTTAAAATATCACATAAAATTATAGATTCCGGGTTCTATAGAGACTCTTAATTTATTTTTACTAACATATTAATGACTTTATCCTTGTTATATCCCTGTAGTACTTATTGTTTATTATAAGTAATGTCACGAGTGATTTCCAAATGATCGATAAATTCACGACTCACGAAGTGAGGAGTGAATTTATCTAGATAATTTGGAAATCAAGAGTGGCATTTGTTAGGACTATTTAACGAATAAAATTAAGCTGTTTACTCACAAATCACTATTTAACTATAGTTATTTTGAAATATTTATATATTTGATGTAAACGGCGATGTTTGAAAACAAATGAGAAACGATTGGTACGCTTCATTTCCTTCCTTTGTTCATCACTGCAACCAGATCATAATATTATTTTTTGTCAAAGCATCGAAATATTGTAAGAATGCACCCTAGTGCAGAAATTTATAACCAACGTTATAGGTATTAATTAATTTCTGATGTCCTATGATGTAAATATGCCAATTATATTTTTCTGAAACGTCATTTCCTGGAAAATAATTCGTTTAAGAAAGTGCAAACAGTGTTTTCGTTTTTTTGCGGTATAATCAATTGTTACAAATGTTTTTATATTATCTATCGCATGCGCTTTCTGCTTACATTCATGCACTATATATACAATCTGGTTGCCATATTTCTTAGAGAGTCAGTCTCTGCAAAATAATGCTATGACCGATTCAGAATGTTAAAAGGAGGTGCTTTCTTTATTATGAAAAACTTTAGTTGGTAAATTTTAGGCGAAACACAACTGTGATTGGTTATAAATAAAAAAAATCATTGAAATGTGATTGGTCATTGACTCCCATTTGGGGCATGATTTAAATAGTCATAAGTAATGTCACGAGTACTTTCCAAATCATCGATCGTGAATTTATCTAGAGAATTTGGAAATCAAGAGTGGCATTTGTTAAGACTATTTAACGGATAAAATTAGCTATTTACTAAAAAAACATTATTTAAATATAGTTACCGATATTTTAAAATATTTATATATATAAACGGCCATGTTTGAAAACAAATCAGAAATGTGTGGTTATGTTTGATATTTCATTTATTTATTCACTGCCACAGATAATCCCTGATTCACTGCAACTTGATCATGTTATTTATTGCTAAATAGGATCGCAATATTGTAAGAATGCACCCTAGTGGAGAAAAAAAAAAGAAACACGTCAAACTGTATATTATAACCAACATTAGAGGTTATTAATTTATTTAGTAAACAACTAAGTAAAATCATTATTTAAAAACACAATTATTGAACACACAATTATCAAATGTTTAGTTGGAAGGAATATGTTCACTATTTGCTATATTCACCGTATTTGTTTGAGAGTCAGTCAGTGAAAAATAATGCTCTGACCTGTTCAGAATATTAAAAACGAGGAGCTTTCTTTATCATAAAAGCAGGAGGCGATAAAGAGAATTCGATAAAGAGCGAGGTTAAACCCGACTGCGATTGGTTGTAAAACAAAATTAATTGAAACGTATTGGTCATAAACTATGAGTTAAATAGTCCCTTTATTTACAGGTGTTTAATGTTACTAGTTGCAATATGTAAGCAAACAATTTTAATACTGGATAGGTGCAGAGAAAATAAAAGTAATGCATACATGTATGTTAGAACAAAATAGTTTTTATCGAACGAAAACTCGACAGTATTTCTGGAACGCATATACTAATGTATTGTAGCCTCACTACGATGGTTGTCCAGCAGCTCGCTTCGTTTCCCTGCAGCTGTTATATATAATTAAATACAAAGATGCCGACTACCGCCACTATAATAATTCCGCATGTTTATCATTGTCAAGCATTGTCGCGCGGCATCCGCTTTTATATAAACGGACAACCATCGTAATATTACTATTTGCTTGACTAAGAGCATAGAATAAAAATGCAGCTATATGCTTAGTAGAAGGCGCGGAAGTGAGGTACGTTCAGAAACGGAGTACAATAAAACTGCAAGTAAAAATTAATTTATGGATCTATATTGCATCTCTCTCTCTCTCTCTCTCTCTCTCTCTCTCTCTCTCTCTCTCTCTCTCTCTCATCTCTATCTCTATCTCTATCTCTCTCTCTATCTCTATCTCTATCTCTATCTCTATCTCTCTATCTCTCTCTCTCTCTCTCTCTCTCTCTCTCTCTCTCTCTCTCTCTATATATATATATATATATATAACCTACTGATTATGCATATATAACCTACTGATTATGCATTTTTAACTGCTGAATATATATATATATTCAGCAGTTAAAAATTCATAATCAGTAGGTTCTTCTCTGTTCTAAGGAACATTCTATTCATTGCCGTTGATTTTTTTTTTTTTTTGCTCTATCATAAAGGCAAATGGTCGATTGACTTTTATTTCCACCATCCATTTCGTCATTAATCGTCCTTAAGGATTACATAATCAAAACAATATAAGTGAAAAAAAAAACATGATTAGAGTAGGATTCTTTGTATCGTCAAACCTTGTAATATGATATGCATGCATTCATCTACAGATAATATAACATATAAAAACATGAACAACGAAATCTAAAGCTTCATTTTTTGAATATCCACACAGTGGGACAAGTGTTCTAAGACACCATGCTTTGGCGTAGAGCTAGGCGAATTGCGTTGATTCGAGTCCCAATGGGGAAAAATATTTTCTCGTAAGATTATTCTACCAGTTATATTATATGGGTGCGAAACATGGACTCTTACTTTAAGGGAGGAAAGGAGATTATAAGTATTTGAGAATAAAGTACTTAGGAAAAGTTTTGGACCAAAGAGAGATGAACAGACAGGCGAATGGAGAAGACTACATAACAATGAACTACATGGTCTTTACAGGAAGCCAGATATAATAAGAACAGTTAAGTCTCGTAGACTGCGATGGGCAGGACATGTTGCATGTATGGGGAATGAAAGACTTGCATGGAAGCTTCTTGTAGGAAAGCCAGAGGGAAAACGCCCAGTTGGTAGACCAAGAATGAGGTGGGAGAATAACATTAACTATGATTTGAGGGAAGTAGATTATACCGGAAATGACTGGAAAGCATTAGCTCAGGATAGGGATGTATGGAGAGCTTATGTCCGCGCGACCATGAGCATACGGGTTCGATAGTACCAGTAGGTAAGTAAGTAAGTAAGATTTGGGCCAGTGCATGAAACTGGTACCAAACCATCGTCGTGATAAATTTGGATAGCCACAATAGATAACGGATCCAGGTTGAGGAAACAGCTAAACCGGCTTGGGATCCGACGTGCTGATCATCTGTAATCCCGTGTACTGGCTGGATAATCGTTCATCTCGGCGATTGTTGGCCCATGCGTATGTAAACCAGATGCTGAATGATTGCCCACAGGTCTTTTAGGTCTGTCACGCCATGGAGTTTAAAATAATTCTATGTTTAAAACAATCATTAAACGGATTTTGATTTTTTCATTTAAAATGTTTAGAATATATTTAGAAAATATCTCTTTAATTTCACAGGTCATTATTGACGTGAATTAAAAATATTTATAAGTAATGCCACGAGTGATTTCCAAATTATCGATAAATTCACAACTCACGAAGTGAGTCGTGAATTTATCTAGAGAATTTGGAATTCAAGAGTGGCATTTGTTAGGACTATTTAACGAATAAAATTAAGCTGTTTACTGAAAAATAATTATTTGAATATAGTTACCGGTGTTTTAAAATACTTATATAGTTAATGTAAACGGCGATGTTTGAAAACAAATTAGAAATATGAGGTTATGTACATTCACTGCAACTCGATAATATTATTTATTGCCAAATAGAATCGCATTATTGTAAGAATGCACTCTAGTGGAGAAATAATGAAACACATCAAACTATTATAATCAACATTATAGGTTAATCATTTATATTTTGAATAAACAACTCAGTAAAATCACTGAATCTATTCAATATTTGCTATATTCAATGTATTTGTTGGAGAAAAATAATGGTCTAACCTGTTCAGAATATTAAAAAAGGAGGAGCTTTCTTTACCACAAAAGCAGGAGCTGATAAAGAGAAATCGATAAAGAGCGAGGTGAAACACGACTGTCATTGGTGTAAAACAGAATTCATTGAAACGTGATTGGTCATTGACTACCATTTGCGACATGAGTTAAATAGTCTAAATAAATACATTCAGTAACCGCATAGGCCTACATTTGAATGTGCATTCATTCTAATAAATTATATGTCTATAGCCTACATCACTACATAGCATTCTTCAGTATGAAATGGAATGACGACTGTTCGGACAATGCAGACAGGGCATAGGGCGATTAGTAAGAATGATCGCACTACTGTTTGCTTTGTTCTCCGCGCTAGTTTACTCTGGGTCACGCTATACATCTGGAAAAGTGAAAAATTCTCTCAAGCTGTAAATAATTAGTTTACCGTACCATTTTTTTTGAGAACAGGAATAAATTGAAGAAGTAATTGCTTTGTCCCACGTTGTTTGACATTTTGACGCAGTAATTCTCTTCATGCCCGATGTTGTAGTAACATTTTGAAGAAGTATTGGTGTCCCAAAAAGAATTACTGGTTCAGGTTGGGTTTAATTTTCGGTAGAGCCGGATTCTCTTCTCAAGGTCGGAAGTTGGTACACTGGATAGGAAACACTTCAAAATCATAAAAAATGTTTCTTGTAGAAATAATTACAAATTTATTCACTTTGTAGGTTCCCAGCAGATTAAGTAAATGTAAGTGGTATTATTTTTCACTATCAATTAAAATAAATTCTTTTCTTTTCTGGAATCAATTATTCTTTTATTAAATATTACATTGTATCTTGAGAACTCTTCTTGCTTCTATCTTTGTGGAAAGTTGTATGCAGAATGAATATATAATTCTTTTATAATTTTAAAGACCATTATTACGTCACCCATCCATAGTAATTCTGCCCGAAGGCAAGTCCTTCACTGCAATCATAGCATTTTCATGCTATGCTTGCAGCTTTACTAGGGAATTGTGTAGGTGTAGTAGCTTCTCGTTGCTTTCCACACCGGTGAAGGATGATGGTGATGATGATAATGATAAGGATGACGATGAAGATGATGGCCGTATGATTTCGGGGACCGTTTGGGCCTTAAAGTTTTCCTGACATTTGTCTTACAGGTGAGGAAAAACCCCGATAAAAACCTCACCCAGAAAAACTGCCCCGACCGGGGATCGAACCCGGGCCCGCTGTGTGACAAGGCAGCACGCTACCTCGAGACCACAGCGGTGGACTATTACATCACATGATGTTATTTTTAAATTCTATTGGTTAATAGTCCTCTAAATATAAGGTTTACATTGATTTGTTAAATAAGAAAGTTAATTGTTTTAACATCCAATCAGAGTTTAGTTTACTTTCATTTAAGAATATGAAAATAGGCAGGTGTTCTTATTACAGTTATAACAGAAGGATTTATAATTTTGACAACAATGACTTAAAACAATTTTTAAAAGCATTCTTTACAAAAACTGTTAGACCTATGTAATACAATTTCTTTAATTGTTACTGAGATATTTTTATTTAACAATAACCAACAATGAATTATTTAGATGTTTTTATTTATTTAAGTTACATTTAAATATTAAAAGAATTTTAAAATACAAAATTATTACCGTAACTTTAAAATTCATATTTTTTATTATAATATTAAAATTCTGCTTTAAAATACATGTTACAGTGTTTCCAATGATATTGTAATTATAGCCCTATTAAACTCAATGCATAGGCTATTATTTTAAATTTTCGTAAAAATAACAAATCATGCAAATTTTCATTTAGGGAGTATCAAAATGGGCAGCTGCCAACTTCTTCAATTAAATTTTCCTGTAATTCCTTAAAATAATTTATTATACTTCCATACTTTCATAATTATAATTAGGGTAGTCGGCCGTGGTGGGCTAGTGGTTATGTTTATTGCCTCTAGTTCTAAGGGATCGCATGGATTTTTTTAGGATGGAAAATTCCAATGGACAAGTCATTCGGTAGGGACTTTAAGCTGTGGGTCCCGATTCCAAAGAATTTTAGGCTCGTAAAAGACAACATATCACTCGTTGACATTTATGGGTAAATAAGATTAACTAAATAAGTCACAAGACATTGGGGAATTCCTGGATTATATGGTGTAGATACTAGATTTATTGCAAAAAAAAACTTAGAAAAAGTGGAGGATCCATGTTAGGTAACATTTTAATAGAAAATGAAGATCTTCCTTTTTATGATCCGAATCAGGATAATCTTTCTGAAAAAGTATCGATTACAGAAAAAATTATCAACTTTTATAAGATTCATGATGTGTTCCGTTGAGGTATTATTCAAAATTAATATAAAATTATATATGGATATGGAAAATATAAAATATTACTTGTAGATTTTGGATTAAAGAATAATATATTATGTTGTTTATTACGAAGAAATTGTTCTGTGATCAGAGTTCCATGCAATTATGATTTTTCAAAAGAAGAATTGATGGAGTGGTTCTTTCTAATGGGCTTGGAAATCCTCAAATTTATAAAAAAAACTACATACATTAAAATAGCTAGATTGAGATGGACAGGACATATCCAGAGAATGGATAATAGTGAAACTGTTAAAAAAATAATGATGTACCATCCAGACGGAAGAAGAAACGTTGGAAGATCTAAAGCTAGGTGGATGGATGGAGTTTTGGAAGACGTCCAAATACTTTAAATTCGAAATTGGTGGACAGTCGCCAGGAATAGAGAGGTCTGGAGAAGAGTTCTTAGGGAGGCTATGAACCGACCCGGTTTGTTATGCCAAATATTATTACGATGATGATGAAGCGTAACTTAATGAACTTCATTAAAAACACTCCCACTAGGGAGTACCCTAATCCCCACGCGGGGAAGTATGGGTTATATAGATAATACTGGTCAACATGGTTTTTGTCTCATGAGTACCAATAGTTGTACTTTATGCAGTTTTTATCGTGTTTTCAAATATGTATTCGGAATTTCTCCATCACCCACAGTTTTTCTTATTTCAATTTCAGTTAATGAATTTAAATAATTATTTTTTAATAAGCGTTTTTTCGTCCATTTGTCCGTTGTAAAATAAAACCAAATGAGCTTACTCAAATGGTTTCAGCTATGGAAAAGAGATACCAAGGCAAATGGAATCCTAATATGCTGGCCGATTATTGTTGGACCATCAAGAGGAATGCTCCACAGGCGAAATATTACAGAAAATCGTCATTTCTTACTTTCTAGGTGATTCCGAATGTTCGAATATTGTGTAGTTACGAATGTAGAAAATATTGAAGTGTTTGAAATTATAAATTCTTGTCTCTCGGAAACCTTGCGTGATGGAGAAAAACCGATATCAAATTTGAATTCAGGAGAAAAAATACTATCAGAATCACATATTTTTCTTTCTGAGACAAAAGTTTCTTTTTTGTTGCTCAGTGTTATTAATGTTTTCAAATGTTCTGTTTTACTTCAATGCATTATATACCGATGCTTCTACATTTATGAATTACGAAGCCCCGACCTCCAGATCGAATAGACAAGTGTCATTGCCGCTATTCTGTGTGTTACACATACATTATGACTCGTCCAATTAAAGTGCTTAACTAATACTGTATCAACATATGCATTTTGCATGAATATCCTATCTATGCACATGACTACACACAACCAAAATTTACAGCCTAATGATTCACACTCAGAGATCCTAAAAGTGATAGGGCAAAGAATAGTATATTACAATGCGAAGTTGGGAAATGGTTTTTACAGAATCAATGAAAATGCTTAAAAAATCGCTATCGCTCGGTTTTTAATTTCCGAGATTATTTAAAACACTTCACAAACGTGCGTTGTACATTATTTTTTGTGCGATAGTGTTTTCAAAATAATAAATAATAGTAAAATAATATCTTTGTTGGAAATATTTGCGTTCGTTATAAACAATTGACTAACGTTAACAGTTTGGGAATTGTTTATTAGTTGAAACAACAGGAGGCCGGGAGACCAATTTAGTGATAAAATGGCGGAAAGTACGTATTTATTGTTTTATATTGTTTCAAATAAAGTTCAGTTCATTTAAAATGCAGTGATTTGTTTCGTATAATGTATATTAACACTACCTTTTGGACATTTTTTGTATATACATTGTATGCAGTATATGTAGAGGGCAGTGGTCTTACTTCCCACACGCGTGCTTGTAATATGTAATATTACAGTTTAGTTATTTTTATTACAGTAAACCCCGAAATGTAGGAAGTTGAACTTTCAATCATGGTCGCCATTGCTGTAAGTACAACAAAACGCACTATCGCGCAAAAAAAGGTTATCTTTGTGATATAGGTAACTTAAAACATTGTTGCTATGTTATGATGCAACATATTTCAGTAATTCAGGTTACAGGGACTGTCTTCGGGGAATACAATATTTAACTTCAGTGTTCTACCTAGCGTTAACAACATGATCTTTATGGGAAACCAGATATAATAAGAACAGTTAAGTCTCGTAGACTGCGAAGGGCAGGGCATGTAGCACGAATGGGGAATGAAAGAGGGGAATGGAGATCAGAGGGAAAGCGCTAAGAATGAGATGGGAGAATAAAATTAACCACGATTTTAAGGAAGTACATTACACAGGGGTTGACTGGAAAACGTTAGCTCAAGATAGGGATGTATGGAGAGCACGGCCATGAACTTAAGGGTTCGATAGTGCCAGTGAGTTAGTTTTGGTTCTATCTAGCGCGATAAACAATAACGAGCTTTCAAAAATAACTATCATACCTATACAACGAAAATATCTCATTTTACCTTCAAGACTTCAATCATTTTGAAAACACTTTACAATATAAAATTTCAACATGATATAAAAATTATTATAATTCAATCAGATTTCTGATAATTATAAAAAAATATAGGCTATATGAAAGCTTATAGGATTATTTAAAACTGAGTTACAGTTTATTTGTTTATATTTTTTAAGTAACACTGATTGACAAGATTTTCTTCACAAGAAATCTGATTAGTGACTCTAGTGCATTTTTTTATTGTGAATTCAGAAATGTAGTCAGAATATTTCCATCAGGCACAGTTTTTGTGTGACAGTTACATTTTGAAATCTGATTTTAGCATTCTCTTTGACCTGTCATAGGAACCTTTACCTTATATGTAGCGATTTTATTCAATCTGTATTTAAGGATATTATACATAATACCAAGCTGAATCACCAAAACACAAGACTGTGCAGTTTTATTCATGTTTTGACGTGCCCAGACATGTTAATCTGTCTCACTACGTTAGAAAATGTTGGCTTAAACGTGAATCTTTTATCCCTGCCAGAAAAATGTGTCACATTTATTTTTAGTGAATGCTAAAAAATATATTTACCTCAATTGCATATTAAATTAGGAATAATGAAAAATTTCGTGAAAGCTATGGATGAACTTTCTGTTGGAATCTTGTAGTACCTGAAACCGAAATTATCCAAAGTCAGTCATGCTATACTGAAATAAGGAATTTTATACGACCACAACTACGGTCATTAATGACTGATGAACATTTTGAAGGACTGTTAAATCCACTTGAAAAAGCAGCATGGCAGTCTTTCAAGAATGTATGTTACAATTTCCATGAAAACTACAAAGTAGAAACTATCGTAACCTAGTGGCTGATCTTCTGCATTCTTATAAAGCTATGGGGTGCAACATCTCTTTAAACATTTACTCCTTGGACTCTCACTTAGACTTCTTCCCAGAATATCTTGGGGCTGTCAGAGATGAGCACGCTGAGCATTTTCATCAGCAAATTTCTACTATGTAAAACATGTACCAAAGCAAGTGAAGTTGTAATATGCTGGCTGACTACTACTGGAAAAAGAAGAGAGATGTTCTAGATTCAAAATTTGCCCGAAAATCACTATCTACCATTTTGTATGTAAATCAGAATGAGTAGTATTATAAAAAAATTAATTAATATCACACAAATCTCCTGCCTGACGGGAAAAAATTGAAATTATATTTTAATTCAGCATTAAACATACTTCTAGAATCTATTATTTTTATTCTTGTGAAAGAAAAAAAGTTCATTTTTGTAGACCAGTGTAATTTTATAATGTGATATTTATGTTTGCAAAGTAAAGGACAAAGTCTAACACACAAATTATTTATATGTTCTTATATTACGATGAATATCTATCTGAATTACTCAGAACCCGCGACCAGTTAAAATAATTGTCTGACTCTTGCATATTAAATGAACAAAACTACATTCAGAATGCCTTAGAATCATTTATGGTAAGTCGAATTACATGACACATATTTTGAATGTCTTTGCTGAATAATACATTGAATATAAGAATGAATTATAATTTTAATGATCTTAGTTGGTTAGAATTTTTGTGCTCCAACATTCCTCATGCATTATGGACCATTGTTATCGTTACGAACAGATTTTATATACATTTATTTTTCCAAGAAGATGTAACACGTGTCTAGAAATACGTAGCTTATATTGCTCCTGATCAACCTTCCAGTCAAAACTAGTTTTTTTAGTCACTGGTATCCTTATAGAAGGAGTACGCGTTAGAATTTCAGGTAAACAAACAATAACTTAAATATTAATAATATTTATTTAATGTGTTTAAATATTATTCGATGAAAGTAGTTTTAATAACAATAATTAATTAGTTATCTTAGTCAAATATTCAATTCATTTACTAATTTTACTTTCCAATAAAATATTCCAAAAACAAAACTCTGAATTAGTTAAACAGATTGTGATGGAAAGAGTTTGTTAATCAACAAATTAAGAGGGGATTGTAAACATCGGAAGACAGAAAAAACATCTACGGAATTAGATAAAATGAATAAATGTGTTGAGCAATGATATTTTGATTTGCTTAGGTAAAAGGTTTAAATGAAGGATTGGAAAATAAATTGAAACAATTCAAATTTGCTGTTGCTCATAGTGTCCCCCTGACAGGCTTGAAGGAAATAAAATTAATTTAATAAATAAAAATAAATAAATAAAATTAATTTAATAAAAACGGGTAAAAATAAAATTAATAATAATAAATTGACAGATGTTGTATACAAAATTCAATGTGGTGATTGCCAGGAGTCTTAAGTAGGCCAAACAAAAGGAATTGACGAACATGAAAATAACATCAATACACCAGGTACAGAATTTTCGGTAGATAGTGAACGTAGATTTAATCAAAATCATGAATGAAATGGGATGACGTAAAAATGTTGCACAAAGAAAATATTTACCATAAAAGATTGATAGTAGAAACGACCTTTATAAAAACAGAACAAAATAAAGCATTGAGTAAACAAAAAACATATTTAAATGAATTGTGTGATACATATGATTCCTTGTTAAAATATATTTCATCATAAAATTGGTATTTTGATTTTGTTAATTCATTAATAAACACACACAAAATGGACTTGATAAGGGTATATACAAGTATGTAGTATAAACAACCATACAAAATGGATAACCGGAAATGTCAAATGTCTTGTAAACTGATATCGCACAAGAAGATTAAAATGTCGACAAATTATTGATTAAATTTAATTTTTGGCCGAGATAACGATGTAATTATCGTTATTGTTATTATTATTATTATTAACAATATTTATTAAGTAATGTCATAAAATTATTCTAATAATATAAATAAGTTAATTAGGAACATATTGTAGGTTTTAAAAACATTAAATAAATACATTTAATCTATCTAATGTGTGGCACTATTAAAAGAACCCTTGAAACACAAGAAAATAAACAAAAATGAAATTTTATAAAGTAATGGCTGTCCCTGTATTGATGTATGGATCAGAATGTTGGACGATCACTAAAAGACAAGAACAAAGATTGGAAGCAGCTGAGATGAGATTTTTAAGAAATGTAGCAGGATATACTCTGCTGGATAAGAAAAGGAATGAAGATATAAGAAAGGAACTAAATATTTTTAAACTTACAGACCGAATAATTAAATATAGGAACGACTGGAAAGAACATATTGATAGAATACCAGAAAGATTTCCAAAATTATTGCTAAATTATAAACCGCACGGAAAGAGAAATGTTGGACGCCCAGGCAGAAGATGGTTTGAACAATTTTAACAATTCTAGCTTTCATGAAATCGGAACGAGCCAACAGGCTCCGTAATCCCTGGATGATGATGATTGTAGTTTTCTAATTTCAATACAAATCGAGTTAGAGAAATTCATATGGGATCATGAACTTTCGTTGCTGAAACAAACATTTTAAATAAATAAATAAACAAACATATAGGCCCCTATATATATAATGTCCACCGCTGTGGTCTCGAGGCGTGCTGCCTTGTCACGCAGCGGGCCCGGGTTCGATCTCCGGTCGGGACAGTTTTTCTGAGTGAGGTTTTTATCGGGATTTTTCCTCACCTGTAAGATAAATGTCAGGAAAACTTTAAGGCCCAAACGGTCCCCGAAATCATATGGCCATCATCTACATCCTTCACCGGTGTGGAAAGCAACGGTAAGCTACCACACCTACAATTCCCTAGTAAAGCTGGAAGCATAGCATGCAAATACTATGATTGTAGTGAAGGACCTGCCTTCGGGCAGAATTACTATGGATGGATGGATATATATATATATTTATTTATTTATATTGTTTAGGACTATGTAAAAGAGCTGTTGGCACAAAAATAAGGAGGATGAGAAAAAAAAAAAGTAGCATTGCGCTTTAAGTTGCAATACGAGTATATAATGAAATAGCACCTCTCTCTCTCTCTCTAGTATAATTTAATCTCTTCGTTTATGGGAGTGACTGGAAAGACGGAGATTAAGTAAGGATTTATTGAATTTTATGCCAAGGATATCTTCATGATTGTTTGGTACTTTTACATGCCATCCGGCCCTTTGGGAAATGACCTATCAGGAGAAGATTCTCAACTCTGGATCACACACATACATTTTGACCACACAAGGACATAGAAAGCCTCGTTGGATGAATGATCATCTCAATGCCAGGGCCATCTTCGAGACAACACGAACATATAAGACAAGACACATCATTCACTTATGAATTCTCACACTAAACAAGGCGAATGATGTGGATGTTTGTGGTAGATATATGATGATCGGGGACCATTTGGACCTTAAAATTTCTCGACATTTGGCGAGGAAAAACCGAAAAAACTTCACCCAGGGCACATGTCTCGACTGGGAATTTAACCCGTACCCGCTGCTTATGAGCCAACGACGTTACCACGAGAACTGTTTAAAAATGAATTACAGTAAATAAAATTATTTATTACTTGGTTAATGAAAATTATTTTGCGTGATATGATTTTAAAGTTTCTTTGTTTTATAAGTAAATATCGATACATAGTCTCTGTCTGATTTAGGTCTACCACAAAAAAATGCGTGTATATTAAACAGAGAGAGAGAGAGAGGGAGGGAGAGAGAAAATAAAAACTGCATGTAGTTGTGTTGTCCGTAACGTTTAGACGATATAATGTTTATCAGAATATCCGGTGGCTAGTTGAAATCATGACTGTCACAAATCACACCACAAACTTGACCTTACTTAGCTCCGGAAACAACTTATTAATATGTGTAATTTCGTCTACTGCTTGACTGTATTAATACAAAGTATTTTAATTACATGCAATTGGATATTGAAAAAAATATGTAACTATTTCGTCGTATTCTAGTGGTTTAAGGCTTTGGTGCCGAGCTAAAGGAGACCCCATGAAGGAAGAAATTTCTTACGAAATTCCGGCCAGTATGGAACCGGTTTCCACCCAACATGCGAGGAATTAGGATAGCTACAATAACTAGCGGCTCCAGGCTGAGTAAATTAGTTATAACGGCTGGAGGACCTGATATGCTGACCACATGACACTCTTTACTGGCTTAAGTTCGCCATATCTGTGATTAAAACATTGGGATGTGAGGCCAACAACCGGCTGGTAGGTCAAGGACCTTCTAGGTCTGTAACATCCATGGAGTAATGCACATGTTTAAATTAACGAAATAAAAATGTAGTATTGTCCGATTTGAAAATATGATGGAGAATTTATATATTTTTTACCATTAATAACCAAGATTTCGTTGATTAGGTCTGCTAGCCTGTTTTGCTTCAGGTCACACTTAAGTTATAGACTATCATAAAATATTTATATTTGTTGGAATTGTGTGCTGTTGTAAGCCTATTTAATTTATCACTGAGCAAGCTTATAAACATTAAAATAAAAATGGATCCGAATCCAATGAGCTTAAATTACGAGTTAGCGTCATTAAAGGGATTGTAATACTAATACGTAATGATGGAAAGTTGGACACCCCATAAAATGAAATAGTTTTTTCAGCTCATCTGCATATCTGAGACGTTTCATTGAGATAGAATTCTATTTTCTAGCTGATGTGGTTGTGTGTTTTGGGTTTGGTAGTTCCTCTGTTAGCCCAGGACCAATATCAGCCATTCGGTGGACAGACTTCTGCAACTGGCCAATCATTCTTGAATCAAGGTTTTCCATCCAGTCATGAATTCCCTGGCCAAGCATCTCCAGCTGTAGTACCAGCTTATGCTCAACCTCTTACTTCAACTAATTACCAAGCAGACGGTCATCAACGTTTCGAGAGTGCAGACGGTCAAGGCAACTTGAAGGGAGAGTACAGCTATGTGGATCCTAATGGCAAGACGATCACAGTCAAGTATACAGCAGGAAAGGACGGTTTCCAGGTTCAGGGAGATCATTTGCCGCAAGCACCTGTAGTACCAGCAGCTCAACCCCAACAGTATCAAACTCAACCCCAACCCCAATCTCAATACCAGATTTCACAATATCAACCTCAACAGAACCAAGGAGTTTCTCAGAATCAATTACAAAACCCGGGAGTTTCCCATTATGAGCCTCAACAATACCAGGCACCTCAATATCAACCACAATCAGAATATCCGTCCCAGTATCAGTCTCAACCTCAATATCAGACCCAGTACCAGCCTCAACCTCAATATCAGACTCAGTACCAGCCTCAACCTCAATATCAGACCCAGTACCAGTCTCAACCTCAATATCAGACCCAGTATCAGACTCAACCGTATCAACCTCAAGTTCAGCCTCAGTCACAAGCTTCTTTTGAATTCCAAGGTTTCCCACAGAACAGATTTGGCAGTCCATCTGTTCCTCCCGGCGTCTCAGTGAGTCACAATCCTAATGGAGGATTTTCTTATTCTTATTCTCCTGTTCAAGCACAGCATTAATTCATATTTATGGCAATAGGAGAAGACACTTTTTGTATCCATAAAAATGCTGTGCTCCTAGAGTATAAGCTGATAAGTTGAAAATATACAAAGTTAGTAAAGTGTACTGTGATCTTCTCCCAAATCTTCTTTGCACTGTGAAAAAGTTGCTAATCCAGGACTCTAGTATTTTCCGAGTTATAAAAAATTATTCTTTCTTGGTATCTCAGTTTAAAAAAGTGGTCTCCTGAAAAATAGTGATTTTATACTTAACAACTGTGACCGTAAAATTATTTGTTAAATTTCTAATAAATTTTGTAATTTAATCTTTTAGATGTAGGCCTGCTGCAAGATGGAAAGACTTAAGCACCTGGGAACATTGTGGACAAATTTCAACCGCAAAGTTTATAATCGATCTAACATTGAGTGTATTGTAGATAATATGTTTATAACTGTTTCAGTCCAACTTTAAGTTATCAATTTAAAATAAAATTTGACATAGACCAAGTTATTGTTATTTTGAATTAACTTATCCTCATTTATAGTATTTCAAATTGTAATTTTTAATATTTTACCTCTTGTACTCCCTATATTGATGAAATTCTAGGAGATCATCAATGTGCATTTAGAAGAAACAGGTCTACAACAGATCAGATTTTTAGTATAAGACAGATTTTAGTAAAGAAATGGGAATATAATGGTACTGTACATCAACTATATGTAGACTTCAAAAAAGCATATGATTCAATTAAGAGGGAGAAGTTATATAGTATCCTGCTGGAGTTCGGAATTCCTAAAAAGTTAGTTACACTTATACGAATGTGTCTAAATGGCACAAAGAGTAGGGTGCTTGTAGGCAAACAGTTTTCGGACACTTTTGAAATCCAGAATGGGTTGAAGCAAGGAGATGCACTATCTCCTCTACTATTTAATTTTGTACTAGAGCATGCCATTAAATCTTTAGAGAATGAGGAAGGCTTACAACTCAATGGTATTAATAAGCTGTTAGTTTATGCTGATGATGTAGTATTATTGGCCGATAGCGAGGAGATACTAAAGGACAACACGCACACACTATTGAGTAACACTAAGAAATTAGGACTGGAAGTAAATATCAATAAAACTAAATATATGGTCACACGTAGAAATTCATTATATAATGGAAATGGACAGCTAATGACAAATGAGGGAAATTTTGAGGAAGTGGCTGAATTCAAATACCTAGGAACATAATCACAAATAGGAACGAGATGCACAAAGAAATTAAACATAGGCTCAATTCTGGAAATGCGTGCTATTATTCATTGCAGAGACTCTTGATGTCCCAACTCCTTTCAAAAACGTTAAACTGAAAATATATAAAACTATTATTCTACCAGTTATATTATATGGGTGCGAAACATGGACTCTTACTTTAAGGGAGGAAAGGAGATTACAAGTATTTGAGAATAAAGTACTTAGGAAAATTTTTGGACCAAAGAGAGATGAACAGACAGGTGAATGGAGAAGACTACATAACAATGAACTACATTGTCTTTATAGGAAGCCAGATATAATAAGAACAGTTAAGTCTCGTATACTGCGATGGGCAGGACATGTGGCACGCATGGGGAGTGAGAGATGTGCATGGAAGCTTCTTGTAGGAAAACCACAGGGGATACGCCCAGTTGATAGACCAAGAATGAGGTGGGAGAATAACATTAACTATGATTTGAGAGAAATAGATTATACATGGAATTATTGGAAAGCATTAGCTCAGGATAGGGATGTATGGAGAGCTTATGTCCGTGCGGCCATGAACCTACGGGTTCGATAGTGCCAGTGAGTAAGTAAGTAATTAATCTTTTAAATAATGTATTATGTGAAACTCTAACTCACTGGTACTATCGAACCCGTAGGTTCATGGCCGCACGGATATAAGTTCTTCATACATTCCTATCCTGAGCTAATGTTTTCGGATCATTCCCGGTATAATCTGCTTCCCTCAATTCATGGTTAGAATTATTCTTCTATCTCATTCTTGTTCTGCCTTCTGAACGCTTTCTCTTCGGTTTTCCTACACGGAGTTTCCATTCCCCTCTTTCATTTCCCATTCGTGCCACATATCCTGCCCATCGCAGTCTATGAGACTATTTTTGTTATATTTCGCATCCCATAATGATCATATACCTCACTGTTAGGTTGTCTTCTCCATTCGCCTATATGTTCATCTCTCTTTAGTTTAAAATTTTTCCTAAGAACTTTATTCTCAATTACTAGTAAACGTTTCTCCTCCCTAAAGATAATAGTCCACGATTCACATGCATATAATACAACTGGTAGAATATCAGTTTTATATACTTTCAGTTTAATGTTTCTTGAGAGAAATTGGGACAAGAGACCCTGTAATGCATAATAGTATGCATTTCCAGAATCGAACATATTTTTTTTTTTTTGCATCTCATTTTTGTTTGTAATTATTGTTTCTAGATATTTGAATTCAGTAATTTCTACAAAATTTTCCTCTTTGTCATTAACTTGCAATTCCAATAAAAAATCATTCATTTTCTTTTACAACTTTTTATCATAAACTACACATCGACCTTCGTAGATCTAGAAAATACTAGATGCAGGTCTGAATATAGTCAAAATAATGAGCTAAAACAGTAATAAAATAACATTATTTTGACAAAATTCTGGTTAAAATATATACTTTGTAAAATATTTAATTACATATATATATATATATATATATATTTATTTATTTATTTATGTGTGTATGTGTGTGTGTGTATTTGTAATTTTATTTACACTATTCCTTTATTTGTTCATTAAAATTTGTACAAATAATTTAAATATATTGCATGAGAAGGTTAGAATACGGAGGAGCTCAGTGACTTCAGAGTATATGTTATTGTGATTTATTTATCCATCCATCCATCCATCCATCCATAGTAATTCTGCCCGAGGGCAGGTCTTTCACTGCAATCATAGCATTTTCATGTTATGCTTTGCAGCTTTACTAGGGAATTATAGGTGTGGTAGCTTCCCGTTGCTTTCCACACCGGTGAAGAATGATGATGATGGCCGTATGATTTTCGGGGACCGTAGGGCCCTAAGCTTCCTGAGATTTGTCTTACAGGTGAGGAAAAAACCCAAAAAACCTCACCCAGGAGCCTGTTCCGACCGGGAATCGAACCCGGGCCCGCTGCGTGACAAGGCATCACGCTACCTCGAGGCCACAGCGGTGGGCTTTATATATATATATATATATATATATATATAATTTTTGTAGAGGAACAACTCAATTCAATTCAAAATATTAAAAAAAAAATATCATGAATGCTTTCAAAACTTAATTGAAATCTATTTCAATTTCATTTTAAAAGTTATGTATCTAATATATAAAATAGAATGTTTGTTTGTACTTTATGCGTGGCCATACTGCTGAACCGACTGTGATGGGGCTTTTTGCAAAATGTTCAGGAGATTGCCGGGATGAACATAGGCTATAAGAGAGTCCTACACCCTTAAAAATCGCCCTGTGTAGTGGAAAACGTGAAAAAAAATAACTCTTTGGACGCTTAAATGGCTTACGCTGCCTAAAGCATAATAAATACATAAAATTAATGTATAAGTTACAGAATTGAATATCTCAAAAAGCTCCACAAATAAGTCCGGGACAGCATATGTTTATCTCTTACGGATAACTCACAATAACCATTTTTGTCTTTCATTGATGACAAGAAGATCGAGACATGTACACCCTTAGAAAAAAAAGTCATCTCTTGATTCTATCAACCGATCGGGGAACTTCATGAGCACTCGCAGAAGCCTTATTCATATTAACACGTTTTCAGTAATTGTACTGTGTTGTTTGCTAGCTAACGCAGTGCACACTCAAGTAACTTAAAAGAGAGAGCTCACCTTTGTGTGTTTCCGTGGTCGAGAGGTTTAACACGCAACATCTGCGTTCGTAACCTCACGGGTTCGATTCCCGTTCTACTTTTTTTTTTTACTGAATGTTAGGATAGCATTTCGCCTGTAATATAGTTTCATATTTAATTTTATATTTGAGTTTTATGGCTTTAATGCACACACAAAACACATAAATGAAAACCTTCTAATAATTAAATGAAGAAAGAAATAATATCTTCTAAAATGAAAACTTTAACAAAATTAATATCGGGTGTATGAACCCTCAGAATCTATTACCGCCCTCAATCCTCGGGACATTGATGCAATCAAATTTCTACAGGCACGTGGACAATCGTCTAGAGCATCCCAGGCGTCTTGAATTTGTGCCATAAGCGATCTTTCGTCTTTCGTGCATCTGCAGGCCAATTAGAGTTCATCTCTATTTTCATCTTAGCTCACACATTTTCGATTGGATTCAAATCAGGTGAACAGCGAAATTTGATTTGCCTTCTCCTTTAACAATCAAATCAAATTTAGCTAAACACATTTCAGAAAGCGGCCACAGTTTCAACAATATCGATAATACAATGTCAATTATACACAGGGAAAACAACAGACACAAAATTAACATTTTAGAAGAAATCGAAATTATCAAGAAGGCCAAAAATACAAACATTCTCAACGAAAATATGCCTAATGAGCAAAACCCTCTATTAGACATACAGTTAATTCAATACTACTACAACAACTCCAGAAGATGAAGCATGCATCGAAAGGCCTAAAGTGAAATCAACGAAAATTTTAAATAGTTGAGGAAGACGGTAGTATACAAGGTAAAAATAAATAATAGTTTAAAAAAACTAAAACAACACGCTTTATTAGAAAACCGAACTAAAAATGAAAAATAGTTTTAATTTCCAACACGCTTGGGATAAAATTAAAGTTGTCAACAAAAAATCATCTCCAACATATCTAGAATAAAACTAGAGTTATCTACAAAAAAAAATAATTTTACCATCAAAAGCGTGGGGTGCCCTATATCAATTAATATATTTGATAATAAACAGATATTGGTAAAATTAAAGTCTCTAAGAAGAAAACGTAAAAACCATAAAAAGCACTCCACGCTTTTGATGGTAAAATTATTTTTTTTTGTAGATAACTCTAGTTTTATTCTAGATGTGTTGGAGATGATTTTTTTGTTGACCACTTTAATTTTATCCCAAGCATGTTGGAAATTAAAATTATTTTTCATTTTTTAGTTCGGTTTTCTAATAAAGCGTGTTGTTTTAGTTTTTTTAAAACTATTATTTATTTTTAATTTTTTAGTATGGTTTTCTAATAAAGCGTGTTGTTTCAGTTTTTTAAACTATTATTTATTTTTTTAATTTTTAGTTTAATTGATTGTCATAAACTGGAATCCCATGAAAATTTAATTGCTTAATACTCTTCTAAAAAAAATCTTCCGGCCTGGATTTGAACCAGCGGCCTATGGATTACTGAAATTATATACCACTACAGTCCACCGATCTACCAACTGAGCTCTTACAACGATTGACTAAAAAGTCGATAAGTCCGCAACCTATTACACCGGTTTTAATTTTTTTTATTTTCTGATGATTCTGGCCAGGATTTAAAAAAAATTAAATTATTGTATTGTCATGAGTCCTTTACAAGAATACAAAGTTTCAAGTCGATCTAATGTTTTTAAGTGGGTGAAAATCGTGTTCAAAGATTCCGTTACATAGATACAGGTCCGTTACATAGACAGATACAGGTCAAGTTACGTACTAATACAATTTTCATATGATATCGTGAAAGGCTATCAAATAAGCATTCTATTTCTTCATAGAACTCATCCTTGATCTTGTCATCTTTATCTTCTGTGCGAGCATGTGCATTTACGATTATAAAATCATGTCGTTTACCCTTTAGAATTATGTATGATATCTTATCACTGACAAATTTAATATCTCGGATAGCGGACAGGATCCTCCTTCTGACTAAAAAACCCGTTCCAAATTCAGGTCTCTCTGCACCCCCGTAGTATAATGCAAAGCTTCCTGATTCCTGACTACCTTCTCCTGGCCATCTAACTTCCTGTAAAGTGACTATATCCAAGGGCGATTTATCTAATTCCCGCGTTAATATCTCTAGTGCCCCGCTATTGTATAAAGTCCTAATATTCCATGTTCCTAGGAACATGTCCCTAGTTTTCAAATATCTAGAAAAAATAATTACAAATAGTGTAAAAGTACCTATAAATGGAGAAACTAAACTAAGATAAAGAGAGGCAGAGAGAATACATTTAAATGTAATTAATATTCCGTAATAAATATAGTTTTTATGTAATATAATTTGGTGTGTACTACATTTCTCTCAAAGTCGCTTGAAGATAGTAGTGCGCCCAGTCCCCCGGTTTATTTCTGGATATTTACCAGGTATCAAGAAATAAACCGTATTACTCCGTTGCCTTTGACATTGGAAGGGTATCCCAATCCGCCGATTGGTCATTGTCGCTGGTTTCTAATATCTTCAGCGACATAAGCGTCAAATTTGGAAAATGTGTGTATTAACAAATACCATAATTAATTAGGCCAAGATCGTTCGTTTTAAACTGTTAAGATAACAACCTGAATCCCTATCTCAATTCTGTAGTAAACCTAACTTACGGACACTGTTACACTCGCGAGGATATAAAAACTCCTGGCCGACCTGTTGTGGCAAGACCCGGGAAATTTCGCAATCTTTGGCCCAGCAGTGCCCGCCTATCACTGTTTTACATGAGCCTCTCAATAAGAGGGCTGCGCCAACGCGCTGAGATAACCACAAGCTCACTAACTGTGTCCTGGGGACTCACTGACCAAATGACAGCTGCCAGATACTCGGAACTAACACTATCTCATGCTAAGCATCTATCCCCACACCACACATGTAAATTAACATCAGTGGTGCGTTTAATTTCCCTCTGTGGAAGATGATGATTCCACTTCATAAACCGAGATCACCAAAGACAATTTACTGGTCCCGCCCTGCGGTCAGAGCCTTTATCGGAACTAGATGTTATCTTACAGTTTCTTACAACTAAATTATCCTAATGTAAATCATTCCTGTATAAATATATCCCACATTCTTCTGTTAATATCTTCTTCGTTGATGCACTTCCTTTTCGTGATTTCGTCCATAAAATACAATCTGAAATAACAGTTGCTAGGAAATGTTTCCATTGTTACGTAATTTTATAATGATTTTTTTTTTACATTTTTATTTGCAATTCAGTTACCAAGGAACAAATAGTTGTCAAATTTCCGCTTATTTTCATTCCCTCGGATATTAGTTGTTATGGAAATTTCTTGTTATATTCTTATTTTATCATAATAATTACCATCACCTTCACTTCAAGGTTTAGGTGATTCGCCTGTTCCGAATTCACAGTGATTCCTTCCATCTCTTCCTAGGTCTTCCTATATCCCTTAATCCCTTTGGTTTATAATGATTTGCTATCTTGGGCAATCTTGTTTGTTCCATTCTCTGAACTTGCTGTTCCCAGCCAACGCGGTGTTGTTGAATTCTGTCATTTATTGAATACATATTTCTAATTCATTTCTTATTTCTTCATTTCTTATGTGGTCCAATTTTGTGGATCCTTTGGTCCTTCTTAGAACGGCCATTTCTGCATTTTATATTCTACTCGAACTCCTCTTATTTGTTACCCAGGACGCACTACCGTATAAAAGTACCGGTACCGCCATTGTTTTGTAGAACTTCGATCTTGTATCCTGGAGTTTTCTTGCGAACTTATTTAATACGTCTTAATTAATTAATTTTATGGTAGAAACGTAACTGATATTTTTATCGTCCGGACATGACACGAGAATTGAACGTTCGGACGGGACAACGTCTGCCGGGTCCGCTAGTAAATATATAAATACATAATAATAATAATAATAATAATAATAATAATAATAATAATAATAATAATAATAATAATAATAATAATAATAACATTAATAATAATAACATTAATAATAATAATAATAATAATAATAATAATAATAATAATAATAATAAATACTTATAGGAATGTGTCTAAATGGCACGAAGAGTAGGGTGCGTGTAGGCAAACAGTTTTCGGACACTTTTGAAATCCAGAATGGGTTGAAGCAAGGACATGCACTATCTCCACTACTATTTAATTTTGTACTAGAGCATGCCATCAAATCTTTAGAGGATGAGGAAGGCCTACAACTCAATGGTATTAATAAGCTGTTAGTTTATGCTGATGATGTAGTAGGTATTATTGGCCGATAGTGAGGAGATACGAGTAATATAAAGCTTATAAAAATACATAATTTAACATTGTTATAACCTCAACGCTATAAAAAACCATTATGAACTTAAAAAGTATAGATTAATTCAAATGACGAAATAAAATGTATTTGATTCATAAAACGTTTTAATACAAATATCACAAAAAAAAATTGCATAATTGAAGACGCGAACCTGCGATCTTCACTAACAGAAACATTGATCGCATGCTTTACCGCAGACCTATCAGGACACGTAGGAGAGTCTTCAGTTTATGCCACATAACACAGTAGCTCAGGGACTGCACAATTATGACTAGTTTCCTAGTTTGAACCCAGCGCTGTGCCAAGTATGACTTAGAAGAAATATGCGTTCAAGAGATTACTTTTTTTTGTCGAAGGGTGTACGTAGATTCCTGTGCAAGCATAACAGCACATGACGGGTATTCTTTTACGGATAACTCACAATAACGAATTTATGCCAGAAAGTTCGAGATAAGTAGGTTCCCGGGCATCATCGGGTAATCAGCAAGGGGAATCTTAAAATAATTACGATATACTCTTATCATTATTTTTCATTTTACTTATTCTACTAATCATAAGAAGTACATTAATGTTTGTCTTTCAGCTCATTTATGCCAAGAAGATCGGGATGAGCAGATTCCCGAACAACGCCGGGTAACAGCACGGGGTATCTAAAAATAATTACGATATAAATGTTTTCGTTTACATATTTAACTGAACATAAAACACATTCATTTTCGTATTGTAGGTCATTTATGTCAAGAAGATCGGGATCAGTAGATTCCCGGGCAACGTCAGGTGATCAGCACGGGGTATCTAAAAAATATAAATTTATAATTATTTTTTCCCTCTTACTTATTCAACTAAAAATAAAAGCACGTTAATTTTAATTTATTAAGGCGTAGCAGCGCATGCCGGGTATTAGCTAGTATAGTATAAGAAAGGAAAAACATAAAATCTTCTTGTAATCCCATGCTTATCCCTTAACAGAGATTTAGGCACTCTCCCCCTACAGGGAAGAATTTGAACGTTACTAATTTTGTTACTCTTGTTTTCGTATAGATGTCATTTGAGTGGTCCGTGGTTAGCGTTCCGCCTCATACTGACATCTAGGAAATCAAGGTAGTACTAGGACGGGAAAATTCGGTAAATTTTGCTTAGAGGCCTTTTCATTCAGGCTTAAGGATCTTTTACGAGCCTGAAAATCTTCAGACTCGGGACCCACGGCTTAGAGTCCCTCCCGGAGGATTTGCTCCTTGGATTTTTCCAGAAAAACATAAAATAGATACTTTAAAACATAATAGAAATTTTTAAGTAAACTCTTTTACTCTGTGAGAAAAAACATAGAGTCCTACGTTTATTTTTTAAATATTCTTAATTTATACTTTGTGTTCCACAGGATCTTAAAGTATCTGACTGATATAGGCCTATGAAGAGTAAAAAAAAAGTAAGTTACTTCTCTATGAAATCCAGAAAATTGACTTTTAATTGTACAACTTAGGAGCAGCAACCTATTTCTGTGCCAAACTTTGAAAGTTTGAACCCGTGACTAAACTGTTTCTTTTACTGTTTCTCATTACTGAAAGATAGTAATTGCCATGGAGAATTTAATGGTACCTCAAACACCATTACGACAAAAAAAGTAACTTATCTATTTCTTTCCATGTGCCATTCATATACATATATACTATTTTTTATAAGGAATACGCACGAGGGCGGATCGGAAAGTAACGCACAATAATTTTTTTCTGCCTTGGTATTGCAGCTAGAATGTTGAAATTTCACAGAGATATAGTTTGAAGTTTTCACTACAGATGGTATTTTTTTCTCAGGTGCACCTCTTGCGAGATAAGCTTGAACTATGCAACAAAGATGGCGCGCATGCTACAGTCGTCCACCTGTGAGGAACAGAGAAGTGTTGTTCGATTTTTGTGGGCCAAAGGGCATAAACCCAGTGAAATTCACAGGGACATGCGTGGCGTGTATGGGGATGATTGTATGGACCGTAGCAATGTCTCCAGGTGGTGCACATTCTTCCAAGGGGGATGCGTGAACCTTAGTGATTCGCCACGTGATTCGCCACGTGATTCGCCTTAGTGATTACTGGCCGGCAAACGCTTTGAGACAGATGTGGAAGTGAAATCAGCAGTGCGCAGATGGCTACACTCCAACCAAACGGACTTCTACGAACAGGGCATATTGAAACTGGTAACACGATGGGAAAAATGTGTTGAGAAAGTTGGTGACTATGTCGAAAAGTAGGTAAAAGATGTCAGTTCATTTGTGATTTTTTTCCTCTTTTTTACTATTAAACTTTTTAAAAAAAATTATTGTGCGTTACTTTCCGATCCGCCCTGTGGACGATTGTAGCATGCGCGCCATCTTTGTTGCATAGTTCAAGCTTCTCTCGCAAGAGGTGCACCTGAGAAAAAAATACCATCTGTAGTGAAAACTTCAAACTATATCTCTGTTAAATTTCAACATTCTAGCTGCAATACCAAGGCAGAAAAAAATTATTGTCCGTTACTTTCAGATCCGCCCTCGTAATTTACAATTGGAATGACACAAAAATAAATGCAAACAACCTCCAGCCTGAAATAGGATATCTTTGAGCAAAACATTTCTACCATTTTACGTCCAATTTTGATTCGCGATGATGATAACCTGAGAAGTTAAAGGACATCCTCAAATTGGAATAGCATTTGCTTATAACGCCATATATCTTTAGTAACTAAAGCAAACACTTCTTAACAATATTTAATTTTAAGAAATGTGTTTTCACGGCAGACATTATCTCATTTAGTTAAAACAATGAATTTGTAAGATATAAATATGTCTGTATCCCAAACCAGTTCAGCATGTTGTAAATTTTTAATTGACGTTTACAGTAAAATATCTCTGGAGAAATAATAAGAATAGTTACATAATCTTATTCCTCATGGCTTGAAATTACTGCACTATCAGACCACAAGATTTAATAAGATTAATATTTTAACTTGTCCACAAAACAAAACTTTCCTAACACAAATAAAACTAGATGTAATTTGTAACTAAATATCGATAATCTATGTAGAGATATATTGCGTTATTTAACATTTTCCAATAGAGTTATTTTAACACAGTTCCAATAATGGATCATATTATAATATTGTTTTCACAATATCATTATAATATTATAATATGTTGCGTGTTATTTAATTTGAATTACAGTTCCTCGCGGCAAGGACGGCTCGCCAAAAGCGCTAGACTAATTAAATATTTATATTCTCTACTTTAAAATAATTTTCAGCAAATAGGCCTACGTTTGGATTCGGTTTATAAGTTCACGATGGGGCAAAATAACATTTAAAAGAATGAATCAACCTTGCAATTGGGATACAAGAAACCGTAATATGGGCGTGTATTTGTAATTTAAAGTGTTTTAACAAATGATAGTATAGAGGCGTGTAACATGTCAAATGATGGGCGTGTCCTTAAAAACATTTTAAATCTTGTTGTATATACATAAGATGTTTATGGGAATTTCATTGATTTGTAATACAACACATTTATTCCACTTTGTTACTATACAAGAATGTATATTTTTCATGCAGGATTTTGTAAAAATGTGCTATATTTAGAGAAGATTGTATGCTCCAATTACTTACACTCCAAGCGCGACAGGCCTAGAAGGCCCTTGGCCTACCAGCCGGCTGCTGGCCTCACATCCATGTGACAATCACAGAGGTAGACGATCATCTAGCCAGTGTAGGGGTGACATGTGGTCAGCATGTCGGGTTCCCCCGCCCTTATAGCTGGTCTTCTCATCCTGGAGCCGCTACATATTGTAGCTACTTAAATGCCTTTAAGTTGCTGGGTGGCACCGGTCCCATACTGGCCGAAATCCCATGAGAAAATGTCTTCCCCCATGGGGGCTCGAACCAGCGTAAGTCCCGTAGCTCTTGCCTTAACCACTCGACTACGGCGCGGGACTTGTTCTAACAATAGGAAAGAACAGTACGTATAGGATATTTTTTGTCATAGTTACATTCGTACGCAGTGTACACATGCGTACACAAAATATCTGCCAACAGAATTGAAAAGAACAATACATGTTTTAAAGAACGCGCGATTGTTTGAGACTTGCGCAGAAGGTTGCACATCGGAGATCATAATTGAGATTTGCTAGGGTGAAGATTAGATCGTGAAACCTATAACATCCGTCTCTTTCGCCTGACGCGCCATATAGGCCTATGTAACATTTTGTACAAATTAAACTGAAATTAAAATGCATAATTCAATATTATTTTTATATTAAATGTATCTGTGTATTAGTCATTATTACGGCATGGATTTTTAGGTACTAAAATTGAAAATAGCCCACCGCTGTGGTCTCGAGGTAGCGTGCTGCCTTGTCACGCAGCGGGCCCGGGTTCGATCCCCGGTCGGGACAGTTTTTCTGGGTGAGGTTTTTATCGGGGTTTTTCCTCACCTGTAAGACAAATGTCAGGAAAACTTTAAGGCCCAAACGGTCCCCGAAATCATATGGCCATCGCAATCATTATCATCATACATAGTCATCTTAGATTATGCTTAGGATTAGGGACTCTTCTGGCGCACCACTATTATCATCATCATCATCATCATCATCATCATCATCATCATCATCATCACGCATCATATCATCGGGGAAATGTAATATCCCGCCTTCCAGGCGCCACAATCTTAGAAGTGGGTTACAAGAACGCCATGCCAGGAGAGAACACCAGGAATGTCGAAAGTTAACCTGGGGCATTTGCAAAAAAAAAAAAAAAAAAAAGAAAGAAAGAAGAAAGAAAGAAAGAGAAAGAAAGAAAAAAAAAAAGAAAAGAAAAAATTGTCGGCTTGTATAACATGCCCAACTGCCCGAAAGTTTGAAGAAATTAACAGTAGACTCACTTGGTGATGAGAAAATTGAAGTTACTATCCAGTGTCTTAGGTCCATGGATGTGGGAGATATGCTTTACATTATTATAGGCTCGTAATGAAAGTGAACAGTTCATGACAAATGAGGGAAATTTCTAAGAAGTGACTGGAATTAATGCCTAAGATAATAATTACAAACAGGAATTAAGCGCAGAAAGAAATTAAACATAGACTTATTTCTGGAAATGCATGCTATTACGCATTACAGCGATTCTTGCCATCTCAACTTATCTCAAAAAACGTTAGGATATAATAGACCTAATATATAAAACCGTTATTCTTCTAGTTATATTATATGGATACAAGAAACGGACTCTTACTATAAGGGATGAAGAAAGATTACGAGTATTTGAGAATAAAGTTGTTAGGAAAATATTTGGACCAAAGAGAGACGAACAGGCAAGTGAATACAGAAGACTACAAAACAGCGAGATGCATGATCTACAGTATATGGGAAACCAGATGTAGGCTTAATAAGAACAGTAAAGTCTCGTAGACTGCAATGGGCGGGATATGTTGCACGAATTGTGAATGAAAGAGGGACATGAGAACTCCTTAAAAGAAAACCAGCGGGCAAGTACCCAGTAAGTGGAACAAGAATGAGGTAGGAGAATATCATTAACCATGATTAAGGGAGATAAATTATACAGAAAATGCTTGGAAAACATTAGCTCAGGATAGGTTGTATGGAGATCTTATATGTGCGAGGCCATGAACCTGCCAATTAGTGCCAATTAACTTAATTTAGTTAGTTATGTACATAAAATATGGTATTTATAATTAGAAATCGCACCGTTCATGATCCAAAAATCTAATAGCCTGTTAGATGTTTCAAAACACAGGACATGCAAAATACAACGCCTCGACTTGGAAGAACAGATGTGTACCCGTACAATATATGACCCATCTCCGATGTTAAAGTACAGAATTACACCAAATTTATTAAAGTGGTTTCAGAAAGTATTTGTGCGTTATTTTAGTGGTAACAGTGTTCATCTTTATACATTAACAATTATTGAGAGTGTTATAGTTCTAATAGATTGATTTAAATAGGGTATTTACTTTGGTTGTATCCATTCAAAGAGGTCGCCCAGCGCTTGAATGATTGGTGCGACTTAAGATGGAATTGCAGCATTAAAGTTGCATAATCGACAAACTGAAGTTGAGAAGTCTGCAGTCATTAATAACACTGGTCAACATGATTTTTGTCTCATGAGTACCAATAGTTGTACTTAATGCAGTTTTTTATCGTGTTTTCAAATATGTATTCGGAATTTCCCCATCATCCACAGTTTTTTTATTTCAATTTCAATTAATGGATTTAAATAATTATTTTTTAATGAACGTTTGAAAAATCTTGGCGCAGTGAGCGACGAGCACGGGGAACCATTTCACCAGGAGATTTCAGCTATGGAAAAGAGGTATCAAGGCAACTGTAATCCAAACATGCTGGCCGATTATTGTTCATCAGGAAAAATATAGCAGAAAATCGTAATTTCTTACTTTCTAGGTGAGTCGGAATGTTCGAATATTGTGTAGATACGAATTTAGAAAATATTAAAATGTTTAAATTATAAATGTCTGTCTCTCGGAAACCTTGCGTGATGGAGAAACCCCGATATCATATTTGAATTCAGGAGAAAGAATCCTATCAGAATCACATATTTTTCTTTCTGTGACAAAAATAAGTTTCCTTTTTGTTGCTCGGTGTTATTTCTGAAAAATACCATCTAATTAAAGCAGGCTCTACAAGATGAATTTTCAATATCACCACAAATATTTAAAATAATTTTAAGACATTTTAATATTAAGGAAGAAAGTCAGGAAATGTGGTTGTAGAAATGTATATTTTCTGCTGATGTTGCCTCTTTTCTTTATAAGAAATAATTCTTTTGGACTACACTAGCTATGATGACTTAAATAATATATATATATGCTTAAGGCAGCAAAAAAAAAAAAATGAATAGTCTTGTAGTCGCATAACAAGTGAAAACAGCTAAACCAAAAAATTGAATTGAAAATCTTGGTGCAAAAGTGGGATAAGTCAACTTCTTTTTCGAATAACGCTGTACTGTTGAGTTGTAAAGCAAAAAAAAAAAAAAAAGTCTGTCTTAATTTTTTTAGTGATTTTTAGGGATTCCAACTAGAAGTGAGGAGAATGGATTTATCTTAATTTGGCTCTCCTACTTCATAGAAAGTTGCTATAACGAGTAAATTTGTGGTTACAGAAAATAAGTTATTAATTCGACAAAGTGAGTTAAGTGAACTGTTGTTATCAACAGACCTGCGCACTGTCAAGAAATTGTAACCCTGGCCTCTAATACTTTCCTAGTTATAAAAATGTGGATTTCTTGATATCATAAAGTAGTGCATGTTCTCGGATAAAAAGTGCTTCTCCCGAAAAAAAAAATCGATTTTATACCCAATGACTTATTTCCTATGATCACAAAAATTCCATTTCATTGGGAATTTTAACGTGACCATATGCCAGGGAATCCTCTATACTATTATACCATTTGAACAAGAAATGGAGAAATTATACTTATTCAAAATGCAAATTTAGCAGAGTTATGGGACTTGCGCTGGTTCGAGTCCTCACGAGGAAATATAATTTATCATGAAATTTAGACCAGTATGGGATCGGTGTCTACCCAGCATCATGAGGAATTTGGGTAGATACAATAAGTAGTGGTTCCGGGTTAAGAAAACCAGCTTTAACGACTATGGAACCTGACATGCTAACAAAATGTGATCCCTGTATTGGCGCTATGATCGTCCATCTATGAGATGAACATATGTGGTTGCTAATAGGCTAAGAACCTTCTAGGCATGTCGAGCCATGGAGTTACGTTCCGGCAACCAAGATTTGGTTACCAGCAAGGTATGGGAATTTAAAGATCCGCCTTGTGCTGTCTTCGGGATTGGCCTTGGCATAGCTACTGTTGAGTTATAAACTCAACTATTTTGATTTATTGTATAATAATTTGAATTTGTAATATTTGCCCTGATAGGTATAGGTATATAAATATATTCATTCTCGGTGGCCGTACTAGTTTGACATTTATCACATAATGTGACTATATTGATAATTAGTGCTCGAAAGTTGAGGACTTATATAATGTCTATAAAAGACCTTTAAAAGTCACAAACATATCCTAAAAATACCTAAAAACTGAGAAAAAGACGTAAAAAGACAATTCAAGTTAAGCAATAATTTTAGTTTCAACTGCATTTTTAATGGATATAATAAAATAATATTTAAAAATACAACATTCTAGTGAAGTGCAACATACATTGTGAAAAAAAAAAATGAAAATGCGTCTTCTTTCATACTACTATCCTCCTCCGACGAGTTTAACGCTGGGAGGTAGGGTATTCTTGCCATTTAGTTTACTACTCTTGCAGGTAGTTTCCTTTGTTCCTACAGCCTAGTCGTCCTTTGAACGCTAAACTCACGGAGGAGGACAATATATATGTGTGTGTGTGTGTGTGTGTGTAGTAGTAGTAGTAGTAGTAGGACTTTATTAGACAAAAAGTAAGATATTTACAATATTATTTACAAATATGAGTCGCACGGGCAGTAAGCCGTACGTGCTGTTGACAGTCCGTTACTATAAAGTAATAATTGGTACTAGTGTAAAGAAAAATAAACAACAAAAACAGCAATAACCTTACAATTACATAAAGAAAACACAATAATATTACAATTAAGTAATAACACAATAGCATTATACACTAGAAAAACATTAACATTACAATTATATATATATATATATATATATATATATATATATATTTGTTTTTAATTCAACATAGTTGGAAAAAGAATTCTGTGTTCGTTAGAAAGTTTTTGGAGAATCTAGAATGAACATTTCTTCTCCCGCATAGAATGAATTCAGCGAACCCTCAATGCATATCCTGCAAATATAAATTGAAATTCTTAGAAAATTTGAAGTCGAAATACAATAGTTCAGGCAATCAGTAAGCTGGTTAAAAATAAAAGGATCTTTTGTGAAGGTTCGACAGTTCCTCGTGAAACAAAGTGTTTAGAATGAGAAAAGTCTTTGGAAATTAAAACTAAATAATGTTTTTTAAAATAAGTTGGAATTGAGACTAGGCTCTGTGGATTCTTGAATTATACAAATGGTATAAATGTAGTCGAAAAAAGGACCAATAAGCCAAAAGACGTCTAAAAAGGATAAGTAAAACCCATAATTTTTTGGCCTACGATGATCCAAAATGTGTATATATTATATTGGGCCTTGTTTTTAGACATAAAAAAAACTTTTCTCAACTTCCGAGCCAAATTGATAATGTTAGATTGACTATTGCGCCAGCTCATACTTCCTCACAATATAGTATAATATGATACGAATCGCACACGTCTTCTTCTATATTCGAAAAGCAACCATCACAGGAGATGGACGTGTAATTGTGTTGCTTCGCTATGAATAGAGCTATTTTGTCGGAATGTGTGACACATGTGTAATAAATATTATTCACATAAAATTCTCGTTTTCTTATTGAAGAATCCAGATCCACACATATTGGAAATCTACCAGGAGGTTTTGAAAGTACAATCGGCTTTGGGGCATAATTAATTGTCCCATTCTCGTCTGGACTCTGGACATCGTTGGGATGAATTGTCCCACGAACACAAATATAAAATAATTAAATCTTAATTTCAAATATATATAAGTAAGGAATTTACATCACATCCAAGGATAATAATATGCCGATTACCGCTTTGACCTGGACAGTTACTAACAGATCGTGTGTGTACCTGTCTAATGTGTGGTTCTAAGTGCCACCGGCGGCCCAGGGTTTTGCATTAAGTCCCATGAATTATGGAAGAAGAGAGGAAAAAAACTGGAATGAAAAAGAGAGAATACACAAACTTAGTGACTAATTAAGACCGGATGGTGGATGTTTCTCATTGCGACTGGCTGCAGTGTTTTATTATTCAAATTGTATTTCTTAATTGGTTGTACATATTTGGAAGTAAAATAAAGCCGCGACATGGATCCAAGAAACTTCGAATTTTCTGATATGGGAGGAACTGTATATGAACGGACATGACTCGAAAGGAATGGTGTACTTTTCAGGTTGATTAAATATTTTATATATTTATAATTGACATTTATAGAATTTCTAAAACATGGTTTCAAAAATAACTACAGTTCGCTTATTTTCTTGTCTTATTAATGTTTAAAAGTTCGTTATTATAGTAATACGATTTAGGCTATTTTTAATTTTTATGAAAGAATTTTAGATTAATCGCTTTTATTAATACATAACACAGGATAATTTACGATTTTGGCTGTGGTTTCCAGGTAGCGTGCTGCCTTGTCACGGAGCGGGTCCGGGTTCGATCCCGGCCGGGATCGTGGGTGAGGTTTTTTCGGGATTTTTCCTCACTTGTAAGACAAATGTCAGGAAACATTAAGACCCAATCGGTCCCCGAACATCATATAGCCATCATCATCATTCATATTCACCTTATATTACGTTTAGGATTAAGGATTCTCCTGGCGCATCATTATCATCATCACCCATCATACCATTGGGACAGCCGTAATCCCGCTTTCCAGGCGCCCCAACCTCAGAAATAGGTTACAATTACGCCAATGCCAGGAGAAAACACCAGAAATGTCGAAATGACAACCTGGGCATTGAATAAAAAAATGTTTTTTTTTGCAGTCTGTATTTAAATAGTAAATCTATAAGTATATAATTTAAAACAGCAATTCGTGCTTTCGTTGTTTTATAGAATTCGTATACATCTCTCATTTTTGAGTAGACTTTTTTTTTAATATTTTAAAATCCTATCAAATATTGCAAGAGGTTAATCTACGTTTTTACAGATATAAACTGTCTAGACAAACGATTCTAAAACTGTCGTATACAGACCCGGTCGAGATATGAACATGATATTTAAGACGAGTAAATTTGAAGCAAATATAAGTGAAATTAAATCTCTAAATATCCTAACTTCTAATTTATAAAGACAGAAACGGCATATTACAAAACAATATTCATAAACTATTTAGTGTATTGTTCATAAACATGCCATGTTGTTTATAATCCTCTATTTACCTATTTGCTTCCTATTTTTTCCTTACTGATTTATCTTAACATTGAATTATTAAGAAAAAATAGGGTATTAAAAAACTCCCCCTAGATAAAGTATATCAATTGCTGGAAAAGTGATGTAAGGTGTTATGTATGTATAAGATTGTCTCACAAGTAATATCGGTTTTTAATGTGATGTGTGTCTGGTGAAATGTTGAAGGTGCGATTGACTGGAAATTCGTTCCAAACGGACGTGCAATTGATGCGGATCTTCATTCTCAACAACTGGAATGAGTTCATGCAATGTTGAGGATCGTGGTTTCAAACCCGCCCGACCCTATATTGGATGAACAGTCATTACAAAAATTCAGGAGTTGGGAGGAATCGAACGGCTACCACACCTAGCATATAGCCCTGATCCTGCGCCTTCAGATTACCATCTGTTTCGATCCATGGTCCATTTCTTACGTGAAATTTCGAAAACATTGAGGAACATTGAAGCTGTTCAAGTGGGTCACAGCGGATCCTTCACATAAAAAACCAGAACTGGTACCGTCGCGGGATATTAAACCTCGCAGAAAGATGACTGAAGACCATAGAATTTGATGGTCTGCACTCTGAAGAGTATTTAATTTCTTCTAAAAACATTCCAAATAAAATTTTGTTTAATCATCGAAATTACTTTTGGACAGAATCTGTACATAATCTTTCCTAACTTAGTCAATAAGTAACCTATTTGGCATACTGCTGAAGAAAGCGGCATTGTTCATAACTCGATTGAGTTTGGCTATAATATAGTGTTTCATTTAAAATAATGTAGCACAGAATTGATAGTTATATCCCTATTCCAGGGTCTTCAATAATTATTTTAATAGAAAATACTCGTTTTAACATATTCTATGACATATATTAATGCACAACGATGATTAGGCTACACGTACATCCTAATCCTGACAGAATATTGACAAATCTCTTTTAGGATAGGCTAATTAGAAAACAGTCAAAATATCTAAAGTGAGAATCTAACTTGAATTTATAGCATTGTAGATATAATGTTTACATGGTTCTCATATACTTGTATTATAGTCTACTTGCCCAATGCATAATTTTAATGCCCGCCGTATATTGACCGTGCAAAGAAAACAAGTATTTTAATTAAAGGCTGAAACGAATGGTTGGACGAAATATGCACTGTCTTAATTTAATGTAATTGAATTTAAATACTAACATTATCCATAGTTGTAAGGTATACAGGGTATAACAGGACCTCACCGACAAAATGATAGGGATGATAGGCCATGCAGAGAGGATCGTTTATTGTGAAGGAACATATAGTCACAAACACGTCGTTTATGAGTTACGTGCAGATGAATGTGTTCACCCTTAAGGGTTGGAATTGAATACAAACAATTGTACACGTATCATTTTATTGAAAAAGACATGTTTTTACAATAAGTATTCAAACAATAAGTGTTTTGAGACGTCAAAAATAATCCTGCTATGCTCGGCCGTGCTGGCGGATCGTTGCTGCGACGATATAAACATGCACAGGGTCGACTGTTTGAACACTTATTGTGAAAATATGTCCTTTTGAATAAAATGATACGTGGTACAATTGTTTGTATTCAATTCCGACCCTTACGGGTGGACACCTTCATCTGCGCATAGCTCATAAACGACGTGTTTGCGACTAGCCTATATGTTCCTTCACAAAAAATGATCCTCTCTGCATGGCCTATCATCCCTATTATATTGTCGGTGAGGTCCTGTTACATCCTGTATACGCATAAAATACTCCATTATCCCAATAAAAATATATTTAATATTTTCTGGTAATTGGTGCTTAGAATATAATAAAACACATCTGTCAATAATAATTAAATTGAAGCAAATGTTCTGTGCCTGCTTTTTAGCTTCTTATATTATGGATGCCAAAGATATACAGCGAGGATTTAAAAATCTATGTCGTGCCCGTTATCAATAATAATAATAATAATAATAATAATAATAATAATAATAATAATAATAATAATAATAATAATAATAATAATAATAATAATAATAATAATAATAATAATAATAATAATAAAGTGATCTCTATACAGGTCTTGGAGGTCTTTGGGGCAGATTTAATAAAATAAATAAATGGATTTATAATTAAATAAACTCTTAAAAATGAATGTAATTCTTGATATTACTAAAGACATATAAGAGATTAAGGCACCCATCTTTGCAGGTAATTGGCACTAATTACCAGATGTGTTGTTAGCCCGTCATGACGGTCTCTTTTATCCCCATTAATTTCGTCTGATACTTGTCAAGAGCGAGGAATTTTATGAAATGTCATATTTTAAACTATTAGTCAGAGAGCGCTGAGACTAAGTATCTTTACATTTCATTATATGTAGAATCAAATAAGACCAAAATGTTTTTCATATTTCATAATATTTTGGCAAAATGTTCATATTTTAGTGAAAATGTCATACTCCTTCATATTTTTCAACTTTCAAATTCCGGTATATTTTTTAAAATGAAAGTTCTACGAATTCATTAAAATAGTTTTGAAATGAACGTATGTACGTAAGTTTTGACAATGTAATGTGGTAGACAAGTGAAAATTCATTATCCCTTCTGAACAAGATAAATAGATTTTATAAAAACAAATTATTGGATGAGGAGCCACAGACTGACAAAATTGGATGGAGGTTTTTGTCCTAAACCCGTACCTCAGAACAAGAACATGAGCTTAGATGAATAAATAGAAGAAGAATGTTGGAATATTCCGTAGTCAGGTAGCTGTCAGTTCGTTCTTGCTACCTGAGGGCAGTCCTTACTTTGTAAACTGATTACAGTATTTAAATGTAGGAAAGACTGCTGCTGCTAAACTTGAAGATGTGCTTTGTGAAATTAGTAAATTTCATATAGGTAAGGACAACATTTTTCTCACTTACATCAAACAATCAAATATAGTATGATGCAAACCTATGCTGCCATAACATCGTGTGATGTTGAGCTTAAATTTTCAACGTACAAAACAATTCTGACAGACAGGCCTTATAGTTTACCATCAGAAAATAGATAAAACTTCTGTGTATTATGAACAGAATTGACAATTGGATTGTTCAAAGCAAAAGTACCATAGGCCAAGTCTAGACACTATGCTAGACCCATTTAAAAAAATAATATGAAGAAGAAACTAACGTTAAATTGATTCTAACTACATTTCACCATGTTTGTAGTTCAATATTAAATGTACCTGTAATTGCAAAGAGAGTTCTGAAACAATCCCTAGAATTAATTATGGACTAATAACTTTTAACATCTTGTTTTTCCAAATATGACATATTGGAATGGTCTACTTGTGTTCTGAATCCTTCAATTTAATATTGTTACATTTGAATCTACATGAATTTAATATCTTTATGCAATGTAAAAATATCAATAATCCAAATTGTACCTGCTCTAAATTTTGTTAGTACTATATTTCATGGAAAACTGTTTGCTTTAGTTGCAATGTTTTGTTTCTTGTATATGTTTGGATTTCATAATTAAATTTCATTCAATAAATTAATTAATTGTAGTATACAACCTCTCGGTTTTGATTTATTAAGGCAAAGTGATTCCACTACAGTCTTGGGAGGCCCTTGGGGTAGTGGCATGTTGCAGCTCCCATCTTTCTAGACAATAGGCACGAGATGTCCGCCGGGTTGTCGGCTCCGCCTGTTGACCCGCATTTGTGCCCAAAATATGCATCTAGTAGGCCCTACTCATTTCCATTAAGAGCTGAGTTAACCCCAGGTCCACAATGCTACCAGAAGGTCTGGTCTAGCTAAAAATCTTGACTATATCGAGACTCGAATCCACGACTTTCCTGTTTGTACCACGTTTTCTGATACAACTACGCTATGGCGTGTTCCATTAAAATTGTTTCAAATCATGAACATGCTATTTCATATTGAGTCAGAATTAATGAAAAAGCTAATTAAAATCGAAATACAGTGAACATCTTGATTTCTTGAGCTATAAATATGGTCTGTTTGTCTCATTTATGTGCTGATATGTACACTTATAAGTTAAAATGGGCCTATGTATATAAATATATGCAAAAGTTAAAAAAATAGTAGCTTCATAATATTTTTGTGTCATAATTTTCATATTTTTCATATTTTGGCTTTACGATTTGATATTTTTGTATAATTTGCTTCATATAATTCCTCGCTCTAATTATCATTCTTTAGTTGGAAGCTGAATCAACACTAGGTAACTGCTGCCACTAAAATATTTTTTTCCGCATGGCGCGATAGACCTAGAAGGCGCATGGCCTACCGGCCGACTGCTGGCCTCACATCCTTATGTGTTAATCACAGAGGTAGACGATTATCCAGTCAGTGTAGAGGTGACATGTGATCAACATATTGAGTCCCCCAGCTGTTATAGCTGGTTTTCTCAACCTGGAGGCGCTACTTATTGTAGTAACCAAAATTCCTCACAATGTTGGATGAATACCGATCCAATATTAGCCGACATTTCTTCCCCCGCGGGGAGTCAAACCAGCGCAAATCCCTTAGCTCTGCGCCTATACTGTAGACCATACCTTAAACCACTCGTCTAAGGCGAGGGATCTAGAAGATTTAGCCCACTTTAAAAGTCCTCGCCTCATTCGGAATTCAATCCACGCTCTTTAGACTTGTATGTACTGGTTTAACCAACTACGTACGGCATGCCCTAAATGTAATAATAAACTTATGAAAATGATTGTATGTCTTATGCATGAAGTTGGTGATACCTTGCCTTAAAATATAATTAATATTTTAAGCAGTGTAATAAGATATTGAAAATGTTTAAAATTAGCTCTAAAGTGATCTGTGGTCTGATGAATTATGGGGTAACTAAAGACAAGGAGAAAATAATTATTGTTTAAACAAAATCTAAGTCTCATAACATATATGTGAGTATTTGGAATTGAAATAAATGGCTAGTCCACCTTTGTGGTCTGGTGGTAACGTCGTTATATCAGGCGCAGCCGGGCCCAGGTTCTACTCTCGGTCAGGCCTAGCTTTCTGGGTAAGTTTTTCTTTCGGAATTTTTCTTTATCTGTAAGACATTTAAGGCCCAAATAGTCCCCGGATTATGTGGTCATCTTAATCTTCCATACCATATTCGCCTTATTTAGCATGTATGTGTAAGTGAATGGTGTGTCTTGTCTTAAATGTTGGTGTTGTCTCGGAGGTGGCCTTGCATTGAGGTGACTACTCCTCCGGGGAAGTGCTACATATAGGCTAATTCTATAGTCAAAAGAGTATGTATATAATCCAGAGCTTAAAGTCTTATCCCTGCAGGTCATGCCTCTATAAGGCCCTGGTGGCGTTGTTCATGTAAAAGTATCTACAAAGGGAGAGGTTAAACTGAGGTAAAGGGAGAAAAATATACGAAATTTATGAAAATATTCTATAATTTAACTTGAAACCTGATATTTTTTATTAATGTACCATTTTTTTATAAGTGGAATAAAAATTATATTCTAGTTTTAGTGATACCAGAAAGTGACCTTGTGGGAACAAAATGTAAAATGACATCAGCTGAATTTTTACCATCATGGCCAACAGGTATTGGAGGATTCTGTGTGAAAACGTGTTCACAAATGACCATATTTATTAAAATTGGTTGTGTTTTAATATTTTCTTGTTCCTTAATAAGGTTCTGTTTGTTTTTGAAAATATCTGAATTACTAACAAAACCAGCGTAATCAGGGTACAGTTTTAATCTAAACTTCAGTCTTTTGAGTTTACATCATCGACTTTTAAAACCTGGTTTATTACCAAAACTCGATGTTAATAACCCAGAACACTAGTTTGAAAGTATGGAAAAATACAATCAGGACAACTAATATGAACAAGTAAGACTATTTTAGTAACAATTACCAATGCCATCTGACAAAAAATTAAAAATAATAGTAGGCCTATAAAGGGAAATGTATGAATTATTTAAATGGGTGAAAACCATAATGGTTTAAGTGATATTTTTGTGAAAATTGAGTTAAGTGAAATTATCGAATGTTATTGGGCCCTACTTTCGAATGGCAGAGAGATTCAAGTATATGCTGTCAACCACTGCTGCCTGATGATAGATGAATGCAACTGTTTTCTTTGGTTTGATACATACAGCAAATGTTTGAACTCATTTATCTGTGAATGATCTAAATGTTGTTTATACCATTATGGGTTGCACCCATTCATTTCTTCTTTTGGATTTGTTGAAACTTTCTCACCTTGATTACTTTCTTTTAATGGAGAGTCTAATATCTGGCCCTATCATGGAATCTGACCAGATAATAATAATCTCTCAAGTTTTATTGATACTAGTATGCTTTTACGGATGACCATTGAGGCCCCAAAAACAATACACATTGTTATATATAAAACAAATGTGTACCGGTAATTAACGGGATTAATTGCATGGGATCGATGCTGGCGAATTATTTCTTTCATAAACATCAACTGTACCGGACAGAAACAATATTCTTAGTCCCGAGCCATAACCGAATGGTTTAAAGTTGCAATCCTTAGTGCAGAACTACGGGACTTACGCTGGTTCGAGTTACCATTTCTTCTCCAGGTCTAGGAGGTCCTTGGCCTATCAGCTGGCTGTTGGCCTTACATCCCAACGTGTTAATCCCAGAGGTAGACGATCATTAGGTCAGTGTAGAGATTACATGTGGTCATCATGTCGGATCCTCTAGCCGTTATAGTTGGTTTTCTCAACCTGGATTCGCTACTTATTGTAGCTACCCAAATTCCTCGCGATACTATGTGCACCGGTCCCGTACTGCCGAAATTCCATGAGAAGATTTCTTCCCCCATGGAGATCCGAACCAGCACAAGTCCTGTAGCTTTGCGCCAAGGCATCTTTCCATTACCACTGACTACCTAGCTCGAGTCCCCATGGAGGAAGACATTTTCTCTTTGAGTGGCTACAATGAGTAGCCATCAGGTTGTTAATATAAGCTATGACGGTTAGGGGACTCGGGATACTTACCAAATATACCTCCAATACTGACTTTGAGATCATCCACCTCTGTAAATGACACAATAAGATGTGAAGCTAATAACCGGCTGGTAGGCCTTTTAGGTCTGTTGCGACATGGGTTTTTACGTAAATATGAACGTTAATTATTTCAAGAATACTTAACTAATATAACCCACTCTAATCTAAAATAAAGGAAAGTTCACCCTAACATCGATTAATAAAATAATACATAGAAAAAGTTCATAGAACATCGATTCTATGAAATTAATCATAAATATGATAAACAAAGCGGTTGTTTCAGAAATTACGAATAACAAACTAAACTAATTCACTGGCTCTATCGAACCCGTAGGTTCATGGCCGCGCGGACATAAGCTCTTCATACATCCCTATCCTGAGCTAATGTTTTCCAATCATGACGTGTATAAATTACTTCCCTCAAATCATTATTAATATTGTTCTCCCACCTCATTCTTGGTCTACCAAAGGCGTTTACCCTCTGGTTTTCGTACAAGAAGCTTCCATGTACCTTTTTTCATTCCCCATTCGTACCACATGCCCTGCCCCTCGTAGTCCGATACTTAACTGTTCTTATTAGGCCTTGTAACTGGCTTCATATAAAAGGAGAAATTACGAATAGTTATAATTTCCTTGACCAGCCAATAGGTCTATATGAAATATAAATTAAATTTAAGGAAAAACAGATAATTTTTCAACTTTAATTGATGTGTCGATTATAAAGAACTCGAAGAAACTTTAATCTGCATAGTGAGTTCCAATATTTGAAACCGTAGCGTTCTAAATGTTTTAAGCGAGTTACTAAAATTATGTTGTTGAAACAGAGAAGTAATTTGTAAAACATAACCAGTAATTCGTTGACATAAATAGATTTTATTCACTAGTGTGACAAATAACCTTGACCGTGATATATGAAAACAAATAGGATTATTAGCATGATCGGCCTTATACTATCATTGAAATCTCCTGCACAAGATCAGTCTCTCGAAGTTTTCTCCAGGGCTATTTACAACTTTTGCAACTTACTGCAGTAAGTAACTTCCGCCACACCCATATAACATGCCTCGGGGAGTCGTGGGTTCATGTCCATGTGGGAACCTCCAAGGTCTCCAATGGAAAAATTAACTTTTAAACGCAAGCTGCATCATTTTGGGCGTGGTCATGATTACAGCTATCTTACTGTTGCCATCCAATGTTTTATTGAATATGTTGTGAAAGTTATCGGGAAAAACAATACTAAGAAAAATGAATGGTTATTTATAAATCAATACGGTATTCTCTTTAGCAATTATGTTGAAATTGAGAATTTTAATTAATTGAAACAACGAAACAATACTATATGATATACTGCAGCGTATTTTGTTTAAAATACTCGTATAACTTACGATAAAGATAAAACTAATACATAGACGATTCATGCCACATAGGCCTAGAAGAAGGAAAGTTAATACATTTCATGTAGAATATTGGTTAATCATAATTCTATTTTAAGTTTGAAAGAGGATTATAACACGGACTCGTATTATTTTTTTTAAGTTTCTCTCGTTCTCTCCACCTAATTTTATTTCCAGTTCTCTCCTTCTAAACAAAAATTATCTTTAAAAATAAACTAAATTACCCACATATAAAATTATTTCATATTACTTAAATATTCCCTAATTATGTTATAATTACTCGTTATTTTGCATAATTGAGCACTTTCTTATAAATAGTTCAAAATTCTATATTGTTAATTATTTTTTAATGCTTTTCTCTGTCACGTGATCTAGAGTGTAGTTCATTTTACTGCAGAAAAAATATTTTTTTTTTCCAAATGCTCCAGGCTTGTCTTTCGACATTCCTGGTTTCTCTCCTGGCATGGCGTACTTGTAACCCACTTCTGAGGTTCGGGCGCCTGGAAGACGGGGTTACCCCGATGATATGATGGGTGACGACGACGATGATGATAATGGTGCACCAGGAGAGTCCCTTATCCTAAACTTAACCTAAGATGAATATGAATGATGATGATTGTGATGGCCATATGATTTCGGGGACATTTTGGGCCTTAAAGTTTTCCTAACATTTGTTTTACAGGTGAGGAAAAACCCCGATAAAACCTCACCCAGAAAAACTGTTCCGACCGGGGATCGAACCCGGACCCGCTGCGTGACAAGGCAGCACGCTACCCCGAGACCACTGCAGAAAATATTAAGTCTAAGTTATAATTTGTAGAAAATTGTGAAAATCAATTTCAAAATTCAAATAGAAAATGAGAATATCCATTATCTGTTATGATTGGAAGTTTTTTGTTTTCTCATGAAATGTCATTTTATATATTTTTCCCATTAATCGTAACAATCTTTACATTAATCTATTTAATAAATCTTAGGTTATGTTAATTTTGATACTTCGCGATCAAACATTATACATTCAAAAGTTGCTTTAGGATATATATATATATATATATATATATATATATATATATATATGATATGAAAAGAAAAAAGAATGCTTGAGTGAGGATTTGAACTCGAGTCTCTAAAGTCTGTACCTTTAGCGCTCTAACCAACTGAGCTACCCAAAGGTACAGACTTTAGAGACTCGAGTTCAAATCCCGACTCAAGCATTCTTTTTTCTTTTCATATCATATTTGCCTTCATTGCCAAATGTCAAAAATATATTTATAATATATATATTTGTATAATTAAATAGGGTAGACGTAATATTAGCTCATGATAGGGATGGCTGGAGAGCTTATGACCTCCGGGTTTTATAGATGAAAATGATTTGTTATTTAGAAAGGAACTAAAAAAGCAGAGAAATTTGTTGTCAAGGTCTTGGATATCCAATGTCGCCATGTTTTAACCTCATGATCTCAGAGGCCGTGTATGCCCTTCACCCAAACAAATATACAAGGTCAGTTTCAGACCTTTAGTCAATCATTTCCTAACTAATGTCTTTGTATTCTATAAATATCAGAAATATGTCGATATCCAAATGATGACCATGTGGAGATTCTAGAAATACTTAAGAAAGTATAGTTGGAAAAGCTAAAATGGCGAAGATACCTCTAGGAAGGATGCCATTAAAGTCATTTTTAGGACTCTTTAATGTCACTGATATCAATATGAGGGACCTGTAATCATTGTAATGGATCCCCACGGCACTTAAATTTCAGAGAATAACCTAATTAACAGAGAAGCAGCAACAGACTGGAATATCTTTGAGGATGGCTGGAGATGCCCCTTGAAGAGATGAAATATCTACAATCGAAAGTTCTATCTAATAAACTGCAATTATTTACTGAAGAATTATATAATAATTTTATTTTCTTGCGAACAATGACCTTATGGTTTTAAAATAATGTTCACACTCTTTACTCAAATTAGTCCCATGAATTTAATATATTACTTGCGTTTACACTACAATGGGTGTTATTTTTAGCAGACAATTAAGTATTGAGCGAAATAAGGTAGGCCTGTGTAAGTGGATCAGATGTTAGAATAACATAAATATATTAAAATATTTTATATTGGATAATTCAATGATATACAATATTTATTTATTTATCTAATGGCACAAAACATTAACATAAACGTCATTTGTTCATCTGATTCATCATCATGATTCTGGCTTCCCAAAATTTTCCGGTCTCAGATATACTGCGAAGGGCCTGGCAGCGCATTAAGTATTAACTGTTCATATACAATATCAATAGCTTATAAAACATGTTTTATTATGGAGCTATCAACTTGCGATTAGTGATAAATGCAACTTGCAACGGTACTGTCAGCCATTGCATGCCGAAACCTAAATGTCTCCTAGAGAAGCGTAGTGATGTACCGAGGCCGCGCCCAAAAAAATTGCCTTTTTTAACTATAAGGCACAGAATCCAGCAATAAAACCCACTGTACGGAACAGATAGACTCCCTGAGTAAGTAAGAGCGGGGTGAAGCGAGGCGTGACGCGGTGCGGGCGACAGGTAGCGAGGCTTATCCAATCTATCAATTCCAGAGTTACTTCCCTGTAGTTTAAATGAGAGATTTGGCGCTGAATTTTAATGCTTTGCAGTTAAAAATGGCAGATCATTTTTTGGTCACGGCCTTGATACAACACAACGCTTCTCTGGAAGAAATTTGAAGGTAGAGTTCGACAGTTTCCTTGTTAGTATTTTAATAATTCCATTTGAATGTGCATTATTGATAGAGATTTATGGCTGTATATCCAAGTATTATTAAGTGCATTACAGATTAAATTACAATAGAGCATTATAACCTCCCTAAGAAACAAGTCGAGGATCGCGGATTCAAACCCGGCCGGGGTAGATGGAGTTTTAGAATGAGACAAGTCCTGCTGGTGGGACTTTTAGCCATGGGTCCCGAGACTTAGATGTACCGACTTGTAAAAGAATCTCAACCCTGAATTACTGCCTCTCAGCAAAATTTTATCAGCCTTCTCCATCCAAGTAATACTTGGTTATTTGCTAGATGCCTCATTGAGGCGACGTGGTAACCACAAGTTATTCACTGACATCTGTAGGAAATAAGCATGACTATAGGATGTATATATACAAAACATACATAAGAAATATGTAAGTTACGTATTATAGAGAAATTGAACAATACAGATATGAAGATATTACTTTACTTCTACGCAATATGTATCTTGTTGCCATATCTACAGATTTATACTTATGGATACATCAGACTTTATTTTAATTACTTTAAATTGGTGTGCAAGTTAATTTAATTTAACACATGTAATTAATTTTACTTACGCTTTCTCTCTAAACAATATCTTGTTGAACGTACACTCCTGTCATGAAAAATGTTAATAATAAAGGGAGACTGAAGAATCTATTGGCTGCCGGCATGAGATCTTATGATTGGCAAAGTAAGTATTCGTTATTCTTATTAAAATGGATCAATTCATACATTCGGAGAAACAAAACTTTTAATTGCTTTAAATGGTTGCAAAGAGACAAAATTATAGATATCCCTATTTAAGTGGAGAACAACTATGAATTCGCTCTTTTATATTAAAGTATTTATATATCTGAATTTATTTTGATAATTTTGAAAACGTGACTTACACCAATGTAGCTTTAGCCTTTTCATTTATTCCTCAAATTTTGACGCCTCTCGGCAGTTCTTAGGCCAGCAGTCAAAGATACAAAGGTTTGCAAATATCTGAAATAATAAAGATATATGATGAAATCATGAGGAATGATTAAAAAAAGGAACATTAATATTTATTTTCACACAAATACATACAGATGAATGGCACACTCTACACTAAGTTAATAAGGAATGAAGAGGGTATTAATTTAGCTTTTGTTAAAGGTATAACTGAATCCGTCGGGTGTCCTGTTGAGGTTAAGTTTGCCAGGAGGGAAGAACCTGCTTGGAGGGGTTGTAGGGTTGTATTGGGGCTGACGGTATGACTGCTGGGGTTGATACTGGTTCTGGTTATATTGCTGAGGAGGAGGGTTGTATTGCTGAGGAGGAGGATTGTATTGCTGAGGAGGAGGATTGTATTGCTGAGGAGGAGGATTATATTGTTGGGGTGGAGGGTTGTACTGAGGTTGGGGCTGATATTGAGGTTGGGGAGCTGCAGGAGCAGGGGCTACTGGCAAATGGGCGCCGCTAGCCACGAAGCCCTCTTTGCCAGCAGTGTAGGTCACAGTCCGGCGCTGACCGTTGGGATCAACGTAGCTGTATGAACCACGTCGGTTTCCGCTAGCGTCAGATTCCTCCTTGAACTCCACTCCGTCCTCCTGGGAGTACGTGGCTCCGAACGTGCCGTCTCCGGCCAGGAACCTCTGCTCACTCAGGATGGCGGCAGTCTGCGGTTGGCCGTGGTACTGTGCCGCCGACAAGGCTGCTAACGCTAAGAGCACAACCTAAAAACAAAACATACGAACTTATTATCTATGCATTGCCTTTGAATGTAAAATTATTTGAAAATTCCTAGCATAAGTTTACAGATGAGTTGATTTGAACTTGATCATGACATGTTGACAAACTTTTCCTTTAGAATTAAAGTTACTCAGAACTGGGAGGTTGGTTATGGCCTTTAAATTTCCTACACCGATAGACCTTATTTGTATAAAATATGAAAATAACAATACAATATATTAAAATAAATAATAGTTAAAAACTAAAACAACACGCTTTATTAGAAAACCGAACTAAAACAATGACAAATAATTTTAATTTCCAACACGTTTGGGATAAAATTAAAGTGGCCAACAAAAAAATTGTCTCCAACACATCTATAATAAAACTAGAGTTACTACAAAAAAAATTACCATAAAAAGCGTGGGGTGTTCTTTATCAATCAATATATTTGATAATAAACAGATATTGGTAAATTAAAGTCTAAGAAGAAAACGTAAAAACCATAAAAAGCACCCCACGCTTTTGAAGGTAAAATTATTTTTTGTAGATAACTCCAGTTTTATTCTAGATGTGTTGGAGATGATTTTTTTTGTTGACCACTTTAATTTTATCCCAAGCGTGTTGGAAATTAAAATTATTTTTAATTTTTTAGTTTAGTTTTCTAATAAAGCGTGTTGTTTTAGAATTTTAAACTATTATTTTTTTTTAATTTTTAGTTTAATTGAATGTTATTAACCGGAATCCCATGAAAATGTAATTGCTTACGATATTTTTAGTGTCTAGGCAGAATATAATTATACATTTTTTAAAATGATTGTTATCTAACATTATTATAATATTTTTGAATATTTTATTATAGATAAATAGTTACAGTTAATCGTATCCTTCTCATATTTTTTTGGATAAATTACAATGTGGTAAGTTTACAAAATTGTCATTAATATTTTACAGAATAAGATAATGTAAATATCTTTAAATTCGTTACTATTGTAGTATGAGCTAAAAGTAATACTCTTCTAAAAAAATCCTCCGGGCCGGATTTGAACCAGCAACCTATGGATTACTGAAATTATATACCACTACAGTCCACCGCTCTACCAACTGAGCTACCAGAGAATATAATATTAATTTCTTATAACGATGGACTAAAAAATCGATAAGTCCGCAACTATTATATATTATATATTATTTATGAAATTATTGTATTTGTCATTGGTCCTTTACAATTATACAAAGTTTCAATAGATCCAATATTTTTAAGTGGGTGAAAATCATGTTGAAAGATTCCGTTACATAGATAGATACAGGTCAAGCTAATATAAAGCGTGTAAAAATCTTGTAATTTGTAGTTACAGAACTATATGAGTGTAGCGTATAGTAGCCTACATAAGGTTAACAAGATAGCCTAATTTGTAAATAGGCGCTATGATTTATAATTAGAGACCTGATCATGGCGTCCAAATTACTGAATAATTACAATATTCGAAGTTCTGTTTGACTATCGTATAGGCTGATTTCCCATTTTCGTTAGAAAAATAATATATATATATATATATATATATATATATATATATATATATATATATATATATATATGTGTGTGTGTGTGTGTGTGTGTGTGATATTTTTAATATAAACATTTGAAGGTCTAAGGAATTTCTACTGTAACTATTAATTAGCTTATTACGTCATGGTGGTCTAGCTAAATTTGGGGGATGGGGATTACATAAATATTTGTAAAAAAATTAACACTCTTACACTTATGAGTACAGGTGGCATTCAGAATAATATTATTGTTTATAAAAATGTGTCTATTGCCAATCGGTAACGAAGGGGTATTATAATATAAGTTAATTAAATTTTGTTCTATTATTTGTTAAATGCTAAATATTTATAAAACAGTAATTAATATACAATCAAAATTATGTAATTACACTTGAATATTTTTACAATTCTCGAATTTCTCTAAATTGCAAAATTTAAATTTTTCTTCTACAGGTTACAATGAAAATCCCCTAGTTTTTATAATATACTAGACCTATAGAAATATTCCTTATTTAAATAAATAATGATATACACTATTTAATAGAAACATTTAACCTTGAGATCTGCAATAGATATAGAAGGGCAGAGCATACGTGCAGTCAATACATTTATCGCGGGGCGTGGGACTCACTCAGGAGCATCAAATACCAATAAAAGTTGTCATGGTCACTCTGAAGAAACGGGATACTTATGCGTCAGGTCTTTCGACCTCGCCAATAAAACAGGGAGGGGATAATCTAAGTGAATGTACGAAACTTATATAATCTAGAGTGCGTTTTCAATAACCACTAACCATAAAATAGAATTCATATTGTATCAACCAGAACACATGAGGAAAAAATATAAGACAAATAAGTTAATGAAACAAAAATGTTAATATCAACCAAGTTTATATTTCATTACATTGTTTCATTTAATAATATCTCAAAAATATTTATAGATGCTGATCATATTTTGTTTTTGACGTTAATGAAATCTTGTTTTTTACGGTCATTTCGAAAATAATAAAACATAAAATATTATACAGACAGAGAAAAATAACTGCAAACCAAAATTATATTTACTAAAATTAATAAAACAGTTCATCTTGCCTTGTAAGCCCATGTTCCCCTTAAGAGATTTAGGTGCTCTCCCCCTAAGGGAAGAATTTGAACCATACTAATTTAGTTGCACTTGTTTTCGTATAGATGTCATTTGAGTAGTCCGTGGTCAGCGTTCCGCCTCATACTGACATCTAGGAAACAAAGGTAGTACTAGGACGGGAAAATTCGGTAAATTTTGCTTAGAGGCCTTTTCATTCAGGCTTAGGGATCTTTTACGAGCCTGAAAATCTTCAGACTCGGGACCCACGGCTTAAAGTCCCTCCCGGATGACTTGCTTCTTGGATTTTTCCATCCTAAATAATCCATCGCCCCTGGTCGGGTTTGAACCCGCGACCCTCGGGACCAGAGGCAAGGAGCATAACTACAAGTCCACCGCGGCCGATTAAAACAGTTCATATTAAGACCAATTAATATATTTATCTTTCAAATTTTACGATTTATGTTTAAAATTTAATTAAATGTTGATCATATATATTTACGTGCTATTATTCCACGACCATTATTATTGACGGCTTATATATACCTGTATATTAAAGTAAAAAAATACGTAGCGGTTCATTGAAAAACCTGTTTGAAAGAACAATGTTTTTTTTTTCTGCAATAACACGATTTTCATTCTGACCTTTGAAGATAGCCAAGGTCGGCGGACCTTGTAAAAGTGGTCCTTAAATTGGCAAGGGAAACCAGATACGAATGAATATATATAGTTTATTTTTAAGTTGGATCAGTAGACGTCTAGCTATAGATTGTTATAAATTATTTTAATCCTTGAAGTATATCCATGGAAAAATATTAAGAAATGTATTATTAAGTAACCCAACAATTTGATGAAAATCAGAATATATTAACGTATACTCTTCGAATTGTATAAATTGCAATACGTTATAATCTTTACAAACTAAATTTTAAGTTTAAAAAAAACTTCAATTAAATCTGTAATGAGAGATATATCTTTATTGTGTCTTATTTTGAAAGATAGTTTTTTGTTACGCAAGTTCTTTTTTCTACAACGAGAAGTTGTCCGCAGATAAATAACAGGACTGCGCGACACTTCTATTCTGGAGATCCCGAGTGCACACTCCGGTGCCGACCAACCTGATTGAGTTTTTTTTTCGGGTTTTCCTCAATCGTCAAGGGAAATGTGATTGTTAAAATTTATAAATGTTTGCAATTAATTGCCATTACATTATATAAATGGATTTCCTAAACAGATAACAAAGCTTGAAGGGCTGTATTTACAAAAAAAAAAGAGCTGAATCCAAATTACTTCAAAAATAAATAGTCCGCCAGAAGCTGTGGTAGCTTTAGTTGCTCTGGTTCTCTTTACTGTATGATTGTTTATGATTGTTTATCCGTATTGATATAAATTGTAGAATTTGAAGTTTAATATGTAGGTTATGTAAAAAACGATATACCAAATATATATTTTCAGATAATTCATTACAGATACAATGGATCATAGTAGGCGAGTTTGTAATTTAAATTAATTTAGTTCTTTTAATGTTTGTAATACCGTACATTCCATTTAATTTTATATCTAGGAGAACTACATTCTTTTGCTTTCTGGTTAGACATGTTTCTAATTTGGCGTACTAATGAAACTTTGTTTGCTTATATCATTAATTTCCTAACTATGCTTGTGAGGTTTTAAAATATTGCATTGATATTGCGTTTTTGCCTCCTGAAGTTTCTTTCAATATATTTAACGGAAATTAAAAGAGTTTAAAATTCTGTTTTGAATTTGAAATCGCCTATTTGCACTCACAAAATCCCACATGTATCGAGGAATCACAACCATTTCCCTAAAAAACTGGACTTTTTCGAGTTACTCGTAAAAATAATTGTATTTCTTGCAGAATTCTACATTTTTCTGAACGGGTTTAGCGGTTATTTGTGTAATTGAGGTTTGACAAGCCGAATAGGACTTAATGATGATAATAATACTGTATAAAGTTATTCTAGTAGGAATACCAACACGTAAATATTGAAAATTTGCGTCTTATAGTTTGGTATTTAGTATTTTTTCAACTTAAGAATTTAGTTTACAAAAACGGTTCAATTAGTTGTTTTAATGTAAGTTTTTTTATTTGTTTATTATGTCCCTTTTTTCATTTAAGGTATCATATTGTTTTGTGACGAATAACACCGTTTTGAAAAGTAGGTCTATAGTGTAACAGTTGAGCTTTGTTCTCATGTGTATTGTATTATATTTTCAACACTTGTGTGAATAAACAAAACATTTGTTCTTTAAATTATTAACGATTCGGATATTTGTTTCATTTTCGATTTAGCTAATGCAGTTATGGCTCTTTTGAAAATAAAGTAATGTGTAACTTTTAAATGTTTTCGGCCGAAGAAAGTTTGAGAACACTGCTTCCTTCGTAAGGGAAGTTAAAAGTTTCGAGTCACAGATGTGTAACACGTTGAATAACACTCACTTAGCGTATGTTTGTGTAAAATTCCCAAAATCATGATTAAACTCATAGCATAAATGAGAAACTTTAAACACAAATCAATATTTAAATGTATCAGACAAATCTGCTATAAATATGATTATATATTTAGGATTCTTGCAAAATTATCCCTATATTGTACATAGAAAATTAATTCAGATGGTGGTTGACCCTTGTCTTTATCTCTTCATTGGATACTACTCGTAATAATAATCCATCCATCCATCCATAGTAATTCTGCCCGAAGGCAGGTCCTTCACTGCAATCATAGCATTTTCATGCTATGCTTGCAGCTTTACTAGGTAATTGTAGGTGTGGTAGCTTCCCGTTGCTTTCCACACCGGTGAAGGATGATGATGATAATGATGATGGCCATATGATTTCGGGCACCGTTTGGGCCTTAAAGTTTTCCTGACATTTGTCTTACAGGTGAGGAAAAACCCCGATAAAAACCTCACCCAGAAAAACTGCCCCGACCGGGGATCGAACCCGGGCCCGCTGCGTGACAAGGCAGCACGCTACCTCGAGACCACAGTGGTGGACCGTAATAATAATAATAATAATAATAATTGCATAATATTTATAGGTCTGAATTAATGCTAGTTAAGAATATCCTATAGGATACGCTACTACTACCCTCCATACTATAGCAATTTAATATTATTTACATTTCATATGCAATAGGTTATATTATATTTTTTAATATTTTGATGTTAAACCTTTTTTAGTTATGTATGAATCTTGTGGAATTTTGAGTGTTTATTTTGAAATGAGAAAATTAGATAACGGTATGCGTACTTACATTGATTTATTTTGCAAAAAAATATGATATGCAGGTCAACTGACAATAAAATAATAATGAATAACTTAAACAGTAATGTATTTTTTTTAATCGCAGACTCATATAGTTTTAATGCATGCTTCATGCGAGTTTAATTGGGTTGATTTACGTTGTTGTATTAGTTATGAACTGAACATATTATGCAATGTTTTTAGATTGACTTATCAAGTTATTTTTCAAGTTAGTATTGACTTGTTGTGTTAAATTTAAATGACATAAAAAATAATTGGCCAGATGCATTCATTTTCACTTCACTAATGAGGGATTTGTCGATTCGTGTAGCTAAGAAAGTTTATGGAGATGTTTTGGGATCAGATTCTTGTTTAATTGAGCAGTTTGTTCAGCATAAAATCAACTCCCAGTGTTAGGCATCTATTTTTATTGTACTAAACTTTCCACGCCGTAACGTGGTTGTTTAAGGTAATACGTTACAAGCCGGAGGGTCTGGGATTCGAGTCCCGATGGCATCAGAATTTTTTAGTTGATCTAAATCTTCTGATGGCACCATGGTCCTGGGGTGGACTTAACCCCTTATGGAAATGAGTACCAAACATTTGTTCTGGGAGTAAAGGCGGCCGACAACCTGACTGATATCAAGTGCCGATTGTCTAGAAAAATGGAAGTCGTAACCTCCTACTACCCCAAGGGTAGTATGCCCTTTGATAGGATCACTTTTACCTTTAAACTTTCATTACTGGTTTTCTTTTGACATACATCTAGCTTACTTTAAGTGGAGTGAGGAAACTTCCCCCCCCCCCAAAATATTTTTTCATTCTCACTTGAATCTATGAATCAAAATCTTTATAGGTGAGCTATAATTTTTCAAAATGGATGTATTTTGTGACATAAATTATAATTTTAAAATAATTATTTTATAGCTTCAAGTTTTGATCATGAATTTTATGTAGTAAAATGATATTGAAAAGAATCATATATTTACGTCAAATGGAAAATTTGGAATTTTCAGCATTTAATTCCAAAAACATTAGGCCTATTTCGAAATGATGTTCTTTCTATTATAAATTTGGCATATTTTATGTACTTTTGGTAGGGAAAGATGCATTGGTTATTTGTTAATTAATTTACCTTAACGATCAGTCTGTTATTCTGAGGTAATTATAACTACATTACCGAGAAGTAACTGCAATAAAACTAGATACAATTAAAACTTTCAACTTTTTTTTCTTGTTTTAATTTAGAATAGAATAGTGATATCCAAGAATAGTAGTGAATTTTAATATGTAATTAGATCAAATGAAAATTTGGGATTTAGTTATCCAGTTACACTTTTTTTCAAAGGGACAGGGATGAATTGACGAATGTTAACTCATATTGTTTTTTATTAATTAAATAAAAATAAAACGTAGTTTTATTTGATTTTCATATTTCATATTATTTTGAGGATATTAACTCCATTTATTAATTTGACTTTGAAACAATCAAAATAAACTATTAAAATTAAACAACTTTGAAAAAAAATATAATGCTGAATCTATCTATCCAATATCATAATTATTAAAAAGATAAACGTGAAATTCGATATTTTCAACATATAACTCAAATATACATAAGTCAAAATATCGTTCCATTACAAGAGGAGTTCTTCAGATTCGCTTTTTTTTTTTTTTTTTTTTTTTGGGGAGAGAGAAAAAAATATTTGTTAGCTTAACAACTACTCTTATCCAAAAGTAAGCCCCTTTATTTTATTTTTCTGGAGAAATTATTGTTAGTTGGATACAGTTTGATACTTACAAGCCTGTTCATGTTAGATGCGGTCGTGGAGTCGGAGGTAAATCGGACTGTGACTAAGTGACCACACCTCGACCTCCTGTATCTTATATACACCACATATTAACCTTGGCGATGACCCTGGAGCCCGCTATGTTGCCTCCCTATTCCAGATACTCACGTGCCCGCCCGCCCGCCTGGAAGATACCGTTTCTTCTTCTTTCTCTTCGGTTCATTACTCGTTAACATCGATAATGACGTATCCTCTAATAATTTGGAAGGTCATTAGGGATTCATAGTTTTGGGAGTGTCCTATATTCCCATTTTTCTGACTTATTAATGTCTAGCAAATGGTTAGAATTAGGGTCAAATTTTAATTTGCACATGTAAGTTCAGAAGAATATATTATTTTATGAAATAGCCCTTTATACAGTTGGTATATTTGTAGTTGCGTTTATTTTCTTGTCAAAAATGCCTATTGCTAGATTTTTTGGTACGCCTATAGGGCTTGAAATTAATAAAATATTTGTCACATATTTAAGCATTTTCCTCCTCCTCCTCCTTCTACAACACTGCATCTCTGTCCCTTACAACTTCCTTTCATACCGAACTGCAAAAATAAAGCAGTGCACCTCAAATATGTGGATAATCTGATGAGTGATAAATAAAGATAGAAATAATGTTTCTGAACGAAAATGGCCTATCTAACAGAACTTCTGTATTTATAAAAATAAACTACATATAAACTTAGAATAATGTATAGGCCCAATAAATTACTGTATTAGAGAGCAATTATCGTATGAAAACCCTAAATTATTTTTTCAAAAAAATGTAGGCCCTATATTTATAAATTATCGTTAATTACTCGTATTGGGAAGCTATATTGATTCAACGCAAACTTATTTGTATAGAACTGAAACTAAATTATTGCATGTCGCTCAACAGGCCTAAAAGGCCTTTGACCTACAAACCGGCTGCTGGTCTCACATCCACACACATTAATTATAGAATGGACGGTCATCCATGTGGCGAGAATGTCGAGTCCCCGGGTATTCTCAACTCGGAGCCGCTATTTATTGTAGCTACTCGAATTCCTCACGATGTTAGATGGGCACCGGTCCCATTGGCTAAAATTTAACGAGACTATTTAACTCATCCCCCAAATGAGTGTCAATGACCAATCACATTTCAATGATTTTTTATTTACAACCAATCACAGTCGTGTTTCGCCTAAAATTTACCAACTAAAGTTTATCATAATAAAGAAAGCACCTCCTTTTTTAACAATCTGAATAGGTCATAGCATTATTTTGCAGTGACTAACTGTAAGAAATACGGCTACCAGATTGTGTATATAGTGCATGAATGTCAACACGTAGCGCATGCGAGAGATAATATAAAAACACAGGTAACAATTGATTATACCACAAAAAATAAACAATTGTTTGCACTTTCTTAAACGAATTATTTTCCATGAAAAGACGCAGAAAAATATAATTGACATATTTACATCATAGGACATCAGAAATGAATTAATACCTATAACGTTGGTTATATATTTCTCCACTAGGGTGCATTTTTACAATATTGCGATCTTTTGGCAATAAATAATATTATGTTCTGGTTGCAGTGATCAAACAAAATAAGCAAATGAAGCGTTCCAATCTTTTCTCATTTGTTTTCAAACATCACCGTTTACATTGAATATATACATATTTTAAAATAACTATAGTTAAATAATGATTTGTGAGTATATAGTTTAATTTTATTCGTTAAATAGTTCTAACAAATGCCACTCTCGATTTCCAAATTCTCTAGATAAATTCACTCCTCACTTCGTGAGTCTTGAATTTATCGATAATTTGGAAATCACTCGTGGCATTACTTATGAAAATTTCTTCTCTCATGGGTTTTCGAACCAGGCCAAGTTCCCATAGCCCTCCCTTAAACCGCTCGCTCCGATATTTTGATATACGTCAGGAAATTGTATATTTAGATTTTATAATCAGATGACTTTTAAAGGAGCATTTCTGAAGGAAGCCATACTTAGGATTTTTACGCTTTAAAATAATTGTACGACATCGCCTGAATTTGAACCCGTAAAATTCGGATTCAGAAGTGAACAGTCACTATTAGATCTCCGATCAGACTTCAACTGTAAACATCGAATAAAATTTCCAGTTTTATTTTACGTGATTTTCAATTATACATGTAGCCTACATCAATACATTATGGTCTATCATTGTAGTTTTGTATTTATGGGAGAAAAATATACAACTTTTAATATAGACTGTAAAAATACCCAAATTTATAAATAGAATAAAACGTAGAACATTTTGGTTCTGAAAAAAATATAAATGTTCAACTATTTACTACTCTTCTCTTGAAAGTCTATTGATCAATAAAATATCTAACATAGCAACGAAATAAACAAAATAAATAATACTTTAGATGAAGGGACTTTTTTGAGAGCTAGTTGTCTACGTAATTTGGATTGTGTTAAAACAAACCAGTCTTGAGACGGCGCTGTCATTGTCTCATAAAAGAAGTGGCAAACAATAGCCTCATAATAAACCCGCATACATTTCCTCACGAATATCATAGGATTCCAGTTCTTGTTATTTCCATGTCCCACATCTGTTGATGGTATTAATGTCTCATTCTCTACGGCACAGCGTTGGTATTTAGCTCATCTATGATTAAGTTATGCATTAAACGATAACAATAATTTCTAGTTTTGTTGGAAATAAGTTTAATTACACTAGCCAAAGTGAAAATGTAACTGGAATGAAGTAAACGTTTCGTAAGTATATCGATCACTGATAACGAAAAAGACAATGAAAAGCTCGAATTAGCTCTCATTTTCAAGTTAAAGGAGTTGAATTAAACCCTTTTAATTTATGATTTTGTTTAGGTTAATTTCAGGTAAGCAGCTACAGCAACATCACTATTCATCCTATGATCATGCTTCGAACCTCATTTTCTTCAGAAAAGAACAGTCTTTAAACGGTACCATTCAAATGCCCCTATCATGTACCTTAGGCAGGAAAAATTGAGGGAAACTGAGATTTTTTCTGAAAATCCCTTGTTTCCAAGTTCGGCCCCCCTGCACCCCCCTGTGTTAACGCACATATCTCGAAATCAACTAAAACATACTAAGATGTGCATGCAATCTTCTATGTGCAAAAGTAAGGCCAAAGTGATGACGTCATTACCCCCTATGTCTCGACGCAGAAGATCACATTACTATATGTAACGTGTTTTACAATGCATCTATACTTGAAAAAAAAATAGTTTCAAAAAACTAAAACAACACCCTTTATTAGAAAACCGAACTAAAAAATGAAAAATAATTTTAATTTCCAACACTCTTGGGATAAAATTAATGTGGTCAACAAAAAAGTAATCTCCAACACATTCAGAATAAAACTAGAGTTATCTACAAAAAAAAATTACCATCAAAAGCGTGGGGTGCTTTTTATGGTTTATACATTTTCTTCTCAGAGACTTTACTTTTACCAATATCTGTTTATTATCAAATATGTTAATTGATATAGAGCACTCCACGCTTTTGATGGTACAATTATTTTTTTGGTTGATAACTCTAGTTTTCTTCTAAATGTGTTGGAGATTATTTTTTTGTTGACCACATTAATTTTATCTCAAGCGTGTTGGAAATTAAAATTATTTTAAATTTTTTAGTTTGGTTATCTAATAAAGCGTGTTGTTTTAGTTTTTTAAAACTATTATTTATTTTTTAGTTTGGTTTTATAATAAAGCGTGTTGTTTTAGATTTTTAAACTATTATTTATCTTAAACTATTATTTATTTTTTAGTTTTAATATTTTACAGAATAAGATAAAAATGTAAATATCCTTAAATTCCATACTATTGTAGTATGAGCTAAAAGTAATACTCTAGTAAAGTAGTCCCGCTACAGGCCTCAGGAGACCCTTGGGGTAGTAGGAGGTTAAGGCTCCCACTTTTTCTAGACAATCGGCCCTTGATGTCAGCCGGGTTGTCAGCCCTACGTGACGGCAGCCTTTACCCCAGAACAAACGTATGGTACTCATTTCAGTTAGAGGCTGAGTCGACCCCAGGGCCATAGTACCGGCGGGAGGTTTGGGTCAGTTTAAAAATCCTGACCCCACCGGGACTTGAACCCTCGACCTTCCGGCTTGTAGCGCAGTACCAGTACCAATACCAGTACTACGCTAAAAAAATCCTCCTGGCCGGATTTGAACCAGCGACCAATGGATTACTGAAATTATATACCACTACAGTCCACCGCTCTACCAACTGAGCTCTTAACAACGATTGAGTAAGAAGTTGATAAGTCCGCAACCTATTATACCGGTTTTTATTATTTTGATTTTCTGCTGATTCTCGCCAGGATTTTAGAAACAGTTATTAAATTATTGTATTGTCATTGGTCCTTTACAAGTATACAAAGTTTCAAGTCGATCCAATGATTTTAAGTGGGTGAAAATCGAGTTGAAAGATTCCGTTACATAATTACACAGACACTTTTTTTGATTTTCTGATTATTCTGGCCATGATTTTAGAAAAAAATTATGAAATTATTGTATTGTCATTGGTCCTTTACAAATATACAAGGTTTCAAGTCGATCCAATGATTTTAAGTGGGTGAAAATCGCATTGAAAGATTCCGTTACATAGATAGATACAGGTCAAGCTAATATAAAGCGTGTAAAAAAATAAAAAGCTTTACTAGAAAATTTTAAAGCCAATACTTACATTATTTTCTTTTGAAACTGATGACAGTTATGGGGATTAACTATAAAAGTGTTATGGGGAAGTTGTTCATCGGCTCCTCCAAAATAAATCTCAAGTGTGTCCTGCTGCAATAATGGCAACGCGTTACTATCGATTCCGATTGGTTATGCACCTTACATGAAAGAAACATATATTAACATGAAACAATTGTTATTGCGATTGAACTATGACAAGTTTAAATGACAGATTTCCGGGGATCTGAAAAGCATAGGCATACTACTTTTACAACAGGGCTATACCAAGTTCTGCTGCTTCTACTGCCTCTGGGATAACCGCGCCATAGCACTTCATTATAAAAAGAAAGGTTGGCCTAAGAGTTAATCACTTGAACCAGAGCTCACAATGTTCTGCAAGAAGCAATTGTCGAATTCCGATCCGATTGAAGGTCTTTCCACTTTTCAGCGGTTGCCCTTTTACCAGCCGGCTGCTGGCCCTTCACATCCACATGTGTCAATCACAGAGTTAGATGATCAACAGCCAGTGTAGGGGTGACATGTAGTTAGCATGTCGAGTCCCCCAGCCGTTATAGCTGGTTCCTCAACCTGGAGCCGCTACTTATTGTAGCTACCCAATTGCCTCACGATGCTGGGTGGGCACCGGCCCCATACTGGCCGAAATACCATGAGAAAATTTCTTCCCCCATGGAGACTCGAACCAGCGCAAGTCCCGTAGCTCTGCGCTAAGGCTTCCTACCTTAACCGCTCGGCTACGGCGCGGGAATTGTCGAATTCAAGAACATAATTCTCCCTACTCTTCATGTAAAATTGGGCCTAACGAAAAACTTCGTTAAGGCCATGGACAAAACTGGGGTAACATTTATCTATTTGCGCCAGAAATTTCCACGGCTTAGTGAGACGAAAAAAATAAGGGATTTTTGTTGATCTCCAGATATGAAAAATGCACAAAGATGAGCATTTCAACACCATCCTGACATCTAATGTTCAAGTTTCAACAAACTTTCTAGGAAATAAGAGGGCAGAAAACTATAAAGATCTTGTGGCAAATCTACGATAGACTGGGGTGTAACATGTCCTTAAAGTTACATTTCTTAGATTACCATTTGAACTTTTTTTTTCCTGACAACTGTGGTGCTGTAAGCAACGAGCACGGAGAACGCTTCCACCAGCAAATTTCTAACATGAGAATGAGATATCAGGGAAAGTGGAGTGCATCAATGTTAGCCGATTACTGCTGGGCACTAACTAGGAAATCACCAGCAGAAAATTACAAATGCTAGGCAAAACGGTTGATCCTTCAGTGACCTTCCTTCGAGGGATAAAAATAAGGTAAATTCACTCATAATCTTATATAGGCAATAAAGTAAAGTTAGCATAACTTCAAAACGAGAGCTAATCTCACATTTTCATTAACATTTTCGTTATCAGAACACACGAAAAAATAAAGATTAGCTGTTTCCATGCCAGTTACAGAAAAAAATTGGGTAGTATAATTAATAGATTTCGTAACCTGTTGTTTATTATAGGGAAAAGAGCTTTTAATTTACGGTATGCTCTGCCAATCGTTATTGGTCTTACGAGTGATTTGTATATGATTGTCGCTACTTTAGGCTTTAGTATATTGTGCGTTAACACAGGTGGGTGCAGGGGGGGCCGTTCCTCAAATAGATCAGGAACGAAACTTAGAGATCTGTATTACAGCAACATAGTACCCCAATTAAATAGGACAGAAGCGATCGCCATTTCGCTCAATCTCCGAGGACGCCCAATCACGATTGTGTCAGTCTACAATCCTCCCGAAGACATAGACACATACGACATAACAGCCCTCTTACAAATCTCCAATTCCATGCTACTGGCTGGTGATTTCAATGCCAAGCACACAGACTGGAATTGCCGACCAATCATGCGTTATGCGCACTTATGCATGTCCAGTCTGGGGACATGCAGCCCGTTACCACATAAAAATATTACAAAGGTTTCAAAATCGATTCCTTTATAACAGTTCAAGACTACCACAAGTAGTAGTACCGATCACCACACTCAACGACCAACAAATAAGTAAGGACGCATCCTGCTCGTTGTAGCCGGTTTACATTATATACAGACAACTGATAAAATAAAAATATCAAATTACGATAGGAGGCTAGAAGACTATATTTTACGTATGTGTTCGAATCAATAGAAATGACATTTATCAACAAATAAGTAAGGACGTATCCTGCTCGTTGTAGCCGATTTATATTATATACAGACAACTGATAAAATAAAAATATCAAATTACGATAGAAGGTTGGAAGACTACATTTTACGTATGTGCTCGAGTCAATATACAGGACATCATTTATTAACAAATAAGTAAAAACCTTCCATCCAAGCAATGTACTATATTTTATTTCATACTATGTTGAATTTTTTACCTATAATTCAATTAATTAATTAATTAAAATATCAGATGTGCTGTTATAATTCTCATTTCTGGGCCGCCATTTGCAATGCCTATTAAATATGGAGGTAGCTTTCTATGATGATTGTGAAGTTCTACAAATTATTATAAATAAATATCCGATGTCCGAATAAGGATGTAACGTGTTTTAATCGAAATAATACATTTTGCAGATAAGCTAAAATTACGTCAAGAATTCTCGTGACGTCTAGTTAATATTGTGATGTTTTGTAATAGCGGGTGACGGCAAGTGGCCTAGAAATGATGGAAATATATTAGTGAGTCTGACTCACGAGTTGAAAGACCCGTACAGGTGATTGATGCGTGTAGACTTCCATTCCGGAAAGTTCTATACGCGTCTACCCCTCCTTTTCGGAGGTTCCGACTCCTAAAATCTCTACACTAGAAGAATCTCGACTGAATGCCGAGAAATTCCCCGGTCTACATATATTGTTGTATGAGGCATGTGAGCTATTACAGAAGTTTTTTTTTGTAATTGAAGACTTTCTATTTATAGTAACGTTACGTGAATTAGTTCAAGAGTCGGATTTTTAAAAGAGGGGCACGCAGTAGCGCAGTTATTAAGGTAGTGCGCTACAAACCGGAAGTTCGAGGGTTCAAGTCCCGGTGGGGTCAGGATTTTTAAACTGACCCAAACCTTCTGGTGGCACCATGACCCTGGGATCGACTCAGCCTCTAACTGAAATGAGTACCAGATGCTTGTTCTGGGGGATAAAGGCGGCCGTCACGCAGGGATGACAACCCGGCTGACATCAAGTGCCGATTGTCTAGAAAAAGTGGGAGCCTTAACATCCTACTACCCCAAGGGCCTCCCGAGGTCTGTAGTGGGAACACTTTATTTTATTTTTAAAAGTGTTGTGTCTTAAATTACTGCTTGGGGATCTATACATTCAGAATATACTTTAACACTAGAAACACGCTGGCAAGTATCTACATAACGTTAATGCTTTAAACTTAAATATATCACATTTGAGAGTTTTATTTATCATTATTTTCGTCCATTCAAAATGTCCGACAATTTAGAAAATTAGGGTTGGTTTTATTGCCACACATACCTAGTACATCGACGAATAATAGTGTAATTGCCGCCATTTTATTAAGTTTTGTAAAAAAAGTGGATATTCATTGTCGGCTTTCGTACGAAATTGCTCTAATTTTTTTTCCCCTTTTTTTTTCTCGAGTTTGCGATTATAAATGCTGTATGATTAGGGAGCATGCTATTATGCATTGCAGAGACTTTTGATGTCCCAACTCCTTTCAAAAAACGTTAAACTGAAAATATATAAAACTATTATTCTACCAGTTAGCCTATATTATATGGGTGTGAAAGATGGACTCTTACTTTAAGAGAGGAAAGGAGATTACAAGTATTTGAGAATAAAGTACTTAGGAAAATTTTTGGACCAACGAGAGATGAACAGACAGGTGAATGGAGAAGACTACATAACAATGAACTACATGGCCTTTATAGGAAGCCAGATATAATAACAGTTAAGTCTCGTAGACTGCGATGGGCAGGACATGTTGCACGTATGGGGAACGAAAGACTTGCATGGAAGCTTCTTGTAGGAAAGCCAGAGGGAAAACGCCCAGTTGGTATACCAAGAATGAGGTGGGAGAATAACATTAACTATGATTTGAGAGAAGTAGATTATACAGGAAATGATTGGAAAGCATTAGCTCAGGATAGGGATGTATGGAGACCTTATGTCCGTGCGGCCATGAAGCTACGGGTTCGATAGTGCCAGTGAGTAAGTAAGTATGATTAGGGAACGTATAACAAAAGGAGATCTTGGTGAATATTTGTCAAATAAACATAATTACGAATCGGAGGAAGAAGAACATTTTGAAGTATGCGATGATGATGATGATACACGGGGGATAATAATTAATAAAACGACAAATTACAACAGCCACGTGAGAATAAATATACGTACACATGGGTAGGGCACGAAAGCCCATAAGACACATAGTTACAAGGGTTCATGTAATCTCAACCAACGACATTAAGAAAGAGGTCAAGTGGTTAGCTCTACATTCTCACCAACTTTTCCTTCAGGAAACATCACTGTATTTATTTTATAGGAGGCTGAGTGGACCTCAGGCCAGTTTCAACACGAAGGTATGAAGAAATATCTACCACTGCATTGTCCGGGTTCGATCCCGGGCAGAGTAAATATTATGTGTAGGTTATAAATAAATAATAAAAGATAATGTGATCCCAGTACAGACCTTGGGGTAGTATGAGGTTAAAGCTCCTACTTTTCTATACAATCGGTGCTGGGGTTGACAGCCCTTTCTGACGACCTAATTTACCCCTATTACAAGCTTCAAATGAGTATACACATAAAAAATACATTAATATGTCTATGTAATAATGCATTTTAATTCCGAGGATCGAGGGTTTAAATCCGGCCGGGGTCGATGGATTTTTAGGTTGGAAATAACCAAGGGACTAGTCCTCCAGGAGGGACTTTAACCCGTGGGTCCCGATTTTCAGGCTCGTAATAGTACCGCAAGTCTGAATAAAAATGCCTCTGCGAAAATTTTAAGTGACTTTCATCCATTCTATACCACATTTCAAACTAGTTGATAGAGGATGGATGGTTTTCTTTCTCCCTCTACCTACCGTACGTAGGCTAAATGCGGGGCGGAGGGACGATGCTAAGTCATATGTTGTTCAGTAATGACAGTAAAGAGAATACATATTTTCTCTTGGTTCCCACTATGCCAAGCTCGTGCGTTAGTTTTTATATTTTACTTTCGGAATGTTCAGTTAAATGTACAATATTTATTTAGTGTTAACTTATTGTTTGATTGTTACATGAAATAAAATATTTAAACTTTTGTTTATTATAGTGTATATATATATATGAAACTATATAAAACTGTCATTCTCCCAGTTATATGGATACGAAACTTTTTAAAGGAGGAAATATTACGCGAATTTGAGAATGAAGTTCTTAGGAAAACGTTTGGACCAAAGAGAGATGAACAGACAGGCGAATTCAGAAGATTGGATAACAATGAGCTATACGATCTTTATGGGAAATCAGATATAATAAGAATAAATGTTATAGACTGCAATGGGCAGGATATGTGACACGAATGGGGAATGGAAGAGGGGCATGGAAACTCCTTTAGGAAAACTGGAGGGAAATATCCCTGTAGGCAGACCTTTAGGAAAACTAGAAGGAAATATTCCTGTAGGCAGACCATGAATGAGATGCGAGAATAATAATATTAACATGGTTTGAAGGAAACAGACTATACAGGGATGATTGTAAAACATTAGCTCAGGTTAGGGTTGTATAGAGAGCTTATGTCCGCACGTCAATGAGCCTATGTGTTAGATAGTGCCAGTGAGTTAGTTTATATATATATATATATAAAAGTAAAGTGATCCCACAACAGACCCGGAGGCCCTTGGGGTAGTAGGAGGTTAAGGCTCCCACTTTTTCTAGACAATCGGCACTTTTATGTCAGCCGGGTTGTTAGCCCTGCGTGACGGCCGCCTTTACCCCAGAACAAGCGTCTGGTACTCATTTCCGTTAGAGGCTGAGTCGACCCCAGGGCCATAGTGCCGCCAGAGGGTTTGGGTCAGTTTAAAAATCCTGACCCCAACGGGACTTGAACCCTCGACCCTCCGGCTTGTAGCTCAGTGCCTTAACCACTACGCTACGGCGTGCCCCCATATATATATATTATATATATATATTATCGATCTTAGTGATCAAGGGTTTAAATTTCTTGCCTGTGGTTCCGAGGGTCGTGGGTTCAAACCCTTCAGAGTTCCATAGATTTTTAGGATGGAAAAATCCAAGGGACAAATCCTCTGTAGGGACTTAAAGTCGGGGTCCCGTGTCTGAAGATTTTCGGACTCTTAAAAGAATCTCAAACTTAAAATCTCTAAGCAAAATTCACATCACCTTTCTCATCCAAGTTTTTTCCTAATTGCCTATTAGACACATCTGTGAGGTACATGTATAGACAGACACACACACACACACACACACGCACACACACACACACACACACACACACACACACGCACGCACGCGCACACACACGCACACACACGCACACGCACGCACACACACACGCACGCGCACGCACGCTCACACGCGCACACACTCACACTCACACTCACAATCACACTCACACTCTCACAAACACTCACACTCTCACAAACACTCACACTCTCACAAACACTCACACTCTCACAAACACTCACACTCTCACAAACACTCACACTCTCACAAACACTCACACTCTCACAAACACTCTCACACTCACACACAGTCCCGCTCTGTACAGCCGTGTGATCTAAGGCATCATGCATTAACGCGGAACTATGGAACTATTCGACATGTGCTTATTCGAGTACCCATAGCGAAATAATTATTTTATTGAATTTCAGACAGTATAGGTGTCGAGTCCATCTAGCGTCGTAGCGTTGTAATTTGTGTACCTACGATAAGTAGCGTCTGAGAAGACTAGGTATAATGGCTGGCGGATTGGAAATGCTAAAAATGCCACCCCTATGCTGGCTGGAGGATCATCCACCTCTATAAATGTCGAATGTGGAAGTGAGGTCAGCAGCTGGCTGGTAGACCAAGTTTATTCTAGGCCTGTCGTGTCATGGAGTTTTATATAATATACAGGCCTACATTTTAATTTTAGTAGTCTGCATTTACAGATAACATCATGACTGAAAACAGTATTATAAAACATACAAACGGAAAACTCTTGAGCAGTGACGCGAGAAGATGAATACTAAATTTGTTCAGTAGGCCTATATCTGACAATCTGACATGGAGTTTGTATACGGTAGCCGAAATGGCAGCAAAGATGGCGGGAGCGGAAAAAGCTAGTTTTTACAGACTCAGAAGGAGGTGAATCTAAATCAACAATAAATTAAATAGTCCTGGGGAAAATTTCACAATTCAACCATTAAACAATTATGACGATTTTACAAAGTCAGGTATAAGATCTAAAGCGCATCAATTCTTTTTACGGTAAGAAATACCTAAAAATCAGTAAGTATTGACCAATAATATTATGAAAGAAAGGAAATTGGACTCAAACATAAAAGAAACATGTCAAAATAACTTTACGACATTAAAATGTAGTTAAGAAGTTACGATGCTTCTAGTGTTAAAATGAGTTACCACACGCTACATTCTAGTGTTTAAAGTTTGTCAACTATATAGTTAATTTTCCACAGTAATTGTAATAACTTAAACATATAAAACTCGTCATAGTATGAAATAAATAATACTGCTGAAAGTTAAAAAAAACTATCACTTGAGCCAAACAGCACATATAATTCCACGGTATTTGTTACAATGACTTTGCATAGCCCACTATACTGTAAAACTGGAACCGACTTGCTTCCTTACCAGCTAATTCGTGGTGATTAACATCCAGATTGTGTCCATCGCTGTGGTCTCGGGGTAGCGTGCTGCCTTGTCACGCACCGGGCCCGGGTTCGATCCCCGGTCGGGACAGTTTCTCTGGGTGAGGTTTTTATAGGGGGTTTTCCTCACCTGTAAGACAAATGTCAGGAAAACTTTAAGGCCCAAACGGTCCCCGAAATCATATGGCCATCGCAATCATCATCATTCATATTCATCTTAGGTTAAGCTTAGGATTAGGTACTCTCCTAGCGCACCATTATCATCATCACCCATCATATCATCGGGGCAACGTAACCCCGCCTTCCAGGCGCCCCAACCTCAGAAGTGGGTTACAAGTACGCCATACCAGGAGAGAAACCAGGAATGTCTAAAGACAACCTGGGGCATTTGAAAAAAAAAATCCAGATTGTTGCCAGTTTATTGAAATTTTCGGACATAGATGGCATAACAATAAAAAATAGTTAATATAATAGTTATTGGTGAATTTTAAATAATTAAACGTAGTTAATTTGTTAATTATTTTTATATTTAAATGTTACATATATTTCATTTACAATTTGATTGACACACTTGAATTTTTTACCAAATAAGTTCATATTAATTTTTTTAACTGATATGACAGCTAGGCTAATGGTATCACATTGCAATTTTATAAATAATTTTTATATTTTAACACCTTTGTATCTCCTCGAAGAAGACCAAATTTTTGGAAGTCGATTTTAGATGCCACCCGGCCTTAAAATCGACAAATTATACTAGACTTCATTTGCACAGTTAGAAGCGGCCTGTGAGACTGCGTAACTGATTTTGTTTAAGAAGATTAAATTTTTTAATCGATTTTAGGTTAGCATGCCTTTTTTTAATAATGTCTTTTTTTTTCTCCTTTACACTGTTCCTACTTGTTTTACATTTTTGTTAACTTTATTTTATTCTCACATATAGATACAAGGACAGAACACACACCCAGACCCAAGGTGGAGATTTAAAATCCCCTACCCTGCCGGAAATCGAATCCGGATCGCCGGAGTAACAGCAGTAACTGATTTTGTTTAAGAAGATTAATTTTTGAAATGATTTTCAACTTTTTAACAGTGTTTGTTTAAGAAGAACTAATTCTTGGAAGTTGGTTTGAGGTGCCACCCGGCCTTAAAATTGACAAATTATACTAGACTTCATTGCCTCAGTTAGAAGCGGCCTGTGAGACTACGTAACTGATTTTGTTTAAGAAGATTTAATTCTTTGAATCGTTTTTAGGTTAGCATGCCTTCTTTTATAATTTTTTTCTCCTTTACACTGTTTTTCCTTCTTGTTTTACCTTTTTGTTAACTTTATTTCATTCTCACATGTAGACACAAGGACAGGACAGACACCCAGACCCAAGGTGAAGATTTAAAATCCCCTACTCCGCCGGGAATCGTACTCGGGTCGCGATAGTAACAGCAGTAACTGATTTTGTTTAAGAAGATTAATTTTTAAAATTATTTTACGTGCCCCTCGCCTTAAAATCAACAAATTATACTAGGCTTCATTAGCAGAGTTAGAAGCGGCCTGTGAGAATGGCTCAGTACTATAACATTGTATTTGATTTAATTGTATCATATTGCAATTTCATATATAGTTTATTATATTTTAACAACAGTGTGATCCGACCTTGTATAAGACAAACAATTTTTGAAATCGATTTTAGGTTACCATGCCTTTTTTTATAAGTCTATTTTCTCCTTTACACTGTTTTTCCTTCTTGCTTTACCATTTTGTTAATTTTATTTTATTCTTACATATAGACACAAGAACAGAACACACGCCCAGACCCATGGTGGAGATTTAAAATCCCCTACCCCGCCGGGAATCGAACCAGGTCCGCCGGAGTGGAAGGTAGGGACTCTACCGACTACGCCACGGCGACGGACCCATAAAATCAACAAATTATGTATCCTACTGAATTAAATGCAATTTTTGAATTAGTTTTAGGTCACCCGGCCTTAAAATCGACAAATTTTACTAGGCTTCATTAGCAGAGAACAAAGATGCGGCTTGTGAGACTGACTCAATACTATAACATTGTATTTGATTTCTGGATCTTGCCATTTCATTTAGGCTATTATGAAGCCGGTTCTTTAAACAGCAACATATTTTTTTAAATCTGTTTTAGGCTCCTGCCTACTTAAATGTTTAAATATATTGTATTCACAATATGTTTGATGTGCTTGAATTTTATATAACAGAATTTAATATTAATTTTTTTCAACTGATGTAGCAACTAATGATATCATGTGCCAATTTTATAAATAATTTTTGATATTTTAACGACAGCATATGGTGATAATCTGTATCAAAAGCAATTTTTTAAATCAATTTTAAGTACTTGCTTTAAAATCGATGGGGGCACGCCGTAGCGTAGTGGTTAAGGCACTGCGCTACAAGCCGGAAGGTCGAGGGTTCAAGTCCCGGTGGGGTCAGGATTTTTAAACTGACCCAAACCTTGTGGCGGCACCATGGCCCTGGGGTCGACTCAGCCTCTAACGGAAATGAGTACCAGACGCTTGTTCTGGGGTAAAGGCGGCCGTCACGCAGGGCTGAGAACCCGGCTGGCATCAAGTGCCGATTGTCTAGAAATAGTGGGAGCCTTAACCTCCCACTATCCCAAGGGCCTCCTGAGGCCTGTTGTGGGAATACTTTACTTTACTTTTACTTTAAAATCGATAACCTGAACTGACACATGACATTACAATGTTATACCAGGCTACTTCAACAGAGAATAAAGAAGCAGCCTGTAAAGCTACCCTAGCAACATATTTTTAATAAGGCCCCCAGGTTGTCTTTATGACATTTCTGGTATTATCTCCTGACATAGGCGGAATTACAACCAACTTCTTAAGTTGGGGCGCCTGATATCTGGAGTTACTCTCCTACGTAGGTACATACATTATCATGCAAGATGCAAAGTGGATAATCCCGCAAGACGTATAGACATCTTTGCCGCAAATTAGATGGAAAGATGCTGGAGGAAAAGGCGATATTATGCTGAACTTCTAACTAAGTACTGCTTACTTCATGATCCCGTTGTATAATAGTTTAATTAGTGATCAATCGTCGTCTCAAACATAATGATAGTGATATTTACGTGTATTTTATTAATATATCACCTGTACTTCGATTTTCAATCCACGTACTGCGTTTTTAAACATGTTTAGAACGGTATTGAATACTTGAACGATTCAACTCTCATATAGGCAACAAGTGCTATTAAAACTTCTGCTGGTGTTCAACTCAACAACCCCTATAACAGTCTAACCCAATGCACGACATTGTAATGTTGTGACTTATTTTACAACTATTTCATGATTGCCCTTTCTTCTTCTATTTTGAACAGCAGGGTGAATATCACCACCATTTTTCACAATACCAACAAATATCTGCTCTCATTCCTTTTTTAATCCTTCCATTACTTTTTCCCCCAGTCCAATCCTTCTTCACTTATTTACTACATCTTACCCTTAGTCTTCCAATTGGTCTTTTAGCTTTCTCCCTCATCAGTAGAAATCATTTAGCTAATCCATTTTATTCAATATTAATTATGTATCCAAAATATTGAAACATTTTTCTCTTAGTTTGTCTAATCTAGTCTACTTCAAATTTCGATGAGACTTACTCCATCTCACATAATGACAAGTTCTATACTTAGGCCTATTTGAATAACATAGAGAAGATTTATGTGTCATCATAGATCAATTATCTTCTTTTTATACTTAAAATCAACAATGGGGGACAACTCAGGGAAGCCTAAACCGACTAAAGTATTTGTTCTCCCTGACTAATAGATGCTGAAAGTCATTTGGTTAACATGACGCAGCTCCTCATCCTTTATTTCAGTTTTTCAGTCAGATTTTGTTCCTTCATAGACCTATGACAAGAATTTACTCAGTTTTCCTAAAGAAGCTGATTTGACTTTTTCCAGACCATCCATCCATCCATAATAATTCTGCCCGAGGGCAGGTCTTTCACTGCAATCATAGCATTCTCATGCTATGCTTTGCAGCTTTACTGGGGAATTGTAGGTGTGGTAGCTTCCCGTTTCTTTCCACACCGGTGAAGGATGATGTTGATGATGATAATGCTAAGGATGATGATGATGGCCATATGATTTTGGGGACCGTTTGGGCCTTAACGTTTTCCTGGCATTTGTCTTACAGGTGAGGAAAACCCCCGTTAAAAACCGAGCGGGGATCGAACCCGTGCCCGCTGCGTGACAAGGCAGCACGCTACCTCGAAACCACAGCGGTGGATTTCCAGACCATGTACTTTTATAAATAACATTGGAAGGCTTTAAACTACAAATCGATGAGTAAGCGAGACATTGGACGACCACTGACAAGATGTAGACTACAGACTCGTCTGGAGGAAACAGGAACGGGCTAATAAAAAGCCTAAACATTTACTGTCCATGATGATGATTATGACATTTCTCTTGTATGGCAGGGACTCGAATCCGTAGTATATCAGGGATACCTAACAGACCACTAATATCACAGAGGCGGATGTTTATTTTTCTTTAGCCTCACCAATTTCAAGTAAGTGTGGGCCTTATCATAAGTAATGCCACGAGTGATTTCCAAATTATCGATAAATTCACGACTCACGAAGTGAGGAGTGAATTTATCTAGAGAATTTGGAAATCAAGAGTGGCATTTGTTAGGACTATTTAACGAATAAAATTAAGCTCTTTACTCACAAATCATTATTTAACTATAGTTATTTTTAAATAGCCCTATGTATAGGCCTATATCTAATGTAAACGGCGATGTTTGAAAACGAATGGGAAACGATTGGTACGCTTCATTTGCTTCTTTTATTCATCACTGCAACCAGATCATATTATTTATTGCCAAAGGAACGCAATATTGTAAGAATGTACTCTAGTGGAGAAAAGATGAAACACATCAAACTGTATATTAATTCATTTCTGATGCTATGATGTAAATATGACAATTATATTTTTCTGGAATGTTATTACCTGGGAAAAAATACATTTAAGAAAGTGCAAACAGTGGTTTCTTTTTTTTGGTGGTATAATCAATTGCTACAAATGTTTTTTATATTAACTCCCGCATGCGCTATGTGTTGACAGTCATGCACTATATATACAATCTGGTAGCCGTATTTCTTCGAGAGTCAGTCACTGCAAAATAATGCTATGACCTATTCAGAATGTTAAAAAAAAGGAGGAGCTTTCTTTATTATGACAAACTTTAGTTGGTAAATTCTAGGCGAAACACGACTGTGATTGGTCATTCACTCCCATTTGGGGCATAAGTTAAGTAGTCAACAAAATGTCTCTATTTATGACCTAAAATAACGTGATCACAAATTGATTAATTCTTTAAGTTACTTTGTAGTTTTTCGTGTCTCATCTGTATGTTTTGTGATCTTTTTAATTTCTTGTATTTCTTGATAACCATTGGTTGGGCCTACTGTATATTGATCGAAGTAATCACTTTCATACGATTGCTATGAACAGATTGTCCCAATCTTTGAGTTGATGAAGTTTATTGTATTCCTATTTGCCATCCTAAAGTTATCAGTATAATTTAGAAACTATAACTAAGTAACTCAGTGGCACTATCGAACCCGTACGTTCATGGTCGCGCGGACATAAGCTCTCCATACACCCCTATCCTGAGCCAGTGTTTTCCAATCATCTCCTATATAATCTACTTCCCTCAAATCATAGTTAATTTTATTCTCTCACCTCATTCTTGATCTACCAACTGGGCGTTTTCCCTCTGGTTTTCCTACAAGAAGCTTCCATGCACGTCTTTCATTCCCCATTCATGCCACATGTCCTGCCCATCGCAGTCTACGAGACTTAACTGTTTTCATTATATCTTACTTCCAATAAAGACCAGGTAATTCACTGTTAGCAGTCTTCTCCATTCACCTGTCTGTTCATCTCTCTTTGGTCCAAAATTTTTCCTAAGAACTTTATTCTCAAATACGCATCATCATCATAGTACATTCACGAATTTAGGCCATCTGTTGACCTGTTTCGGCCTCAAGAGAAACACCATCCAAAAGTCTTTAGAGTGGACGTCCTGGTCTTCTTCTTCCTGCAGGTTGATATCTTAACATTTGTTTGCGTATTATGTGATCTTCCATTCGATGAACATGTTGCATCCATCTTAATCAGAAATTTTGTTTTCTAAAGGTTCCATGTGTAATTCTTCTAAGATGTCTTCATTTTTTTTTGTGATCTAGTAGTGTGTATCCTGCAGTCCTCCGAAAGTATCTCATTTCAGCAGATCTAAATCTATGTATATCCTTCTGTTTCAACGTCCATACTTCGCTAGAAAGACTTGGAAGAGCCAGTGTTTTATACACTTTTCTCAAATACTCGTAATCTCGAAACTATATTTATATTAATGTATATTAGTTTTTTTACGCTTTAGGGTTTAATATCTAATCAGATTCAGATTCAAAAAATATATTATTGAAACGATGTGGATCATGGTTAAGAATACATTTTTCTTTATTGGAAACTAGAAACGTGTTCTTACACAAGTACTGTTATTCAGTGAGGAAGCATTTATTTTTCATTATTACAAAAAGAAAACTCTTGAGCGAAAACTTGTTCACATTTAAATGAGAAGTTGATCTGGAAGCATTTGCACTTCTAAACCTGATTCAACCCGCTCATTACTATGTACATTTTTTCCATATAGAATCAGTAATTTAAAATTTTTGCCTCTGATAATTTTAACTATTAAGAGGTAGGCTATATAGTTAATCAAGTTATTCTAAGAGTTAGGGGTTTCATTTGCATTTAAAGTTTTATTGTGCAATTCAATATAACTTGATTTAATTGTTGTTAATTTTATAAGAACTTATTTGAAAATAGATAGTATTTTAAATATAATTATGTTTTTGTATTTTATTGCTGTAAACTGTATGAAAAAATAAAAGTAGTAGCCCTTTCGTGCAAAATATCTTACCTTAAGTAAAAATTTGTTTAAAAATAAATCTGTGAAAGAGTATAAATTATCCTTTTTTTATGGATTAGATTCCAATGTTAAAATCCATGAGTACAATAAAACTATGATTTTTTTTATTTAGGAATATTGCACAATGCAGTGTTTCTCCTTCAACCCAAAGTGATTTGTCGCCAGAGATTCCTGTCTAAAGCATCTTCTTCCCTCAAATCACAGCTTCCATACTTCTCTTCACTCCATCCATCCATCCATCCATCGTTCCCTAGGCCTGCCTCTACCACTTCTTCCATTAGTTTTCCAAATGGATATCTTTGGTATTCTTATGAGGTGTCCATACAATTTCAAACGTTTTTCTTCTGTTTTCCACAATGAAAATAATTAACAAAATTATGGAACCTTCCATAGTACACAGACACTCAAGAATACGCCTGTATAAAACATGCAATTCCAATATTGTATTATGCAACTGAGCCATGTACTAAGAGGACATCCATCCTATCACAGCCAGTCATATTAGTTCATGAGATTGGCAGCAGGTTATTCCTGATGGGATCAGGACAGAAATGAAGAGGTTCCGCAAGACCTTCAGTTAGAATCAGTTATCCATTTGTAAACAAGTACTAATACAGTTTTGGTAATAGAAGGCATAAACGGATAGCAAAGAAAAGAATCCCAAAAGCCATCCTTCACTACTGCCCACAGGATAAAGACATATTTGGACCGTCCGAGGAAAAGACACTGACAATCCAGCCTTGATATCGTAACTAGTCATCTTATATGGAGGATGATAATGATTATATTGGTATAAAAATATACAGTTAAAATTTGTATCGTCCTATAATAGATTTGAAATCCGTATTTGGGGGTGGAGTATGGACCTTAACAAAAAAGTAGAAATATAAAATGAAATAATTTATAATTTTTCTGAGAGCAATGCAGATGTAATTTTTTTAGGTAAGAAAGAAATTACTATCATATATATATATATATATATATATATATATATATCCATCGCTGTGGTCTCGAGGTAGCGTGCTACCTTGTCACGGAGCGGGCCCGGGTTCGATCCCCGGTCGGGACAGATTTTCTGGGTGAGGTTTTTATCGGGGCTTTCCCTCACCTGTAGGACAAATGTCAGGAAAAATTTAAGGCCCAAACGGTCCCCGAAATCATATGGCCATCATCATCATCATCATCATCCTCCTCATCATCATCATCATCGTCATCATTATCATCATCCTTCACCGGTGTGGAAAGCAACGGGAAGCTACCACACCTACAATTCCCTAGTAAAGCTGCAAAGCATAGCATCATCATCATCATCATCATCCTCATCATTATCATCATCATCCTTCACCGGTGTGGAAAGCAACGGGAAGCTACCACACCTACAATTCCCTAGTAAAGCTGCAAAGCATAGCATGAAAATGCTATGATTGCAGTGAAAGGCCTTCCCTCGGGCAGAATTACTGTAGATGGATGGATATATATATATATATATATATATATATATATACACAGAAAATTTGTAGTTGTCCTCCATGGCATTTTTAACTTGGTTACCAATGCCTAACAAGTGGAAGGTGATAAGCTAATAAAAAAAAACTTGGTCGTTCAGTGACGATATTTCACCTATGAACTTACGGGTTCGATAGTGTCAGTGAATTAGTTAGTTAGAAACTCGTAGATAAAAATATAACACTATATAAATTCAAGTTCTACTGGGAATAGATAGCAGAGAATAACACTTCTAATTAGGCCTACATATCAGAAGGTTTGTTTAGTAAATGGAATTTATTTCATTTTCAAATTTAATCAGCAAACATAACTTTATATTATTTTATATTAAAGCATTTTTAAAGTATTTTTGTTTTGTTTTGGACATTATAATACAATCTGATTTTTATCGTGATTTGAAACATGGAAACGAAATCCTTAAAATCCATGAACACCACATTACAGATGAGAGAACATTCCAACTCTCATACTTCTTAGTATCATATATACAAAGCTTAGTGTATAGTAAATTGGGGGGGGGGAACTGGGTATGAATTATCTAAGTTATATGTTGGTATAGAATTAAATCTTTACATTATATTAATGTAACTAGTTTTTTAAGGGTTAATACGGAATATACCGTACCTTTATTTCTACATTTGGAGTCTGTTTTCTTTTTCCTTTACGGCTAGGTTATGACTCATTGAAATCATTTGATGGTGGCTGGAATGAATATATATATATATATATATATATATATATATATATATATTATATACACGGAATTTCAAATTATAGTACATTTTGAACTTTCAAATACCGATTCATCAATGTTAATTATTATACTTACCAAATTCATTTTTATTATTTTATATTACACCATTGAGGCTATATTTTATTGTAAGTAAATTGTATATACCTTTTTTTCTTTTGTATTTATTGAGGAAGACGGAGTGTAAAAATACAAAAAAAAAAAGTATATACAATGTATTTATAATGTTAATTATTATTCACAAAAAAACTTGGGATAAAAGTTCATACTAATAGGACCTATATTTGGTTATATTATTTTATTTTTGTTTTATTCTTATTTATAGACGCAGTAACATATAATATTATTTCGCGTCTGCAATCAGTAAGAATGTATTTTTTAGAAATTTTCATTAAGGTCGTTTTAACTTGTTATTGCTGCGACGCAACAAAATTTACTATATAATTATAAAAAGTGTCCACCGCTGTGATCTCACGCAGCGTGCCCGGTTTCGATCCCCGGTCGGAACAGTTTCCTGGGTTAGATTTTATTGGTTTTTTTCCTCACCTGTAAGGCAAATTTCAGGAAACTTTAAGGCCCAAACGGTCCCCGAACATCATGTGGCCATCGCACTCATCATCATTCATATTCACCTTAAATAAATTAAGCTTAGGATTAAGGACTCTCCTGGCGCACCACTATCATTATAATCGCCCATTATATCATCGGGACAACGTAACCCCGCCTTACAGGCGTCCCAAACTCAGAAGTGGGTTAAAATTACGCCAATGCCAGGAGGAAACATCAGAAATGTCCAAAAAGGACAACCTTCATACTAGTTGACATTTTTGAGAAATTGTAATATTGAATTGTTAAAAACACTAACACCAAAGGAAGGTAAAGGAAATTGGATTTTTGTCTCAATTTGGCATAGCATGAAATTGCGTATTCTATACGTATTAAAGAAGCGTCTATGGATTAATCATAGGATATTTTTATGAGTATTCAATTTTGTGATATTTTGAAAACTGTTGAGAGATTTGATATAACATCTACGTATAGACTATCACGCGTGCCAAACTCATTTATACCACGGGTCGTTTCTTATATTATTACCAAACCTCTCGCAGACCACGCATAATTTATAGATCCTTGCCATTGCTAAACTATTAATGCTATTTTAATTAGCTGAGTTCTTGCTTGTTGCCTATTCATTTTTTATAATTGATAATGCATTAATAACCGTTTCAATAAACATAAAAGTATGTTAAAAAACATAAGGGATTTATAATAAAACAGCGAAAACAGATACAACAGGCCTACTCAAAACACTTTACGACTTTTCCTCAGACCCTTGGCATTGGTTGTTTGCAAGCAGTTTCCACATATTTGAAGAAAGAGGTTCCGAGAGACACAAGCTTCATTATGAAATAAAGATTTGTATGTGTTTGATTTAATCTACGATTTGTTTTGTTAGCTTTCGGAAAGGGTTTACGCGATAAAGTTGAATACATTTAATTGCGATTATATTTTTCGGTGGCCTACTACTAATTGATAACGATGACTGAGATCGTCCAAACTGCTCCATTATGGAACCAGATGCGACTTCTCGTCAGCTAATGACTTTGTGGCCCCCATACGTCCCTCAAGGAGTCATAGGTGCTTCCCTCGCGGGAGTTTCTTCACCTAGATAATTTGATTACGCTTATTTCTCTACGTCCCGCGCCGTAGCCGAGTGGTTAAGGCAAGAAATCTTGGCGCAGATCTACGGGACTTGCGCTGGTTCGGATCTCCATGGGGGAAGAAATTTTCTCATGAAATTTCGGCCAGTTTGAAACCGGTGCCCATCCAGCATCGGGAGGCAGTTGGGTAGCTACAAAAGTAGCAACTCCAGGTTGAGAAGACCAGCTAACGGCTGAGGGATCCGGCATGCTGACCACGTGTCACCCCTACACTGGCTAGAACACACATGGATGTGAAGCCAGCAGCCGGCTGGTAGGCCAAGGGCCTTTTAGGGCTGTCGCGCTTGGAGTTTATTTCCTTAGAGATGTCAGTGAGTGGCCGTGTTCAGCACTCGCTTCAATGAAACATCTAATAGACACTAATTTAGGCTTGAGGTTCTTTCCTGAGCCCGAAAATTTGGAACCCACGACTTAAAGTTTCTCCCGGTGGACTTGTTCCTCGGATTTTTCCATCCTGAAAATTCAATCGACCTTGGCCGGATTTGAACGCGCGACCCTCTGGATTAGATGGAAGGAACACAATCACTAGACAACCGAGGCCGGCTTTCAGTATGGGGTTTGATGATTTGGCGGCGGTAGAAGGCGGATGCAAAGGAACTGCAAAGGACAATTCAGGATTACACTGCTGACGTAAAGGATTCTGTTTATAAAAATAACTGAATTTAATGTGTAAACTTATGTATCAAGTAGAAGAACTTGTGTTGATGCATTTCCGCACAGCAGATATACAATCTCTAATTTCTTAGTTCTTTCGTATATTTTTTACTACTCTGACTTCTCATAGGAGAAGATTTTGAAGTAAAACCAATCTTCTAATATATAAAAATGAATGTTTGTTTCTTTGTTGGTTTGTTCGTATTCTATGCGCGGCCATACCGTTGATCTGATTTTGATGGTTTTTTTTGCAAAATATTCAGGAGATTCCCGGGATGAACATAGGCTATAAGGGAGTTGTATTACTCAACCCCTTCACCCCTAAAAATAACCCTTTATGGCGAAAAACGTGAAATAAAGTCCCTATTTTGACGCTGCCTAAACCATAGCAAATACACCAAATTAATGTACACAGTACATCATAAAAAGCTCTTCAAAAAAGTCCGCGACAGCATATGTTCATATTTTATTGATAACTCACAATAACCATTTTTATCTTTCATTGATTCCAAGAAGATCGGGATAAACTGATTCCCGGGCAAGCATAGCAGCTCAAGACTGGTGGTAAACACACATTAACATTTATTTGGGAGTAGGAGCGCACGCCGGGTATTAGCTAGTAAAAATAAATTTGTAAGTAGAATGTATGTATTGCTTCATAGGTCACAAAGTTCAAATACAACACATGTACTCAATTCAATAAAGATTATTTATGCGATAGTGAGTTTTGTCGTACTTACAGCAATGGCGACCATGATTGAAAGTTCAACTTCCTACATTTCGGGGTTGCCAACCTAAATAACTATAGGCTACTCTAATATTACATATTACAAACCACGGGAAGTAAACCACTGCCCTTTATGCATACTACTATAATGTATATATAAACATATATCCAAAAGGCAGTGTTAATATGTATAGGGGCCTATACATGTGTGTACATATATATATTTTTTTTTGACATTTGGCAATGAAGACAATTTATATATATATATATATGTGTGTGTGTGTGTGTGTGTGTGTGTATATATGTATATATATTGTACGAAACAAATCACTGCGTTTTAAATGAACTGAACTTTATTTGAAATAATATAAAACAATAAATACATACTTGCCGCCATTTTATTACTGATTTGTGTCACGGCCTTTTGTAGTCTCAACTAATAAAGATTGCCTACACTGTTAACATTAGTCAGTTGTTTATAATGAACGCAAATATTTCTAACAAAGGTGTTATTATTTTACTATTATTTATTATTTTGAAAACACTATCGCGCAAAAAAAAAATGTACAATGCACGTTTGTAAAGAGTTTTACAGAATATCGGAACTTTCTTCACTTATGTAAAATCCACTTCCCAACCTCGCATCGTAATGTGCTGTTAATCATAAATAATGTCACGAGTGATTTCCAAATTATCGATAAATTCACGACTCACGAAGTCAGGAGTGAATTTATCTAGAGAATTTGGAAATCAAGAGTGGTATTTGTTAGGACTATTTAACGAATAAAATTAAGCTGTTTACTCATAAATCATTGTTTAACTATAGTTATTTTAAAATATTTATATATTTAATGTAAACGGCGACGTTTGAAAACAAATCAGAAATGTGAGGTTATGTTCATTCACTGCTCATATTATTTATTGCCAAATAAGATCGCAATATTGTAAGAGTGCACCCAAGTGGAGAAATAATCAAACACATCAAACTATATATCATAATCAACATTACGGGTTATTCATTAATTTTTTTAGTAAACAACTCAGTAAAATCAAGGAATCTTTTCATTATTTGCTATATTCAATGTATTTGTTGGAGAAAAATAATGCTTTGACCTGTTCAGAACATTAGAAAGGAGGAACTTTCTTTATCACAAAAGCAGGAGCTGATAAAGAGAAATCGATAAAGAGCGAGGTGAAACACGACTGTCATTGGTTGTAAAACAACATTCATTGAAACGTGATTGGTCATTGACTAGCATTTGTGGCATGAGTTAAATAGTCAGAATAATAACCTTCTGTCTTTTATTGTCAGTATGGATTTATAGAGGAATGGATTTATATAAACACTAAAAAAATTGATATTCCTATCCATGTGATTAAGTATGTAGAAAGGTGGTAAATATCATTAAACGGAACTGCTATATGACACCTGGAATTCCGTTTTGGCTACGCCTAGCTAGAGCAAGATCAGACAAAATGAAAGCATTGCACCATATCCTTTGTAATGCCATAGCGTGACTTTTACTGTCATTCTTCTGGCATGTCTACTCTACAATTCTTCAAGGATAGTCAGTGACTCGGCATTTTCTCCCAACACACTCTACTTTTTATTAATTAATTTCTCATTTTATTTTATCAATCTAATATCATCATCATCATCATAGTACATTCACGAATTTAGGCCATTTGTTGACCTGTTTCGGCCTCAAGAGAAACACCATCCAGAAGTCTTTTGAGTGGACGTCCTGGTCTTCTTCTTCCTGCAGGTTGATATCTTAACATTAGTTTGGGTATTCTGTGATCTTCCATTCGATGAACATGTTGTATCCATCTTGACTTATAATCAGAAATTTTGTTTTCTAAAGATTCCATGTGTAATTCTTCTAAGATGTCTTCATTTTTTTTGTGATCTAGTAGTGTGTATCCTGCAGTCCTCCGAAGATATCTCATTTCAGCAGATCTAAGTCTCTGTATATCCTTCTGTTTCAACGTCCATACTTCGCTACCATACAAAAGAGTTGGAAGAGCCAGTGTTTTATACACTTTCAGTCTTGAATGCTTTTGGACTAACTGTGGCTTGACCTAATATATAAAACACAACAAACAAGCAATAAATGCTTTAAACTCTGTTTGGTGGAGCAAAAATATTACAAAAAATAGAAGATTACAAATATATCAAACCATAATTCAGAGCATTTTAACATATGGTGCTGAAGTCTGGCAAATTCCTACCAGGGAAATGAAAAGAATTTTAAGTACAGAAATGGATGTTTTAAGAAGATCAGCTGGAAAATCTAGAATGGACAGAATATGAAATAAAAAAATAAGGGAAATTATGGGTGTACAAGAGGAGCCGGACATCATAGACATTATAGAAAAGAAAAGATTACAGTGGTATGGCCACGTCAAAAGAATGCCAGAGCAAAGATTGCCAAAAATAGTTATGGAATGGATCCCAATGGAAAGGAGGAAGACCGAAGAAAACTTGGATAGAAGGGGTACAAGCAGCTATGGATATCAGAGGAATGGAGGAAGATCAATGGATGGCAGAGAGGAATGGCGTTTGGTTTCCGAAGACGGCGGCAGCTGCCATGATACCGGATGATGATGATAATATATAAAAATATTTGTTTGTTCGTACTTTATGCGCGGCCATACCGTTGATCCGATTGTGATGGGGCGTTTTGCAAAATGTTCAGGAGATTCCCGGGATGAACATAGGCTATAAGAGAGTTGTGATACTCAACTCCTACACCCTTAAAAATCGCCCTTTGTAGTGGAAAACGTGAAAAAGTCGCTTTTTGGACGCTTAAATGGCTTACGCTGCCTAAACCATAACAAATACTCAAGATTAATGTACACGGAATTGAATATCTCAAAAACTCTATAAAAAATCCGCGACAGCATATGTTTATCTCTTGCGGATAACTCACAATAACCATTTTTGTCTTTCATTGATACCAAAAAGATGGAGACAAGTACGTAGATTCCTGTGCAAGCATAACAGCACATGGCGGGTATTCTTTTACGGATAACTCACAATAACGATTTTTTCCTTTTAGGTCATTTATGCCAAGACGATCGAAATAAATAGATCCCCGGACAATACCGGGTAATCAGCACGGGAATCTTAAAATAATTACGATATGCATTTATAATTATTTTTCATTTTACTTATTCAACTAATCATAAGAAGTACATTAATTTGTCTTTCAGCTCATTTATGCCAAGAAAATCGGGTTGAGTAGATTTCCGGACAACGCCGGGTAAACAGCACGGGGTATCTAAAAATAATTACGATATAAATGTTCCCTTTTACTTATTCAATTAAACATAAAACACATTAATTTTCGTATTTGAGCTCATTTATGACAAAAAGATCGGGATAAGTAGAATCCCGGGCAACTAACATAAAATCACATTCATTTTCATTTATTTAGGCGTAGCAGCGCATGCCGGATATTAGCTTGTTTTTAATAAAATTGATAGAGAATTTATATAATTGGACTATTTTATTTAAATAGACTGTTAGTCTCAAAGGTTTTACATTGTTAGCAGTATAAGACCAGGTGATTTGTGTAGGTATCATCCCTCAATATTTTTTCCCAGGAAAGTATACAGTCTCGTTTGTGGTATTTTTCACGGAGAAAATCGTTATTGGACTCAAGCTAAGTATTCAATACTTGTTAGAACTACATATGTAAATATGTTATTTTTATCATGACCAAAACTAGTCTATATGTTTGTTTTACAATACCAACAAGCTGGTTTAAACCGTGATTTCTTCCTCTCCATCGTAGTTTAACCTCTCACCTTATAGGTACATTTACTTGCCCTACGCCATCCGGGCTTTAGAGTGGTATAATCTGACGGAAGACGGATTTTAAACTCTGGATCACACATTTACCTTTCCGACCATACAAAGACATGGAAGACCTCTCCAAATGAATGATCAGTCTAGGGTCTCCTCCGAGACAACACGAACATTTAAGACGAAACACACAATTCACGCACACATTCATATTAAACATGGCGAATAAGAAGGTGATTATGATGGCCAGATGATGTTCGGGGACTATTTAAGTCTTAATGTTTCCTGTCATTTGTTTTACAGGTGAGCAAAAACCCCGAAAAAATACTCAAGAAAATTTTCCTCACCGGGGATCGAAATCTGGCCCGTTGCGGTAGATGCAACATCGCTACCCCGTGATTACAACAGTGGACCAAATTACGATTTTAAATATTTACGTATTTGAATTATATAAATTATCATTACTTATTTGATTTTTTTTTCCATGGCGCAACGTGCCTAGATTGCCCTTTTTATCATAGAGTTGGAAGATTATCCTGCCACTATAAAGGTGACATGTCCTCAGTCGTTATGGCTGGTATTCTCATCCTGGAGCCGCTACTTATTGTAATATTATTCAAATTCCTCGCGATATTGGATGGGTACCGGTCACTTAACTGCCTAAATTCCACGAGAAAATTTCTCCCTCAATGGGAACTCGAACTACCGCAAGTCCCGTAGCGCTGCACCTAGGCATGATATCTTAAACGGCTCGGCTACGGCACTGGTCTATGTATTTATTATTTTTAAATGAATGCTATGTAGGTGTATGAGTTATTCTCACAAATTCGCGTTAATCTGCGGAATGTTATAGAATCCATCCATCCATAGTAATTCTGCCCGAAGGCAGGTCTTTCACTGCTATCATAGCATTTTCATGCTATGCTTTGCAGCTTTACTAGGGACTTGTAGGTGTGGTAGCTTTCCGTTGCTTTCCACTATGTTATAGAATAAGGATAAGTTTATTTTATTATATGCTGATGATCAAATAGTTATCAAGAAACAGATGATAATCCACAAAGAACAGTGTATAGATTAAGCACAAATGAAATATATTATAAATTAACTATATCTACAAACAAAAGATAATGATTTTTAAAGGAAAGAATCCTGTTAGATCGTATTTACTAAATAAATGAAAAAAAAATTAGAACAAGTATCCCATTTCAATTATCTAGGATGTGTTTGGTTTTAAATTTGGTAAGCCTGAATACTTTCTGAAAAAGTTAGATATCAAACCATTTTTGGAACAATTGGAAGAATTTTAGGTAGAAAAGTAAGAAAGCAACACAAATTAAATTCTATAAAATTATGACTGTGCCTATTCTTATATCCACCCATCCACAGTAATTCTGCACGAAGGCAGGTCCTTCACTGCAATCATAGCATTTTCATGCTATGCTTGCAGCTTTACTAGGGAATTGTGTAGGTGTGGTAGCTTCCCGTTGCTTTCCACACCGGTGAAGGATGATGATGATAATGGTAAGGATGCTAATGATAAGGATGATGGCCATATGATTTCGGGGACCGTTTGGGCCTTAAAGTTTTCCTGACATTTGTCTTACAGGTGAGGAAAAACCGCGATAAAAACCTCACCCAGAAAAACTGCCCCGACCGGGGATCGAACCCGGGCCCGCTGCGTGACAAGGCAGCACGCTACCTCGAGACCACAGCGGTGGACTATTCTTATATATTGTACCGAATTATAGAGTAGATTTATTTAGCCTGGTGGAGTTAAGACCATGTGGCCTTCTCTTCCACTCATTGGACAAACATATGTTACATTTAAATATAAAAAAATACAATAACAATTATGGACACTAACAAAAAGAGGAAGGTTACATAGAGAGTTTACAGAGACTATTTAACTCATGCCCCAAATGGCAGTCAATGACCAATCACATTTAAATGAATTTTGATTTACATCCAATCACAGTCTTTATTGCTTCGATTTTATCACTTTCATTTCATCGCTTTTATTTGATGAAGTGGCTCCGAGATTGTACATATATAGTACACGAATGTAACCAGATACTGCTTGCGAGATACAATAGAAAAACATTCGTAGCAATTGATTATGCCATAAAGAAAAGAAACCACTGTTTGCACTTTCTTAAACGTATTATTTCCCAGGAATTAACGTTGCAGAAAAATATAATTGACATATTTATATCATAGGACATCAGAAATTAATTAATAACCTGTAATGATGTATTTCATTTTTTTCTCTCCAGAAGGGTGCATTCTTACAATATTGCGATTCTATTTGGCAGTAAATATAATCTGGCTGCAGTGATGAACAAATGAAATACAACATTTATCATTTGTTTTCAAACATATAAATATTTTAAAATAACTATATTTAAATAATGATTTATGAGTAAATAACTTAATTTTATTCGTTAAATAGTCCTAACAAATGCCACTCTTGATTTCCAAATTCTCTAGATAAATTCATGAGTCACTTCGTGAGTCGTGAATTTATCGATAATTTGGAAATCACGTGGCATTACTTATGATAAAACTTATGAGATAAGGAAGAGAAAGCACTAAAGCTGATAAAATAAGAAAATGAACTATATGATCATAGAGTATATGAATATTTTCCCAGTTAATGTGAAATTGAAAGAAAATAAAATGAAATGGTAAGACCATTGTGACAGAATAACAGATAATTAGATTACTAAGATTATACCCTATTGATTGTCGGCCAATTTGGAAGTGACATTTACGTAGATCTCGTAAGAGATGACTTGACAATAGACACCTGAACTGGTGATATCACCTAATCCTTGAAGAGAGAAGAATAAAGATCATTAAGGATATATTATTATTTTGACAATTCAAAATTTACACTTTTTAAATAAAAATTAATGAGTTACATGCTTATAAGTAGAGCTTGGAATTTTAGGTGCTGCACCTTAATTTTATTTTGTTATACAATGCTCAAATTAGCTTGTCTTGAAAAGAAAAGATTAAATAAATGCCCCTAAATATGTTTTAGTTACACCTTTTTTCAATGCTAGTACTTTTTTTGCACCTTTTTATCAATGCAAGCACATTTTGCACTTTTTTAAACCTTTTTTGTCTCTTAGCAGCATTGTATTCCCAAAATAATGTGTATATATTTTTTTACATTTCTTCAAATACACTTTCAAGGGTTGGTACCGATGTGTGGCATCAGTCCACATCACATTACTTCCTCTTTAGTGCAGTCCCGTTAGCCTGTTCCTTTTAAATTAGTTTGCACCTTCTTGCACCACAGTTATGCGAAAACTATTGTTTAAGCAAGGGAGATTGTTGAGTGCATAAACAAATGTTTCAGTTAAAATAATATTTGACTTGTACGGTCTGCTATTTTCCTGAGTGACCAGTATACAGTATGCCAAAACCGAATGTGAACTCCTACAAACTATATGATTTTGTAAAACAGTTTAGTGCAGATGGAATTCAGAGTGACAGATCTGTTATGAGGTGCATTCTTTGTGATATTTGAATAATAATTGTTGAAAAACACCAACACAATCGTGTTATGCAGCATATAGGGAGTGCAAAACACAAAAAATATGTAACTACAAAGCAGTAAATGTGTATTGTGACAACAGTTTATTGGCGAGGCACTGCCTTCTTCAAGTTTAATAAATAAAAAATATATTTTTTAATGATACAGCAAAGACGTTTGTGGCATGTGGTATTCCTCTTTCCAAACTTAACAACCCTATTATGAAAGCATATTTGGAGAAATATACTGGGAAGTCTATCCCAGATGAAAACCATGCTTTCAACCTCTGTATGAAGAAACATTAAAACAGATTAGTCAAGTAGAAAAACCACTGATAGACAGTTGAGATATTGAACTTTTTTAGATATGTTGTAAACATTTGAGTTGTTGAATAATATCTGCTTTAACAGTTTTCTGGACTTGTGTTTTCAATAACATAATGTTCTGGGATTTGTCTTACTCAGACTTTTTAATATATGACAACATGGCTGAATTTTGTGTCGTGAGTTACTTGATGTAACTGGTTTTGGTACTCTTTAATGATAATTGATATGGGAAATTTGCACCTTCTATTTTTAAAAATTGCACCTTTTTCTGCTAAATTAAAGCACCTTTTTTGCACCTTTTTCACCAAAATTTTGCACCTAAAATTCCTAGCTCTACTTATAAGTAATTGGTAATATGTACCTAGTGTTATTGTTAACTCTTTTGTACCAAGTACGCATGTCTTATATTAATGAGATTTCGCTTTTTTTTATTTCCCTTGATAATAGCACTTTGTACTTAATTTTACTGTTAATCAACTTTAAAAAATGCATATTCTTTCTGCGGTGAACACTATGGAGAGTTACATTCATAGATGATAAAAATTACAAAACATTGGAGATTGTATAAAGCTCGAAATGTGTTTGCATGAAAGCATAGGAAAAAAATTGTACTGCAAAAGATAATGGATAACAATGAGAGTAGATTAAGTTTCACAGCAATTTCATAATTTGTATATTTTTTCAAATACTTTCACGGTTATTAAGAGATGTGTATGAGCAGAACATGTAGGCCTACATGTACTATATTTCGAATGGGTAACACAAATTATTTCATTTTTATTTATTTATTTATTTATTTATTTATTTTAGGAGAAACAAAATGTGAAAGGTCAAGCGTAGGTAGGGGAATAATGTTCGGAAGGATATGAGGGAACTGGAAATCGAAGAAGTGAACTGGATTCAGTTGACTGAAAATATTGAATACAGCATTGAACCTACAGACTGCATGAGCTACAGAGTTAAATTAGTAACATAAAATAAAATTTTATTCTGAAAATAGTTAATGTGGATAAGTAAGGCAGAATTTTTAAAACAAACATTTTTTATTCATTGTGATGAAATTCCATTAAATCCCAGTAGATTTTTATTTTTTTGCGAATCATTTCACTTTTAATTAACAATTTAAATGTGAAAATTATAATGATGATGTTGATGATGGGGGAATAATAATAATAATAATAATAATAATAATAATAATAATAATAATAATAATAATAATAATAGGCTTTATCTATTAGAAATACTTCATTGTTTTAATTATTAATGTTCAGAAATATTTATAAACAAACGTTGGTTTGATTTAATATGACAAAACAAATATAAATATATATTACATTATCATTATCATGTAAAGGCTACTCCTTCCAGAAACATGAAAACTCTCGACTAGCAGGAAATCATAAATCAGACAGACACGCGACCCTCATTACGGACTTAGCCAATAAAGGGACAGAAGCCGAACCCTCTAAAATAAACCGCTTTTAATTGTATGCCTATGATATCTTACATTGGGACTCAGTTTGTTAGAGGCAGCGATATAGTTTGAAATGTTGTAACCTGTTAGAGAAACGTGTTGATGTGAGGTAAGGTTTTCTGTCTGGAAGGAGTAAATATAAATAAGATGGGAAATAACAAACTTTCAATATAATGAAAATGGACGATAAGGAAAAGAAGAAGTGGGAATTGTTTAAGAATAAAATTGCAGAAACGTGCCAAAAGAATGGAGTGGTGATGAAATTTGTATTTGTAGTCGACCTTGTGCAAGACCCTATATATTGCAAGGACGCCTAAATAGATTCTTCATTGGGGTCAAAAAACACTTCCTAGATTACGCCCGACGGAAGTTGGAAGTTACCCGACATTGGCCATGGTGACGTACTGATACAGGAAAGATATAATTACCTGGTGCCATGCCCTCAATACCTTATAACCTGTTATTAATTTTAAACGACTGAGTATTATTAGAAAGCGAAACTTATTTCTACGCTGCGAGAAACCAAATCTTGCAAGTAGACAGCTTCAAAGGAAAATATACACGATGATACCAGATTATAAGAAAGCAAATTGACCTTTGTATCTTGACGAAGGTCATATTTTACCTACATTTCTTCATCTCATTTACTTTTTAAATAGAGGATTTCAACAATTTTGTCAGTCTAGTGAACGAGCGGTGATTATGCTGACCTCTGGTTCCGAGGTTCCGGGTTTGAAACTTGTTTAGGGTCAAGAGAATTAGGGCCGTGGATCCCAGATCATAGATTTACGATACATATAACTCTAATCTTTCAGACCTTAAATAAAAGTGCCCATCCAAGCCCAGATTTGAATTGTTGAATTCTTGAAGAACGTCGTGAAGTAAAGTACTTATAACATTGTAATGATGTTGTGAAAAGAAAAAATAATGTGTGAACTAGGAATCGAACTGCGGACCCCTAGTTCTCCAGACTAGTGTGCAGCCCACTACATCATTCCACACCTGGCACGAACACTAACAATTCTTTCCACATATACAAATCTATAATTCTCTTTTCGTCCGCTGTCGGGTAGATGACACTGCCATCGCCAACAGCCGGCTTCGTTTAGAAGTATCTATATTTGAGAATTTTACACCACCACTTTTTATAAGTAGTAAACGATGGTATTTAATAATTAAATAAAAATAAAACCTAGTTTTATTTGATTTTCATATTTATTATATAATTCAGTGACAGCTGTTTCGGTACACTGTACCTTCTTCAGACATGTTAACAAATTATGGACCGTCTGAAGAAGGTACAGTGTACCGAAACAGCTGTCACTGAATTATATAATAAATATGAAAATCAAATAAAACTACGTTTTATTTTTCTTTAATTAATACATATGGATTTTCATGAAGTAAACACCAACTCAATTGATGTTATTTAACATTTTCCAATACTGTTATTTTAACACAGTTCCAATAATGGATCATGTTATAATATAGTAATGATATTGTGAAAATAAACATTAATGTGTGAACCAGGAATCGAACCGTGGACCTCTAGTTCTCCAGACTAGTATGCAGAAACGAGAATTATAGATTTGTATATGTGGAAAGAATTGTTGGTGTTTGTACTAGGTGTGGAATGGTGTAGTGGGCTGCACACTAGTCTGGAGAACTGGATTCCTGGTTCACACATTAATTTCTCTTTTCACAATATCATTATAATATGATCCATTATTGGAACCGTGTTAAAGTAAAGTACTTACTGAAATAATTATGAAATTTAAAAAGTCGATTTTCTTCAGATAAATAATCACCCATTTACTGAAAACGAAAGTTTGTATTATAAAAAAAGTAATAACATTTCGATTTGAATGTTACTTTGAAATCCGAATTAAATGTCGTAAGACAAAAAATTAAAACATGGTTATAATCTACAACAAAGAAGATAGTAAAATTTATATTTCGTTATATGGTTGCTAATTTTTATGTCCGAATAATGAGTGATATTTTTAATTTGAAAATTGCTTCAAATTTCGCATTTAATAAAGTATAAGTAACACTGACTTGGATAATCATCCACTTCTGTGATGAACATGCGTGGATGAAATACCGTCACTCGACTGGTAGGCCTTTGGCCTTCTAGGCCTGTCGCGCCATGGACATAGATTCAAAATGTTCATCTAAAAATTATTCTAGTGGAATTTCTCATGATACCGTATTTTGATTTTTGTGACATCTTATTGCAGGAAAGGATATTATGAGTATTTGAGAATAAAATTCTTTGGAAGATTTTTGGACCAAAGAGAGATGAACAGACAGGTGAATGGAGAAGACTGCATAACAGTGAATTACACGATCTTTATAGGAAGCCAGATATAATGAGAACAGTTAAGTCTCGTAGACTGCGATGGGCAGGACTTGTGGCACGAATGGGGAATGAAAGACGTGCATAGAAGGTTCTTGTAGAAAAACCAGAGGGAAAACGCCCAGTTGGTAGACCAAGAATGAGGTGGGAGAGTAATATTAACTATGATTTTAGGGAAGTAGATTATACAGGGGATGATTGGAAAACATTGGCTCAGGATAGGGATGTATGGAGAGCTTATGTCCGCGCGACCATGAAGCTACGGGTTCGATAGTGCCAGTGAGTTATTTAGTTAGACATCTTATTGACAGACATTAATGATGGACTAGCACATAGTACATTACAACGTATTAATAAATCGTCCAGCAGATATTTCATTATTCTTAATTTTGACCATCTACCTTCATACTCCCACGAACTATATTGCTACATCTCCATGATCGTTTAAAAAATGTATTCTCTTACTATTTTATTCAAACTTATACATAAGTTTACTTATCCTCTTGCTTCCTTCTACTACCTTCTAATCACAATTTGAGAACACGATCGCACTAGAACATCCTACTTCCCATCCCACAACACAGAACCTTCCTTTATTTTAATTCTCCTACCATATTAACGTCGTCCACTGCTGTGGTCTCGAGGTAGCGTGCTGCCTTGTCACGCAGCGGGCCCGGATTCGATCCCGGTCTGGACAGTTTTTCTGGGTGGGGTTTTTCCTCACCTGTAAGACAAATGTCAGGAAAACTTTAAGGCCCAAATAATCCCCGAAATCATATGGCCATCATCATCCTTATCATTATCATCATCATCCTTCACCGGTGTGGAAAGCAACGGGAAGCTACCACACCTACAATTCCCTAGTAAAGTTGAAAGCATAGCATGAAAATGCTATGATTGCAATGAAGGACCTGCCTTCGGGCAGAATTACTATGGATGGATGGTATTAATGTCCACCGCTGTGGTCTCGAGGTAGCGTGCTGCCTTGTCACGCAGCGGGCCCGGATTCGATCCCCGGTCGGGACAATTTTTCTGGGTGAGGTTTTTATCGGGGATTTTCCTCACCTGTAAGACAAATGTCAGGAAAACTTTAAGGCCCAAACGGTCCCCGAAATCACATGGCCATCATCATCATCATCCTTATCATTATCATCATCATCCTTCACCGGTGTGGAAAGCAACGGGAAGCTACCACACCTACAATTCCCTAGTAAAGTTGAAAGCATAGCATGAAAATGCTATGATTGCAGTCAAGGACCTGCCCTCGGGCAGAATTACTATGGATGGATGGATGGACCGTATTAACTGCTAGACTCCTCTGCAACCCCTTACCAAAAGAGATTAGGAACTGCCGGACATTAGCTTCCTTTAAATACATTAAAATATGTATTTTTTGTAATTCGTCTTCAGCGAATGAATGAATGAATGAATGAATGAATGAATGAATGAATGAATGATTTCTGGTTTTTTGCTTCTCTAATAACATTAACTTAATTCATTGAAGTTTTATTTTTATTTATATAAATATTTACTTATAATTATTAATTATGTTTGTACATTGTTTATTCTGTTATAATTATTTATTATGTTATGATATTATGTATTTTTCCCCTGTATTTAATATTTTTCTCTGGTTGAGTAGAGAAGGCCTTATGACCTTAAATCTGCCAGTTTAAAATAAATAATTACTCTTAGTTATTAATTTATTTCACTAACTCATTGGCACTATCGAACCGTAGGTTTATGGCCGCGCGGACAATAAGCTCTCAGTACTTCCCTGTCCTGAGCTAATATTTTCCAATCATTCCCTGTAAAATTCACCTCCTTCAAATCATGGGTAATGTTATTATTAACCATCTCATTCTTGGGCTACCTACTGAGTGCTTTCCCTCTGGTTTTCCTGGAAGGAGTTTCCATGCCCCTCTTTCATTTTCCATTCGTGCCACGTATTCTGCCCATTGTAATCTACAAAACTTAACTTATTATTATTTATTGTTTAATTAAACTAAATACGAATGTTCAAACTTCAATTAGATTAAGAAAAGCAAACAATTAAAATGTCAAAAGAATGACAGAAGACAGATTCCCAAGAAGTATGCTAGAGGGTGTCACTTGTTAAAAGAAGAAGGCGGCCAAAAATAACGTGGATTTATAGTGTTTTGAGTACCATGAGGGGAAAAAAGACTGGACGATGGAAATTGGAATGACAGATGTTGAGGAGAATAACAGTAGATTAATTGGGCGCAGGAATATGTGAAAAATTGTAAACCCTGATAAATAAAAAAAAAATTATTATTATTAGAAAACTATATTTGAGGTTCTGTTACAAAGCATTTTATTATATGGGTCCGAAACCTGGACAGTAAGTAGAATATAAGCAATACAAATGGATTTTTGGAGGCGATCGACAAGAATTTTAAGAAGAGATAAGTTCAGAAACAGCACAAGTAAGGGAAATTATGCAAGTTGAAAAAAACATATTGGAAAAAATAGAAGCAAAACGTTTGAAATGGTATGGACACCGCATAAGAATGGAAGATGAGAAAATACCAAAGAAGATCCTTAATTGGAAAGCTAATGGAAGAAGTGGAATAGGCAGACCTAGAGAACGTAGGATGGGTGGAGTGAGGGGAAGTATGGAAGCTAGAGATTTGAGGAAAGACGATGTTCTAGACACGAACCTTTGGCGACAAATCACTTTGGGTTGAAGGAGAAACACTGTATTGTGGAATATTCTTAATTAAAAAATATTATTATTATTATTATTATTATTATTATTATTATTATTATTATTATTATTATTATTATTATTATTATAAGTCGTTTGGAGAGTATTCCACAATAATACAAAACGAATACAATAGAATATAAGCAATACAAATGGATTTTTGGAGGCGATCGACAAGAATTTTAAGAAGAGATAAGTTCAGAAACAGCACAAATTATGCAAGTTGAAAAAAACATATTGGAAAAAATAGAAGCAAAACGTTTGAAATGGTATGGACACCGCATAAGAATGGAAGATGAGAAAATACCAAAGAAGATCCTTAATTGGAAAGCTAATGGAAGAAGTGGAAGAGGCAGACCTAGAGAACTTAGGATGGATGGAGTGAGGGGAAGTATGGAAGCTAGAGATTTGAGGAAAGACGATGTTCTAGACACGAACCTTTGGCGACAAATCACTTTGGGTTGAAGGAGAAACACTGTATTGTGGAATATTCTTAATTAAAAAATATTATTATTATTATTATTATTATTATTATTATTATTATAAGTCGTTTGGAGAGTATTCCACAATAATACAAAACGAATACAATTAAAACAATTGCAAACAATGATACTAATATGACGGCCTAGATTAATTACTAAGCAAGTATGTAATTTTTTTAAAACTTTTCAGGAAAGACAAAAATCTATTTACTTTTTATGTATTTTCGTCTGACTAAGAGTTAGCAGGAACAGGTTCTATCCTCGGTAGTGAAGAGGTGGAGATTGTTCTTCATTCACTTGTGTTCAAATAAGCCCTATGACCAGCTAAGTCTGGTATCTACACATGTTTTTAAACCAATTTCCCTTAATTAACACAAGTTTTAAGAATGTCAGATAATATTTAAAATCGGAAATATATATTTTTCTATTATGTTACTTTTAATGCCATCTTCACAACGGTCTCTATGTCTTGGTTGCGCTGGTTCGAGTCCTCATAGTGGAAGAGATTTTCTCATTGAATTTCGGCCAGTATGGGACCGGTGAACACCCAGCATCGCGAGGAATTTGAGTACAATAAGTAGCGGCTCGAGGTTGAGAAAGCCAGATATAATGACTGGAGAACCGACATGCTGGCCACATGTCACTCCTTTAAAGGCTAGATGATCGATTCCCTCTACAATTAACACATATGGATGTGAAGTCAGCTGGTTTTCTAAATCTGGAGCCGCTACTTATGGTAGCTATCCAAGTTTCTTATCATGGTGGGTGGGCACCAGTCCCATACTGGCCGAAATTCCATGATAAAATATATTCTTTCATTTGGACTCGAACCAGAACAAGGCCCGTAGTTCTACATCAAGGGAGCATGCCTTAAACCGCTCATATGCGTATACTAGGCTCTATAAAATATTCCTCTCACGATTAGAGTCAAGTTCGTTAGCGCGGTAAGATGACAATATTAACAGGCGTGAATGGAAAAAGTTGAAGTTGTTATGAAATGCTGCTCTGCAATTATAAAAATGCAATTGGAACTTCAACACGCATGAAATATGTGCCAGTTCCATTATTCTTCATCTCTAGACACTATCCCCACAAGCTATAACAGCTTATATTTACACCATCTCAATTCCCTGCATAGATTATTGTTATAAGTTTTATGATGAGAGAGTTTTAATATTTCACGTTTACTACTTCATACTCTTGGGCACTCTTACTTGGATTTGACCGCCATGCCAGCTCAGGTCATGATAGTGGATCCGAATTCGATACCTGGCGGGAATGGAAATGTTGATTGTAAAATCTCGGAGCCAGAACTTGTGGTGATGTAGAATATTTAATCACTAGATAGTGCACCAAGTGCCTGGATTAAATTCCAAATTCTTCCCTCGCTCCATGCTCGCGACTGGTTCCGATTTTCCCGGGTTCAAATTCTGCCGAGGCCAATGGATTTTTCAGGGTGTTAAAATCCTGAGCATTGATTTCTTCGGAAGAGAACTAAACGTGTAATACCTTTACGACATGAAAAAGAATCTCAAGCCTGAATAATAAGAGGCGCCTGACCAAAAATTATCGGCCCTTTCATCCCCAGATTCGAAATTCGATACTGTTAAAGAACGTCTTTAAATAAAATACTAACTAACTAACTAACCGAACATTTCTCCAGTATATGTTGATATGGGATGTGATATTGATAGTGATTCGTCCGTCGGATGATGAAGTTAAGCCTGGCGGTCCCTTTGATACATTTCGATAGGAGTAGGCTATGAGTTTTACTTCTACCTTTTCTTAATTAATATTCCTCACCGGGCGCACACTAACAAAATACTGCATTCCACTCTAAATATTGAAAATAGACCATATTAACATCATCTATGCGATAAGTGTGAAACTTGAAGCAAGAAATAAACAGTAGGGACATTGGAACATAAACACACACACACACACACACACACACACACACACACACACACACACACACACACACACACACACACACACACACACACACACACACACACACACACACACACACACACACACACACACACACACACACACACACACACACACACACACACACACACAACACACACACACACACACACACAACACACAAACACACACACACACGCGCACGCACACATACAAACACACACACACACAAACACACACACACACAAACACACACACACACACACACACACACACACACACACACAAACGCACACGCACGCACGCACGCACACGCACGCACACAAACATACACATACTCTCTCTCTCTCTCTCTCTCTCTCTCTCTCTCTCTCTCTCTTATACTTTCATTTAACCTACTTAGATTTGGCAAAAGTGAACATTTTTTAGGAAGATTACATAAAGGTCGTTTAAGGAATCCAGGAGCTGATTACACGTTTCATAAAATCCTAAATGGGATCTGTTCATACAGTGCTGGATTTAAATTCGGTTGAGGTAGATTTATTTTTAGGTCATAGAAATCTAAGAATGGATACTCTTGGAAGGAAAACAAAGCCGTGGTTTCGTATCGTAGAACGTCAAAGCGTAAATAAAAAATCTCAGCTAAATTTGTTGATACTATCACTCCCTGCTTCCAATTGTGATCAGAAATGACTTAAGATGTTAAAGAGGGTCGTACATGAATTATTATCTTCAGACAAAGTCCATCAGTCATTAGAGTAATAATTGATTTTTTAAAAATAAGAATATGTTAACTGTTCTTTTGTCAATATTAATAAGCTGTTAGTTTATGCTGATGATGTAGTACTACTGGCCGATAGCGAGGAGATACTAAAGGCCAACACGCACACACTATTGAGTAACACTAAGAAATTAGGACTGGAAGTAAATATCAGTAGAAATTCAGTATATAATGGAATGGACAGCTAATGACAAATGAGGGAAATTTTGAGGAAGTGGCTGAATTCAAATACCTAGGAACAATAATCACAAATAGGAATGAGATGTACAAAGAAATTAAACATAGGCTCAACTCTGGAAATGCATGCTATTATGCATTGCAGAGACTTTTGATGTCCCAACTCCTTTCAAAAACGTTAAGCTGAAAATATATAAAACTATTATTCTACCAGTTATATTATATGGGTGCGAAACATGGACTCTTACTTTAAGGGAGGAAAGGAGATTACGAGTATTTGAGAATAAAGTTCTTAGGAAAATTTTTGGACCAAAGAGAGATGAACAAACAGGTGAATGGAGAAGACTACATAACAATGAACTACATGATCTTTATAGGAAGCCAGATATAATAAGAACAGTTAAGTCTCGTAGACTACGATGGGCAGGACATGTTGCGCGTATGGGGAATGAAAGACGTGCATGGAAACTTCTTGTAGGAAATCCAGAAGGAAAACGGCCAGCTGGTAGACCAAGAATGAGGTGGGAGAACAACATAAACTATGATTTGAGGGAAGTAGATTATACAGGGAATGATTGGAAAGCATTAGCTCAGGATAGGGATGTATGGAGACCTTATGTCCGCGCGGCCATGAACCTACGGGTTCGATAGTGCCAGTGAGTGAGTAAGTAAGTTCTTTGGTCAACCATTGTTCATTAGGTCTACAGTACAGCAATCGGCAAGTCTTGAAATCCAAAATAGTCGACGTGAGTTTTAAAATAACACTGAATTGGAATCACTAATATCGCCATTTCCCATATAATTATCACTAAGGGGCTATGACTTGAAAAATGAAAAAAAAAACATGCGTTTATGACCTAAAAAAAGGTTTAAATGTGACCTAAAAAGACAAAAAATACGACCTTATAATTGAATGAATTCTTTACCCATAGGCCTACTATATTAATTGTTCACTCATGTACATTTTCAATTGTATTAAAAAAAAAAAAGGAAATCTTCGTCTAGGGTCTAGTGAAAAAGTTTGCTACCTGTTAACAGAAACCTTTTCGAAACAAGTGAACTGTGAAACTGATGATTTTTATACAGATACAATGTTGGTTATTTCCAATCGCCTGATGACTAGGCTATTAAAAAATCCAAAATATGGCTTTGTCATAGAAATAAGCAGAAGTATGACCAAAGATCTGAAAAAATGAGAAATATGGCTTTTAAGACCCAATAAAACCACTTAATAATAACGCATATATAAATGTTTTTACTTACTTGAAGCTTTGAATATAGGCTTTGGTAAAAATATGGCATGTCATTGGAATCCGCCCCTTAATTATCACAAACTGCAAATCAACAATGCGTAGATATAATAAAATCAATTCTGCTCATGTTAATTTTAATCATCAAATTCTATCAAATGTTAGGCTTTCTGGTCCGTCCCGGCTCAGGGAAGCTGGTCTCTTCATCGCTTCTTCTGCCTTCCAAGATCTCTCTTCCCGTTAGGTCTGTAAGCAAACAGTCCTGAGGTATCCTGTCACTGGACATACATAATGTGTGTCCGTATCAGTTATCTCGGTTAAGTGTTGTGATTTCAGTAATGGCACTAATGGCTGTGATGTTTGATTCTTCTCGGATCACAACATTTTGTTTATGATTTAAAAAAAAAGAAACATTCTAGGGGTCTTAAGCGTCTCATCCCTGCCGCTTCTATCCTTCGAAATTTATTTAATGTTAAGGCCCGTGTTTTTTTATCCATGTGTCAAATTATATAATTTGCTAAATTTATTATTATATAGTCCACCGCTGTGCTCTCGAGATAGCGTGTTGCCTTGTCACGCAGCGAGCCCGGATTCGATTCCCGGTCGGGACATGTTCCTGGGTGAGGTTTTTTTCGGTTTTTTCTCACCTGTAAGACAAATGTCAGGACGCTTATGGCCCAACGGTCCCAGAAAATCATCCGGCCATCATCATCATCCTTATCATTATCATCGTCATCATCCTTCAGGGGTGTGGAAAGCAACGGGAAGCTACCACATCTATAATTCCCTAGTAAAGCTGAAAAGCATAGCATGAAAAATGCTATGATTGCATTGCAGTGAAAGACCTGCCCTCGGGCAGAATTACTATGGATGGATGTATTATTGCATAATTTGAGTCAATTTAGTTTGCTTCATTATGTGTTTTTTAGATTAAATTCTCGAAACCAAAGCTCTGCAAAAAAATCAACTACGCATAGGCTACCTTTGTCGCGCGCCATAGCCGAGTGGTTTAAGGCATGATTGCCTTGGCGCAGAGCTGCGTATATGCGCTAAATTTCTCATAGAATTTCGGCCAGAATGGGACCGGTACTCACCCAGTATCCTGAAGAATTTGGATAGTGACGGTAAATAGTGGCTCCAGGATGAGAAAACTGCTATAACGACTGAGGGCCTTACATGCTGACCACATGTCATCCCTGTACTGGCTGAATGATCGTCCAGCTCTATTATTAGCAAACGTGAATGTGAAGCCAGCAACCTGCTGATAGGCCAAGGGCCTTCCACGCCTGTCGCATCATGGAATTTATTTATTTAGTAGGCTATCTTTAGTAAATATAAGATATTTGTAAAAAATACTCAAAACTTAGGCATTTAATTCAGATTGAAAAAAGTATAATTCATATGTCTAAAATTGTAATAGGGACTCTTTTATGAAAATTTTGAAAGCCTCTTACGCCCGTTCCGTAAACATACGTTATACCATTCTATAACAATTAAATTGAAGTTAGAAATATATGAGATGCTAATAGCGTTATTTGGTAACGATTTTAATCAACTGTGTCTTAGTATATTGATCTACTAAATGGTGTAACAACATACCCTACCCGGTACTAGAATTCCAATTAGTTCCAGTTTGGATTCCTGGCTACACCAAATAATTTTTTCTTTACATATGACTTCTGGAACGGGGTTTTCACAACCTCATGAGGACAACTGATTAGTTTATTGATATGTTAAGTAGCGAAATCTGATAAGGAAAACTTAAATTGTTTGTATAAATATCCCGTAAGTCCCAATTGGGAATACGGGTGCTCCTTAGCAGGAGTTTCTTAATCAAGCCAATTTAGTTACGCATATTTACCTATAGATGTCAAAGAGTGATATTTGGTTAGCATATCGCCTCAAAGATACATCTATTAGGCAACTAAGATATTAGTTGGATGGATGAAGACGTAAAATTAAATTAGCTCAAGTTATTACATCACACTAACCGTGATTTCCTGTACTGTTTTCAGTACGAGCAATCAGGTCAGTCAGCCTTGGTTTTCAGTGTTGTAGCGAGAGATTTTGTTTTATGGTTACATTATTATTATAAACACACATTTTTTCGAGTAAAATAATTAATCTATAATAAAAAAATTCGTGTCTCATATTTACGACTTGCAAAAAGAGTTAAGGAAGATAGACCAATGGACGGGAGAAGAACAAGAGGGAGACCAGCCAAGAGATGGATAGATAGTGAATGCACATCAAATACGTCTTCCTCCGAGGAGATATTTTGGAAATAAACAGGATGAAAATCCTACAAATTATGATTAAGAAGAAGAAGCATATTTACGAAATCTAAAAGAATCTTAAGCTGAAATAAAACGTCTCTTAGCAGCATTTGTCAGAAAAAATTCGTGTCCCATATTTACGACTTGCAAAAAGAGCTAAGGAAGATAGACCAATGGACGGGAGAAGAACAAGAGGGAGACCAGCCAAGAGATGGATAGATAGTGAATGCACATCCAATACGTCTTCCTCCGAGGAGATATTTTGGAAATAAACAGGATGAAAATCCTACAAATTATGATTAAGAAGAAGAAGCATATTTACGAAATCTAAAAGAATCTTAAGCTGAAATAAAACGTCTCTTAGCAGCATTTGTCAGTCCTTTCACGCCCAGATTTGTATTGCGACAATTACTTCACCTTATTAAGAAGCGTCCTTAAATACCATTGTCTACTAATGTATCATATTGTTAGAAGAAATATGAAAACGAATTTAGTAGTGTTTATATAATAAACTAAAGCATGGACTTAATAGGGCTCATTAATAAATTCATTTACTTCAGAATTTGCTGTAATAATATATAAATAGGCCTACAGGAAGATTTTAGTTTTTAAGTTATAAAAATATCGTATCTGTTTTTGAGGTCCTTTTAACCTTTAAATTGACGAAATTATAGATTAAATGCCAGCTTATTTAAATATGTCAGACTGAAAAAAAAAATGTTTTACCGTAAGTTATTATTACATTTCTGTATAATTTGACACAACATTTTAGTAATAGGTTGTATGTATATATATATGTGTGTGTGTGTGATTAATATTTGCATTAATTTATTGAAAATGTTAAATAAATTAAACCATTATTTCATATTAGATACACTGCCAATGTAAGTGTTAAATTATGACGTGAGTAAGGAAACACTGATATAGTCAGCTTGTACAAAACAATAAAAAAATCCTCGTAAAAATCTACCAATAATTTCACCGCCAAATCTCAGCACACAGACAAATTATCTCTTTATAATGGCAAATAGATAAAGAAACCGAACCGGAATGACTCACAATAACCAGTTTCAGTTATCTTTTGCCCAAATTAGCTAACGTTTTTATAGCAAATCCAAATGAATAGACCAATTTAAAAAATAAATATGTATTCACTGGGTGCATAATAGACCCATCAATTCAATAAAACGATCATTTTAAATTCGGATTATGTTTCTTGTACTGAAAACCATTCGACAAATGATTCTTTGTCAGATAGTTTTGAAAGTAAGATAAAATTGAACATGATTTAGAATACTAAAATATCCCGTTTATGTGCCATTATCTGCATGTTTATTGTGTCCATTTAATTAGAATTTATCATGAACAGTATCCGTCAATAATCAACTCATTGGTTTTAGAGTGTATACTGTTTGACATATGTATATAAAATTTGCGTTGTATCCAACATCTTGAACTTGAAATTAAGTTTAGATATTTACAAGGTTAAGGAGTTTGAATTTACAGAATATTATATTAGCGAGTTCTCTAATACAATTCTGTGAATTCAAAAGAATTATTAGCGAGTTCTCTGACCAACCTCATGGGCTAGTGGTCAGCGTTTCTGACTACTGTTTATGAGGTCTCGAGTTTGATTCCCGGTCAGACCATAGGATTTTTTTCTTAAAGGGAATTATTCCTTTGGTTGCCCTCGGTTAAGAACTCTCCTGGCGCTTCATTATCATTTATCAACCATCATATCATCGGGGTACGTAACTCCGTCTTCCAGGTGCCCCAACCTAAGAAATGGATTACAATTCAGCCAATGCCAGGAGAAAAAAGCCAGAAATGTCATAAAAGACAATCTGGTGGCATTAGACAAAAAATATATATATATAATTATATATATATATATATATATATATATAATTATATTAGCGTGTTCTCCACATTAAATTGAACCAAAATGCCTAATGATTTTTAATGTATAAGTTATCAACAGAAAATATAATTTTTGACAAAATTTGTGTCCCGTGTTTTAATATTAATAGTAATAATAATAATAATAATAATAATAATAATAATAATAATAATAATAATAATAATAATAATAATAATAATAATAATATTTCAATTCCTTCTGGCTTTTTTCGTGTTGAGACTTGAAAGTAGTTTTGAAGTTCCTTAGGACAGGTTACTGGCCCGACGCTAAGTAGTCCAGTGGTAGGGCTGCTAAATTTTAGTCTCTGGACAGACATTAGGATACCGCATTTACTCAGTACCTGATGGAACGGTTATACCGCCGTGACTCGGTCCTCAGAGCCTCGTTTGTGAAAACAGGTTGTACCACGAGAAGGTGAGGATGAGAATTGGGTAGGAGAGGTTATACACACGTCACTACCCCTTACAACCCAGGTCAACAAATGGCCTAAATTCGTGAATGTACTATGATGATGATAATAATAATAATGATAATGTTTTATTTATTAGGACAGAGTTAAGCCCATAAGGCCTTCTCTTCCACTCAGTCAGCATAAATACAAATAAATATTTGACAAATATACACTGCTCAAAACAATTAGAGGAACACTTGTAATAAATTGAATAAGTAATTGTTTTTTAAAGCTGTGATGCTGAAAGTTGGACAATATGTGAATTGAATTATTAATTTTATCATTGGATACAAATTTTAAAGATACATTGCCTAAATACAGAGAAATTACCTCAAATAACAAATATAGAGAATTTTTTTATTTTGGAATGCACTGGCCACTTCTAATTGGTAAGCTTCCTGATGTTGCTATAGTGACGAATGTTGATTATTGCCTTGTTTATTGAAGTCTCTGACAAAATGAGGCATTTAAATGAGTTTGAAGTGTATCATGCTCTACATCTTTTACGACAAGTGGCTAGAGAGCTTGGGGTTTCTCCTTCCGTGGTGTCTAGGTTACGCAACAGGCACAGAGAGACAGGTCAGTATTGTAGAAGACGTGGCCAGGGCCGTAAATTTAAAAGAAGCCCCCAGGATGACAGATACGTTGTTCTTTCTGCTCTTCGACAGCGTACAAAAACTGCAAAAGACCTGCAGAATGGCCTTCATATGGCTTCCGGAATCCGGGTTTCAGACCAAACCCTAAGGAACAGATTAAGGAGAGAGAATATTCGTCCAAAAAGGCCCGTTAAAAAAACACGCTTAACAAGTGGGCATAAGGCAACAAGACGTACGTATGCTGAAAACCATGGTGATTGGAACCTGAACCAGTGGGAGTCTGTGCTCTTCTCGGACGAATCCAGGTATCGTCTTACACGTTGTGATGGTCGATTGAGGGTGTGGGGACGGCCAGGAGAAAGATTTTCTGCAGAGGCTGTACAGGAAATTGATAGATTCGGAGGAGGTTCCATAATGGTGTGGGCCGGAGTTATGTACAACAATCGTACGGACCTTGTACTTGTTCCCCAGGGACTGAATGCTGTCCGGTATATCGAGCACGTTCTGGAAGAGCATGTAGTACCTGCTGCCATTGGAGTAGGCCCTGGATTTCTGTTTATGCAGGATAATGCCAGGGCACATTCTGCGGCTGTCACCAGGGATTTCCTGAGGAGGAATGAAATTGAGGTAATGGAGTGGCCAGCGGTCAGCCCAGACCTCAACCCTATTGAACACTTGTGGGATCTTCTAGACAGGAAGGTCAGGAACCGACATCAAGCTCCACAAACTCTACAGCAACTTGGAGATGCTCTGAAGGAGGAATGGGAGAATATCCCGCAAGAGGAAATCCAGAATCTTATTTGGAGCATGCCACGAAGGTGCCAAACTGGCATCGAATGCCGTGGAGGCTATACACGATACTAACTCTATATAACGAGTGTTTAATTTTGAAAAATAAGCACAAGATTCAATTGCTTACATAGCGGAATTATTTAAAAAGTTAATTTTCAGCGTTATTCATTTGTTTCTACTGACATGAGCAATAAATAAATAAATAAATAAATAAATAAATAAATAAATAAATAAATAAATAAATAAATAACCACAAATAATGTAGGCCTACTTTATTAATTTCATGTTTGTACCTTTATCCAATGAAAAAATATTTGCATATTTCATAGTGTTCCTCTAATTGTTTTGAGCAGTGTAGATATACACACTATACTAACTATAAAGAGATAAAAATACATTAAATGTTGCAATGTAAAATTTATGTAGAAACAACATTTTATACGATAATAACAATAATAATATTTACGATAATAATAATGTTGAGTGATTCCGGGCTTTGTGGCCATGATCCATTACTGGTGTTCCTACCAGACGTTTCTCCCTCAGCTGCGGAGGGCATCTTCAGCGGCGAGTACTTCCAGGTGTTGTTTCCTGGTCGGAGGCTTGGCAGTCGATATGTAGATCTCATACCATTCACCAGATCTTAAGGGAAATAAGCGTAACTAAATTAACTTGATCTACTAACTCCTAACAAAGGAGAGGCTTAGGCCCAACTTTGGGTTGTTACGCCATTTAAAAAACTATAATTTACATTGGCCTATATGCCTGGGACACGCCGTGGCGTAGTAGTAAATTAAGGCAATGCGCTGAAAGCCAGAATGTCGGGGGATGGATTCCGAGGGAATTAGATGATGTGAGGGTGCATAATTTCCCTGGGGTGGACTCAGCCTCTGTCAGAAATTAATATCAGACTATGTTCTGAGGTAAAGGCAGCCGTTGCGCAGAGCTGATACCATGACTGATATCTCGTTCCGATTGTCAAGAAAGTGGGAGCCTGAACGTGCTACTGCCCCAAGGACCTCCTATGGCCTGTAGTCGAATCACATTATCTACATACCTGTCTAGGTAGATATTAATATGAAGTTGTATTAACTTTCTTCTGAAAAGGTACGTTTATGCATTGATAAACTTAAAATATTAAATTGATTTTTTAATCGATTATCACTTATTTCATATGGAAACTTAGCATTTGCATTTACGGTTATGACGTGTTTCCCATTCCATGAACTCAGGTCTATATTAGCTACGTACGAATCGCGTTATTTCCCTATTTTCTCTAAAAGAGAGAAGAATGATAAAATCATAAAACTGCTGCATTTTGTGGGTTTCAAGTTATTAAAATAGGAAATTACTTATTATATTAGATTAATTGTTGCCGTAGCGTAGTGGTTAAGGCAGTTCGCTACAAACCGGAAGGTCGAGGGTTCAAGTCCCGGTGGGGTCAGGATTTTTAAAATGACCCAAACCTTCTGGTGGCACCATGGCCCTGGGGTCGACTCAGCCTCTAACTGAAATGAGTACCAGATGCTTGTTCTGGGAGTAAAGGCGGCCGTCACAAGGGCTGACAACCCGGCTGACATCAAGTGCCGATTGTCTTGAAAAAGTGGGAGCCTTAACATCCTACTCTCAAGGGCCTTCCGAGGCCTGTAGTGGGAACACTTTACTTTTTACTTTTTACCATCACACCCTCTCTCCCATATAGCTTTTATGGTTAATATGATAATATAGACAATATAAAACATAATCAAGACGAAACGTTATAATATTAAAATTATAATCTTAAATATATTCAATTTACAACTAATAAAATTAGAAATAAATGTGGTTAAGATAACAAAAAATCTACACAACAATAAACTAAAAATCGGCATCTACCGGAAACCTACAAAAAATGCTCTTTCCATAAACAAAAATTCTATACACCCTTTTCAACAAAAAATAAGTACATTTAACAGCTTAATCAATAGAATGTTAAAACTTCCATTAAGCAAAGACAATTATAATAAAGAATTTAACTACATTAAATATATGGCAAAACCAACGGCTATAATGAACAAATTATAAATAAACTCATAAATTAACGAAAAAGAAAGAACAATATATTTAACATAACTAGACTTGAAAGAGAATCAGATAACAACAAAAAATAATACGTACATATAGGCCTACAGGAAAAGAAACATCAAAATTAGCCAATATATTAAAGAAAGCTAACAAAAACATAAAAATAACATTCAGAACTAATAACAAATTAAATAACATAGTAAGCAGTAACATAGAAGAAAATAACAATTTCAACAGTATATAAATTGACATGTAGAGATTGCAACATATTTTATATAGGAAGAACAAACAGAAGATTTAATATCAGATTTAAAGAACATTTTCAAGACTTTATTCACGCAGAAGGAAAATCAAGCCATGCAAAACACGTTATCCATGAAGGACATCGTATATTATATATATATATATATATATATATATATAAGAAAACACCCTAACAATAATACAAAAAAAAATATATATATCCTGCTAAGATAAACGTACTCGAGGAGATGGAAATTTTGAAGGCTGTTAACAACAACGACCGTCTGATACACGAAAACGCACCCAGTACGTGTAACCCCCTCTACCAGATTTTCAGTGAAACACCAGTTTGGATCTTGCTGATGATGAGACTAGTCTCGAAAGCGCTACAGATAAATAACTAATAAAGTTGAGGAGACGGACCTTTCGGGTAAATATTTCATAAATTTATATTTAATTAAGATAACATGACTATGCAACAACTTACATATTATAAAAATAATGAATAAATTAATGAAAAAAGTAATAGATAACAAAATAAACTAAAGACAAAAACAGATAAGTACAAATAGACCTACTCGTAAATATACATTTGAGGTAGTAAAATACAAATTATGTAATGAAAAATCATTCTACTTTAAGGAATACATGGCAATCAGCGCTATATTCTTAAAAAGTTATCGTCATTTGATGAGTCATTCGATTCGGATAAGAGAGTGCCTGGATGAGGAGTTGAGGGGAAATTTATAATCTTGTGTGCCTCCCCTATACAGACAGCACAGTGGTAGTTCATGTGGTGGTTCGTGTTCATAATTCGAGTTCATAGTTCATGTTCATTATAATCAGCCAAGTGCCATGGAGAACACCAACACTTCATGGGATGAGTAATTTTTATAGAACGAGATAATGCTGAAAAGTGTTAATTTGTAATAACTTACATTAAATTTATTTTTGTTATAATTAAAGATGGATATTTATATTTTTTTCTTACGTTTGTATTATACAAATATTAAGCGTAAAAACATGAAATATTTTCATAAGTGATTTTCGTTAAATATAGGCCTACTTCTATTCAGTAGAATCACCTTAATTCTTAATTTGTAAAGGTGACCTAATGAAAATATGTTTAAGAAAATATTCAATAGGACTAATGAATTATTTTTCTTCTTTCTCCTACGATAATTCTTCCTATTCTATTTGATCAGCTTTTATAAATCCATCTTTATTCTTCTTCTTCTTCCTTCCAAGTATTAAACCAAGGCTTGTTACGATCCTATAGAAAATTTTCCCTCCAGAGCTTCATAGGACGGCCCAGTGATCTTCGTCCTCTTGGTATATAATTATAAACAGCTTTGGGGATCCGATTTGAACTCATTCTTTCAAGATGGTGTTTCCAATTTAGTTGGTACTGTTTAATATATTCCAAAATTGGCGTAGTCTTCAATTCTTTTAAGATATCGGTGTTCCTTTTCCGATCCCATCTGGTGTAACCCGCTGTTCTGCGCATGAATCTCATTTCACAAGCCGTTATTCTGCTTTCATGTTGTTTTCTTAGTGTCCATGCTTCACTACCATATGTCAACACAGGTCTAGCCAAAGTGTTATATAAACGTAATCTGGTGTTTTTTTGTACAAGGGATGGTTTCATAACTTGATTAATAATTCCTAAACTTTTATTATAACTAGTAACTTTTTCAGGGATATCCTTTTCATCCCAGATAGAGAGATAATATCCAAGATATTTAAATTGATTAGATCTCTCTAAAATTTTATTCTGGAGACAGATTTTACTTTGTATGGGGTCCTTCCCATGAAATGCCATAATTTTAGTTTTGTTAATTGATATTTCCATATTAAATTTTGCACCTATTTTTTGTAAATTATAAATTGATCGTTGCAAATCATTTTCGGAAAGTGCCAGAAGAGCTAAATCGTCTGCAAAAAGATTATTATTATTATTATTATTATTATTATTATTATTATTATTTTAGAATTATATTATCTGACACATCCAGTTTTATGGATGAGAAACATGGTCTCTTGCTTTAAGGAAGGAAAATAAATTGCAAATAATTGAGAATAAAGTTCTTAGGAAAATTTTTGGACCAAAGAGGGACGAACAGACAGGTGAATGGAGGAGACTATGAAACAGTGAGCCACATGACCTTTATGGAGAATCAGATGTAATGAGAACAGTTAAGCACCCTAGACTATTAGGGGCAAGACATAGCCTATTTGACACAGGGGGGAGGATTGAAACTTTCTTGCAGGGAAGCCAGAGGAATAGGGTTCAATTTGTAGACCAAGAGTGAAGTGGGAAAATAACATTAACCATTTAGAGCCGTAATCTATTTTTCAGAAAGGGGTATGTAACCTAATATATTTTATTAAAGTTATACAAATATTCGCATAAACGAACATTAATCTAGTCTGAATTTGTTCATATTTTAACTACTTCAAGTGTACACAGTTTTGACACCCAAATATTTGAAACAAATATTTCTACTCTAAATAAGATTTACTGAACAATTGAAGCTGAACAAAACTACTTGACATGTTACCATATTTTTAAAATTAGTATACAGTTAAGCGGTAGTCTAATTGATATGTTCCTTGTCTCTAGTCCCGAAGGTCGCGTGTTCAAACTCGGCCACGGTCGATGGATTTTTAGGATGGAGAAATCCAAGGAACAAATCTTCCGGCAGGGAGTTTAAGCCGTGGGTTCCGAGTCTGAAGGTTTTCAGCCTCGTGAAAGATCTTCAACCCTGAAAAAATAGGCCACTGAACAAAATTTCACTGGTATTTTACTATCCAAACAATAGCTTAGTTGCCTCTTAGATGTCTCTTGAAGTAACATACCGACCACGTCACTCACGACATCTGTAAGGAATTAAGCGTAACTAATTCAGATTGGTTAAGAAGCCTAAACGGAGGCCAGACTTGGGCTATAAGTGCCATAGAATGGGTGGATGAATACACATAAATGGTTACTACATAAATAATTTCATAAACACATGCATCCATATATGCATGAGCACATATGAAGCCTTCATATAATGCATTTAATTTATTTTCAGATTTACAATACATCTTTTCATGTACCCAAAATTATACAGCATTCCCTTTTTTCCTGTAGTAATCTCTATTTTCCCAATCATATTGCCATAATCCCTACTTGATTATCTGTTTATTTCCTATATCCAGGAATAACCAGACCGACTTTTCTTATTCTACCCGATGGCTTCCATTCAAGAACCTGCTTGGGAATCCTTCAATTCTCTTGTTTTTCCTTGTATCTGTAGCACATACACGTATATATATATGCCTATATATGCATATATTAATAAATATTCTCTTTATAATTTGCTTACCTGTTATGGTGGCCACAAGATGGGAGTTGGAACGATATCCCGCTACCTCTCGTGTAAATTGACAATACTACATATATAAGAATAATAAATGTTTGTGTTAGGATACCTGAGTGGCTCAGATGGTTAGAATGCTACACGTACAGAGTTTAGAAACTCGGGTTCAAATCTCGACTCAGGCATTTATTTTTCTTTTCATGTCATATATATATATATATATATATATATAATATATATATATATATGTGTGTGTGTGTGTGTGTGTGTGTACCTGAATAAAAATTCCAATATTTACTTAGAAGGTAGAATGAAAAAAAAAATGTTCTTACGAAATTATATTTCTGTATATTATGGTCTACCACTTTATTATCAATTTGTATTTCATGGGGAGCAGCTTTTATTCTTGTGAGCACCTTTATCTACTCTTCATACCAAGTTATCCAAATGACCATCGTCCATTGTAATTCAACGTCCTCCTTAAGTCAGAGGAAATAGCAATGTCTTGGAACGCCCATCGGGACTCTGTACACAATGACATTTAAATGTCTCCAAATCCAAACATTTAATGGGTTATGGTCAGAAGAATGATCAGGCAAAGTCACTGAGTCCTCAAAAATTCCTGCTCATATAATACAAATTTATAGTTATGATAAATAATAAACGTAGTTCTGAAAAACTTTAGTTTAGGACCCATGTTCATAGAAACATTTTTTATGCATTCTACCTTCTGTATAAATATTGGAACCTTTTATCGGAACACCTGTATATTCATAAATTCATTTAAATAATTTTATGTTTAATTTTTCTAAAAACATATATTTTCAAAATTAATTACCGGTACTTCAATAAAGGTTTTATTTATGACTATTTAACTCATGCCCCAAATGGGAGTCAATGACCAATCACATTTCAATGATTTTTGATTTACAACCAATCACAGTCGTGTTTCGCCTCGAATTTATCAAACAAAGTTAGTCATATTAAAGAGAGCACCTCCTTTTTAACATTCTGAATAGGTCATAGCATTATTTTGCAGTGGCTGGGCCTCCAAGAAATACGGCTTCCAGATTGTATATATAGTGCATGAATGTCAGCTCATTGTGCATGCGGGAGTTAATATAAAAACATTTGTAGCAACTCATTATACCACAAAACAGAAACCACTGTTTGCACTTTCTTAAACTAATTATTTTCCAGGAAATGACGTTGCAGAAAAATACAATTGACATATTTACATCATAGGACATCAGAAATTAATACCTTTATGGTAGTAGTAGTAGTAGTAGTATTCAAATGTTCTGAAGCTCTTGATTTGCCGTCATTCGCTTGTTAATACCTATAATGTTGGTTATAAATTTCTCCACTAGGGTGCATTCTTACAATATTGCGATCCTTTGACAATAAATAATATGATCTGGTTGCAGTGATGAACAAAAGAAGCAATTGAAGCGTAACCAATCGTTTCTGATTTGTTTTCAAACATCGCCGTTTACATTAAATATATAAATATTTTAAAATAACTAGTTAAATAATGATTTGTGAGTAAACAGCTTAATTTTATTCGTAAAATAGTCCTAACAAATGCCTCTCTTGATTTCCAAATTCTCTAGATAAATTCTCTCCTCATTTCGTGAGTCGTGAATTTATCGATATTTGGAAATCACTCGTGGCATTACTTATGAATATTACGTTTATACAGCATTACCACCTTTGCTAATATAATTAAACTATGATGGCGATGATCCAAACCTGTTGTTATAATCAAGGTATTAATTGCTTATGAATGACCTCAATGAACGACAGGTTATAAAAGACCTTGAGTTAAGGGATGTACACTTGCTGATCTCAATTAAACCTTGAACAAGAGTTGAAATGATCCTCAGGGATATCCACAACATTTTTCATCCCCAGTAACAAGGTCTATCTTAATTTATATAACAAACAACACTTTAAGCATTCCACTAGTT